>CM042043.1:6722500-7972500 GCA_023525975.1 Smallanthus sonchifolius
CCACTTTGAGTTAACTTGATGGATGTTACGGTTGGAACCCCCATTTGGTTGCTAAAATATTCAAGGAACTTTTCAAAATGAATTACATCGTTTCACATGAACCTGGTCTTTTGAACAGTTGATCCAAGCATTGGCCCACTACTAGAAAACATGCATATTTCCTACAAAAGTTTTCGACAAAAGAATTTTCCACAAGTTTGCGACAACTTTCCGACAAAACAAAAAAACAAAAAAGTAACTATACGATTTCCTACAATTTTCAGACAAATTTATTAAATAAGTTAACTTATTTATTTACTATAATTGTCGGAATATTGTCAGAAATTAGCGACAAAAGGTTTTTGTCGCTAATTTGTCGAAAAATTAGTCAGGACTTTGTCGGAAAAAAACATTTCTACGAGGTTTTTTCCAACAAACATTTTTTTGTCGGAAACTTGTCACTAACGACCGATTCCGACAAATTTCCCACGAAATCTCACTATTAAAAAAATGAAAAATTTGCGACAGCAGTTTTGTGGGAAATTTGTCGGAATTGGCCGTTAGCGACAAGTTTCCGACAAAAAGTGTTTGTTGGAAAAAACTCCGTAGGAAATGTATTTTTCGACGAATTAGCGACAAAAGCCTTTTGTAGGTAATTTTGTTGGAAAATTGTAGGAAATCTTATGGTTATTTTTTTTTAAGTTGTCGCAAACTTATGAGAAATTTCTTTTGTCAATAACTTGTCGGAAACTTTGGTAGGAAATATGCATGTTATCTAGTAGGGTGGCCAACGTGACCTCTTCTTTGTCGTTCCATAGTCTCGATTTTGATTTAGTATAAGTATGCTTCCGAGGGATTCTTGGTTTGCTTGGAGATCGTCACTCTCCTCATGAGATTAGTGGATATCGGGTTGACTATATGTATACAATGGATCCAAGTTAGATTGATCTCACGGGAGATGAAACTCATTGTACGATAGTTGTGTCAATATGATAAGTGATGCTGGAGCATCCGACGCTAGTAACCCGTTCGGTCCAGACCCTAGTAACCGGAGCCGACCCGCAAGGTAAAAGCAAAAGATGGCGCCACAAATGGAATGCTCAATGTCTATATTTGGACAATCAATTATCTACCCACTAGTCAAAATTAGTTTTTATAAATTGGTTTTAATTAGCCAAAGATTGAACGCCAGGAATTCCACTTTAATTCGATAACTTGTACATTCATGCTTCAATTACTTGTACAATATAATGAAAACTCGTTTTAAATGAAATTTATATCGAAACGTAGATAAAAATAAGCATGTCGTAACATACATTCGCAATTTTGTAAAATATCATATTTTAAAAGTTATAAAAGAAAACAAAACGTGTCTAAAGTTAATTATAAGTAATATAATAGCTTAGAAATTATAATAATAAAAAAAACTAAATCCGCCTTATGTGTGCGAGTGTGATTGGTAGCTAAAAAACAAAAAAAGCTCACCTAGTTTGTAGTTAACCACAAGATATTTATTGTGTCATTTCGAGCCATCGGAAATTTTGTTGGAGTTTTTTTTCTAAAAGAGTGTTGTAGGAAAACTTATTAATCAAAATGAGTGATTTGAAAATTATTTACCAAAATAGGTGTTTTTTGAAAATCTCTTCTTTTTCACTCCTAATCTCATTAAATAAAATACATTTCTATTTGAAAAAAGTTAATGAAAAAGTTTCTAATAAAATTAAAAAAAGAAAAATTGTTGGGTCATGATATTTTATAAATTTTTTTTAAATATTTTATAATTCTTTTATAAATGTTTTCTTTAAATTTTTTTCTAAAATGTTTTCTAGGATAGACATGTTTTTAGTATTTCATAAAAAAAATATTTCATTTGAAATTACTTTTTGTAAACGTTTTTTGTTTTTAAATTTTTAAACAGTTTTTAAAAATTTTTAAAAAATGTTTTCAACTAATTTAAAAAATGTAATAAGAAAAAGCATTAAAAAATATATTGTTTGGTCATGATATTTTGTAAAACGTTTTAAAAAAAATGAATTAGAATTAAAAAAAAAAGGCAAATTTGCATTTGTACTTTCTATTAAAAAAATACGTTTTCTTATTACATTTATATTAAACTAATTAAAATGGTTAGAAATAAAAATAAAAAGTTTTTTTTTTGTTTTTTAAAAAAATTTTCTTAAACTTTTTTTTTTTAAAGAACATAAAAATGTTTTCAAAATATTTTTTCAAATTAAAACATAATAAATATTTTAAAAAAACATTTTTTATTTTAAAGAACGTTTTTTTTTATGCAATGATCCAACAATTTTTTTTTTAAAATTTATTAGAAACTTTTTCTTAAACTTTTTTAAATATAAATGTTTTTTTATCTAATGTGATTAGGAGTGAGAAAGAAGAGATCTTTAAAAAACATCCATTTTGATAAATAATTTTTAAATCACCCATTTTAATAAATAAGTTTTTCCTTAACACCCTTTTAGAAAAAAAAAAACACTCTCAGTGGTTCTTCCAAGAAGGTTGATTGCAGCCACAGCACTAGCCTCTCATTGCACTTTCACGGCATTTCGTTACCACGACTCTTGGTATGTTGGTGAGGCAAGCAACGAATATGTCCGCAATCATGTTAGATAGTCGTGTAAACAACTCATCTTCAATAATCTCCAAGTTGTTGCTTTCATATCTATGAATGATTGTAAGCGCAATCCGATACATTGAGTTGGCAACAATTACCTTCCAAGAAAGGTTCTCCATTGGCCCTTATGTCGTTAAATTCATTTAGAATTTCTTGTGCACTATGAGCAAACGATTTGATAATCTCTGTTGCCATTTTCCCTTCGTAACCACTTCTTTTTAAAGGGGTCTCCAATCACTTGTAGTTCGCTTCAACGTCATCCCACAATGTCGCACTTGCCCGTTGAATATTTACATACTCAGACGCCTTATTTAGGCTTCCCTCCACTATATGAGTGCAGAGAAGACCTTCAGCAACACATTTGAGCAAATTATCAACTTCGTCCATACGAATATTCGGTAAAGCAATGGCGATGCATGTTAAGCTTATTACAGGTAAGCTCCAGCTATTAACAAGTTCATTAGGAAGCAAAGACTGAATTTGATCGGTGTCGAAGGTCTCTACTCCATCGAAAGCAACCGATTTTTCAAATAAAAATAACTTATTTAATTAATTAATTTAGCCTTGTAGCGAGGACAAGTCGTTGACATAAAACATGTAGCATTTAATTTCTGGAGGCCCATAACACGTCGTCTCCATAGGTTAGCCAGGTTTAAATTTTCTGGATATCTATGGCGATGACACGTCGCTATAGGCCTCCAGAAGTATTATTATTTTTGTTATTTTTCCAGGTTTTTTGAGACAATGTGGAGTGCACTACAACCTTTTAAGGATTTTTGCTTTTTAGTGATTGATTTTTATGGCATCAACTATTTTGGGATAAAGGGCTTCTGGTTGATATTCTTGATCATGTGTTATTGGTTCAGGATGATGAGAGCTTGAGGAGGTGGAAAGAGCAGCTGCCCGGAGGTGTTGATGTCAGCCAAGTCGAAGGTACTTTTTTTTCTTTCTTTTTTATTGATTATTTTTTCTTGTATAATCTGGTTCATAGTTTCTTTCTATTTTCTTCCAAGTTGAAATGAATATAATTATGCTAAAAGTGTACAGTAGAACTTTATGAGATTCATGTATGTTGTTATCATTTCAAATTGATGTCTTAAGCTTTCTTTATGAGATTCGTGTATGTTGTTATCAACCAACATCTGATTTGTTTTTTGGAACCATTAACAATTTATGACAGAAGTTCATGAACCAGATGTAAAGATACTGAGCCTTACTATAATCTCTCCTGATAGACCCGAGTCCCCGATATCGTTCTTGAAATCCCCACATCCGGGAACCCAAAAGCCCCTTGGTTTACCCTAAAAGAAGGAAGCAGGTATAATTTGAAATTCTCAATTAAGGTTAGCAATAACATAGTTTGCAGGCTGAAGTACACCAACCAAGTCTGGAAAACGGGCCTCAAAGGTACCCTTTCTATACGCGCCCTTAATCTTTCGATATTGATGCTTTTTAATCATTTTAGTCGTTTATGAAAATGTGTTGAGTTTTATTGATGTAGTTGACAAGTCAAAAGAAATGATTGGAACCTTCAGCCCGCAAGTAGAGCCGTACACACACGTAATGCCTGAAGAGGTTACTCCCTCGGGTTTTTTAGCTAGAGGAAATTATTCTACAAAAACCAAGGTAATTTTTGAATGGGTCAAAACGGGTTGGGCTGACTCAAAGGTCAACACACCTTTGGTTTATGAATAATTAGTGTGCTAAATATGATTATAAGAATTATGTTATTTTAATAAACCAGGTTCATATAAAGATTTAGGAGGTTACTAACTGTTGACCCGTTTCCTTTAAAGCTTATTAGTTCCAGCAGGTACCACAAAATTTTAAATTGATTTTTTCTGAATAAATAGATATTTAAAACAAAATTGTTTTTTTTTCATGGTTATTTTAAACTGGTATTTGTAGTTTCCCAGAAGTATTTTGATCAGAGGGCATGGAGAAAGATGTATGCTTTGTATGTCTTCAAGTATGACTTTTGTTTGTGTTGATTATGTGGTTGTCTACAGATGGCAGCAATACCACTTACAATGGCTGAAATTGAAATGACAGAGAAGAAAATGGACATGTCATTGGTACCAAACAACCAAACTTTTGTTTCAGTTGATGTTTTAATCCCCCTGGTTTGTTAGAACGAGTAACGGGTTAGGTTGAGGTTGAAATATGTCTTCTTAGAACGAGTTGGGTTTGGATGGCTAATTAACCCTTTTTTTGTTTATCCTTTTTCATAACCAAGAAAGTATTAATTATGCTTACAGAAACCAATATTTAAAAATGATAATCTGAATCTTTCATTAACATTATTTAGGGCCCACAACTTTCATTCTGACGGTCTAGGCTTTTGTGTTGACTCTACTTACGATTACAGAATTGTCCACATAAAACGCAGTCGAGGTACTATGGCGATTTATGTCTATACAATGAGATCAGCTTCATGAAGAACAACCTGTATCTTAAAAAACCGTCCATACCATGGCGGCACCTATACTTGGTCTACAGGGACTGTGTGGGGAAATGGTTTGTATTTCACATTGTGTCAATGGTGGCTTGAGGGTGATGTAAACATACTTTTTTATGTGGATTCGAATGCATTTTTTGAAGTAGGGTTTCCGAATGTTTCTGGTGAAGGAGCGACGGGTAATTTAGTCAATATAGGAGATGAACTTCATATGTTTGTTTGTAACGGATTCTTTGAGCGGACTGTTGAGTTTTTTGAAATAGGATCTAACAATGATAATTATATTTAAATTTTCTATATTCATTGCATGTGTACATAACGAAGTTTGTATGTATATATGAATGTATGTATACACGCGCACATGTTTGTGTGTGTTGCTTGTATGGTATGAATTTTTGTGCTTTACTTAACGGGGAGCTTTATGCTTTACTTTGACATATTACTACCTTAAAGTACCTGATCACCTGATGGGTATAAAACTATTAACTAATTGAGTTGTGATTGTATAAGACAACTTGTCTGATTTTGCTTACAATTCAAAGAAAGACAATATTCCATATTAAAAAATATGTCAAAACTTCCCGGCCACCGGACGGATATAAAACTAGTTGTATATGTTTTGTAACAGATAAATAACCAGAGTTATTCAAAAGAAAAATAATATCAAAGGCAACATGCCCTAAACGATTATACCATGTTTCTAAAAGAGCTTTAGTAGAGGAAACTGCCATCAATGCCTAAGGTCCATCACGGAGCACGTACAAACCATTTTCACAAATGCCTTGCGCCAGTACCTGTTTTCCTCTAACCAACAAATCTGAAGTTCATATAACTTTGAAAAAATTGTCCCGTGGTTGAACACCAATTTAATTAAAAAATAAAAACTGATTGGGTAATGATTTTCGTCCTCTAAATCTTTCTTCACCTCTCTTGGAATCGTTCTCAATATAACTTGGTTATTGCCAGAGGGACCCACCTCACTCACGATAGTGATAGGCGAAATTCTAGTATAAATACCGGTGACCTAATATAATCAAGTATGCACTCAAAAGCTCTGTATCAGTACTTTAAAACTCAGACGAGTAAATATTTATTCTCATGTCGGAGGGTGGTCACAAGTAACAATCCCTCCCTAGGCTAACGACGTATGACCGGCTGGCTCATCTATTGATTTTCACATACGACCACCAGTAGAAACCAAGATCAAATTATCTTTCTCGGGTTGTGTTTCTTCATATGGTAAAATATAAAACTCCATAATGATGACGTACAAGTATACAACTTTGCAAAATTCTACCTCGCAAGAAGAACCCATGAACTTTGAAAACCATTCTTGGGATCTTAATAGATTTTGAACACGTCCTAGGAAATAATATGTCATGAGAAACACGTCATTTTTATAACTAATTTCATTGTTCGCAAAAAAATAAACCGAAAATTAAGTGCAATTAATAGTTTGAGTTGTTTATGACTAAATACAATCATATATACGTATTTGATATGAAAATAACATAATAACAATATATTACACATAATTAGCAAATAACATAATAAGAAGAAAACGAAATAAAGCACACATTCTAAAAAAGAAAAAAATCACATGGCAACGATGCATTATGATACAATTATACATGAGTAGACCTTAGATCATTCATGGAGCCGTTGATTTCTTGACCTACATCACCTTTAAAAGAGAAACAGTAGAAACAATGATTAGAGCAAAAACATACGATGAATCTTTTCTTCTTTGTAAGATAACAAAGTTGAAGAAACATACCTTAGCTCCATATGAATTAATACCATGACTTCTAAGGCTGCTTCAAATGCAGACGCCACTCTTCAATAAATCCCATCTTATAAGGATCCATGTTCAGCGGTGCACCTTCTTCAAGTATTTTTATTATCTTAGTGGTCCGTCCAAGAAGCTTGACTGCAGCCACAACGCTAGCCTCTCGTTTCTCAATTGCACTCTCTTGGCATCTCAATGTTATGACTTGTGGTATGTTGGTGAGGCAAGCAGCTAATATGTCTGCAATCATGCCAGATAGTCGTGTAAACAACTCTTCTTCAATAATCTCCAAGCTCTTGCATTCGTACGTAAGCATGATCGTTTGTGCAATACGATACATTGAGTTAGCGGCGATTAACTTCAGAGGAAGGTTCTCCTTCTCCACCCGATCTCCATCGGTACTTTTGTTAAATTCATTCACAACTTCTTCCGCTCTACGAGCAAATGATTTGATAATTTCTGTTGGCGTTTTCCCTTCATAAGCAATTCTTTCCAAAGTCTTGTTCAACCACTTGCACTTGTCTTCGACCTCATGCCACACTATCGTTGTTGCCTTTCGACTATTCACATACTCAGGTCCCTTATTTAGGCTTTCCTCCACTATTTGAGTGTAAAAAAGACCTTCACCAACACTTTTGAGCAAGTTATCAACTACGTCCTTATGAATACTTGGTAGAGCAATGGCGATGCACGTTAAGCTTACTATTGGTAAGCTCCAACTATTAACATGTTCAACAAAAGGCCGTAGAGATTGAATTTGATCAGTGTCAAACATCACTACCCCGTCAAATGCAACAGATTTAGATTTTTCAAGAAACCTCATAAGGTTGTTATCCTGTTTTTTCTCAGCATTTTGAATCAAGCGATTCATAGAATCTGAAATTCTTTTCGTTGTTTTTTCCGCAAGTTGCACATTATCCTCGAGTAACAAAACATAATTGCTAAGGTCTTCGTTTGTATCGTCATTGCTTGTGGGAGTGGGTGGAGTAAACAACATTGCTTTCAATGCCTTGAATAGTATGAACAATACATGACAAAGATTATAACCACAAGAGGAATGAGCCCGATTATTTTGCATGATACTACAATTACCTTTTGAAATCCAATGCAAAAACTTAGAATGTGATTTTTCGAATTATGAAGAAGAGCCCTTGATCTACGACCACTTGACATAAAGCGTATACCACTTTCTTTCCACTCATACAATTTTTTAGTCCAATACTTCTCTACTTTGCACTGAAAAACGGTTCCGGTTCTGATTAGAAAATGATTTGAAGCTCAGTAGTGTAAAACATCTAAATATTGGGGCGATGGAACCCACTACAATTCCAATGGATTGTGTAATGATAATGGCAAGAATTGACCACTTATACACGGATTGGGATATTAGAACTTCACGCCAAGTAACAACATAAGGAACATCCGACACAACACGACCATACATCAAAAATATGTACATGACCAAGTTTATTGCACAAATTATACCAGAAGCAGAGGATAATGGATTACTAGCCATCGTAAACTGAGGGCTACCGGTTTCTGTCATGATCCAATGTTTTCTCACAAGTTGTCTTAGTTTCTCAGTAGTAGCTGCTAGGTTTTCTTGTGGATGTTGATCATTCAAAGTTGTTTTGCTAGCGGCTTTGTACTTGGATTCTAAAATTTCCTTTGAGGTTGGAATTGTTATAGCTGAAGAGATCAAAATTAGTAGTAAGAGGAGTAACATACACATATAGATGCATGCTGCCACCGTCATGGAGGGATATATATGCAATTTGGGAACGTAGAAAGAATCATCCTCAATTACATGAGTTCTAATCTGAATATAAGTATTTGCAATTAGCGTGATCACGAGAATGGATAAACCTGTGACATTTACAAGAAGTGACTTCTTTTCCATAGAGGCCAATGAAGGCATTAAGTTAGACATCATTGTGCACATAAAGGCCAAGCCTCCGATCTTGGCAACTTGGTCCACCCCACCTGGCATTGGACTACTCAAATCCACTGGGAGTTTCATAGCCACAGTTATAACTGTGATAGACGCGGCGTTGAGAGAAAAAAATTTAGTTGGAAACCAAAACTTTTTGTTTCGGAAACCATTCAACAAATCGAGGGCCATGGCAAGAATGCAAAATAAGGATGCTATTGAGATGTAAATCCCAATCAACACCATAGGTTGGCTATACTTACCCTCATTTTCTGAATTGTATTCACAATCTGCTATATCCCTGCAGAATTGCTCTGCAGACATGAAATCAAAGTTGGTGAGGTTAAGACATGAAACTGAAATAGAAGATTCATACAACGGTTGAACGAGATAGTAGTAACAATATTCAAATGCTGCAGAATATGAACCCATGTTTGGAATTTTTGCTCAAGTAACAATACCTATCTTCAGAAATTGAAAATAAGCATCTCGATCTTTTGTGGCAATCTGTTGTTAATATGCCGAAATTTCTAGGATGTTGCAAATGATCGAAGTTGAGTGGACACGGCATTAATTATTGGACGTAGACTTACTATACTGAAATAAACCATTGACTGACTCTTATACTATAACATCCAAATTTTATATATTTGATTGGCCGGTTGAAGTTAAAGCATAAATAAATTAATCATTTTTAGAAGAAAAGATAAAAAGACTATTAAGTCTACTGTTTTGTGTCGACTAAACGATAACACGACATGTAGAGAAATTTGGTTCTCTATAAACAAGTAAATATCCTTATTTTCGTAAAAGAAACTTTAATAGCTTAAATTAATAAAAATGTTAAGTAACTTAACAAAAAAAATTATATCTTTGTAGAACAGTTTTTCCTTCATAATAATATAGATGGTTTGAGATATCATAAGTGTTATGAAGAAAAAATATGTTTCAAACACGCGTCGACTGACTTGATGCGTTTATTAGAGTCAAACATATATAAAAGGAAGTGTTTTCTTTATTGAGAACTTAACTTTATATATATATTCAAGGTCCCAATGATATGAGCTCCAAACCAGTTGATTACGGATGAGTCACCCCCATGATCTTTCATTGTGAAGATCATGGACTCAAGACTCACTTTGTGCAGTATATTCAAAGGGTTCGGTTTATTAGAAAACTCATTTTTCATGAAAAACCCAAAAAACCTTCTCCTCAATTTTTAAGCCTTAATAACTTTTTCATACGATATTATTTTTTTTTAAATTACACCAATAAATTAAGTATTTTTTAACTATAATTTAAATATAATATTGCTATATAAAAATAAAAAATTAACGTGTCAGACTTTTTCGATACTACATGTATGTAGTATCATTATATTGCATTATGATAATACATATATGTAGTATGATGATACTGCATATATGCAGTATATGCAATATGATAATACTACATATATATAGTATGATCATACTACATTACATATATACAGTATCATCATGCTACATATATGTAGTATCGAATAAATTCGACACGTTAAAAAAGTTTCTTTTTAATATAGCATATTGTAATTAAATTAAAGATTAAAAAATGTTCGATTTTACGGTGTAAATTAAAAAAAATGATAACATTTGAAAAAATTATAAGTTTAAAATTAATGGAGGAAATATTTTCTCATAAAAATGAGTTTTTTCTTAATGTATTCCCTATGTTTAGATGGGTCTGGGCTTTTCTCTCATCATCCCAATTCAAAGTTCACTCCCAAATCCCAACTTTTACGGTTTTACCCCCACAATGCTAACTAGTTTTATACCCGTCCGGTGGTCGGGAACATTAATTGATTAACATAGTAATACGGTAAAACTGACTTTCTTTGAATTATAAAAGAATGCAGAAAATAAATTCAAACAATCAATTAGTTTCTAAATTAATGGTTATTATGAAGTATAATTAATAAATATTGTAAATCCTAAATATATTATCATGGAAATATATATGCATACTATTAGTATGATACTAAAAAGCCATTTTGGAGTTGCCTATATCAAATCTGGCAAAAATCCAAAGACAATATCATCCCATCTTAAACTAAGGTTTCATAACATTCTTACAATAAAAACCAAGTTTTATGCTTTAAAGCAACTAAAAACATAACCTTCAACTAAATCAGCAGAACATCAACTCCACCGGTGCTCTTGGAGCCTGAAAACACAAACTCCAGTTGCTCAATTCATCAAACTCGCACCAGCTAAACAAAGGCTGCAAACTTCAACTCAAAGAATGTTAATTATCTCAATGGTTAGTAATTTGTAATTAGTGAAGCATTTGGTTTTTCAGATTAATTAAATTAAAACTTTACCAAAATATTTACCCGGAAATACTTACTATATGACTTGGAAACTAACAATCATAACACAAAAGTTAAAGTTATTGTAGAACATATTTAACTTATAAAAACTATATGCAACATACTGCAACCACATCTTCACCCTATGATAATACAAAACAAAGAAAGACAACAAAGTTATCATAATCGTTGTAAAATTGAAGTACACAATCTTGAATAACATAAGTAGCTTCAATCTATAAAACCATATACATCCTAACATATTTATTCATCAACCACATCGTTTACCTCAGACATAGAGTTGATATAATCTCCCTGTTGACCATTTTGATGCTATTTTAACATGTTTTGACTCATTACCTCACCCGTCCATTTTGTAACTTGAGAGAAAATACACCAGTTGGACATCTTGCCACTACATTTTGTTCCCGAATCTGCGAGACTGCTATTTGAAGCCAATTGTATTATTTTGCATGTAGCGACTCTAACTGATCACCCCACCCGACAACTTTGTCGATATTTTGTAACATCACATTTCATACCTGGTTATAAATTATAATGCCACAATTAACAACGATTGTCTGCAACTGATCATTAAGTGTATGAAATCATCAACAAATATGTCAAGAGTTTTATGCAAGATGAAGCAAATATTACAAGCTAGATTTCATCATATGAGTTTAAGATCAAAGAAGCATAGGCTCCTAAAAAATGTAATCATTTGATTTAACTGTCACATGATTTGATAAAATTTTTAACTAACAATCAAATTATGAATTCACTCAGATCTTTAGATGATTAAATATGGGAGCAAAGGTTCAGTCTTTTAAACTAACACTTAGAAAACAAAAAGAAAATGATAATGAATAGTTGATATGATCATTTAATCATACTGAATGAATACACGATTTGCATAAAAATTCAAACTTACCTTACTCATTGAACCTTTTATATTGTTCTTCCATCTGCGTTGGGATCGTTCAAGTAATACTCCTGGTTTTCCAAATTAATAAAATTAAAATTTAACCAAAATGTCGACAAAAAGTACTAACTGTCTCAAAATTAGCAAACATAGCAGGAATCACAAACTAATAGATAAATTACAAAAAAATTAGCTAAAATGAAACAAATCAAATGGGTCAACAGGTCAAAAAGGCATTCAACGTTTATTTCAATGCAAAAAAAATCTTTTATTTCAAAAGGCATCCAACTGCTCGGTGCAGTTGATGCAAAAATTAAATTTCTCGTTTCAATCTGTGGGGAGACGTAGACACATTTACGCCTCTTAACGGGCCAGTCGATAAATACTTCTCGTCCCTACCGTCTAAAGTCCCAAACATTAGATTTTGCATCCCATTTACCATCTAAAGTTCCAAACATTAGCCTCTCTGTTTAATGATATATATTTAAGTTATTAATGTTGTTAAAAGATTATTAAATTTGTATTTTCTGTTTGACTTAAGAGTTATTTGTTTAGATTTTAATTTCGTTTAATTAGGGTTAAAATGGTAAATTTTCCTGATGACAGGTAAATTTGATGGAAGGGTTGATCAGTTCACGAATAATTCCTATTCGTGGTTACAGTAGTCAGGGTAACACAACCCTATTTCCAATACATACATTAAATAGAAGAAAAGTGCTTTATGGTCCAATCTAACACAACACTATAACACGTTTTTAAATAAGAAGTTACTACATTAAATAACTTATAAACTTTCTTAATATTTTGTAACTACATGTATTAGTTCTTAAAATCAATCTAAAAGTGCAGATTTTAAACTAAAAAAAAATCTTATCAACACACGAAAAATGCAAACCAACAACTCATCATTTCTTAACATTATCGATCATGATAAAATGATGAAAAAAGTGTTGACATTCAATAATTATTCAAGTTTGACTATGAACTTACAGTGTCATGTCATCTTTCTTCAGAAATTGCCTTCTCTCTTTATTAAAACTGTTTGCTCTTCAAGGCCTTTAATTCGACTGGTACATGTTTGTTGTGTATAAAATATTGGCAAATAATTAGTAATCAAATACATTATGTAATAGGGACGAATATCAATTAATTATTGTGTGTACATTGCTAAGACTCTTTTCTTGATAAGGCCATGGCTGTGCTTGAGGCTTTAGTTCCATCTCAAGGTCTGGATTGATCTGCAATATGAAAAATCAATTATAGAATACAAAAAAACCAACTAATACTAACTCAATAAAAAAAAACCATGTCACTTCAAATGAAAACTCACAGTATCATTGCGGAAATCATATTCTTCCAACAAGGGATAGTTTAGAGCATTTGGCAGGCATCTCTGCTTTACATTTTCCACCTGTCAAGTAAATTTCTTAAATCAATATTACTGAATGAAAATTCAGATAGAGACTAAATTTCCTGCAATTTACAGAGTGACAATTCTTAAAACCAACTATACATATTACACAAATGTTCTTAAAAGATGGGTCAAATTAGTAAAGCCAAATAAATTAAGAAGTATACCTGAGAAGGATCAATTTCAAATGAATGAGCTTCTTTTTCTTCAGTTGCAGCTGCCAATTGTGCTTGATTTAGCAACTCATCATGTGTACCTTCAATTTCACCAATTGACCTACTAATAGTGAATCCATCTCCTCCCTGAATATGAAAAATAGGATCAAGATCAATGCGATAAAACACCGAATGAGAATTAAAAAAAAAGAGGGACTTTTATTCTGTGAATGTAATTGAAACATTTGGCAATTAGTTCCCCCTGAAATATATCAAATATGAAGCCAACTAACATCTTCAACACAGTCCCTCACCTGTTGTAATCTATTGTAATTATAATAATTGCATCATCTTCAACTCCCATAACTAAAGAGAACACCAAAACAGCATATAAATGGTACGAACTTGATTTTGAGGGTTTCAATTTGGAAATTTTGATTTAGGTTTTACCTTCAAGAAGAAGATGGTGAAGCAGGTTAATCGAGCCAAATCATGAAGAAGCGGAGGTGGCGGAGGCTTGCGACATGGAGGTAGCGTCCGATCGTTCACCAACTTGTAGGATTGTAGAAGATGCGGGAATTGAGGGAGGGAAGGGGAGTGGTGAAGTTATAGAACGTGTGTGATCCGCATGAGGAAAACACAGATCGCTCCTTTTCACAAATAACTGCCAATTTTGGAGAGTTTGTTGGGCTATGATCCGCTGTGGCCTGTGGGTGCAAAGTTTAACTGCCCCCTCTGAATAACTGTTTAATTAACATGGCTGAGATCAAATCAAACGGCTGACGGTGTTCTAAAATTCGGTTAATTATTCGGGGTCAATAATATACAGGAATTAAATGCTCCACCTAAGGTACCATTGGCAATTTTCATTTATTAAGTTTGCTGTTTTAGCACCTTATGATTTTGTTTTAGGTAAATAAAGCCTTTAACTGTTTCATTGAGACTTTTTTTTATTTAATCTCTGTTAACTAAATGATCTTTATTTTTTTTTTCCATATTAATTTGGCTTCGAGTATAGACTTAATGACTAACAATAGAACATGAGTAAATCTAAAATAAACAATATAAACTAGACTATATAATTTTGTAGATAAATCAAAAAATAGTTTGCAGGACAGAAAAAACTAACAATCTAACAAACGGTTAAAAACACAAACTTTGACAACTTGACTCCTTGTGTGAGCTGTAGCCGGCATGGAGGTGGAAATCAGCAGCGGTGAGTGTTGGTGATTTTGTTGTTATCTAGCTATTTTATGTAATTAAGATTTTTTTAATGACAAAATACGAAGTCATAAATAAACATCAAACAAGTATGAAACCTTCAGAATGCACACTTGATTGAAATTTTTTATGATTCTAGGACTTAGACATCTTGTTAGTTCAAGGGGGCGAAGTTCACCGAACAACAAAGAACCGGGGGCAAAGTTGTCAAATTGATGGAATTTGATTAGCTGTATATCAAAACTGAACTTTTGTAGCAATCTGTTGTTAATATGCCGAAATTTCTAGGATGTTGCAAATGAAGTTGAGTGAACACGGCATTAATTATTGGACGTAGACTTGCTATATTGAAATAAACCATTGACTGACTCTTATACTAATTAAATCAAGTAGTTTGGGATATCATATTTCCTTGTTTTTTCTTCCGTTTTAATGCTTTATAGTTTAATGAAATGACCACAACATGACTTGTTTGTGTCGGGAAGAAAAATATGTTTAAACACGCGTTGACTGACTTGATGCGTTTATTAAGGGGTCATCGTTGGATACTTTAACACAAAGTGATGATTAATTGACGGTAAATGCTAAATGCTCCACCCAAGGTACCATTGGCATTTCCATATATTAAGTTTACTGTTATAGCACCTTATGAATTCTGATTTTGTTTTAGGTAAATAAAGCCTTTAACTGTTTCATTAAGATTTTTTTATACAATGTTAGTGATTTTTTAGTGATTTTGGCATTTCCATTTATTAAGTTTACTGTTATGCTACCGAACCTGGTGGGGTCCAAGGGGCAACGTCCCAGCCTGGGGATTGCTTCGGAATCACAAAGTTGTCAAATTGGTGGAATTTGATCTTCTGTATCAAATGGAGTGTTTAGTATCAAAACTGAAGGTCCGTACGTACCAACTTTGTTTATCCGTGTCAAACTTTGGTCTACCGTACCAAAGTTTGAACGTCCGTATCAAATTTGGTCACGCGCATCATTTTGCTCTTCCGTGCCAGTTTGGCCTTCCGTACCAAGTTGGACTTCAATGATTTTGAAGTGCCAATTAAGAAACCGCCAAGGGTTGTCAGTTGTAGCGGTTATTTTGTCATAACGTTTCATGAAAGGGTGTTAACCACGGTTCACCCCTATAAAATAGATATCGATTTGGTCAGATTTAGTTACTTGAAAAACACAACATATTTCATATTCGTTCTTGACAAAATTCTCTGTTTTATCCAATTGAATATTTCGTGTGTATCGAAGAAATAATTCAATCTGAAAGTGTTATTCACGATTCAAAGAAAAATCCAAACATACACAATATACAAAACCTACAGTGAGTGGCGAGGATCGAGAAGGCAGATGGATCCAGCAAGGCGACGGTTACTCTGATGGGCAACAATGGTTAGGATATATAGAATCATAGCAGAAATTGGCAATGCCTGGGTTAGGGTAGAAGATAATAAAATTCAATTGCAATGGTGAGGGTGAGGGTGAGGGTGAGGGTGAGGGTGAGGGTGAGGGTGAAGGTGTTATCTTTTTTCACTTAACCACCCTAAATGGGCCTTTTAATTAGTTTTTAAGTTGCGATAAGCTTCTCACTAGACTTCTAAAGAAATATTTTGGGGTGGACTTTTACACAAAAGTTTTTCAATGGGCTAAACTTTAAAAAAAAAATGTTTTTTGGGTTGGGAACTAATTTTTATAAGCATTATTGTATGAAACTTATGGTGTCACCCAATGGAGACTTCTCAGCAATACTGAAATTTATCCCACCCAAACAAGTTTAATTACGGAATTCTGGTCTCATACACAACCAATGCGCTAAAACATGTTAATGGTACGTATTGAAGTCTAACATTCACTAGTACACAAAGTTACTTTTGGAGCGGTTATCTCTAAAACCGCTCCAAAAAAAAAACAAGATTTTAAAAAGCGGTTTTAGATTAAAATAAAAAAGAAAATATAATTACAAACCTAAAAACCGCCTCAAATAACTATTTTTTGGGGCGGTTTTGTAATTGGCCCTTAAAAATAACTTTTAGGAGCGGTTTTTTATAAAATAATATTGTTTGGAGAAGTTAACGGCAATTTTTTAATTTTTGAATCTATAGTCCTCTTATATAACTTCATCTTCATCTTCATCCATTTTTCATTTTCTTGCTGTCAACTTCATCTATATTTGTTATGATCTAGTATCTCTCCGATTAAGTATGTAAGATTTGTCTAAGGTATCACAACTATCACCCTCTTAGGCACTCATCGTTCTCGATGAGGTCTGCATTTTTATCCTAAGAAGAACATGGCATCCATTAGGGTGATGGGGGCACCCTACTCGGGTATGGCCGAGTAGGAGAGAAGTCATCCGAGTAAACTGGGCACACCGCCCCCATCAACCCGAGTAGTTTGCCGAGTGTTTTTACTCGGGTTCACTCCACTCTCACTCCATTCTCTCTCTAGTGGACCTCACCACTATCACACACATCAATTTTATTTAAATGTTTTTCTTTTTTTTTAAAGTGAGTGAGTAAATGAGTAGGGTGTTTCCAATAAAATCTGAGTAAATGAGTAGTTTTGAGGTGACAGAATTCTATTTGACAGTTTTGATGAGTAAATGGGTTAATGACCTCTTCACCCTTAGGGAGTCACCGAAAGCTCACGTCTTTATTTTTTTTACCCAAGTGGATGAATAGTGTAGATTTACCTAAGGTCACACAAATAACTTCAATATAATTCCTCAGACACAACACACTGATGGTAAGAACATCGAAGAAAGAAACCATGAATTTCACAATTAACAGTAAATGTGTTTCTCCATATTCAACTTCTTCCACGATGGTTAAGCACAAGTGTGTCCCTCCATCTTTATCTTCATCCATTGGTTCAAAAACCCTGCAGTCAAATAAAATAAAAGCAGCATACTTTACAGTTACAAAAGTGAGTAATCGATTGTGAGACTGAAAATTCAAGGTCTGATTGTTCATGTGTTTGTATACTTACCGAGTCCCATAGACGATCAATCGATCTTCTCAGCCCTAATTTTGCTATTTTGCAGAATTTACATACAATTTTTTAAAAAACGACAAATTCTCCGGAGGCATTTTCTTCGATAATGGAATACAGTTCTACATACCTGAAATCGATTTGAGAGAATAGAATTTGAACCTATAACCTTCGCGACGGTCTCCGGAGGCATTTTCTTCGATACAATCGTCGCAAACATTCCTCGTTCCAAACGATCCGCGATGATTGGAAATCTGAGGTTGGGGGAGGGAGAGAAGAAGACGCAACGTTGGGGAGAAAGCAGGTTGCAAATATGAGGTTGGGGGAGGGGGAGAAGACGACGCAATGTCAGTGGGGGAGAAGTTATAAGAAGGTTGTGGGGAACGTGGATGATCCGCGTGAATGAGGAGTTCGATCCGTGTGATCATCTAAAAAAATTCTCAACTGCTAAAATTTCTTAATTTAAATGGTCAAGATCTCTTAAAAAGTTAGTTTTTCTTATTTTAAATGGCTAAAATTTAATCTAAAGAAGCACATATGGTAGTTGACTCTTCATGGTCTGTATAATTATAATTACAATTAATAGTTCTAATTGTTTATCACTAAATACGATCATATCTACCGTCACAACATGGCCTACTGCGTGAAAGATGTAAGTTCTCCTTAGTTAACCTTCCGTAAATAGACATTTTGGAAGGCAATCGTAATTTAAAAAAAAAAATACAATCATCTCTACATAATATATATGAAATCTACACAAAAACAATATATTACACATAATTAGCAAATAACATAATAAGAAGAAAACGAAACATAACACCCATTTTGAAAAAGAAAAAAAAGCACATAGCTACCATGATATCATTATACATGAAGCTCTTCGTAGACTATAGATCATCCATGAAGTCGTTGATTTCTTTATTTCTTTGTAAGATAACAAAGTTGAAGAAACCTACTTGGCTCCATATAAAAGACCGTGACTTCTAAGGTTGTTTCAAATACATACGCCACTCGTCAATAAATCCCATCTTATAAGGATCAATGTTCAGCGGTGCGCCTTCTTCAAGTATTTTTATTATCTTAGTGGTCTGTCCAAGAAGCTTGACTGCAGCCGCAACGCTAGCCTCTCGTTTTTCTATTGCACTCTCCTGGCATTTCAATGTTATGACTTGTGGTATGTTGGTGAGGCAAGCAGCTAATATGTCTGCAATCATGGCAGATAGTTGTGTAAACAACTCATCTTCAATAATCTCCAAGTTTTTGCATTCGTACGTAAGAATGATCGTTTGTGCAATACGATACATTGAGTTAGCAGCGATCAACTTTAGAGGAAGGTTCTCCTTCTCCATCCAATCTCCATTGGAACTTTTGTTAAAATCATTCACAACTTCTTCTCCTCTACTAGCAAATGATTTAATAATTTCTGTAGGTGTTTTCCTTTCATAAGAAATTCTTTCCAAAGTCTTGTTCAACCACTTGCACTTGTCTTCGACCTCATGCCACACTATCGTTGTTGCCTTTCTACTATTCACATACTCCGGTCCCTTATTTAGGCTTTCCTCCACTATTTGAGTGTAAAAAAGACCTTCACCAACACTTTTGAGCAAGTTATCAACTACGTCCTTTTGAATACTTGGTAGAGCAATGGCGATGCACGTTAAGCTTACTATCGGTAAGCTCCAACTATTAACATGTTCAACAAAAGGCCGTAGTGATTGATTTTTATCATTGTCAAACATCACTACCCCGTCGAATGCAGCGAATTTGGATTTTTCAAGAAGCCTCAAAAGATTGTTATCCTGTTTTTTCTCAGCATTCCGAATCAAGCGATTCATATAATCTGAAATTCTTTTCTTTGTTTTTTCAGCAAGTTGCACATTATCTTCGAGCAACAAAACATAATTGCTAAGGTCTTCGTTTGTATCGTCATTGCTTGTGGGATTGGGTGGAGTAAACAACATTGCTTTCAATACATGACAAAGATTATAACCGCAATAGGAATGAGCCTGATTATTTTGCATGACACTACAATTACCTTCTGAAATCCAATGCAAAAGCTTAGAATGTGATTTTTTAGTCTACGACCACTTGACATAAAGTGTATACCACTTTCTTTCCACTCATACAATTTTTTAGTCCAATACTTTTCTACTCCAAGCACCAAAAAACGGTTTCGATTCTGATTAGAAAATGATTTGAAGCGCAGTACTGTAAAACATCTAAATATTGGGGCGATGGAACCCACTACAATTCCAATAGATTGTGTAATGATAATGGCAAGAGTTGACCACTTATACACGGATTGGGATACTAGAACTTCATGCCAAGTAACAGCATACATAACACGGCCATACACCAAAAATATGTACATGACCAAATTAATTGCACAAATTATGCCAGAAGCAGATGATAATGGATTACTAGCCATCGTAAACTGAGGGCTACCGGTTTCTGTCATGATCCAATATTTTCTCACAAGTTGTCTTAGTTTCTCAGTAGTAGATGTTAGGTTTTCTTGTGGATGTTGCTCATTCAAAGTTGTTTTGCTAGCGGCTTTATACTTGGATTCTAAAATTTCCTTTGAGGTTGGAATTGTTATCGCTGAAGAGATCAAAATTAGTAGTAAGAGGAGTAACATACCCATATAGATGCATGCTGCCATCATCATGGAGGAATATATCACACGCACTTTGGGAATGTTGAAAGAATAAGGCTCAATTACACGAGTCATAATCTGAATGAAAATATTTGCAATTAGCGTGATCACAAGAATGGATAAGCCTGTGACATTTGCAAGAAGTGACTTGTTGTCCATAGACACCTAAGAAGGCATTAAGTTAGACATCATTGTGCACATAAAGGCCAAGCCTCCGATGGCAACTTGGTCCACCGCACCTGATATTGGACTACTCAAATCTACTGGGAGTTTCATAGCCACAGTTATAACTGTGATAGACGCGGCGTTGAGAGAAAAGAATTTAGTTGGAAACCAAAATTTTTTGTTTCGGAAACCATTCAACAAATCGAGGGCCATGGCAAGAATGCAAAATAAGGATGCTATTGAGATGTAGATCCCAATCAACACCATAGGTTGGCTATTCTTACCCTCGGTTTCAGAATTGTATTCACAATTTTCTATATCGATACAGAAACGATACAAAGACGTGAAATTGAGGTTGGTGGTGTTAAAACATGGAACTGAAATAGAAGAAGAATACAACGGTTGAAGGAGAAATTTGTAACAGTAGTTAGTTGCACTATATGAACCCATGTTTGGAATTTTTGCCCAAGTAACAACTAGTTTTATACCTGTCCGATGGTCGGGGCGCTTTGACATATTTTTTAATTAATATGGAATAGCTGTCTTTTTTTGAATTGTAAGCAAAATCAGACAATGTGTATGTATTAATGATTTTGAATGTATAAAAGTCTTTCATTTGTACTTCATCTTTGTATTTGGGTTGCTCGTCTGTTTTTTATATCAAGTATTGCTAATACGGTTATCCTTATATCCCAAAAACAAAGTACAAATGACAGACTTTTATACATTCAAAATCATTAATACATACTATATGCAAATAACCAGACAGGTATATTTTGTGTGTAATAATGGTTATAACATCAATGGATTTAACGAAGCTATAGTATGAACATGAGATTATCATGTTCTAGGATTTTTTTTAATAATAGCAACATAACTCATTTGTAAAGTTGTTGTATACCAAAAAAAACATTTAACGATAAAACCTAAAAATAGAAACACCAACGTCAAATTCTATAAAGTTGTCAAATGAAATAAAAGAGCACGTATATAAAATTCCAAATTTAACACGAACATGGACTGTAAGATCGACCCACCAGTTTAGTATCAGTGGCCTCTGACATGTTTGGTTCGTACACGATTGAATTGGAATCCGTAGACTTCAAAATATTCACTGTAAATACAAAAAAAATGTATAATATTAATAATGTTATATTTTTCAAAATATTCACTGTAAAAACAAAATATTCATTACCTAATTGAATAGAAATAAATATGTGGAATGAGATGTGTGAGGTTTTTAAAAAATGAAAGATAAATTTAGAAAATGAAGTGTTTTAGGTAAATTATAGGGATGATGATAGTGAATGAAGTGTGAATGCTCAGATCATTGATAATAGGTTCTCTATCTTCTTCTCCATCTATATTATTTAGAGATTTCTTCTATTTTAGACCTATATCATGATCTATATCTCCATAGAGATCCGTTTTTAATAATCTCTATATTTTTTATTAGTGTTTAGAAAAGAGAAAAAAATAATAAAATAATCGTTTGTGAGTGAGATAGATATAAAGATATAGAATGAGACGTAGAAGTTTAAAACAAATTTGAAAAAAAATAATATTTAATTAAATTATTAATAAAGAGATAAATATGCTTATGATAATGCTCTAACGGGTATTATTAAAATCTTGTGTAGGTTTGTGGCTTATTCTACTTATCCTATTGCCACCAAGTAAAACTAGTTTTATACTCGTCCTGTGGCCGGAGGGCATCTTACATATATTTTTTAATATATTTATTGTTTTTTTATATAAAGGGTCAAAATGCACATTTTACTATATACAAATATCTTATATAGATGACTTTATTTACTTTACATGTATAAGAATTATTTTTCTGTATATATATTAGTAAACTCGTTAATAATATTTTATGATTACATAATTCAAAAACAGAAAATTTAATATTTTTTGTAAAACTGAGTCATGACATTCACAAATCTTTACACACAAGCTTATACAAAACAATAACAATTACTGAAAGTCTTGGCAATATCGCCAACATTATAATGACAAATGAAAGTTCTGACATGGTTGCTTATATCTACAACATGTAATTTAGATAAAAAAAATACAAACACACACATAGTTATATAACAAAAATTTGATAACTACATGAAAACTAATACTGTGAGTTTACAAGTACATTAAATAGTAAAATAAAACTATTAGTAATTAATGGCATTAAGGAGGTTAAAATAAGTAATCCCAAACACCCCTAAAAGTGTAATATTAAGTTGAATGTTTCAATTGAACCATAGTTATAAGTTATGAGGCCTTTAGTGCTTACGGGATCAGGGAGTTTAGTTTTGATGGTTCAGGCGGGATATGAATCCAATTTAGCCTGAAGAGTGTCCGTGTGTTTCACATTAGGCACAAACTACCCAAATATTTCGCCCTCTATCACTCTACAACCTCTCATGTTAATTCCTCTCTACATCTCGCACTCATCGGACGATCGAGTCTCTCATAATCGCAGACGAGGTCTATGGTTTCTGCTATGGACTAACATCTCCTTCTTGTACCATATAGTGGTTTGACATATTTTGTTGAACATATATTTTTATTTTTATAAAGCATGTCGACATGCATATTTTTCTTTTTAAAATATATTATACAGAACGATTTTTTTACTATACGTGTTTAAGAAATCAATTTTTTTATACTTACCATTCAGATCGGGTGAATATTTTTAAAGTACATACTACATTAAATGGAGAAAATTCTTTTTAAAAGACATGTTACTTTAACTCTGATGATATAAATATAATTTTTTTATACAAAAGTAAGAACTAATTTGTATGAAGTTTTGTAATAAATAAAATATAATTTAGTAATTGATAAAAATAAAATAAAGAAGAACCCAGAAGCCGTACAACCACCCCAAAACCCATTTCACTCTCATTCACCCCAAATGTTCTTCTCTCTTTCTCTTTCTCTCATCATCTTACGATCTAGGGTTATTTTCTTGATGATTGTTATGCAATGTACAATACGAGTGCTGGAGAAATTTTCTTCGATTTGGATCTGAAATGCATGTTCGCGATTTCATTCATCCAAAGGTATCTCTTTCCATGTCTCTCTAGTTAGATTACGATCTAGGGTTTGCTATGTTCAATGTTTTTGATGGACGAATATATGTATGTTATTTCGCTGTTGATTATTATGCAATCTACAATACGTTAACGGAATCATTTTATTCGTTTTAGATCTGAAAACATTTTAGGGTTTCTTTGTGTTCTTTGATGATAGAATCAGTCGTTTGATTATTTTACTTACAACATGATCATACCTGTTTGTGAACTTATTATATGACACTGTTTGTAGATTAATTTGATGAAAGCATCATGTGGTTTATTTATCTTTGGATACTTATTAGGTTATGAGTTTATGAGTTGTTTCATTTTCAAATTCTCTGTTGTTTGGTGTATATCTGTAGCCTTGTTTCGGGATTGTTCGTCTTCATGTGCTTAAATATATTTATTTATTCGATCCATCTGTGATTAGATCTGTATTCATGTGTCACACCCCAACCGACGGCGGAAACGTCAGGGCGGGACATGTAGACTGTTCATGAACTCAAGGTTATCTAACTTGTAATATATTAATCATTAAATTCATTTCCATTCAAACAAACATAGCATAATTCCACAAGTACATAAATGAAAATACAAATTGTTCTTTGAATTTAAATTAACTAAGTCCAAGCCTATGTGTAGCATGTCTTGATCAAACTTACACGTTAGCACCTGAAAAATGAATAAAATAAGGTCAACTAAAAAGTTGGTGAGTATAACACAGGTTTGTATATAGATAGCATATAGTTTGAAAAACAAATCCATACATAACATGATAAATAAGGCATTTATGGGGAGCAGCTATTGTGTAACTAAGTACAATCAAACCTTTGTAACTAGCATGCAAATTATGTTGTCGGTATCAATCACCCCAATCTGGGTGGGTTTGTCAGACTCAATAGATGTATCGTTGAAAACCGTCGGCTTGAATAGTTAATGATTGCACATAAGTGTTCACAAAAGTTAGCACACATAGCACTCGGGCATAAAGCTCAAATTGCACACATGAATGTAAATAGGATTTGTATTTGTGTTGTTTGTGTAAATGTAAACATGTAATTTGATAGAGTTCATGTTTCACCCCAAAAGTGTAAAAGAGTAAAAGGGGCTATGAAATACTCACCTGAATCAAAGGTGAAGCTAGCACGAGAGACTGAATAGCAAAATGATCCTTGTAACTCACCACGTTAACCTAGTGTGTATCGTATAGTGAATTAATAGTGTGTACAATAGTCTATGTCTAAGTCTAGGATTGAATTGGATGTGTGTACAAGAGTTGGAGTTGTAGTTTGAAATGGAATGTGTAGGTTAATTGAATGAGTGCTTTATAAATTGAAAGATTGAAAAATAGATAATTTACGGTTTGGTTTGAATAACTAAATAAAATTAAATAGTTATGCTTTATTTATTTAGTTATAAAAATAGCGTGAGTTATATTGAGTATAAATTAAATAAATAATATTTCTTTATTTATTTGTTTATAAATGTGGGTAAAAATATTGATGTATAAATTTAAATAAATAAATTTTACTTTATTTATTTATGTATAAGAATGTGTAAATATAAAATTGTGTAAATAATAATTATGTATAAAATTTAATAATAAATATACATTTAAATTTTTAGTGGGTTATAATAAATAAATTTATTTATTTATCATTTAGAAATAAGTATTTGATTGCTTTTAAATAAAGTTGACATTTTATAACTTTATAAAAACAAATGCTTTTATTTGAAAATTAATTTAAATACTTAAAATTTTGTTTTAAAAGTTTTAATACACAAGTTTAACAACTAATTTCATAATAAAACTGAATTTATATTGAAAATTAATAAATCTGGTTTTATTCTGTTACAAATATTGTAAGGTTTACAAAAATATTTTTTTTTAATAAATAAAATGCTTTAAGAATGATTTTGCGTATGTCTTAGGGTTTTAGGATGAGTGACCCGTTGTGTGGGAGAGTACAGTTGTTTAGCAAAGATTTTGCGTATGTCTTGTTTCTTGTAGGTGTGTTGTGTTTCTTGTGACTAATATACTCTAGTCATACACTGCTAATTTGTTAGATTACTGTTAGATTTATTTTACTTTATTACTCATTAATTTTATTTATATTTTTATCTTTTTCTTTCCCATGGAGCCGGGGGTCTAAACGGGAGCAACCTCTCTATCCCTTGGGATAGGGGTAAGGTTTGCCCTCATCACACCCTCCCCAGACCCTACTAATAGCGTTAGCTATGTGTGGGATTATACTGGGTACGTTTGGTTTGGTTTGGTTTGGTTTAAGAATGATTTTAAAATAAATCGAATGCCACCCGGTTCGAACCCGGGTGGATTCTGTGTTACAACCGAGTCTTACCACCGGGCCAAAGGCACTAACCCGTGTATAAATCGCGACCGGATACGTATTAACAGATAACGGAAAGGGGGCCGGTCCGGTCACGGGGAGAAGCGCAAAAATGAAGCCGGCTAGGCGCGGGTTGTGGGTTTCGAACCCACGCCACTTGGCTCGTGGTGCAGGGACTTACCAGCCGAGCCAAGTGGTTTCGCTGGTAGTTTAGGATTCCATTTATTTTTATGGCATACATGGATTGAGCCCCAAATTCAGTTTACCGCCCAAAGAAACACGAACCCTATATTCTAAAATGTTTCAATTCGATTCAGTTCTTGTAAATTTATATGGGGCTTTTGATAAGGATGCAAAACGGACTTGATTGATACTGGAGTTACCTGATTTGATTATAGGACGAAGGAGAACGGCTGGAAACTTTGGCCGGCTGTTCTTGGAGCTTGATCTTGTTACAGAGGTGATGTGGGATGTGTTTCAGGGTTCAGAGAGCTTGTATGAGAGTATGTGATGGTGTGTGTGTGCTTGAATTGAATTGATTTCATCCCTAATATGCGTTTTGATTTTTGAATTGACCGTAACAGCCGTAGGAGGCGGATTACGCGATAAATTGATAAACTGGAGATGAATTGGGTCAAGTTAAGGTACTGGATACGTGTGGGATTGATTTACGCATGATTTGCGGGTTTCATTCCGCGTTAATTGCAGGAATTGATAACAGATTGATACGGATTTGACTTTGAGAATTCAAATTCGTTTGAATTCAAGATTGCCCGCTTAATTGATCAATTTGGTATGTTGCTTGGGCCGGGATTGGGTCGATTATTGTTTGTGTACCCACAAGGGGTCTAATCCAGCAAGAAATTGATCGATGGCAGCCTTGGATTAACAAGAATCGGCTGTTTTGACTTTTGGAAGTCAAACAGAAGCAAAGGAAGGTCAAAAATTGGTGTTAAGAGTCAAATTGAGAGTGTGGGGGTTCAATTGGGGTTCAAATGGTTAGGGGTTCAATACGTGTTAATTTAATGTATATATATGTGTATGTACTTGTAATATGTGTAAATATATGCATATGTATGTCTAAATATATATGTACATGTATTTGTATAGGGATTTTGTGATAAAGATGAGACGGAATTTGAGGGTTTTCATGAGTTAGAGTTCAAATCGTTTGTACGATTAGTATAAAATATTGCACTAGAACGGGTTTTGAACGTGTTACATTGAATTGAAATTGAATAAAAATCAGAATGTTACAGTATCCCCTTGTTGAGGGAATTTCGTCCCGAAATTTAGCTAGTTGAGGCGACTGAATCAGAAAGAGGTGAGTTTGGATTGTTGGTTGGAGGAGTATAACTGATGAAAGGACTCTGATATGTTTCTCAAGGTCAGGCGTGAAGGATAACAGTAGGTTTAGTTTTGAAATTAACTTAAAGGAGAAAGGCTGTTGAATAATAATTTGGATTCTAGAGTGAAATGCATTACTTGGAATGGATTTGCTGGGAACTCGGTGATCAGGGTTTGCTCAGGATGTAGTCTAATATATTCAGGAGTTTTCAGTGGATAAGAGATTTCACAAACATTGGTCTGGGTCAAAACTTCACATGACACGAACAACGCTACTTCTGATAACATGATAGAGCACTTATATATAGGAAGTACCATCGGCGTATCCACCATGCCCTTGTCATATCACATTAGTTTCGTTGTTACATATCATGAGAAGTTTTAGGTCACAACACACAACAAAAATTCACTATGTTTTCTGTAGGTCCAGATTTAATCGAAAGTCACTGATATGATCGATTCAACACATACACAGGCGGAAACTGTGTATATGGAGGTGAAACTGATAAACGAAACAGTGATGGTGAAGATAACCAGCTAACCACAGATGAATCAACAATCAAAGTGTATGAAAATGTAAGAACACAGTGAATAAACAACTGCAGATTGTATTGATTCAAGCAAAATGTGAAAGAGAAAGTTCAGGGTTACAGCCGCTACACACACCCTAACCAATCTCAAACTAGGCTATTTATAGTAGTGACAGGTATCGAAACTATGGTCAATCGAAACTACTAGTTTAGATTGACCATTTACAAATGATACTTAGACCTGTCGAAACTACCATCTATCGAAACTACTAATTTCGATTGAACAGACTCAATCGAAACTAAGTAGTTTCGATGGCCCAGACTTAACTAATTACAGAAAACTGAAATTACAATAATGAAATGACAGAAAGTAAACTAGTCTAAAATTGTTTAAACATACAATAAATGACAACAGCTTATACGAAATATATGACTCTACAATCTCCCCCTAAGCTGTTGCATTACTGTCTTCAGCTCTTCATCAAGCAGCTGGTCTTTCAGATGTCTTTGGAATGAAAGGTTTGACATGGAGAGAGACAATCCTTTGATAGGCCTTCGCATCAGCTTCATCTTCATCGCTGTAAGCCTGAATGTGATTCTGGAAAAGTACTTCCAGATCTTCCGGTTGAAATTTTAACAGCTCCATTGGATCAAAGATGGTGATGTCTTCCTTGCCCTCACATTCAATAACTGCACTGCCAATTACTGGGTTATAGAACCACTTTCTGAAAGTTTGTAGCTGGACAGGTACAGATTTTGGAATAGTGATAGTCTTGTGTGTTTGGGCAGGCTTGTATCTTAGGAACACATATGGCTTTTTAGTTTTAGGATGAAACCTAGTCTTTGAGATCTTCTTCTGAGTTTTCCTAGGCTTCATTCCTTTGAAATCATTGTTGACTTGAGAACGCAGAAACTTCTCAAAGTCATAAGCCATCATGACCTTCCCAGGGTTTTGAAGTGGAAGTTTTGCTAAATCCCTGAGGTCATAGAAAGGAAGGGTTTGGAAGTCGGTCATATTTTTGAAGTGCTGAACTCCCCCTCTAAATCTTCTGATGATAAAGAGCTTCCTTTCAGCATCATATTTCCAGCCAATTGGAGGCCTTTTTAGTTCTTGATGCTCTGCTATCCACTCATATGTCTTAGGAGTTTCCTCCTGAATTATTTTCTTAAACCAGGACTTTCTTGAGATTGGAGGTTCAGGTGCAGTTGAAGGTTGATCTTGTGCTGGAGTTGTTTCAGATACTGGAATGGTTGGTTCAGGAATGATATCTTTGATGAGGTTAATCTGAACATCTTCTTCATCTGATAGTGTTTGAATCTCATCACCTTCTTCAGTAAAATATCTTGTTCGTTCAGTCGCCTTTTCTTCAGTGGTTAGAATTTCTGGATGAAGGTCATTATAGCCAAAGTTTTCAATGTCATCTAGAAGAGCATTCAGCTCATCATCAGATGGTATATCTTCTTCATCCAGAATGACAGTTTCAATATCAGGTAAAGCTCCCTTCCCTCTTCTCCTTGCTTCTCTTCTTTCACTAGCTGAGGGAAGGTCAGACTCTATCTCCTCAACCTTTACTTCAACAGACTCCTTTGTCTTGATACCGTGACCGGTATACATAATTAATGCAGATTCAGGATTAGTGACAAAGGCAGGAGATGATGGTTCAACTTCTGATGTAGTCTCCCCCTGTTCTGTTGAGGTGGTTGGCTGTTGAGGTGTAGGTTTGAGTATTGAGTCTTTGAGCTGCTTAACTGTTTCAGCTAGGGCTTTGAAATCTTCTTGTTGCTTTGTTATCAGCCTTTGTTGAGTTTTCAGCTGAGTCTGCTGACTATCTATTTGAGTATGTAAGCCTCCAACCTCCAGCTTTAAGTCTTTGACTTCCTCCTTAACTTCATTCAATTTGGACGTCAATCCTTCAATCTCTGTATCTTTCCTTTTAAGATCATCTTGAAGTCTTTTCATTTCAAGACTTAGAGTCTTGACCCTTGGTAAAGGAGAGGTTGAACCATGAAGTGGTGAGGTGGGAGGAGTATGGATAGGTGATTGTTGTGGAGAGGTAGGAGGTGTATGGATGGGTGATTGTTGTGGAGATGTAGGAGGTGTAGGGATAGGTGCCTGTTGTGGAGAGGTAGGTGGAGTTGGATGTGGGGATGGTTCTGGAGTAGTGAATGATGAATCTGACGAGGATGACAAATCCTCCAATCCAGTCTTTATCCTTTTAGCTCTAGAGTCCTCATCTTCAAAATCAGACCCTGATTCAATTTGCCTTTTAGAGGAAGATGCAAGTTGCTCCTTTTTATCATCTGAATCAGACTTGTAATAGTCTGATCCATAGATCCCTGCATCAAGAGTCCCACTTGACTCTGCAGCTTCTACTTCAACCTCCTGTTCATCAACTTCAGCAATGACTGCTGGCTCTTGAACTACTTGTATTTCTTCAACAAAGGGGGTCTCTATCACAGGCTCAAGAATTTGCTGTTCTTCTTCTTGTACAACAGGAATGTCTATATCGATTTCAGCTTCCAGCTCTTCATCTGATGATAAGTCTTCTTCTTCAAGGTCAGGATCAATGTCAGGAATGAACTCTTCTTCTTCTCCAATGACATGACCAAACAGGGGAATGTCAGCTATCGCCCTGTTGGTCCTTTTGCTGGTGCTTTTCATGTAGCTGAGAGTTTTGGCTATCATGCTATCAAAAACAAAAGTGTTTCCACCTTGTTGAATCTCTGGAAGAAGATGATTGATGATAATTTGTAGAAATCTAGGATATGCTAGAAATTTCTCCTTTACTGCTCCTGTTAAGTTATACTTCAGCTGAGTGAATATGAAACCAGAAAAGTTGTAGTCTCTTCCCTTTGTTAATCCCAAAATAGCTAATCCCAGAGTACTGTTAGCTGAATCAAAACCCCCTTTCCTTATTGATAGGCAGTGAATAAACACATGCACTATATATCTCCAATGGCTAGGTAAAGAGTTCTTGATTATTTGACCATTCTTAAACTCATCAGGATGACCCATTCTTCTAAAGCATTCTTTCACATAGAAGATTGGGAACTCAACAGGTGCTTCTGGATTGTCATTTAATTGCAGTGCTTCTCTAACTGTGTTTTCAGAAAATAATACTTCTTGTCCATGTACGGTTGCCCTAATGTGCTGCACATCATCAATTGTTATTATCTCAGCAGTTTCCCAGAATTGTCTTATAGTTGCTTCAAAAACCGGCAGGTTGTGGCTGATGGCAAAACTTATGTTGGAGTTTGCCAGAAAATTTAAGACAGGAATAAATTCAGCAGCTTTCGGATCATTGCTATTAAGGAATGCACAGACATTGTGCCTCTTCACGAATACGAGATCCATACCTGTAAAATTCATCAATGAATAAAGGTTTTGAATATCGAAACTAAGTATTCCAACACTTAGAAAAAATCAGAAATCCTTACTGTCGAAACTAAGTAGTTTCGATAGAGAAGGACGTATCGAAACTAACTAGTTTCGATAGAGGCAACAAGCCTTGATCAACACTTATAGAAACTCTGAAATCAACACTGTCGAAACTAAGTAGTTTCGATAGAGATGAATTTATCAAAACTAACTAGTTTCGATAGGGTCAATGAACTTTGATCAACACTTGTAAAAATTCTGAAATCAACAATGTCGAAACTAAGTAGTTTCGATAGAGATGAATTTATCGAAACTGTAGTTTCGATAGAGAGATTAGGTCAAATTTGGGTGTCGAAACCAGTAGTTTCGATTAAAAAACTTTTGAAAACTTTTTGAAGGAGTTGAACTCCTTTATCGAAACTAACTAGTTTTGAAACCCAAACCCCCTATCGATTCATTATACTCAGACAATATAAACAATTAAATGAAAGGTTTTAGAGTGGCCTGTGAATGACGGATATTCGTCTTACCGAAAGCGAGTATGATTTCTGCAAGAATACACATAAAAAGTGAGTTCTCAGATGATAAAGATGTATGCAAACACGGATACGACTGAGATTATGAAGATTCAGTCGAACTGATTTTGAAATTTTGAAATTCTAGGTCTGTTGATTCGCAAGAATCATTCAAATGAAATAGTGACTTTACCTGATGATGGAGACGCTGGTGACTACGGGAAAATCAGGTGAATAATCACTGATATCTTGCAACTCAGACCAAGGCTTGATAGGTTTGTGAGAGACGGAGAAGATGAATAGGGTTTGCGAAAAAAGGACGAGTGAATAAGAAGTGAAGAGAGGGATTCATTTATGCAGGCGTTTAAATTGCGAGGAACAAAAGACAAAAATACCCCTGTCGAAACAACTAGTTTCGATAGGGCAAACTAGTTTCGATATTTACAGAGTAGTTTCGATAGGGCAAACTAGTTTCGATATTTACTGAGTAGTTTCGATAGAGCAAACTAGTTTAGATATTTACATAGTAGTTTCGATAGGGCAAACTAGTTTCGATATTTACAAAATAACAGAAATAAGACTAACATATATACACATGATATTTACACTTTTTCTTCTTGAAAAAGATCCAACATGAGATCAGATCTGGTCAGTCTCTTGAAACACTTCCTTTTGCAATTAACTACTGTGAGTCCCTGAAGATAGCTGATATTTGTGCAAAGTAAACCCGAACATTTGTTTGTATTTTGATTTCATGTGATTAAAAGGTACCATTTAAGCACTATACAAGGTGTACCCCACATATTAAAATAAAATGATTTTGAAAACCTATCAATCCTCAAGAAGTACCCACCTTCATCCTATCATCTCTTTCTGATTAACCAAGGTACCGTCTTAGTAATGTCAAAGTACCACCAAAAATAAAATAATATATCCAAGTGGATTTAGAAAATTAAAATAAAAAATATCCAAGTAGATATTAAAAGGTACGAGCATTCTAGATCTTTGCGTAAGCAAAACAGAAGAAGTCGTAAAATTATCCAAGCGGATAGAAAAATGTTGAACACCCGAGATCTTTGCGTAAGCAAAACAGACGGGGTCAAATCATCCAAGTGGATGGGAAAAGGATGAGCACCCGAGATCTTTGCGTAAGCAAAACATACGGGGTCATCGGTGGTAAATATCGTTATATTGACGGTCACTTGGCGTATGAATAGGAATCCAATACGTAAGCCTGTATCTGATTGAATTGGTTTTCTTAGATATAAAAATGGGTTAGATGTTTCAATAATGGGTTCAAACACACAAGTTTGAGATATATATTAGAGTTTTCACACTACTTACAAGTTTTAACCATATGTCGGGCCTACCAGCTATACCTCAGTAAATACCATCGCTTTTGGTCCATTCCATGTCCAAGAGATGAGATCAGACACTATCATTTCTCAAAGGTCAGATACAATTCTTCCTGCAACTCAAAACCACTTGTAAGATTTTATACACAGCAATTCTTTTCAATATAATATTTCTCCCCCAAAAGATTTGCGTAAAAACTGTTCATAAAAATAAAATCTTTTTGGAATTTTCTTTGACAAGTAAACAGAATAAAAAAAATAAAAAAAATACTATTCACAATTTACTGAAAGTTGATCATTCCAAGCATCTCCACCAGTTGGGCGAATCTGGTAGAGTCAAAAGCCTTTGTGAAGATGTCTGCGGTTTGTTTGTGAGTTTTGACTTCAACAATTTGAATATGCTTCTTTTCAACACAGTCACGGATAAAGTGATGTTTGATTTCAATGTGTTTGGTTTTGGAATGCTGAACGGGGTTTTTGGTGATATGAGGAACGGCGGTGTTGTCACACAGAATTGGTGTCTCATGGAATGTGATCCCATAGTCAAGCATCTGATGGTGTATCCATCTGACTTGGGAACAACAGAGGGCTGCGGCAATGTATTCGGCTTCGGCGGTGGATTGGGAAACGGTGGACTGTTTCTTACATTGCCATGAGACAAGGCGGTTGCCAAGGAATTGGCAACCTCCAGAAGTGGATTTTCGGTCTAAGTTGCAACCCCCGTAGTCTGAGTCTGAATAAGCCACAAGATCAAACAAGTCAGTTTTAGGATACCACAGACCCAATTTTGGCTTATATTTTAAATATCTCAAAATACGTTTTACAGCAGATAAATGAGAGAGTTTAGGATTAGCCTGAAAACGTGCACATAAGCACACTGCAAACATGATGTCTGGTCTGCTGGCCGTGAGATACATGAGCGATCCTATCATGGAGCGATATAGATGCGGATCAACACTTTCACCATCCACATCAGGAGTCAAACAATGACGAACTTCCACAGGAGTTTTTACAGGGTGGGAATCAGCCATTTTGAACTTGGTCAAGATTTCTTTGACGTATTTATCTTGATGGATAAGGATTCCCGACTCAGACTGATCAACTTGTAGTCCCAAAAAGAACTTCATTTCCCCCATGGAGCTCATCTCAAACTTAGATCGCATCACTTCTTCAAATTCTTTGCAGAGACGGGGATTTGTAGAGCCAAAAATGATATCATCCACATAAATTTGCACCATGATTGTATCCTTTTCCTCCTCCCGTTTGAACAATGTTTGGTCAATTTCTCCTCGTGTGAAACCATTCTCAAGCAGATGCTTTGATAAAGTTTCATACCACACACGAGGTGCTTGGTGAAGACCGTACAATGCTTTGTCTAACTTGTAAACACGGTCTGGAAAATTAGGATCAATGAAACCCGACGGCTGCTTGACATATACTTCTTCTTGAACTTTGCCATACAAAAATGCGCTTTTGACATCCATTTGATGGACGGTGAAGTCCATGTAGGCTGCATAGGCGAGAAACATTCGGATGGCTTCCAAGCGAGCCACTGGTGCAAAGACTTCCTCGTAGTCAATCCCTTCTTCTTGATAGAAACCTTGAACCACCAGACGTGCTTTGTTACGAATCACAGTGCCGCCTTCATCCTTTTTGTTGCGAAAGACCCAACGAGTACCGATTGGAACTTTGTTCTTGGGTAGATCCACCAAATTCCACACATGTAACTTAGAGAATTGCTGTAGCTCTTCCTGCATTGCTTCCACCCAGCTGTTTTCTAGTAGTGCTGCTTTAATGTTCTTTGGTTCAGTTTGAGAGATGAAGCAGGAAAACATGTTGTTTTCAAATGCTTCACAGGCACTTCGGGTACTAACACCCACATTGAGTGGTCCAATGATGTTATTGGTGGGATGAATCTTGTGAATTCGCAGTTGAGGAATTGCATCTTCTTCCACGACTTCCTCCAAATTGGTAAGATTTTCAGCAGGAGGATCGGCAATGTCATTAATAGGATCTTCAGCAGATGATTGTGGTGCAACATCTACTGTTGGAATGGAGTTGTCTTCAATAGTTTCACTTGTTGCACCAGAACCGGAAGACTCCATATTAGATTCAGCATTTGCAACCACAAGAATTTCAACCTGAGCAGATGAGGAAGAACCTAGATCATTTAAGTTCCCTAAATTGTTCACAGAAAAATAAGGATTAGCATGAGTTGAGTCAATTGAGAAATCAGGAAGATTAAATGATTTAAAAACTGAATCAACGTCAAATAGCCAATTGGGACCGTCTCCTGCGTCCGTGTGATTATTTTCATGCCAATTGATATCAATGGACTCCAGCACTATTCTTTTCTGCTTATGATAGACACGAAAAGCACGTTGATTGGAGGAATAACCAACAAAATAACATTCATCAGCTTTGGCTTCAAACTTGTTGAGCTGATCTGAAGTGTTCAGCATCGTGCACACACACCCAAATTTTTTGAAGAAATCAATAACTGGCTTGCGCTTGTACATGATCTCATATGGTGTCTTGTTGCAGCTTTTAGTGATAAGAACCCGATTTTGCACGAAGCATGCAGTGTTGACTGCCTCAGCCCAGAAAGTCACGGGAAGCTTAGAGTCAACAATCATAGTTCGTGCAGCTTCAATTAAAGTGCGGTTTCTCCGTTCAGCTACACCGTTTTGTTGAGGAGTACGAGGTGCACTAAATTGACGAGAAATTCCTTTGCTTTCACAGAAGGAATCAAGAGTTGCATTCTTAAATTCAGTTCCATGATCGCTGCGGATAGTCTTCACACTTAAACTGAAGAGGTTTTCAATTTGAAGCAGATAGGTCTTTAAAATCTCTGGCGTCTCATCCTTTTTAGCTAAGAAAAATACCCAAGTGAATCGAGAAAAATCATCTGTTACCACCAGACAGTATGACTTTCGTCCAAGACTCATGACACTCACTGGACCAAAAAGATCCATGTGAAGCAATTGGAGAGGAGAGTCAATGGAATTGGTGGTCTTAGGCTTATGTGAAGATTTGTGTTGTTTTCCCTTGGAACATGAAATACAATGTTCCATAGGAGTGAAATCTTTGAGAGGTAATCCAGTGACTAGGTTGCCTCGAACCAGTCGGTTCATTGTTTTGAAGTTGACATGCCCCAACCTCTTATGCCACAGGAAAGATTCATCTTCGGAAGCCTTTGAGAGAAAACATGATTCAATTCCCGATGGGTTGTTCATATCCAAGCTGTATGTGTTGTATCTTCTGGGAGCACGCATGAGAATGAGTTCTTCCGGAATCACCACTCCCGGCTTTAAGATAAGACATTCTTTTGAATTGAATAAAGCACAAAAGTCCTTGTCACAAATCTGTGAAACACTCATCAGATTGTACTTTAACTGAGGAACATAGTTGAAAAATTCCAGACTATTTACTCCATTTGATACTGTTCCTTGTCCTTCAATCTTTCCTCCTCTTGGGTTTCCAGCAAAAGCAACATACTCTCCATCAATCTGATGATAATCTTGCAGCAAGTTAAAGTGCCCAGTCATATGCCTTGAACATCCACTATCTACATGCCAGATATTATCGCCGGTTCTTCTTGATTGACCCTATACACAACGAACCATTTATACGTTTGACCAAAAATGTTTCAATCAAGAGATTTTAGTGTCAGGATATGACATCTCATTGGAATCAGAAGTGCAACCATCCTTTGATGAAGCACGGTCATCAAATAGAGCATTATTTTTAATTTTCCAAGTTCGTTTTAAATAATTTTTAGCATTTTTAATTCTTTTACGCCTAGATTTCCTACTGTGAGAAGAGTTAGGCAGCACATATGAATTTAATGAACTTTGGGTAGGTGAGTCTTCATTAAGATTTGCGGTTGTTAATTTACAACTTTTTGAAACATGATTTGAGGCACCACAACTAAAACAAACGTTTTTACAAGATATCTTAGCCTGATAATAATCATCACAAGATGAAGATGATTGTGATGTTGAGGAATCTGAACATGAGACGGTTCTTTCATCAATAACTTTGTCTTGAAGATGATGTGCTTCCTTTAATCTGAAAAATTCCATGTTGCTCATGGTTTCACGTGGTACATCATTCACAATAATTCCTGCACTTTTAAATTTTGTAACACATGGCATAACATTCAAAGATTTAGGAACAAACGGCAAGGCATTTTGAAATTTAGAAACATAACATCCCAAACCCGTATGCTCAGCAGGCATAGAATCAAAATACAAATTTTTAACGTGTTCACAAATATTTGGTTTTGACACGGACATATTATTACATTCATCCGACTCAAGTTCTTTTAAAATAGTTCTATCATTAGCACTCTTATCACAATCATCTTCGGACTTTACACAATTTGACTCTGCACAAGAAGCAAAACTGTCAGAATCAGAGGATGTAATATAATCATCAGGAGATAATGTGCAAACAAAAGGTGTGGAAACATGTGGAGTAGGCATATCAGCAAATTTCCCTGATTTAGAATAAGGAGGTGGATGAGAGTTATACCCAAGACCTTCTGTGCCTTTTCTATTAAATTGTTTGTCAATTATTCCAAACAGAATTTTCTGATCCATATCCATGTGATCAACCTGTAATTTGGCTTTTTCTGCCTTTTGGACTCTTTCTGTTAAAATTGTATTATTAATGGTTTGAGTATTGAGTTGCACAATTAAAGAACGATTTTCACCAGAAATCACGAATTTTCTTTAGGTAAAGTTTCTCATTTTTGGCCACAGAGTCATACATCACCTTAATGTGATTTCGTTCATCAATCAAGGCTTGATTGATGAATCTGTATTTTTGAACTTCATTTAAGCAAGATCTAGAATCACAAAGTTTAGAAGTAACCTCAGCAGGCACAGCAGTGAGATCCTCAGCTTGTTCAATCATGACACACTTGCCATTTTCTTCCACATCAGCCATCAAGGCTTTATCAGCAGCTTCCTCAGCTTGTTCTCCCCAATGATAATGTCCATCAGCTTGGCACACAAGAGCTGTGTAACTGGAAGTTGTGTTTGTCTTTGGAGGATTGGCAGCTTGTTTACCAGAGGAAATCTTCTTATTTTGTTGATCTTTGGAGGACGGCTCCTTGCAGTTTCTGGCAAAGTGACCCAGCTGATCACAATTGTAGCATCTCACCTTCTTGATGTCAAACCCAAGCGTCTTTCCTTGCTTGAACCTGTCTATACCAGTCCTTTTGATAAATCTCTTGGATCTTAAGGTCAACATGGCCATGCACCAATCAATGTCCATTTTCTCCAAATCATCAGGATTAATCTGCTCCAAGTCATCAGGTTGAAAGCTAACCGGTGTTAGATTTCCAGAGATCAGTGCATCATAGCACGACATGAAAGCAGTCATGATTGGGACATATTCATCAGGAATCATGGTGATAGTCTTTTGAGGAGCAGAGGAGCTGGTAGACTTAATTGCAGCAGCTGAAGGAGGAACATCAGTCTGAAAGTATGGGCTACCGGATGAGCTTGATCCAGCAATGAGAGCTGTGTTTCCAGACTGATTGGATGGGGTGACTGCTCCCTTTTTAATCTCAATTTCATAAGATTCAAGAATGATATAGACTTCCTGTTGAGACAGAGCACTCAGATTCTCAGTCTTTTTGATCATGATTCGATACATATTCCATTCCTCAGGAAGAGAATCTAGGAGTTTCTTGTTCAGATCAAGAGTGGGGTACTCAACTCCCATAACCTTCAACCTTGAGACAATGCTTGAGAAACGGTTGATCAAATAAGATATTGATTCTCCCCTTACACTGCTGAACATAGCATATTGTTTCTTGATCAGATCTCTTTTGCTTTCTCTGACATCCTCACTTCCTTCATATCTTGTACACAATGCAGCCCATAAGTCTTTGGCAGTTGTGTACTCAGCAAAGATGTTAAAAATATCCATAGGAAGAGCCATGGCAATAGTCCCATAGGCCTTGTTGTCTCTGGCAATCAAGGCAAGATCTTTCTCATCATACTCAGAAACTAACTTAGGACGTTGAACATCAGCAGTGGTAGTTACGGGCTTGTGGGGACCATCGGTGATAGAATTTAACAGTGTATAATCGTGAAATTGAAAGAAAAGCTTCATTTTTTTTGTCCAGTCATCAAAATCTCTTGTGGACACAAGAACAGGTGGTCTATTTCCCCCAGAATGTTCTGTTGAGCTTGAAGTGGCCATAATGTTTTGAATCAAAACTAAAACAGTAACTAGTTTCGATAGGGCAAACTTCTATCGAAACAACTAGTTTCGATAGGACTAGTTTCGATAGACCAACTATTATCGAAACAACTAGTTTCGATAGGACTAGTTTCGATAGACCAACTATTATCGAAACAACTAGTTTCGATACTGAAAATTTCACAGACTAGTTTCGATAACCACAGTTTCTATAAGAGACAAAAATCTAGTTTCGACAGTACTTTCTCCCGACAAAACGTAGACAAGAAGTTTCGATGATCAACAGAAATCAGAAATTGTTCCCCGTAGTTTCGATGCCTTCTTCTCCAAAACAGAAATACTCCATTGATGAAATGCTCCAGAAATGAAAGATGCAGAAATATGAAGAAATAACAAACTAATCCAGCGAAAACCTTCGTCTAACTATCCTGATCACGAATCCAACCTCCGATTTCGAAAATACGAGCAAAAACATTTGAAAAATGATGAAACAGTACCTCGAGAATAAATGTGCAAAAACCCAAAATAAGCAACGAAAAACCTCGGTAATCACCTAGAATCGATCAATAACCTAATAACACTCAAAAAACACTAGAGCATAAAGCTCTGATACCAATTGTAGGTCCAGATTTAATCGAAAGTCACTGATATGATCGATTCAACACATACACAGGCGGAAACTGTGTATATGGAGGTGAAACTGATAAACGAAACAGTGATGGTGAAGATAACCAGCTAACCACAGATGAATCAACAATCAAAGTGTATGAAAATGTAAAAACACAGTGAATAAACAACTGCAGATTGTATTGATTCAAGCAAAATGTGAAAGAGAAAGTTCAGGGTTACAGCCGCTACACACACCCTAACCAATCTCAAACTAGGCTATTTATAGTAGTGACAGGTATCGAAACTATGGTCAATCAAAACTACTAGTTTCGATTGACCATTTACAAATGATACTTAGACCTGTCGAAACTACCATCTATCGAAACTACTAATTTCGATTGAACAGACTCAATCGAAACTAAGTAGTTTCGATGGCCCAGACTTAACTAATTACAGAAAACTGAAATTACAATAATGAAATGACAGAAAGTAAACTAGTCTAAAATTGTTTAAACATACAATAAATGACAACAGCTTATACGAAATATATGACTCTACATTTTCTCATGCGCTGATTTTTATAATTCCGTGTGCACCCGTAATTACTCAAATCATCGCATGGTCCGTATAGATCTCTTCGTCATGTGCGGGTCAAGAGGGGCACAAATTTACTCAGATCATGTCTATTGTTTTCACATAAGAGTTGCTAAAAGTAACTATGTCCTTAAATAGGTAGATCAGTTAGCAACTAAAGGGTAATAAAGTAGTGTAACTTAAGGTTCCATAGTTTACTCGTGTTTGAACAAGAATACGTCAAACCCCGAGTAGCTTCACGTGTTAGGATTTTCAAGTGTGGTGAACAAGGTGTATGACCATACTTCATGTATATTGTGATCAATCAATTGCAACAATTGTAAGCAACTTAGTTTCATGTATAATGTAAACACACAAGTCTCAGGTATGATCTAGTGTCATGTAGCTTGTAATCAAATAGGTTTCGTGTGTAACGTGAACAACTTAGCATCATGTATTTGTAAATCAATAGACTTTCCTGTGTAATGTAGGTAATGTAGTATCATGTACTTTGTAACCAAATAAGTTTTATGTTCAATGTGGTCAATCAAGCATTGTGTATCAAACAACCAATTATTAGGTATCATGTATATTGCAAATAACCAAGTTTCATGTGTTATGTGTTCAATCTGGTAGCGTGTGTTTTGCAAATGAACAAGTTTCATGTGTTATGTAATCGTGCGGTGTATCTTGTGAACGTGCATACGTAAGTTATTGAATTTCGTGTGTGATATATGATAACGAGTTTTGTATGTGATCAATTGTTGAGGAGATGCGGGTTGTTTGGCGTTCATGTAAAATGTGATAGTTAGGTTTTAGCTCTTTAAATCTCGTTGAGGTTTGTAGGGATGGTTAACACCTACGCGAAGTGGGTCGTCCCTTGAAGTGGCAAGTATACTCCACATTATTGAAGGTGCAGGGTAACGAGGAGGTTCTGAAAATATCATGGGAAATGTGTTTACAAAGAACTGATCTTTGTTTGAAAATAGGAAATTGTAAATTGTTCTTGGTTGTAGGTATATGAAGTAGTGAAACTATTGAGTCAAATAATCTAAATAAATAAACAATTTATAGAAAAATCTTTTTATTAAATTTTTAATTATTATAAAGAGAATATTTTTAAGATGAATTATTGGTTAAACAAGTAGTCGTATATTAATTTAGCCAGTGCTTAGAAATAATTACTTTAATGAGGAAAAATCATAATTATTTATCAATCCGAAATAATACTTTTATAAAATAGGTTGTATTAAGTTCCCTTTCACAGTGAAAATGTTTATGGAAAAATTTATGTTTCTGATACTCTCTAAAAGTTTGATAAACATTTGGTTTGAAAATAACGAGGTTGTTTAAATCTAATAAAATGAGTTGTTTACGAAGGAGATTGTCGGCAGTGTACTAAATCGTATTGAATGAAGAAGGTGATACTTGGAAAATTTTGATGAAAATATGATGGGTGTAATTCACACTCAACGTGTCAAATCAATGAATAATAACTTTAGAGTTGGAATATATAAAATTTATTAAATACGGAAAGATTAAACATTACTCAAAACATAGGGAAATAGTTCTCAAACTGAAAATTTAAAGACAATAAAAAAAAATGTCAATGTCACTTGTAGCTTTCCACTAGAAGGAAGATAATTCCCAAGACGAGCACCGCCATGGTCACTCGGGTAGCCGACCTGGCTTCAGCTCTAGCTGTTTCCGTGCGATTCTCCAGTATTTCTTTTTCGAGAATGGAGATTAACTCCTTTTGGTACCCTAATTGGTTTGCTAGGCTATCCATTCTTTGTCCTTGCAAGTCGTGCCTTATCTCATGCTCCATCCTTTGCCTCTCGAACTCTGAGGTCCTCACATATTGGTGAACATCATCGATTGGAATTCCCATAGCACTAGTAGGTGCCATGGTACGCCTTGCCCAAGGGTTAGGATGGTACGGGTCGGGCACCAGATACGGGTCTCTTAGTGGAGGTGGTAACTGATTGTGGAGATGGGGTGTCTGATACGGGTTTCTGGGTGAGGGTGATCTAGATGTTCGAAGTCTTGGGCCGGTGTTCCTAGCCCAATCTGTCCTTACATCAAACCTTGACCTGGCAGCTGGGGTTGGTGGTGACCGATACACGGGTGACCTGATGTCTTCTTCCCAATCCGACTCTGTTCCGGGATGGTATACCGGGGAGGAAGGAGGGTAGGGGTCCATGTCTAGCAGAAAACAATGAAAAGGTTGTAAGTGATAATGTAATACTGAGTGTTAGATATAAGAGTCCTCATAGGTTTAGAGTTTGACTAATCATAACACCGAGTCTTCACAATAGTATTTTAGAAATACACTTGACCTATAAGCAATACATCCCTGAGAAGAATTCCCAGGAAAGAGGGGTGGGTCAATAAGACACACTTATGTAACCTGTCTTTTCTTAGCCAGAATCCCTCATGGGCCTACACACTCTTCCAGCCATCATGTATTAATAACACTATTGTTGGGCTCATGGTCATGATGAGAATTGTTGTGGACTGGGCTTTGAGGCCCGACAGTGAGGCTTATATATTGTAGTAGGCCTCTTCTCCTTGGGGGATAAATGGGCTTCTTGTTTATTATTAATGGGCATTAGGCCCAATAGTTTAAATTTTGATAATGAGGAATAGTGACCTTATGTGTGTGAGATTAAGGGTGCATGAAGAACTAAGTGTGTATGAGTGTGTGTTGAAACTTAGGATAACAATTAAATGAATCAAATAGATAGCATGTAGATAGTAATGAATGTAAGCACAAAAGTTGGTAAGTGATGTGACAAATAGACTATTAAGTATTGCATCATGTATTGAAATTACTTAGGATAACATGTAAAAATATTCACATAAGTATTAATCATGTAGCATGTAGTAGCATAGCATATTGTGGGTGTCCTAAGGTTATAGTCTAGGTCAAAAGTGTCTAATAACCTAATTCCCTATAACCAAGGCTCTGATACCAATCTGTCACACCCCAACCGACGGCGGAAACCTCGGGGCGGGACATGTAGACTGTTCATGAACTCAAGGTTATCTAACTTGAAATATATTAATCATTAAATTCATTTCCATTCAAACAAACATAGCATAATTCCACAAGTACATAAATGAAAATACAAATTGTTCTTTGAATTTAAATTAACTAAGTCCAAGCCTATGTGTAGCATGTCTTGATCAAAATTACACGTTAGCACCTGAAACATGAATAAAATAAGGTCAACTAAAAAGTTGGTGAGTATAACACAGGTTTGTATATAGATAGCATATAGTTTGAAAAACAAATCCATACATAACATGATAAATAAGGCATTTATGGGGAGCAGCTATTGTGTAACTAAGTACAATCAAACCTTTGTAACTAGCATGAAAATTGTGTTGTCGGTATCAATCACCCCAATCTGGGTGGGTTTGTCAGACTCAATAGATCTATCATTGAAAACCGTCGGCTTGAATAGTTAATGATTGCACATAAGTGTTCACAAAAGTTAGCACACATAGCACCCGGGCATAAAGCTCAAATTGCACACATGAATGTAAATAGGATTTGTATTTGTGTTGTTTGTGTAAATGTAAACATGTAATTTGATAGAGTTCATGTTTCACCCCAAAAGTGTAAAAGAGTAAAAGGGGCTATGAAATACTCACCTGAATCAAAGGTGAAGCTAGCACGAGAGACTGAATAGCAAAATGATCCTTGTAACTCACCACGTTAACCTAGTGTGTATCGTATATTGAATTAATAGTGTGTACAATAGTCTATGTCTAAGTCTAGGATTGAATTGGATGTGTGTACAAGAGTTGGAGTTGTAGTTTGAAATGGAATGTGTAGGTTAATTGAATGAGTGCTTTATAAATTGAAAGATTGAAAAATAGATAATTTACGGTTTGGTTTGAATAACTAAATAAAATTAAATAGTTATGCTTTATTTATTTAGTTATAAAAATAGCGTGAGTTATATTGAGTATAAATTAAATAAATAATATTTCTTTATTTATTTGTTTATAAAGGTGGGTAAAAATATTGATGTATAAATTTAAATAAATAAATTTTACTTTATTTATTTATGTATAAGAATGTGTAAATATAAAATTGTGTAAATAATAATTATGTATAAAATTTAATAATAAATATACATTTAAATTTTTAGTGGGTTATAATAAATAAATTTATTTATTTATCATTTAGAAATAAGTATTTGATTGCTTTTAAATAAAGTTGACATTTTATAACTTTATAAAAGCAAATGCTTTTATTTGAAAATTAATTTAAATACTTAAAATTTTGTTTTAAAAGTTTTAATACACAAGTTTAACAACTAATTTCATAATAAAACTGAATTTATATTGAAAATTAATAAATCTGGTTTTATTCTGTTACAAATATTGTAAGGTTTACAAAAATATTTTTTTTTAATAAATAAAATGCTTTAAGAATGATTTTAAAATAAAACGAATGCCACCCGGTTCGAACCCGGGTGGATTCTGTGTTACAACCGAGTCTTACCACCGGGCCAAAGGCACTAACCCGTGTACAAATCGCGACCGGATACGTATTAACAGATAACGGAAAGGGGGCCAGTCCGGTCACGGGGAGAAGCGCAAAAATGAAGCCGGCTAGGCGCGGGTTGTGGGTTTCGAACCCACGCCACTTGGCTCGTGGTGCAGGGACTTACCAGCCGAGCCAAGTGATTTCGCTGGTAGTTTAGGATTCCATTTATTTATATGGCATACATGGATTGAGCCCCAAATTCAGTTTACCGCCCAAAGAAACACGAACCCTATATTCTAAAATGTTTCAATTCGATTCAGTTCTTGTAAATTTATATGGGGCTTTTGATAAGGATGCAAAACGGACTCGATTGATACTTGAGTTACCTGATTTGATTATAGGACGAAGGAGAACGGCTGGAAACTTTGGCCGGCTGTTCTTGGAGCTTGATCTTGTTACAAAGGTGATGTGGGATGTGTTTCAGGGTTCAGAGAGCTTGTATGAGAGTATGTGATGGTGTGTGTGTGCTTGAATTGAATTGATTTCATCCCTAATACGCGTTTTGATTTTTGAATTGACCGTAACAGACGTAGGAGGCGGATTACGCGATAAATTGATAAACTGGAGATGAATTGGGTCAAGTTAAGGTACTGGATACGTGTGGGATTGATTTGCGCGTGATTTGCGGGTTTCATTCCGCGTTAATTACAGGAATTGATAACGGATTGATACGGATTTGACTTTGAGAATTCAAATTCGTTTGAATTCAAGATTGCCCGCTTAATTGATCAATTTGGTATGTTGCTTGGGCCGGGATTGGGTCGATTATTGTTTGTGTACCCACAAGGGGTCTAATCCAGCAAGAAATCGATCGATGGCAGCCTTGGATTAACAAGAATCGGCTGTTTTGACTTTTGGAAGTCAAACAGAAGCAAAGGAAGGTCAAAAATTGGTGTTAATAGTCAAATTGAGAGTGTGGGGGTTCAATTGGGGTTCAAATGGTTAGGGGTTCAATTCTTGTTAATTTAATGTATATATATGTGTATGTACTTGTAATATGTGTAAATATATGCATATGTATGTCTAAATATATATGTACATGTATTTGTATAGGGATTTTGTGATAAAGATGAGACGGAATTTGAGGGTTTTCATGAGTTAGAGTTCAAATCGTTTGTACGATTAGTATAAAATATTGCACTAGAACGGGTTTTGAACGTGTTACATTGAATTGAAATTGAATAAAAATCAGAATGTTACATCATGTACAAGGTTTGTTCGTTTTTTTGATTCATTGTTGTTTGGTCTATAACAATTTTTTTTGCCATTAATATCAATCGATTGAGTGTTTTAATGAAATACTGTGCATTAATATTATCCGATTCATACTCTTCTGTTGATCTAGAATTATCAATGTTTTAGAATTTGTGATGAAGTTGTACATTATCTATTATATAATGGCGTTGTAACCTATTGAAATGCCCCTTGGTTGATGTATTTAATGAAAATGTAAACACCACAATGTGCATGACAATTAGATTCAGGTTAGCACAATGCATTTTTGAATTCGACTTATAGTTATTTTTGTTTTTAAATAATTTATGTTAATGCCTTTTTGTTTAAAACAGGTGAACATACATGTTTATTTGTCAACTGCTGAAATAGGCATCACTTACATTAAGCCCCTATGATAGCTGAACTACTCTGCAAGGCTCTCTGTCACTTATGATTTAAAATGTAAGCTTTAATACAAACGTTATTTAGTGTTTCATTATATGATTAGATTTTTGAACACTGATAAATTTAGGTGTGTTGGCTATTGTAAGATTCCAATTGTCTATATTGTTTGTTCTAACAGAAAGGTTCTCTTCTCTTACATGTTCAAGCTCTTTTAGAGAGTGCTTGGAGACTCTACAAGTTTTTTGTCATCTTTGATGAAATGTAAGTTCTTATCTTTATTATTTGAATTCATGTAACACACTTAGCTGATACTATAGCCATTGTTGTGGTGACCGGGTTAGGAGGACCGGTAATTGTTTACTATATGCATTGCATTTATAGGTTTATATCCCAGACGTAGCTTGACAATTTATGCAATTGGGAGTAACTATTTTTTATGTGTTGATTGAATTGTGTGCATATATTGTTTTGACAAGTTTTATGGTCGAATTTAAATACGCTATGTTGCTTGTGTGTCTATTTGTTATGTTGTTGGTATAGGTCTGCATATAACATGTAAAAATTAAAATTAAACCAACCAGATAGTCAGTCAGTCACCTCATAAACATGCACATATGTAACAAAGTATATACACACCACAAACAGGACAATTAACCGGTTTTCTTACATGTAAACACACTAAATACAAGAAAAGTTTAAAAAGACATATAAACTACATACATTTGTAATAAAATGGCTATCCGGATCAGAAACTGAATAGAATAATAACAGCTGTCGAACAATGCAGATACTGATTTAATGCAAACAACCTCAAACATGAGCATTTAACCATATTTAACTTAAAAAAACATAATCTGAAATTTTCGCATACCATTCAATCCGGAACAATGATTCTCAGAAACAACAAACAGTTTTATGTAACCAACCTGGGCATATGAACATGTATAAATACATAGAACCACTCAACCAGCCCTCACCCCACTAACCTATATAAGTGTAGCTGGCTAACCTTACCCACAAGTATGTAGGGGAAAGTTTTTTCCATGTTTAAATACATAAAAACAGTAAGTAACTTCCCATTACCCTACATGAATGTGAGGTTAAAAAAACAATTTTTATTGTATAAATATAGTTCTAGGATTACATTTTCTGAAAAATATAAGACTAATACATCATGTATTAAAAAATAAAAAAAGTGTGTCTGTATAATAAATATTACAAGTTAAAGTTGGTAAAGGGTTCAATGTTATTTTTAACAATAAACACTAAGACCAGAATGTGTGTATATATATATATATATATATATATCTTAAATTAAAGCCTATTTCTTTGATCTTAGAGCTTTTTTTTAAAAAAAATATGTACTTTGTTTAAGCAAATGAAAATTAATGAGAAGAAATAACTTTTGTTTAGGTTATTTAACCTTGCATCGTTACAATATGCTTATGCTTCACTTCCTAAAAACACAATATTTTTAAAATATATTAAAGAAAAAATATTACCTCATCACTGATTTCACGATTAATTTGGGATTTGTAGGGCCTGAAGTTCCACCCATATGCGATAAACTTTATACTATCACCTATCTTGCTGAAGAGGTTCATAAAGTTAGGAATTCAAAATTAAAATTAGTATCAAAATCAGAAAAAGAAGTTAAGTGGTAGCTTTTAACTGAAATGTGTGGTAGTTTATTAAATTATAAATGATTTTTTGAAATATATATATTTTTGTATATATTTGAAATGTTCAGTTGAGTATAAATATCTTTTATACACTATAATGATAAATGATAGTTTAAAAGACAAATAATGATTTTTTCAACACCAAATTCTGCATAATTTTAGCACTTAATGGGTAGTAACTGTTGTTTAGTGGTATCTTTTAACATAAATTAAATGCCTTTTTATCGGATCCAACATAACCATTTTTTTAATTGTTAACCTTTTAATAAAAATTAAAAATACATTAAAAATAAACAAACTAATGTTTGAAAAAGTAACTTTAACATATATATAACCCTCGTATTTTTAATATACTCTACCGGTAAATGATATTTTAAAATGATACCTAAATTAATTTTTCCACTAACATACTATGCATATTTTTAGCACTAAATGGGTATTAACTGCTGTTAAGTGGTAGCTTTTAACTGAAAAACGTAGGAATGGTATTCACCTAAACTAACAGGGGCAGCAATCTGCTATAATTCACTGGATAATAACTGTTTTTAACTGAAATTTGCGATTATTATATAATTAACCCTGAACTGAACTGCTTTTAACTGAAATTTGCGATTGCTTATAAAATGATTATTTAACTTATGCTACATGCTAGTAAAGTAAGACATAACTTGATAATTAATTACCGATTTTTGATTAAACCTATAATAACCCTTTGTGTAACAACCAAATGATAAATATTAATTGTTACATGCAAATTTACCAAATGGTAAATTGAAAGCCTAGACAATGGGTATAAGAATAATTTATCAGAACAGTTTCACAAAAGTTAAAAAATTATGCAACATACTAAATACTTTATCACTGCTTTTTTTAATGAAATAAAGCATAAATTCAGCTGAGTTTATCAAAACCTTTTTAGAGTGTTATAAAAATTTATTTAATTTAAATAACTTCAAAAATCAATTTTACTTAAACTCCACATAAACCAACTAATTTTAAATAAGCAACCAACAAAATAGAATACATCAAAAGTGGTATGTATTTATTTGTGAACATGTTATTAAGTTTATAAGCCTTTTCTGAAACAATGTTATAACTTTTTTGTGGATTAAAAAAAAATGTTACTCTAAAGATAAAAAAATTATACATTTATCATTAGCATAAGGTCAATAATTGAACAATAAAATATTAAATAAAAACAATTGACAGAACCGAGGTACACAAAACTTGATAACATAAGACAATACCAGAAAACATTAGTTTGACAAAACTAAAAACACATCAAGTTCGCATAACAAAGCAGAAATACTAAACATAAATACTAAACAGAAAGCTAAAAAGACTAAAACCAATCCATCATTTAGAATTACATTCTAGGGATTTTTAAAGACATCATTGAAACTGGTAACTGAATCAGCAGTATCGTTACTGTTAGATTCATAGCGAGCAGACTCAGACAACGATTGTGTCATATCAATCAACTCAACTTCATCATCAGAGCTGCTTACATCAACGACATCATCCCATTTCCAATTCATCAAGGCTCGCTTTCGTTTTCTGTGCTTCTCAAAATGCCGCATCTAAAGAAGATGAAAATTATAATTTGGTGTGTTAAAAACATACAAAAATAATCTATCAATTATGCTAGGCTTAAATAAACATTACCTCCTCAATGAACTCACGTTCAAATTGAGATTTATACGGACTAAAATTAGCTCCGAATGATATTATCTCTACACTATCACTGCCTCCCTAAAATACATCATACGTTATAATAAAAAACAGATATGTAGACTGAAAAACTGTTATAACCAGAATTTAAATTAAAGATTTATTAAACATACAGAATTTGCATATTTCTCAGATTTTAACGCAATTGGTTTCGAATTATCATGCTGCTTCATGTTAGTTGATACACCTACGGATGGTTTCTTTGGACTGTCCACCGATATCACCTTCTCTTGACAAATTTCCTGATTTTCCTTCATCTTAAAAAAAACAATTATTATATTTGAACAATGATAATAGTCGAATATAAAGACAACAAATATATGCAACTATTGAGAATCATTAACAATTACCTTGGCTTTACGGAATTAACAGAAAAGTTTTATGATAAAGTTCTAACAAAAAAGAGATTAAGGTGGTATTTATAATAGAAATAAACTGTATAACCCACTCTCCCAATTACCAAATTGTCGGGAGGTGGTTTTAACCTGAATACGATTGGCAGTTTTTTTCTCTTGTAGGTTATGTGTTTGTTTTTTATATTTATTATCATATTTTGTATTTCAAGATTAATTGAATGTTACAATTTATTTTTATAAAATAATTTACTTATTTGTTCAATCTTGTATTTTTATTTTTTTTTACAAAATTCTAGTTTTGTATAAAATTTAAAGTTTAAAGTTTTTAAAATTTTTAATTTTATAAAAAAGTTTACATAAAAAGTTTATTCGACCAACCATTTTAATTTTTAATAATCATTAAATTGGTTTATGAATTATAAACATGTCAACTGTTTAAATAAAAGCCTAGATATAATGTGGCAACCTGAACTGAACTACATATATTAATAGAAAAAAATATTTAATCTAAATATATTTTTTTATATATATATTTTATTACATCTTATGTAGAAAACATTGATTTACTGTAATTGTTTATTTTTAAGAGATTATTCATTAATTTTATATTTTAAGTTTTACTGTGAATTTAAAATTTGGTTTTTTCTTTTTTTGCAGGTCGTTCAGGAGCATATTTTTGATATGACATATTTGTGGGTAAGGTTTATACTCTTTGTTTGCTACTAGTAAAACAAACACATGTTATTTTATAAACTCCAACGTAGTTGAGTATTTTTTTAACTGTTTTTTTAATGCCGGTCAATACCGGTGGTTGGTTGCTGAAAAATGTCAGCTTTCATCAATTTTTTGTGTGGAAAAACGTGGAAATGATATTTAACTAAATGACCAGGGGCTGCAATTGCATATATATTTTAGGGGACTACTAACCACACATGGGAAATGTTAATCGCACTTGGTCATATACGCATCGTATAGGGCAATACGATGCGTATAACCCTTCACAAATTCCCGTGCCCGACATTCTCTTACAACCTGTCATTCAAACCTCGTATACGCATCGTATAGGTCAATACGATGCAGTTTAGGATACGAGATTCCTTCTGCCACTAAATCCATCACATCGTACCTTATACGCATCGTATTGGGCTATACGATGCGTATAGGGCCCAATATTTGTGTATTTAACAATGCAGAATTCTCATTCGAACCGAACGAACGTATGCTTTCAAAAAAAAAACTATAAAATGTCTTGGTGGTGGGATGGTAACTACGGTTTTCAGGTATATTCTAACGAGTCGGTGGAAAACAACCCGCAAAGTTCTGGCGTTCAAGAGGTGAACCGGGAGGAGGTCTCGTCCGACGTTTATTCTCATCAACGGGTAAGGCTTCCGGATTTGAACGAGCCACTGAGCAATCCCGAGTTCGTATACGGTGAACCGTCTTACCTTACACAGCCCACGAACGACTACGTATACGGTGAAGTCTCATACCCGACACAACAAACCGACGACTACGTATACGGTGAAGTCTCATACCCGACACAACAAACCGACGACTTCGTGTCCGAAGACGAGGAACAAAACCATCAAAACGTGTCGTATAAAACTGACCAGAATTTTCAGTCTCGTGAACAATTGGTGGATTGGGCGGTCAGGATAGGACGTGAGAATGGTTACGTCCTTGTCACCCGACGATCGAGGAGAAAAGGCGACGATCCGACGGAACCGTTTATCAAGGTGTGACTTGTGTGTGACCGTCACGGCGAACGTGCGTCTACTGCCACGGTTAGACGTGCCGAAAGCAAGAAAATAGGTTGTCCCTTTAAATTAGAAGGAGAGTACCAAGAAAATAGTGGTGATTGGAAATTAACGGTGAAGGATGACAGTCATAACCACGATCCTAGTCAACATCTTGAGGCGCACTCCTTTGCGAGGAGACTGTCTCAGTCGGAACAACTTTTAGTGGCGGAGTTGTATTCGCAAAACATGTTGCCACGAAACATTCTGGCAACTATAAGGGAACAAAACCCAGAGAGTAGTTGCATTAAAAAGGACATTTATAATGCGATACAAAAGATAAAAAACGAAACGAGAGTCGGTGAAACTCCAATACAGATTTTGGAAAACCTGCTTTCTTCTAAAAAATACGTCAACTATACTCGGGAAGATCCTGCCACAAATATTGTGGAAGAGATATTCTTTGTTCATCCGAAATCGTTTGAGATGTGGCGTGCGTTCCCACACGTGTTGATGATCGACGCGACTTACAAAACAAACATGTATAGACTTCCATTTGTCCAAGTGGTCGGTGTGACCTCCACACACCAGTCGTTTTGCGTCGCTCATGCATTTATATCAAAAGAACGAGAGGAAAACTTCATTTAGGTGATACTGCAAATAAAAGCAATGTTGTAAAAGTGTATGGAGCCGCGTGTGATAGTAACAAACAGGGACAAAGCTCTTATGAACGCATGTGATAAAATATTTCCGGATTGTTCGAAGAACCTATGTCGGTGGCACATACACGAGAATATCGCAAAACATTGTAGGGCATCATTTACAGACGAAGACCGGGCAAATTTCAAGTATTCATGGTCGGTATTATGTGAGTCTCCCACGCCAGATATATACCAGTACAACTTCAACCGGCTTTACGAACGACTGTATGCTGCCAAACGAGAAAGTAAGTTTTGAATATTTAATATTTTAAGTATTGAATAATTATTAAATATTTAAATATTTATTTAATATTTTTCCAGGAGTTATACAATATGTGACTAAAAATTGGTTGGACCCGTATAAAGAAAAGTTTGTATCCGCCTGGTCCAACAAAAACCTCAATTTTGGTCAACAAACAACGAACCGAGTCGAGAGCCAGCATTCGCTTTTAAAGAGTTATCTTAGAAATGCTAACAGCTCCATAGATAGACTTGTTGGGTTTGTTGATGAAATTGTAACAGATCAATATTATCAATTACAGTTTGCGTTTGGAACAAGTCTCATAAGAAAAATGGATAGCCACATAGCTATTGAATTGTTTGATAACCTGCACGGTAAGGTTTCACATAAAGCTCTAAATTTGTTAGAAAACGAGTGGTACAAGTTATCACATATACGGAAACAAAATGCAACGTGTGGTTGCCAACTTTTCAGTAGTTGTGGGTTGCCGTGTGCTTGTCGTCTCGCAAGTATCGAAGCTACATGTAAACTGTTTTGACTTTGGAATTTGTGAATGTTTAATTTTCAAAATTTTCTGACTATTTCGTTTTAATACAGGTGGCAGAATCCCGCTAGATGCGTTGGACGTCTTCCGGAGGAAACTTGATTTAAAACCGCCGTTTGTCGATGATGAAAATGTAGACGTGGATAAAGTACTTAGTCAAGTGAGAAACAAAATTATTTCAGAACCTGATCAGGTCAAAAGAAGTATGCTGTCGAGAATCGCAGGGGTGGTCTTTCCGAGCAAAAGTAACAAGAAAGCGCCTGTGGTACAAGAAGATACTCGCGGTCGTCCAACTTTGAAAAAGCAACAACAAAGGAAACAGGATGTCGCGAGAAACAGCTCATTCACAGGATCCCAACAAAGCAAATGTGACCCTGCGAGACACAGCTCGTACATTGCGTCACAAGACTCGATACAAGCGAGTTCGGTCATTCAACACCGTCGTCCAACGAAGGGTAAAGGAAAGCAACCACAAGATGATAACGCCTATCTTGGTTTTCCATTGATTATGGGGAAAGATGCGGTTAACAATATAAATTGTTTTAAGGATTCGATACCGTCTGTCTTTCATCCGTACATTTCACATATACAGGATGTAAATCCCAACGGTAACTGTGGTTTTCGATCGGTAGCTTTGGGCTTAGGGTTAAATGAAAACCGGTGGCTTTTTATCAGACAACAACTTCTACAGGAGATGGACAATAAAGAGGAATGGTGGAGAACTGTTTTTGACAGAGTCGCCTTTCAAGATGTCACACCCTGAAATTCCACAGCGGGTTACCCGCGGGTTGTGACTGTCAAGGATCATCAGTCCCGGTCATTTCGAACGACCTCTAAATGGTTTTCGAAAAGACATCCCGTTTGAACATCATACACAAAAATTAAGTAATACAGAGTTTGAAAATGCGGAATGTAAAGTGCGGAAGCAATAATAATGTAGCAAAATACAGAAGCATAACAAATTAGGTTCCCATAAACCTAGCTTCTAATGAAAACATGATATGCGACTCCAGACATGCAGTCCTAGTCCGTGCGTGAATGCTTAGCGACCTGAGATAAACATGCTTAAAGTGTCAACACAAGGTTGGTGAGTTCACAGGTTTAAGTAACAGAAACAGAAATGAAAACAGTGTAACAGTACGCATGTATACTATTGATTCGATTGTTGATCAGACAATAAACATTAACTATATAAGCAACACCGAAACCGAAGCTCAACGAAGGAATGCAGAAACTAGCATTTTGCCTCTTACGTGCCCAGCACGCAATGGATTAGGTCAATTATGCACCCGTTTGACTCCCAGTCAGAGTTAGCGCGACTAACCCGGGTGGGGGTTGTTAAACCCAATAGTACTATTCATGAATCACCTCGCTTTGTGTAATAATTAACGGTTCGAATATGAGAGGACTTTATGTGCGGGAAATGCACCCACTTATATAAATTAAAGCGAAATCAAAGTAATTGTCATACGACTAAGTAAGAAAATGGTTTAGCATGTATCTCCCCCAAATGGAAAAGTAAGTAAAATGGGGCCGTGAAAACTCACCTGGAAATGCGGTGAATGGGAAATGAAAGCAACAAGAGAAATCGAGTAACTCCGGGTAACCGACCTAACCGAGCCCTAAGAATTAATAAGGCTATAAGGTCTATGAAAGTAAACATGGTTTATGTAACCACATTCATCCAAACGACTCAACGTTGAAAGGTTACATTGACGTTTTGAAAAAGGTTTGACCAAAGTTGACCAAGGTTTGACCAAAGTTGACCGAGGTTTGACCAAGGTTTGACCAACTTTGACCAAGGTTTGACCAACTTTGACCAAGTTTGACTAATGTTGACCAATGTTGACTAATGTTGACCAATGTTGACCAATGTTGACTAATGTTGACCAATGTTGACCAATGTTGACTAATGTTGACTAATGTTGACCAATGTTGACTCATGTTGAAGTCATGCATAAACAACACACAAGTAACATATAAGTTGTAAACATGTAACACATAAGCATCATACAAGTTGTACATGTGTAACACCTAAGTAGCACATAAGTTATACATGTGTGACACATAAGGAACATACAAGTTGTACCTAAGTAATGTATAAGTAACACCTTGTGACATAACATGCTTGTTTCAATTAGTTGCATAAGAAATCAACATGTGACAAGTAATTTAACATTTGCACATCTTTATGGCACATTTCATATATGCCAACCATTCCTACACATAACTCATGTCATCATATTAATAACCTATTAGTATCAATTCAACACTTTTAAACAAGTAGCATAACATGTCATAGAAATTCCATAACTCTTATCATAACAAAGTTTCCATTCTTTGACAATTAGGGTTTTAGTGTACTTTAAGTGTAATGGCTCAACTAAACAAGTTACACATGAATTTATACTAGTGACATACCATAAACATGATTCTACACACAAACTTTCTATTCTAAGCAAAGTTGAAGTTCACAAATTATTAAAGTTTCCTTATTTAGCAAGGTTCACCAAAACATGTCATAACACAACTCCAAATTACATATTCATGCATAAGTCATCTATTCATATGATAATGAAGCTATATAATCCATTTTAAACATTTATAACCTACACATACAAAATATGAACAAATAAAGTTTCCTTTTTAGGAAAGTGGTCCAAACGACCCTATTGCATATGTGTAACCTCAAATAACTCTTTTTACTACTTTAATATACATTATAGAACAATAATATCAAGTTTTTATCCATGAGCAACTCATAACACAAAATATGCAAAATTAAAGTTTCCTTATATAGTAAGTGGTCCATAACCGAGTGAAAAACGACATTTCAACCAAAAAAATTATATTTCCTATCTATTCTACTATTATGTGTACCATTTAAACCAACAAACATATCATACATCAAGTTTTGCAAAAATGCATCCAACAAAGTTTCTATAAATAGAAACTAGCAAATATCAACCTAAACAAGTATTTCAAAACATAAAATGTGCATATGTGCATCAACAACATCATTTTATGAAATCTTTTGATGAAAACAAGTATTATAACACTTTTGAACATCAAAAATCGTTTGGATGATGGTTTTCCCATTTTGGCCGAAAATAATAAGAAGTATATGGAGGGATGGTTACCTAATTCAAGTATGATGATGAAATGGAGGTGTTGATGCTTTGAATCACCTTGAATCCACTTGAAATCACCTTGGAATGGCTTGGATTGCTTGGATGATTTTTGAAGATGGTGGTGGCTAGGGGAGAGGGTGCGGCCGAGAGAAAGAGAGGGGAGGGGAGGAGTGGTTTAGGGTTAGGGTTGTGTAAAATGAGCTTAAGGGGATTAAGGGTGGGTTAAGTACATGGGTCTTGGGCTTTTTCTACAAAATGAGGCTTTTTAACTAGGGAATGGGCTCCACTATGGATTAATAAGTTAAAATGTTGAATTAGTAAGTCCAAAGTTTAAAACAAATCCTTTTTATAAAATCCAATTTAGGGTTGTTGGCACATATCGCGTATCTGCTTAAAAAGCGTTAAAATAAAAGTTGTTCTAAAAATTCCGGAAAAATTCACATAAGCATGAAATATTAAATCACAGTATTACATATAATTTTTACACACCAAATATATGTCTAAATATTATTTCTAATATTTGTTAACGTTCGTGTGACAGGACGCGTGTGTGACCCGGTAATCCGCCCGATTACCGATGCATGAAATGAAATGAACCGAATGGACTTGCTGTATGAAATATGTACTTAATTACTCTATAATTAAGTATGATGCAAGTGAAATCATGTGAATTCAAGTAATAGTCGGGTATGGATATTAACCTGAATTTGCCGGGTGTCACATACTCCCCCTGTTAAAAGGAATTTCGTCCCGAAATTCAGTTCGCGTCACTGATAGACGGTGTAGTTTTGAACAAGTGAGGGTATTTACGCTTGAATTGATCCTCGCGCTCCCAAGTGAACTCTGGTCCACGTCTAGAATTCCAACGAACCTTAATTATGGGAATGCGGCTTTGTTTTAACTGCTTGACCTCGCGGTCCATGATCTCGACTGGTTCTTCGACGAAGTGAAGCTGATCGTCTATTTGAATTTCCTCCAATGGTATGACTAGTGTCTCGTCTGACAAGCACTTCTTCAGATTTGACACGTGAAACACGTCATGAACGCCACTGAGGGTTTCCGGTAGGTTGAGTTTGTAGGCAACAGGACCGATCCTTTTCAGAATTTCGAAAGGTCCAATGTAACGAGGGTTAAGCTTTCCACGCTTGCCGAAACGTATCACTCCTTTCCATGGCGAGACTTTCAGTAGTACCTTGTCTCCCACTTGAAATTCTAACGGTTTGCGTCTCACGTCAGCATAACTCTTTTGACGATCACGCGCGGCCTTGATACGTTCGCGTATCTGTACAATCTTTTCCGTAGTTTCATGAATAATTTCTGGACCTGTGAGTTGGCTATCTCCCACTTCTGTCCAGCAAATCGGCGATCTACACTTTCGTCCATAAAGTGCTTCGAATGGTGCAGCCTTAATGCTAGTGTGGTAGCTGTTGTTGTATGAAAATTCGACCAACGGTAGATGGGCATCCCATCCGTTCCCAAAGTCAACCACACAAGCTCTGAGCATGTCTTCCAGGGTCTGGATGGTCCTTTCACTTTGACCGTCCGTCTGGGGATGGTATGCAGTACTCATATCTAGTCGAGTACCCAAAGCTTTCTGTAAGGATTGCCAGAATCGGGATGTGAATCGACTATCCCTATCTGAAATGATGGAGATTGGTACTCCATGTCTTGTGACTACTTCCTTCAAGTAAGTTCTGGTTAGTTTCTCCATCTTGTCCGTTTCTTTAATGGGAAGGAAGTGCGCAGATTTGGTTAGTCTGTCGACAATTACCCAGATTGTGTCACAGCCATTAGAGGCCTTGGGCAATTTCGTGATGAAGTCCATTGAAATCTGTTCCCACTTCCACTGTGGGATCTCTGGTTGTTGGAGTAATCCTGATGGTTTCTGATACTCCACTTTGACCTTAGCACAGGTCAAGCATTTACTGACGTAGGTAGCAATTTCGGCTTTCATGTTTGGCCACCAATAATGTTCCTTGAGGTCATGGTACATCTTGTCAGCACCGGGGTGGATCGAGTACCTGGACTTGTGTGCCTCGTCCATCACCAGATCCCTTAGATCCCCAAAGCTTGGTACCCAAATCCGATCCATAAAATAACGGATGTCATCGGATTTGACCTCAAATTGCTTGTCCATACCACGTAAGGACTCATGGCATAGGTTTACTTCCTTGATTGCTTCGAGTTGGGCGTCGCGGATTTGCATGGGTAAGTTCGTGTGGATGGTCAACTGTAACGCTCGCACTCGTCGCGGTTTGGGTTGATCCTTCCTGCTCAAGGCATCAGCCACGACGTTTGCCTTTCCAGGATGGTAACGGATAGCGCAGTCGTAGTCGTTTAGCAATTCGACCCATCGACGTTGCCTCATGTTAAGTTCCTTCTGATCGAAGATGTGTTGAAGGCTCTTATGATCGGTGAAAATTGTGCACTTCGTGCCATACAAGTAGTGCCTCCAGATTTTGAGAGCAAATACTACCGCTCCCAGCTCCAAATCGTGGGTAGTGTAGTTTTTCTCGTGCACTTTCAGTTGTCGAGAAGCATAGGCTATGACCTTCTCCCTTTGCATTAACACGCACCCAAGCCCTTGATGTGACGCATCGCAGTACACCACGAAATCATCCGTTCCCTCTGGTAATGATAGGATTGGTGCGCTGCAAAGCTTCTGTTTGAGTAATTGAAAAGCGGTTTCTGCCTTGTCATTCCATTCGTATTTCTTATCTTTGTGTGTCAGTGTGGTGAGGGGTTGGGCTATCTTAGAGAAATTTTCGATGAATCGTCGATAGTAGCCCGCAAGACCTAAGAACTGTCGCACCTCAGTCGGAGTCTTAGGTGCTTCCCAATTCTTAATCGCCTCGATTTTGGATGGGTCAACATGTATGCCTTTCTCGTTGACCACGTGTCCAAGGAACTGTACTTCACGAATCCAGAAGTCGCATTTCGAGAACTTGGCGTACAGTTTCTCGGCTTTCAGCAACTCCATAATTAACTTCAAATGCTCGGCATGCTCCTCTTTGTTCTGTGAGTATATCAGGATATCATCTATGAACACAATCACAAACTTGTCCAAGTAGGGCTTGCACACTCGGTTCGTGAGGTCCATGAATACCGCTGGTGCATTGGTTAACCCAAATGGCATGACCATGAACTCGTAGTGACCGTAACGAGTTCGGAAGGCGGTCTTTGGAATATCGTCTTCCTGAATCCTTAGCTGGTGGTATCCCGACCGTAGATCGACCTTTGAGTAATAGCTCGACCCTTGCAATTGATCGAACAGGTCATCGATCCTCGGTAGTGGATATCGGTTCTTGATAGTTACCTTGTTTAGTTCTCTGTAGTCGATACACATACGGAACGATCCGTCTTTCTTCTTAACGAACAAGACTGGTGCTCCCCAAGGCGAGAAGCTTGGTCTGATGAAGCCTTTGTCTAACAGTTCCTGTAATTGGTTAGACAACTCCTGCATTTCCGATGGCGCCAGTCGGTAAGGTGACCTCGCTATCGGAGCAGCTCCGGGTGTGAGATCAATCCGGAACTCGACTTGTCGCTGCGGTGGAAGTCCGGGCAAGTCGTCAGGAAATACTTCCGGATAGTCTCGGACGATCGGTATGTCTTTAATCTTCCTTTCTCCTTCTTTCTTCTCCGTCACGTGCGCTAGGATCGCGTGATAGCCCTTCCGCAAGTACTTTCGGGCTTTCATGCAGGTAATGATCCTTAACGTAGCACCACTCCGTTCTCCTTGAATGGTCAGTGTTTCTCCGTCCGACAGTGGAATGCGGACTATCTTCTCGTGACAGACGATTTCGGCTCGGTTCTTGGACAACCAGTCCATACCGACTACTATGTCGAAGCTTCCCAATGTTACTGGCAATAGGTCTATAGTGAAAGGATGGTCGGCTAATGTTAAGACACAACCGGGAATCACTTGTTCTGTCTCTATTAGTTTACCATCTGCTAGCTCTACTGTGTATAAGCAATCTAAGGCGATGGGAGTAATCCCAAGTAATGAGCTAAACTCAGTGGACACAAAACTTTTATCGGCACCCGTGTCAAATAAGATAGAGGCATAGCAGTTGTTTACGAGAAACGTACCAGTAACAATGTTGGGATCCTGCCTAGCCTCGCCGGCTCCAATGACAAATGCTCTGCCCCGAGTGTTTGTATTTCCAGGTTTCCGGTTCTTTGGGCAGTCTTTGCGGAAATGTCCGGGATCACCGCACCCGAAACATCCGCGGTTTCCCCCGCCAGCCGGGGCTTGTTCAACTGATCGGCAGCTCTGGGCAGTGTGTCCAAAGCGTTTACACTTCTGGCACCGAGAATCTTCACAAGTACCATTGTGGTGAAACTGGCACTTGTTGCACTTAGGTAGGGTTCCAGTGTATGTCCCTCTTGGCCTTTTATCCGGTCGGTTAGCCATAAACACCCTGGCCGGTTCCTGCTTCTTTTGGTTATTAGGCACATAAGGTTTAGCAGGAGCATTTTCCCACTTCCTCTTGTTGTCGAAGGTTTTCACAAAACTTTCTTTCTTGTTGAACAGTCCCTGGCGAACTGCCTGATCCGTGAGATTGTGAGCCAGTCTCACTGTGTTGTGGATAATTGTGGGCTCTGCAGAAGTAACCATGCTTTGTATTTGCGGTGCCAAACCCCAAATGTACCGCTCAATTCGTTTGTATTCCGGTGTAACCATATGCGGTAGTAGTCTTGCTAAGTCGTGGAACCTGGCGGTGTATCCCGCGATGTCAGCACCCTCCATTCTTATGTTCCAAAACTCCTGTTCCAACTTTTGGAGTTTGTTACGAGGACAGTACTCCTCTTTCAACATTTCCTTGAATTCCTCCCAAGGAATGGCGTTCGCATTATCCAGACCCAGAGTCTGGATGTATGAGTTCCACCAGGAGAGGGCTTGGCCCTCGAGAGTTCCAGCTCCGTACATGACCCTGTTCTCCATCGAGCATTGGCTCATGCTGAAGACCGATTCGATCTTCTCTATCCATCGTAGCAGTCCCACTGCTCCTTCCGTCCCGGTAAATGTATGCGGCTTGCAATCCATAAAGGATTTGTAGGTGCAAGCCTTTGTTCCATGCCCAGTTCCTGTGTGTCAATGATAGAGCGTAATTAGGTTAAATTTTTCCCGAGGTAGGGCTATGTTACTTGCAGTATATACTATTTCCGAGGTAGGGCCAACTCATACTGGAGGGATGATATGTCAGCGTCATGTAACCTGCTGCGCGTCGCAAGTATCGGTAGTACCTCCCGGGTAGGCCGGAGCCAATAGGGTGGTGGGTAGGATGGTCCAGATGACTCTCCTGTCGATGAGGTGTCTGACGATGCAACTCGGGCCCTTTTGGCCGATGGTCCAGCAATGTCGGGGGAATGAGCTGGTCGCTTCCCTTTGCGAATGTTCTTCTTTCGCGCTGTGAGTTTGGTTTTCGCTCCCACTGGTGCAAGTAAAGGTGATGGCGGCGTCGGGTCCGCCAGACGAGGTGGCGAAGGTAGTATGGAGCCGTCGTCGGACGATGAGTCCCCGTGTAGTACGGAGTAGGGCACCGTCTCGCCCGTGTCGCTCCCCTCGCCGGCGTCTCCGTCACCTCCGGGGGCTGGTGCGTCGTCTTCCTCCTCCTCTAGATCCTCCTCAGGATCCTCCTCAGGATCCTCTTCAGAATCCAACTCCACAAGATCCACTGAATCATGTGTCTGTTCCTCATCCGTGGATGAGTGGGGTGATGAGGGTGGAGTGAGTGGCTCCACTGATGATGATGGGGTAGCTGGTGTGTACTCCTCAGAGTCCGAGATCACAATGGGGTCCGATGAGGTCGACATCCTGTAACAAGTCAATATCCAGTAATCCATTGTATTCATGTATGAAAATGCATGTATGATGTGATGTGAACTATGTGAGCCTACAGTTATAGTCTAAGTATACTAAATGCAACTTAGTTCTCTATAACCTGGCTCTGATACCAATCTGTCACACCCTGAAATTCCACAGCGGGTTACCCGCGGGTTGTGACTGTCAAGGATCATCAGTCCCGGTCATTTCGAACGACCTCTAAATGGTTTTCGAAAAGACATCCCGTTTGAACATCATACACAAAAATTAAGTAATACAGAGTTTGAAAATGCGGAATGTAAAGTGCGGAAGCAATAATAATGTAGCAAAATACAGAAGCATAACAAATTAGGTTCCCATAAACCTAGCTTCTAATGAAAACATGATATGCGACTCCAGACATGCAGTCCTAGTCCGTGCGTGAATGCTTAGCGACCTGAGATAAACATGCTTAAAGTGTCAACACAAGGTTGGTGAGTTCACAGGTTTAAGTAACAGAAACAGAAATGAAAACAGTGTAACAGTACGCATGTATACTATTGATTCGATTGTTGATCAGACAATAAACATTAACTATATAAGCAACACCGAAACCGAAGCTCAACGAAGGAATGCAGAAACTAGCATTTTGCCTCTTACGTGCCCAGCACGCAATGGATTAGGTCAATTATGCACCCGTTTGACTCCCAGTCAGAGTTAGCGCGACTAACCCGGGTGGGGGTTGTTAAACCCAATAGTACTATTCATGAATCACCTCGCTTTGTGTAATAATTAACGGTTCGAATATGAGAGGACTTTATGTGCGGGAAATGCACCCACTTATATAAATTAAAGCGAAATCAAAGTAATTGTCATACGACTAAGTAAGAAAATGGTTTAGCATGTATCTCCCCCAAATGGAAAAGTAAGTAAAATGGGGCCGTGAAAACTCACCTGGAAATGCGGTGAATGGGAAATGAAAGCAACAAGAGAAATCGAGTAACTCCGGGTAACCGACCTAACCGAGCCCTAAGAATTAATAAGGCTATAAGGTCTATGAAAGTAAACATGGTTTATGTAACCACATTCATCCAAACGACTCAACGTTGAAAGGTTACATTGACGTTTTGAAAAAGGTTTGACCAAAGTTGACCAAGGTTTGACCAAAGTTGACCGAGGTTTGACCAAGGTTTGACCAACTTTGACCAAGGTTTGACCAACTTTGACCAAGTTTGACTAATGTTGACCAATGTTGACTAATGTTGACCAATGTTGACCAATGTTGACTAATGTTGACCAATGTTGACCAATGTTGACTAATGTTGACTAATGTTGACCAATGTTGACTCATGTTGAAGTCATGCATAAACAACACACAAGTAACATATAAGTTGTAAACATGTAACACATAAGCATCATACAAGTTGTACATGTGTAACACCTAAGTAGCACATAAGTTATACATGTGTGACACATAAGGAACATACAAGTTGTACCTAAGTAATGTATAAGTAACACCTTGTGACATAACATGCTTGTTTCAATTAGTTGCATAAGAAATCAACATGTGACAAGTAATTTAACATTTGCACATCTTTATGGCACATTTCATATATGCCAACCATTCCTACACATAACTCATGTCATCATATTAATAACCTATTAGTATCAATTCAACACTTTTAAACAAGTAGCATAACATGTCATAGAAATTCCATAACTCTTATCATAACAAAGTTTCCATTCTTTGACAATTAGGGTTTTAGTGTACTTTAAGTGTAATGGCTCAACTAAACAAGTTACACATGAATTTATACTAGTGACATACCATAAACATGATTCTACACACAAACTTTCTATTCTAAGCAAAGTTGAAGTTCACAAATTATTAAAGTTTCCTTATTTAGCAAGGTTCACCAAAACATGTCATAACACAACTCCAAATTACATATTCATGCATAAGTCATCTATTCATATGATAATGAAGCTATATAATCCATTTTAAACATTTATAACCTACACATACAAAATATGAACAAATAAAGTTTCCTTTTTAGGAAAGTGGTCCAAACGACCCTATTGCATATGTGTAACCTCAAATAACTCTTTTTACTACTTTAATATACATTATAGAACAATAATATCAAGTTTTTATCCATGAGCAACTCATAACACAAAATATGCAAAATTAAAGTTTCCTTATATAGTAAGTGGTCCATAACCGAGTGAAAAACGACATTTCAACCAAAAAAATTATATTTCCTATCTATTCTACTATTATGTGTACCATTTAAACCAACAAACATATCATACATCAAGTTTTGCAAAAATGCATCCAACAAAGTTTCTATAAATAGAAACTAGCAAATATCAACCTAAACAAGTATTTCAAAACATAAAATGTGCATATGTGCATCAACAACATCATTTTATGAAATCTTTTGATGAAAACAAGTATTATAACACTTTTGAACATCAAAAATCGTTTGGATGATGGTTTTCCCATTTTGGCCGAAAATAATAAGAAGTATATGGAGGGATGGTTACCTAATTCAAGTATGATGATGAAATGGAGGTGTTGATGCTTTGAATCACCTTGAATCCACTTGAAATCACCTTGGAATGGCTTGGATTGCTTGGATGATTTTTGAAGATGGTGGTGGCTAGGGGAGAGGGTGCGGCCGAGAGAAAGAGAGGGGAGGGGAGGAGTGGTTTAGGGTTAGGGTTGTGTAAAATGAGCTTAAGGGGATTAAGGGTGGGTTAAGTACATGGGTCTTGGGCTTTTTCTACAAAATGAGGCTTTTTAACTAGGGAATGGGCTCCACTATGGATTAATAAGTTAAAATGTTGAATTAGTAAGTCCAAAGTTTAAAACAAATCCTTTTTATAAAATCCAATTTAGGGTTGTTGGCACATATCGCGTATCTGCTTAAAAAGCGTTAAAATAAAAGTTGTTCTAAAAATTCCGGAAAAATTCACATAAGCATGAAATATTAAATCACAGTATTACATATAATTTTTACACACCAAATATATGTCTAAATATTATTTCTAATATTTGTTAACGTTCGTGTGACAGGACGCGTGTGTGACCCGGTAATCCGCCCGATTACCGATGCATGAAATGAAATGAACCGAATGGACTTGCTGTATGAAATATGTACTTAATTACTCTATAATTAAGTATGATGCAAGTGAAATCATGTGAATTCAAGTAATAGTCGGGTATGGATATTAACCTGAATTTGCCGGGTGTCACACAAGAGTATGATATGCTACGTCACACAATAGATTGGCAGGATGTGAAAGCCGCACCAGTTAGTCGTTGGATGTCGATGCCATACACAGGACTCCTAATTGCTCAAAGATTTGGGGTGATTGTTCATCTTTTAAGCATCGCCGGTAATCAAACATTTTTTCCATTGTGGTTTGGTCCAAACGTTCACGCTCAACATCAAACTGTATCATTAGTTCACGTCAACAGGGCTCATTTCATCCACGTCAAGTTAGACGAAGATTTTCCGATTCCCACGCCGAATGCACTTTGCAATTTGCACCGAAATGATGATGCAGCAAAATGAGAAAATATATACAGTGATCGTATTGAACGATTTAAGAAAATAATGGCTACTAATGGATCTACATTTCCACAATACTTCACGACTCACGGATGATGCTTTATTAGTTTTTTATTAATTTTAAGTATAGGGTCAATTTAATTATTTTAAATTTTAATTATTTGTAATTTTAATTATTTTAAATTAATTTTAAGTTAATTATAATTAATATTTTATTATTTTTTGATTAATTTTAATTAAATATAACTAACTTTAATTTAATATTCTATACGCCACGTATAGGGCCATACGTGGCGTACAGAATACCAAAAGTTGATTGCTATACGCCACGTATTGATCTATACGCGGCGTATAGCCACTTGATATACCAGGAAAACGCAGCGTACAGACCCAAACGACCCAAAACAAACAAACACAAACCCATACGCGACCGGTAAAAAAGCTCGTTGATTACGATTGTCGTCTCAAAAAAACTTCGAAAAGGTACGTCTCTACACCCACGATCATTAATGTTAGGTTTATATTGAATATTAGCGGGTAAAACTGGGTAGATTAGAGATTTTTGGATTGAAACTTAAGAACTATACGCCACGTATAGGGCCATACGTGGCGTATAGTTCGTCTGAGGAAGACGATGAAGTCATACGCCACGCATAGATCTATACGTTGTGTATGGCTCATGTTCTCGGCAACTTGGCCCGTGTATGGCCTGATTGCCAGCGTATGGCTAAGTTTGCCCGGTAACTGGCCTGCGTATGGCTTGGTTGCCCTGCGTATGGCTTGGTTTACCCGGTAACAGCCTATACGCCACGTATAAGGTTATACGTGGCGTATAGGTTTAAAATAAAAAAAAATTAATTATTATTATTATTTATTATTAAAAATAAAAAACAATATATTATTATTATTTAAAATTAAAAACAATATATTATTATTATTTAAAATTAAAAACAATATTATTATTATTTATTTTTTATTATTTAAAATTAAAAACAATTAATTATTATCAGATATGGCTGATCATGATGATGATATTCATATGGAGGTGCTAGACGATCTTGCGCACTACCCTTTTTTGGGTTTTCCGGCTGACTCGGAGGCGTATGCCCGGTGCCAGAAGCTCTGGGAGGTGCGGTTGGGTCCAGGGACTGCAGTTGATTGGGCGCTACTCGAGGAGGTACAGGAGGCCGAGCGGGCTAGGGCCATCATCAGCCAGGACACGCCATGGTCACGTCTTTTTGATCTATCGTTCACGGAGACCTTTCGAGAGGTGGTCGTCGAGTTTCTTTCGACGTTCATCTTCTCAGAGGCTGGGCTAGAGCCTCTTCCCGGGGAGGCGCCGGATATGGATCCGGATCATATTTCCTTTTCGATCTTTGGGATCGTTTACCGTCAGACCCTCCGTCAGTGGGCCGTCACGACGGGCTTCTACCACGAGCCTGAGACGGTCACGCCACTTTTTGAAGAGGCGGTGACGGAGGTGGACAAGGAGGAACTCCTTGTTTTTTGGGGCTTGATTTCAGATAGTCCTTGGTTGGTTACCAAGGGGAGGGTCTCGGGTATTAGAGACCCTTTGTATAGATATCTGCACCGGCTTATTTCGACGTCGATCGCACCGCGTCTGAAAAGCCGTGAGTGGTGCACCGATAGAGACATCTTCTTTCTCTATTGTCTGCTTACTGGCAGGCGGTGCGACCTATCGACGTGCCTTGCGCTTTATTTTGCATCTGCCTATATGCGGCAGAAGCGCGGGCTTTTGTATGGCGGTGCTTTCATCACGCAGACCATGCGCTCGGTTACACCATTTGACGTGCATGAGCCTGCGATGTCACCGGCCATTCCCCCTGTCCGATTAGACCGTCGCACGGCGAGCGGCATGCGCATCACGCACCGATTCCCGCAAGGCCTTCGGTTCGTAGGGGCCGTCCAGGACCAGGTTTGGGTCCCGGTGCCGTTGCCGCAGATGCCTGGACAGGGGGACCCGCCTATGCCTCAGCCGCTACATGGTGTGGCAATGGAGGACGGGCCGCCGCACGTCGAGGCCATCCACGACCATCCGCCACAGCATCCCCGACACGTACGTCGGTCTGTTAGGCTGGAGAGGGCTACCCAGGCATTGCTTGATGGCCTTGTTGCCGACTCACGGCGACAGGGTCGTCAACTCGATCGCATGGAGGACCTGATGATGTGGACGGTTGGACAGATCGTTGATCTGTCACGAGCCGCCGGCATCGAGCCACGCCCACTACCACCGCGACATCATTATCCGGACGACCCCGTTCAGGATGAGGGCGTGGCGGGTCAGGATGAGGGCGGAGGCGGTCAGGGTGACGGCGGACCCGCTTAGCTTTAGTTATTTTATTTGTATTTTGTTTCTTTCGTTGTTATGTATGTAAAACATTTTGATGTATATATATTTAATTTTTTGATGTAATGTATATAATGTTTAGTTAATTTGTTTGGTTGTAATGTTTAATATTTTGTTTGGTTTAAAATGTTTAATACTTTGCTTGTTTATACTGTAAAAATATAACAAATGTTTAAAAATATATATATATAAAATTTATAAATAGATAACAAACTTATATTAACAAAATTATATAAATTAAAAAAAAAAATAAACAAAATATAAATAAAATAAAAAAATTATAATTAAATAAAAAATACCTATACGTGGCGTATAGGTCAATACGCCACGTATAGGATTCATAAACGTACAACTCTTTCAACTTTTAAAGCAAAAATATAACCCGTGCCTCATACGCTGCGTATAGGTCAATACGCCACGTATTGGACCAGCCGCCAGACAGAGAATGACACGTGGCATTCTGTGGGCAGTGACTGAATTCTATACGCCCTCGTATTGCCCTATACGAGGGCGTATAGGGCGGCGGCGGGTCCAATTAGCAATATTCCGTGTGTGGTTAGAATCGCCCATATTTTATGACTTTTTATCCCTTGTATTATATAATAATTTTTTTTTATTTTATTGCTACAAACATCTTACATTTTAATAATCGTTAAATTGGTTTACGCAATACAAACAGGTCAACTGTTTATATAAAAACATGAAGATAATGGGGCAACCTGAACTGAACTGCTTATATTAATATAAACAAAAGATTTACACTAAATATATTTTTTGTCTTTTTATATATTTCTTTATTTAATCTTATGTATCAAACATTGATTTAGTATAATTGTTTATGTTTTACACATTCTTTTTTAATTTTATATTTCATGTTTTACTGCTAACTTAAAATTTGGGTTTTGCTTTTTATGGTAGTTTAGGAGCATATTTTTTATATGACAGATTTGTGGGTTAGGTATATATCCCTTTTGTTTGCTGCTAGTAAAACAAAGTCATGTTTTTTATAAACTACAATGAAGTTGAGTATTTTTTTTACTGTTTTTTAAATCGCAGTCAATACTAGAGGTTGGTTTCTGAAAAATCGCAGCATTTATCAGTTTTTTGTGGGAAAAAAACGTGGGAATGGTATTTACCTAAACTAACTGGGGCAGCAATCTGCTGTAATTCAGTGGCTAATAACTGTTTATAATTAAACGTTCAGGATTCTTGATTGTTTTGATCTAAAGGCTGACATGTTCAGGCGAGATAAACCGCTATAAAGCAGTTGGAATTAAGACGGACAGGATTGATCCCGAGTTGATCGAACGGCTGATGATTATAGTTGGAGCAGTTATCATTCGGCGTCAATAATAAGAGGTAATAAGGAGATGACACCTCACATGTTACCGATTATAGCCAATAATAACCTGGTAGACGCTTAAATCCCTTTTCCTTTAAAAATACAATGATAAACCATCAAATATATTTTTTAAATTCAAATTTATAACTTTTAATATGTTATGGTTACATGTTTTTTATAACGAAATACATGGACAAATATATTAAAGTTTTTTTTTTACAAATTTTGATGTTTCTTTCTTAAAAAATTACTAATCAAATACTTAACAATCTTGCTATACAGAAATTTTGTTAAAACATCAATATATAAATTTCCATATATATGATATTGTTAAAGTATATCATCTTAAATATATAATAGATTCACTGTTAATTTTAACCACATTACCTTAAATATTTTGAAGTTTGCAAATTAAGTAATTTTAAATTTAAAACAAATAGAAATATTAATTTTAATCACATTACCTTAAATATTTTGAAGTTTGCAAATTAAGTAATTTTAAATTTAAAACAAATAGAAAAAATAAGTGATTAATTGCTTGATAACTGATATTAACAATTTCAATTTCATATTAGATTATAAAATCATTTCTCAATTTTTTTCATCCATAAGAGTAACTAGTTTTATACCCGTCCGGTGGCCGGGTTGTTTACTGTCATAACTATCTTTTTTTGCATTCTAAAGTCCAACCATATTTGTTTATCAGCTTGAACAGCCAAATCAAGCATCTTGAGTGTTCATGATGAATAGCCTAGCGGTAAGTAAACTTTCATAGCAATCTTTCGTGTCTTGCATAACCTACAAAAAAAATGAACGAAATTCACCAAACTCGATACCACAACAAAAGAAGTTAAACTTTCATTCTATCTTTCAACACACAGAATCGACATATGCTAATAAGATCTCCTTCCATTAGAAAAAGTACAAGTATGGTTTAGATTTAACCAAATAGAAAGACATAACGCTTAAAATAACAATGAAACTTACCAGTGGCAGTCCAACTACATACATGAATCAGTCAAGAAAATATACCATAGAAACCGGTGATTCGAGAAAGGAGAGCATTAAAGGCTTGTGATTCAAGTCTCAGACTCATGAAATCCATTGAAGCATGGTGTGCTTGGAACCTTATCTGCCCTGCTGCTAAGCTTCAAAATACCCCATGATAGATTCTTTTCGTCTCTTTCCTCTAGAAACTACAACCTGTTCTAAGAAATATTTGAAGGCTCATGTCTTTAAATTGGCAATCACATATAAACCATACCCAGCTTTGAGGATAACTCCCTCCGGTTGCTTTCAAGATAGCCTTATTGAGCACATTTAGGCATCCAAAAAGTAGATTTCTTAGTCAACTTAACTCTTGAAACATATTCAGGTTCCATGTACATGAAATTTCAAATCTACAGTCATTACAAATCAAAATTAAAAAAAAAACAACCTTCATATCTCGTTGCCCTAAAATTAAAAATAAAAAGTTTTAACAATCAAGAAGATACAACTAAATTTTGACAATCAAGAGCTTTCTAATTGCAAGAATGCAACAACTAAAAAGCACAAACAACGTAACATTTAACTAATTTTAAACCAAAATGAATTTAGGTGACGAACAATCCATAAAATTCTTCATTCATATCTATACACCTGCATGTAAAGTTATTAATGTAACCTTTCTGATTTTCATGTTTTCCTATTTATTCTATGCCGTGCAATAAAAGACGATTTCTGATTCCAACTTTTCATTTCATTGTTTCATATGCAATAACAAACATACACGCGTTTAGTATATTACAATATTAACTACAACAAACTCACAAACCTCGAGGACCAAACACGACTAAGACTCAAAACAACATCAATATTACAAAACTACAAGGACTAGTCTTGAAATTTCCGAAAACCTACACAAGCACGGTCGCGCTTGTGCCACAACCACGGTCGTGCTTATCCTTAAGCACGGTCGCGCTTAAGCCATGACCACGGTCGTGCTTATCATTAAGCACGGTCGCGCCTCTTTTACAGTTTGACTCTGAAAAGGGTCAAACCGACGCAAATCTTGTCCAAAAATAGATTTTAAACGAGTTTTAGAAACCGCGGGACTTGTAGAAGAAGTTACTCGACCAGTTGCGACGCATACCCGACCAAATACACATGCAATCGTCCAAATACTCGCAAATTCTAAACCGACTTCTTTTTAAAACGAATCAAGTAATTGGGGCAAGAAATCAAACGAATTAAGTAATCAAATACCTACCCGCGACCTATATAAGCTTCCTTAAACCCTAAATCCGTCATTACATCGTCTCTATCTCGTCTGTCGATCAAGAAAAGCCGCGATCCTCCTTCCGTAGCCGTCTGCACTTGTTGCCCATTCAGAACAGGTTAGTATTAGTCCAATAGATTCGTCTCTTCACGTAAATCGAAAGCCCTAAACTCATTTGAATCAATAATACACGATTTGTCCGAATTGAATCTGAGTTTGATAAATAAATGGTTTTAATCAAACTATAAGTTAAACAGGATATAAATCCAATTAAATGGCATGGATAAGTTCGTGAACAGATCCTCCATGAAAACCCTAAGTTTCTAATCAGTTTTAATACAAGAATCAGGCGAATTGTGTCTGAAAAGGACCAGACACGGTCGCGCTCATCAAAGAGCGCGGTCGTGCCTGACCAAGCACAGTCGTGCCCGGGTGTGGCGCGGTCATTCTTAACGACCAAACAAAATCCTGACCTAGTCAAACCCCAGGCGCGGTCGTGCCGGGTACGAGCACGGTCGTGTCTGATGAACAGACCCTTGTTGTGACTTCTGACCAACCACGGGCGCGTTACCGGCCAAGCGCGGTCGCGTTTGAGCCGAGCACGGTTGTGCCGTGTACGAGCACGGTCGTGTTCACCCTTTAACAGAATCTTTTATTTAATATATTTTATATTTTAATCAGTTTTAATGTTATAAAAATTATTTTATAAAATATCCAGAACCAAGTGTTGCTTATCAAAGATCAATCATTCAATATCTCTTTAAATTAAAATCAATAAAATACTACAAGTTTTATAAACAACAATATATTCCATACGTTTCATCTTTAACAAATATTATTTATTTAAACTTATATTTTAAATTCTATTACTATTGATTAAATAAATAGTATATTAAAACAAACCTTAAACTTAAACAAATCCACTTCCAACATCGAATAACGCAACTCAATAATACGTAAATCATATTGTTCATTAGGTCGAATCTAGCGATCTACAACACACCGCCGTTTCCCATTTGCTTGTGCAATCTATACGCTACATAACACGTGAGTTTACATAACCCCCTTTTCAAACTATTTACAACTTTTGGGGTGGAACATGCGTTCTATTTACATGTTTTCAATTATACACATATACAGTTCCATCCTATGCATGTATACAAATTTTGCGCTTTATGCTTGAGTACTAGACGTGTAGACCAACTATTATGCTCTTCATGTACAATCATTAACTAACAGCCGACAGTAAACAGTGGTAGATCTATTGAGTCTGACAAACCCACCCAGGTAGGGTGACTGTTACTGACAACACAAATTTTGAGTGCAAGTTACAAATGTTTGATTGTGTAGGTCACATGATAGTTTTCTCTCCATAATTGCCTTAATTGTCATGTTGTATTGAACTGTATGCACACAACACGTATTTTGCTATCACACGATTAAACCTATGTATTCTCACCAACTTTTTTCTCACCAACTTTTTAGTTGACTCTGTTTTAACCATGTTTCAGGTACCAATGTTTGAAGTAATCAAGATATGCTACACAAAGGATTTTTGGACCTAGAATTCAATTAAACCAGTTTATTCTATGTAATTTACATTTTTGTTTTGTGGATTGTTTGTGTTTTGATTGAACTTATTGATTGCAATGAAAACAATTATTAAATATTCAAACTTTAGCAAACCATGAGCAATGAACAGTCTGCACGCTTCACGCCCCGACGTTTCCGCCGTCGGTTGGGGTGTGACAATTAACTTTACCTTGAACATTGCACCAAAGATTTTTTTTATGATGAACTTGACTACAAAAAGAACATTAAGCAAAATACAAAGTAAAAGACAACTAAAAACTAAGAACAAAGCATACAACATACATGGAAAATATTCCTAAAACAAACCCAGTTAAAACTTTCATCATACTTTCAAATTCTCAATATGGAAGCCCAAAATTGAAGATCACTTAAATAAATGACTACCACATTCATTATTTATACAGTGCACAAAAAAGGAAGTTAAATAAAAGAGGTTACGGGTCAACCAACATATTTTGCTACAAACTAAATACTTGTCTGGTTTAACCCGTTACCAAACCCGATTCACCCATCTACTTTGCTCCCTTTAACAGAAACATATGTATTTAGAAGATATAAAACTGAGATAGAGCAAAGTCGGACCCAAGAGTCAAGTGTTTAATTATTTTTCTCCTTCCATGAAGTAGGCTATATAAAAAGATGCTTAATAGGCTTTTATTGATCTAAATATATATAGCTCTTTAACAATCCTAAGGGTAAGTAAGGATCTAAACAGAAGTAGAATTTAAGGTTGTCATACAGCACATAAATCAAGTTCACATAAGTCACTTGTCAAATAGATATGCACAATACGCTACAATTTTTCTAATTCATAATGTGAATTAGTTAAGATTTGAAGCAGCTTTTTAACAATTCTATTAGAATTTGTAAAAATAGTACCATAAGTAAAATTCACAGTCACACACACATCTGCATTCATAGAACTTTTACGCCCAGATTTGAGAAAGAACATCTGCACTTTCTATTTCTTAATCTTAATAAGAAATCAATCCAAGTTCACCTTTCATCATACTTTCAGATTCTCAATATGGAAGCCCAAAATAGAATATCACAGAGGATAAACAAAAAAACCTACCAATGCCTAAAGTTGATTATGGTGTGAAATTATCTATGGTGCAAACCTGCAAATTCCAAGTCGAGAGTTTTCTCCATGAAATCGGATAATACCAACATCCATTTACCACCCGCTCCTACTATTACATTCCTTGTTTACTTGTTCTGCACCTGCAACCACACAAAGTTCAAAATCGACTTCAAAACGCCTCGTAGTTGAATCTGCTGAAGCAATTGAAAAGGGGGAAAAGGAGACAATAATTACTTTGATAAAAATATAAAATATATAATCTAGATATTATAAGTTACGCAACCACCTTCCCCAATTTAGTTTACTCGGTTGCCGAAACTCTAACCCAATCAATTTTCAATAATTTTCAAGCTTTCAGATCTCCACCCTAAATGTGACACATACAACCCACGGTTTCATAAATAAGGTAAGCATCAACAATAAAACCGCTTAGCTTATGCATACAAACCAGACCAGCAATTTTGTCACATAATCGCAACTGACACATAAAGAGAACGAAATGAGACCACATTCTACAATTGATACATCAAGTATCATTGTTTGTGATTCTTTGATGAATTTCTACATCATAGCATAATCTTTTGCTTATGAAAAATGGGTGAACACCCATCATTGGTAGAAAATAAAATTTATTAAAAAGTTATTTTTGCTTGCTTAGTTTATCACTTTCTTACCCCCTGAGTTTAACAACCTTAATCCTTGTCTCTTCGATTCATAAAATCATGAAATTCACAACTAATTTAACTGTTTCTTCTTACTTCTGGCCTTCTATAATAATAAAAATAGAGAAAGATTAAGGATAAAAACACATTACAATCATAAAGCCCATAAAAAGTGCAAAGGTATATTATTCAAACACTAAAACCATAAAGAGACTGATATTAACCAATTATCACTCCAGTATTGCCTATAAACATAAATATACCGCATAATACATGAAACTCATAGATACAATATAAAAGAAACATATGAAAAGTACAAGTAAATGTGTGCATGTTCCGTATTAGAAAAAATTAAAACAAATTTCACTAAATACACAAACTGACCTACAAGCGCGTGGTAACTCGTTGAACGGGGTCTGCTCAACCTTTTTGGAGGCCTAAGGCAAAATGAAAAATTGGGGCCGTTTCCGAACTTTATTGATATAAACCCTCCTCTATTACATAATACAATAAAACTTAAAAAAAAATAGCGCATAAAAGTATACCTTCATTGTGAAAAATGGCTTTCTGTCCAAGACCCATCCTATGTTCCTGAGTGAAAAAAAAGATATATATGTAATTTATAAAATTTCTAAGAAAATGAGCATTGTAAGATTCTTTGATGAGACTTACATGAGAAGAACCCAAATGAGTGAATGTCAGACCCCATGCTTCAATCCAAAATCTAGTTTCTTTAGCAATTCATAAAGTAGATTCTAAATTAAAAAAAAAGACTAAAATGCATGATTTTGTGATAAAGATTATAGCCTTTAATATACTTTCAGGAGGTAGACATATAAAGGCAATGTGACAAAATTCGTTATATTTTCATGAAAGCATAATTAGCACACACTTTTATGTAAAAACACAAAGTGTTACATTTCTTTCATAACAAAAAAACTTACTGAAGTTGTTCCAGCTTCACTATTTATAGTCAGAGCCCTTGCTTTAAGAGACGTCTTTGTAGTTCGAAGAGGTCAACAGGCTCAATCCTAATTGGTTAAGTTTGATTGTAGCATCAAAAGATAGTGATACCAATCTGCCTGAGGCATACGTCTGCAACATTGGTATGATACATTCATGTGATGAAACATAGATATATAAAGTAAAGTGACATTGTAGAAGTTCAAGGATCAAATGGGTAGGTTCAAATAGACAAAACATGGTGAATTCGATGGGATTTAGAACAACTATTGCATTTGCAGGTTCCTTCATGAAAAGAGGTGCACAATATGAATATTTAAACCCTAAAAGCTTCATCAGTAAGTCAATAACTAATTTTGATCGATTCTAGTCCCCAATAAATTTTGAAGGGAAACAACAATTTAATCAAATATATAAAACTTAATTTACCAAATCAACTTCGCCATCCCATGGTTGCGGTGGCCACGACCCACGATTACCAAGTTCAAACCCTTGATCTCTTAATTCTTATCTACTTGCTCACGATGGGTCTGGCAGAATCATCATCCTAGAAAACTTCATCCCCACTTTCGTCATCATCTTCAATCCGACCAGTAGTACTATGAAATTCAAGAGCTCGTTGGCATTGATAAAGACTTGCTTAAGGGTTTTCTTCTTCTCTCGAACCTGATCGCTTTCTGAATTCATCGTGTAAATATCGCCGCCTGTGATGATGGGTCTATCACCGCTCAACTTTCCCCATCTGGTTGTTATATCCAAATCGAAAGAACCTCGAATATCCATCAAGCATTTGTAGAGAGAGAACGGTTATTGAAGAACGAGGCGACGTGGGGAGGAAAAAGGGGAGAATTGAAACTGCTTGTAACCTCCTAATTAATACGGTCAGGATGAGTTCTTCAGTTGATCAGAGGGATGAAAAAAGGTCAACCATTCGGCGTCAATATAATAGAGGAATTAAATGCTCCACCTAGTACCATTGGCAATTTCCATTTATTAAGTTTATTGTTTTAGCACCTTATGATTTTGTTTTAGGTAAATAAATCCTTTAACTGTTTCATTGAGACTTTTTTTTATTTAATCTCTGTTAACTATAATGATCTTTATTTATTTATTTATTTCCATATTTGGCTTCGAGTATAGACTTAATGACTAACAATAGAACATGAGTAAATCTAAAATAAACAATATAAACTAGACTATATAATTTTGTAGATAAACTAAAAAATAGTTTGCAGGACAGAAAAAAACTAACAATCTAACAAATGGTTAAAAACACAAACTTTGACAACTTGACTCGTTGTGTGAGTTGTAGCCGGCGTGGAGATGGATATCAGCAACGGTGAGTGTTGGTGATCTTATTGTCATCTAGCTATTTTATGTAATTAAAATTTACTTAATGACAAAATACGAAGTCATAAAAAAAATCAAACAAGTATAAAACTGTGGAATGCACACTTCAACTTGTTTGAAAATTTTATGATTTCTAGGACTTTAGAGATCTTGTTAGTTCAAGGGGACGAAGTTCACCGAACAACAAAGAACCGGGGGCAAAGTTGTCAAATTGATGGAATTTGATTTTCTGTATATCAAAACTGAACTTTTGTAGCAATCTGTTGTTATTATGCCGAAATTTCTAGGATGTTGCAAATGAAGTTGAGTGAACACGGCATTAATTATTGGACGTAGACTTGCTAAAATGACTTGTGTCGGGAAGAAAATTATGTTTCTAACACGCGTTGACTGACTTGATGCATTTATTATGGGGTCATCGTTGGATACTGAGATTAAGTTTAAAAAAAATTATCAGGTTAGTTAATTAAAATTAACCATAAAACTCTTTTCTCTCATCCCAATTCAAGATCCACTCAAAGATCTCAACTTAATTTTACGGTTTTACAACCCCCCCCCCCCCCCCCTCCCCACCCCCAACAATGCTAAATGCTCCACCTAAGGTACCATTGGCATTTCCATTTATTAAGTTTACTGTTTTAGCACCTTATGAATTATGATTTTGTTTTAGGTAAATAAAGCCTTTAACTGTTTTATTGAGATTTTTTTTATTTAATCTTTGTTAACTATAATGATCCTTTTTTTTCAATATTTGGCTTCGTGTATAGACTTAATAACTATCAATAGAACATGAGTAAATCTAAAATAAACTAGACTATATAATTTTGTAGAAAAAACTAAAAAAAAGTTTGTAGGACAAAAAACTAACAATCTAACAAATGGTTAAAAAGACAAACTTTGACAACTTTACTCGTTGTAGCCGGCGTGAAGGCCTGTGGAAGATGGAAATCGGCATCGGTAATGGTTTTCTGATTTTAGTGTTATCTAGCTATTTTATATAGTTAAGATTTACTTAATGACAAAATGAGAAGTAATAATGAAACATCAAACAATGTGGAAGACACATTTTCCTATTTGTTTGATGTTTTATAATTTCTAGGACTTTAGATATCTTTTTAGTTCAAGGGGGTGAAGTCCACCGAACAACAAGGGTTCGGGGGCAGTATCTGCGTTTAGCATGGTCCCAGGTGCTACCGACCCTGGTGGGGTCCAAGGGGCAACGTCCCTGGCTGGGGATTGCTTCGGAATCGCAAAGTTGTCAAATTGGTGGAATTTGATCTTCTGTATCAATTGCGGTCGTCCGTTTCAAATTTGGTCTTCCACACCAAATTTGGTCATCCGCATCATTTTGCTCTTCCGTGCCAATTTGGCCTTCTGTACCAAATTGGACTTTAATGATTTTGAAGTAGCAATTTAGAAACCACCGAGGGTTGTCAGTTGTGGCGGTTTTTTTGTCATAACGTTTCATGAAAGGTTGTTAACCACCGGTTCACCCCTATAAATAGATATCGATTTGGTCTGATTTGGGTACTTGAAAAAACACAACATATTTCATATTCGTTCTTGACAAAATTCTCCAAAATTCTCTCTGTTTTATCAAATTGAATATTTCGTGTGTATAGAAGAAATAATTCAATCCAAAAGTGTTATTCATGATTCAAAGAAAAATCCAAACATACGCAATATACAAAACCTACAGTGAGTGGCGATGATCGAGAAGGCAGATGGATCTAATAAGGTGACGGTTACTCTGGTGGGAAACAATCGTTAGGATATATAGGATCACATCAGAAACCGGCAATGCCTGAGTTAGGGTAGAAGAAAATAAAATTCAATTGCAATGGTGAGGGTGAGGGTGACGGTGATGGTGATGGTGATGGTGATGGTGATGGTGAAGGTGTTATCTTTTTTCACTTAACCACCCTAAATGGGCTTTTTAATTAGTTTTTAAGTTGCGATAAGCTTCTCACTAGACTTCTAAAGAAATATTTTGGGGGTGGACTTTTACACGAAAGTTTTTCAATGGGCTAAACTTAAAAAAAATGTTTTTTTGGGTTGGGGTCATAACTATTTTTATAAGTATTATTGTATGAAACTTATGGTGCCACCCAATGGAGACTTCTCAGCAATACTGAAATTTATCCCACACAAACAAGTTTAACTACGGAATTCGGGTCTCATACACAACCAATGCGCTAAAACATGTTAATGGTATGTATTGAAGTCTAGCATTTGTTATGATATAGTATCTCTTCTACATAAGTATGTAAGATTTGTCTAAGGTGTCACAACTACCACCCCCTTAAGGCACTCATCGTTCTCGGCGAGGTCTGCATTTTTATCCTAAAAAGAACATGATATCCATTAGGGAGTCACCGAAAGCACACGTCTTTGTTTTTTGTTACCCAAGTGGACGAATAGTGTAGATTTACCTAGTGTGAGTTGACGAATTGTGTTTCAGGTGGGGTTGGAGGAAGGGTGTGGTCAATAGTAGTGTTGTCGTTGGTAGGGGCAGGAGGGGGCGGGTTAGTGGGGAAATTGGGACAAGTTGGGTTGGTGTTATGAGGTGTGGGTGTGGGTTGATTTGGCATAGGAGGATCACAACAGTGGGGAGAAGGAGTGGGTTTGGTAGGAGCAGATGCGGGTAAGGATGTGGGAGGCGGTGATGGTTGCATGGGAGTAGGTTTGGTGCATGGCTCCAGGAAGGTGTGTAAGGGGAGTATGGTGGTGAGAAGGGTAGATGGTGTGTTTTTAAAGGGAAAGTTTCGCTCGTCAAAGCGGGCATGACGAGTGATGTACACCCGGGAGGTGGTGGGGTCGAGACATTTGTATCCTTTGTATTGGGTGCAGTAGCCCATAAAAATGCATGGAAGGCTACGAGGTGATAGCTTGTGGGCGGAATAGTCTCGTAGATAGGGGTATACACGACATGCAAACTGTCGAAAGTTGTTGTAGATGGGTTTTTGGGAAAACAATAATTCAAATGGAGATTTCCTTTGTAGAACTTTGGTCGGGAGCCGGTTAATAGTGTAGACGACGGTGCAAAAAGCATCAACCCAAGAAATGGGTGGAACATTTCCATTAAATAATATGGCGAGGCCAATTTCAACAATATGCTGATGTTTGCGTTCCGCCCTTCCATTTTGTTGAGGGGTGTATGGGCAGGAGAGCCTATGGAGGGTGCCATTTGTTTCAAATAATTGTCGAACCCGTTGGTTCACGAATTCGGTACCCTCGTCACTTTGAAATTCTTTTATTTTTGAGGAGAATTGAGTTTGAACATAATTAACAAAGGCCGATAATACTTCAAAGAATCCAGATTTAGTTTTGAGTGGGTAGAACCACGTGAATCTAGAGTAATCGTCCACAAATATAGCATAGAACCGGAAGTGTCCAAGTGATGTTACCGGGGATGGTCCCCATAAGTCACAATGAACCAAATCAAGAGGTTTAAGTGCCCGTTTTTCATTAATCGTAAATGGTAGGCGGTGCCCTTTAGACAACTCGCAAGAGGTACACAAAAGAGGTTTAGGTAAACCGATGTAACAGATAAGGAGCCCGTTTTATTTAATAACAAATGACACGTGGCCCAAACGTAAATGCCAAAGTTCAAAAGATGCCTTTAGGCTATGACTGTGATCGGCAGCAAAAGCTTGTGGTCCGGTGTGAAGAACATATAATCCATCTTCACAAATCCCTTCAGCTAGAACCTGGTTCGTGCTTTGGTCCTGTATGTAAAAATTTGGGTGTGAAAATAACACATCCAAGGGGTTGTCACGGGTTAGTTTGCTAATAGATAATAGGTTTTTCATTAGATTAGGCACCACCAAAACATCCTTTAAATGAATATTATTTGAGACCCGTGCGTTACCAATATGGGTTACCGGAAGAGAGTGTCCATTTCCAAACGTGACAGTGGTGTTCCCTGTGAAAGGGTTAGCTTGTGGGATGTTGGCCAGAGAGGCAGTCATATGGCTCGTGGCACCGAAGTCCACGTACCAATCTGGGCCAGCAGTAGTAGCATGGCACTGGGCATGAATGGCACTAGCAAGATCAGCCACATCTGTAGTAGGTTGGGATGCAAAGGTGCTGAGATTTGGGCAGCGATTGGCATAGTGTCCATTGGTGCGACACAATTGACATTGGGGCGGCCTCCGACCTCTGCCGCCATGGTTACCACCGCGACTGTTCTGACCAGAACCACGGAAAAACCGGCCTCCACGACCACAGACACCCGATCTGGGGCGATGGGCAGAAAACGCCACAGTGGGAGGAGAATTTCCATGCAATGATCGGAGAAAAAGTTCATGATTTTCCGCCTAGACAAGGAGGTCATGAAAGGGAGGCGGTGGTTTGGTGGCACGAGTGGCGGTGGAGAAGGTTTCAAAGGGAGCGCCAAGGCCACATAAGAACCAATGGAGCTTGTCGGGTTCATCAACGGGCTGACCAACGGCAGAGAGTTGATCACATATGGATTTGAAAGAGCGTCCGAACTGAGCAACGGTGAGAGAGCCTTTGGAGAGTTGCCGGAGTTGATCCCGGAGATTTTGAATACGCTCAATGGGCGTGTTGCTAAAAGCTTGTTCAAGGGCAATCCAGATGAGACGAGTGTAAAGAGGCCAAGGATTTCAGGAATGACCTCCTCCGATTGAGAAGCATTCAGGATTAAGACAGTTTTTTGGTCATTGGCAATCCATATGGAGAAGAGAGGGTTTGGGGAAGCTTTCTCACCCAAAGAGATCTGGGCAGCAGGAATTGTGGAGGATCCATCAATGTGGGGAAGGAGGTTTTGGAAGGATAATAGCGGGATCATTTAGTTTTTCCATAATAGGTAGTTTGTGGGTGTGAGTTTCACGGTTATCATGTGGAGGATGGTGTTAATGGGTATGTCCATATTGGTGGAGGAGGATGCGTCAGCCATGGAGGGAGAGAGGAGGAGGGAACCCGCGAAGGGAGGAGGAGAGGGGAAGAGACAAAGGCAAGGGAGAGGAAGGGGAAATGATCTTGAGACTCTATGATACCATGTGAGTTATGGAATTGCTTGCCCATAATGGATGGGAAGCACTCAATAAATAGATGAAATAATTACAATACAATACATAAAGAATGAAGCAATTACATAATAAGTACATGAAGAAAACGTAAGTTACTAAGGTAGTCTAACACCTAGGTCTCACACAAATAACTTCTATATAATTCCTTGACACAACACAGTGATGGTAAGAACATCGGAGAAAGAAACCCTGAATATCCCAATTAACAGTAAATGTGTTTCTCCATCTTCAACTTCTTCCACAACACTTAAGCACAAGTGTGTCCCTCCATCTTTATCTTCATCCATTTTTGATCGCAAGTGTGTTTCTCCACGGTCCATATGGGTCGATGATGTGTGCGGTGTTAGTATATATTTTTATGTAAGATTTTTAACACTTTTACCATGTTTTAAATTTATAAAATGATTATTACTTTAACTAACTACACATAATAGACAAGTGCACATATTGCAACGTACTATAGTTTAGGTAAGAACCAAGTATTAAACCCATGGACATAGTGGCTCTGAATAATCAATTCATGCTATCGTCTAACTAAAATAAAACGTGGATGGAATGTGGTAAGATAAAATACAATAAAAAGAGAAGAAAAATAGTAGAATAGAAAACAATCAACAAAACAAAGTATCACTTAGGTTTGAATCCACTTGGTATATGTTCAAGTATTAGGATTAATGATGATGTAGTTAATTACTAGGTTCATGCAGCACCAGATGTCTTACTATTGGTCTGAAGCCTGAACTAGACTATGATATGATGTGATTAGTTACAGAATTATACAGCACCAGATGTCTGACTACTGGTTTGAATTCCAAGCTATTCACTTATGTTTTTTAGAGGTCAAATAGACAAATTCCGGATTAGGGTTATCCCTCAATCCTTTGGAGGACTAAGATAATAGATGTCTATTCATAAGCTCCTCAATATTGGAATAAAGTATTTATTAACTAATTGAACACGTGAAGTGTAATTTAATAACTAAAATAGTGTGGTGTATTTTTGTACTCACTACTAGAAAACTGGGTATTTATAACCAAATATTTTCATCGTTTATGACGGTCGTAAATTAGTTATCGATTTGCCACCGAAAGATTTACCACAGGTGTGGCGGTGGCAAAAACTAAGATGTTTGATTAACGCTTCCAAAATTTGACATTTATGTATGGGCTCATTTTGATTATTTTTGTTAGCCACTTGGGCTTTTTATTTATTATCCATGGACTCCAAATATTTCCTAATTCCACGCACCAAACTCCAAATTTTTGTTCAGGCTTTTCTTTTGTGATCGGAGATTCCACGCCACCAACCTCCTCCGCCACTAACCTTCTCCGTTGGATTCAAAATCCAAGGAGTAAACGGATACATCTACGGCGATTTCAATACATGCTTTGAAAGATCAGGTGCAGTAGAGAATGAAATCCCGGTATTAGGTCCGCTTGTGATTCTAGACCTAATCTCACATCATCTACGGCGATTTAAGGTCTCTTTCTCACCGTGTATTCTTGATTTCCTGTAAATTAGGGCTAGGATTAGTATTAATGTTCGTAAGCTATAGAGTTCGTAAATTAGGGCTCCCGTTTTATGTGGTTGTTTTGTGTTGTTTCTACAATTGAACCAGGTTTGCTATTCTACGGTTAGCTAGAGATTGATTATGATTCCTCACATCATATGAGCGATTAGTATTTGTCTCAAATTGTATATGAATTCTCTTTTGGATTTGATTATACATATATTTTAATATTTCATATAAACATTTACATGATTGTATATTTATATATATATTTAATTGCTTTTAGAAGGTATTACATATGTGTTAAGTGTTATTATGTATATGTATTGTTAATAGTTAATACATGTGATATGCACAATTGTTTATATTTAATTGCTTTTAGAAGGTATTACATATGTGTTACGTGTTATTATGTATATGTATTTGATGTGGTTTTTGATGTGGTTCCAACCAAAAAGATGAAGATCAATAAGAAATTAGAGAGAAGGCAGAGAAGAAACAAGGAAGAAGAATAGAACTAAGGTTTTCATTCATACCTTCATCTAAAAGAAAATCCTCTATAAATAGAGGTGGATTACATCGTATCTTAAAAATAGAAACTTAATAATCAAAATAAAAAACCACACGTAAATTACTCAAAATAAAATCACACCATCAAAATAATTTGATATCCCATGATCCTTCAACCTCTCAACCTAAATCATCCCCATGGTTGACAGCTAGCATCCAACTCCATGCCACCTTCTGCATGGGATACCCGATGCGCATGCGTAGGATCCTCCAAGGCTACATAACAGTATTGTTAATAGTTAATACATGTGATATGAACAACTGTTCATAATATAAACAGTTGTTGATATTACATATGTAAAGATGTATTTGATTTGTCTGTATGGTTGACCAGATAATATATAATGAAATAGACTAATATTAGATATTTCATATTAAAACAGTGATTAGAATGTTTGGTTACAACCATACTAGAAAATGGGAATAATAGATTTGTTTATGTTTTTGGATTTGTTGGGCAAAACAAGTGTGAAGATGTATTTGTGCAAGGAGCATCTGGCAGTTGATTGGTTTTGTCTGTATAGTTGACCAGATAATATATAATGAAATAGACTAATATTAGATATTTCATATTAAAACAATGATTAGAATGTTTGGTTACAGCTACTTAACATGACCTTATTATTATGATGTTAAGGCAGTTCAATTATTTAAACAATGTATTTTTACTATTTAGACAAAAAAAAATTAAAATAGATTTTGTGATAGCCAATTATCCATTTTTATGTAAATATGTAGAATGCAAATCAAATGATGGTATGTGTGTGTTTGTATGTGAGACGGTGAGGCAACTAGATTCTATATGTTGTTTGAGCAGTATATTTACATAAAATGGCATGATATATATTTAGTACATGTTTTTGCTAGCAGTTGAGACTGGTTTTTGATATGAATATTATTTTACATACATGACCCGAGTACAAACCCAAGTTTGATGCACTGGTAAGAAATCATATATGACATGTAGTACTAAAAATTTGTTATCATATGTTTTTTCTGTTTTCAAGTAACTGATTATGAATCAAATTGTTATCCATACAGTTATTTTAGATTAAAATGTGTAAGAAAAATAAAGAGTATTGTTGTCATGTAGTGCTGTTGGATCTTTTAACTATTTTTTTTAACTTTGTAATATTGAAATGACAGTTGGTGGAACTGAAAGAGGCTGAGCATGAATCTCTTAAGGAATCTGAGAGATTAGAGAAAGAAATTGTTGAAGTCCAAGAACTTAAGGTAACAATGATACTTTTGGAATATTCATCTTAGAGGATGTTTGCTATGTAATCCTGTCATTTAAACCTGATTAATATATATTATATATTGTCACCTAGTCTGAAGTCTCTTCCTATACATATTTAACATGACAAAGAACTGATGTGTAGTATTTATGTTGGAGTTAATCTTGATTGGGTCAAATCAGTTGAATTCAAGTCGGGTCATTGGTGAATTCAAAGTGGGTTAAAGAACGGGTCATGGAGCAAATGGGTCAACTAGAATATTAATTTAGGCACATGTTTTTAGTGTTTTAATTAGAGAATCAAAGTAGTGGTTTAGTGGGGCTAGTGATGTCGCCTTTTATCTTTAGAAGTAAGAGTTTATTTCCTAATTATGTATGTTTTTGTTTGTGAATGAAAAATACATAAAGAGTTTGTAATTAGTAAAATCATTCTATTAATATTAGTCTAATCCAACAATTTACTCACAACAGTTTCATATTTGTGCATTATTAGCATGTTTAAAATAAAAAAAAATTAAAAACATTTTGGTAACAAAACGGTCGCAAAGTGGTAGCAACTGAAACAGTCGCAACTGAAGCGGTGGCAATTCGGTGGCAAAATGAAGCGGTGGAAATTCGGTGGCAAAACGGTAGCAGCTGAAGCGGTGAAACTAAATGTTATGACTTGTGGTATGTTGGTGAGGCAAGCAGCTAATATGTCTGCAATCATGCTGGATGGTCGTGTAAACAACTCATCTTCAATGATCTCCAAGTTCTTGCATTCGTAAGTAAGAACGATCATTTGTGTAATATGATACATTGAGTTAGAGGTGGGCAAAAAAACCGGTTTCAAACCGGGTCCCCGGTACCCGACCCGAACCGGGTTCACAAACAAACCGGTTTCACCCAACCCGATCCGAAACCCGATCCAAACCCGTAGGTGTGTAACCAGTTTTTAAAAAAATTTTGGATACCGGTTCTTAACCCGACCCAAACCGGTTTCACCCTCAAACCGGTTTCGGGCCCGACCCGGTTCTCAAACCGGTTTCAAACCGGTTCGAACCGTTGTAAATTTCGATTTTAATGGTTTTATAGCCGTTGGAACGGCTATATGACCGTTTTTTTTTGTTTTTTTTGTATTTTGGAGCCCCTACAACTTGTATAAATAGGTGTGGGTTGTATTGGTTCAACCACACAATTCCAAAACGCTCTCATTTCTCAAAAACGCTCACGCTCGAAAGTCGAAACTCCCAAAATGGCAAACGAATCTCAACAATCTAATATTGTTGGTGCTTCTCAAAGTGTTAGTGCTCCCACGGTTGTGCGGGTTATTCCTACAACAAGGAATCCCAATGTTTGGCAACATTTCGATTTATGCGAAATGTCGAATGGTGGTCATAAGGCTCGATGCAAGTTGTGCGGGCATTTTTTTGGAAAAGACGCAAACACAACTTTGAAGAATCACATTGAAAAAAACTATTGTTCGGTTATAAAGTCTCAAGCTTCGCAAGGTCAACCAAGTATGACAAACGAAGGTAATATTTTTGCGTATAATGTTGACTTGGTTCGGGAGAGGATGACGCATTTTGTGATTCAAGAGAGTCTACCTTTCAAAAACTTTGACAACGAGCGTTTGACTCGGCTTATTCAACAAACGCTCCAACCTCGCTACACTCATGTAAGTCGTGCTACTCTTAGAAGAGATTGTATAAATATGTGGAAAAAAAGCTAAAGTATAAATAATAAATGAATTTGAAAATTTAAAAACCGGTATTAGTTTAACTTGTGATGTTTGGTCGGCTCCCCACAATTTGCCGGATTCTTACATTTGCGTTACCGCTCATTGGATAAATCTGGAAAATTGGCAAATGATGAAACGTACTATTGCGTTCGATATTTTTGCATACCCCCACACCGGTGACAATTTATTTTATATTTTAGACAAAGTTATAAGAACTTTTAAAATAGAAACAAAAGTTTTTTCAATATCGTTTGATAACGTCTCGAATAATACCGTCGCGGTAAACCAACTTATTTTAAAATATAACCCGATTTGTAATGGTATTTTTTTTCATAGCCGATGTGTTGCACATATTATTAATTTAGTTGTGCAAGATGGTCTTAAACACATTGACGATGTTAGAAATCAATTTAAACAAATGTTGCGTGACATTTTTCATACAAGTCAAAGAAGATATCATCGATATATAAAATTTTGTAAAGACGGTGAAACCGAATGTTTAGGTCCAAATTGGGACGTTTCAACACGTTGGAACTCAACGTGTAACATGTTCGAAAAAGCCATTCAACAAAAACGAAGTTTGCAAATGTTTCATGCCCAACTAGCAAGGCAAAATAAAGTAACAAAATTTTCGACAGCGGGTTGGGGTATCATTGAAGGTGTAGCCGATATGCTCCATATTTTTAAAACCGCTACAACCTATTTATCGGGAGTTTACTATCCCACAAGTCCTTTGGTTTTAAATCAACTTTTTTTAATGGTCGAAAAATTAAACGAATATTCCATGCGAGACGGCGTATTTAAAGAAATGATACCGCCAATGAAAGAGAAATTTAAAAAATATTTTAAAGAAATGCCTCCGATTATTACTTGCGCCGCCGCCTTAAACCCGTGCTTAAATGTTTCGGGTGTTGAAACTTTAATTGAAAAAATAATTTACGGTTTGGATTTATACGAAGAAGACGTATTTTTAACGGATAGAGCAAAAACTATTTTTACACAAAATTTGTCTACTTTATTTACTGTTTATGTTGAAAAATATGGTACAACATATACCGTTCATGAGCAATTTAGAAACGCTCCATCAAGTGCAAGTACTAGTCGAAGTTCAATGTTAAACTTATTTAATACTATACTTAATGAAAATAGTAAACGTCAACGGGGTAATACCCCAAGTAGCGAATTAGGTAGATATATCGGTTCGGATTTTTTAACCGGTATGAATGCTCATGATTTTGAGACATTTGATATCTTGGCTTGGTGGAAAGGGAAGGAAAACCAATTTCCCGTCCTATCCGCTATGGCCCGTGATCTACTAACCGTCCAAGCTTCTACGGTAGCTTCGGAATCTGCTTTTTCTGTTAGTGGCAGGGTTGTTTCTTTACGAAGAACAAGACTAACTCCGCCATCGGTGGAAACGTGCATTTGCTTAAAAGATTACTTGGACGCGACGGAAAGAATACAACATATATCTTCCCTTGAAGGCGAACTCGAAGTCGAGGGAGAGATATACGAGGACGAGGTGAAAGGAGGATTGATTGAAGCAATCGGCGAAGACGTCCTACGAGGGAGTTCGGGATCCGACTAGTACCGACTACCCGGATTTTCAATATATCCACGAAGAAGACTTTTATATTTAATGTATTTTTAATTTGTAAACTTTTAATTATTTGTTTTGTAATTTCTATACTTTATCTTGTATGTTTTGTAATTTTTAAGTTAAGTTAATATCTTTAACAGTTAATTTTTTAAAAAATTAACGGGTTTTTTTTAAAAAAAAATCCGGGTAAACCGGTTATGGACCCGAACTCGTTTAGTAGCCAACCCGGTTTCAACCCGGTCCGATCCGGTTTGGTAGGGTTGGGTTCGATGATCCTTGAACCCGGTTCGTGACCCGAACCGGTTCGTACGTCGACCCGGTCCAAGCGGGTTTTGCCCAACCCGACCCGGTTTTAAACCCGAACCGGTTTCATTAAAAAACCCGATTTGTACACCTCTACATTGAGTTAGCAGCGATCAACTTTAGAGGAAGGTTCTCCTTCTCCATCCGATCTCCATTGGTACTTTTGTTAAAATCATTCACAACTTCTTCTGCTCTACTAGCAAATGATTTAATAATTTCTGTTGGCGTTTTCCCTTCATAAGAAATTCTTTCCAAAGTTTTGTTCAACCACTTGCACTTGTCTTCAACCTCATGCCACACTATCGTTGTTGCCTTTCGACTATTCACATACTTCGTCCCTTATTTAGGCTTTCCTCCACTATTTGAGTGTAAAAAAGACCTTCACCAACACTTTTGAGCAAGTTATCAACTACGTCCTTATGAATACTTGGTAGAGCAATGGCGATGCACGTTAAGCTTACTATTGGTAAACTCCAACTATTAACATGTTCAACAAAAGGCCGTAGTGATTGATTTTTTTCATTGTCAAACATCACTACCCCGTCGAATGCAGTAGATTTGGATTTTTCAAGAAGCCTCAGAAGATTGCTATCCTGTTTTTCTCAGCATTCCGAATCAAGCGATTCATATAATCTGAAATTCTTTTCGTTGTTTTTTCAGCAAGTTCCACATTATCTTCAAGTAACAAAACATAATTGCTAAGGTCTTCGTTTGTATCGTCATTGTACCACAATTACCTTCTGAAATCCAATGCAAAAGCTTAGAATGTGATTTTTCGAATTATGAAGAAGAGCTCTTGATCTACGACCACTTGACATAAAGCGTATACCACTTTCTTTCCACTCCATACAATTTTTTAGTCCAATACTTTTCTACTCCAAGCACCAAAAAACGGTTTCGATTCTGATTAGAAAACGATTTGAAGCTCAGTAGTGAAACATCTAAATATTGGGGCGATGGAACCCACAGGTTGGCTATACTCACCCTCTGTTTCAGAATTGGATTCAAAATATGCTATTTCCTCGCACAAACTCTCCACAGACATGAAATCGAAAAACATGAAACTGAAATAGAAGAAGAAGAAGAGAAGAAGAAGACGGTTGAAGGAGATAGTTGTAACAGTAGTTAGTTGCACTATATGAACCCATGTTTGGAATTTTTGTAACAATACCTATCTTCAGAAATTGAAAATAAGCATCTCGTTCTTTTGTCGCAATCTGTTGTTAATATGCCGAAATTTCTAACAATACTTGGCAAATGCAGGTAAGTGGAAATGACATTGTTGGGCGTTGACTTATTATATTGAAATAAAATAGAAATCATTGACTTAGGTGATGACGTATGCTATAACATCTAAATTTTATATGTTAGATTAGTTGAGTCGTGAACTATCACATAAATTAACCAATTATTTGGTAAAAAAAACAAATAAAAAATTCGTATCTTAATATAGTATAATGAAATGACAGCATTATGCACGTTAGACATGTCGGCAAGAAAATTAAGTTTTAACGATGGGTTGACTGACTTGATCGTTTATTATGGGGGAAAAATACGAAAATGGACATTTGACCAAGAAAATACTCAAAAATGGATATCCTTATTTAGCCTACTGTTTCATGGACATTGGTCATGACAGCCGGCTAAAGATGGCTAAGCTAGACGGCTAAAATTTACGTGCCAAAATTCCATTTGTCAGAGTACGAACCAATAATATGGCGACACGTGACAGGCTTAGCCGTCTAATAGACGACTATAGCCGTCTAAATAAACAGTTTTAGCCGTCTAAATAAACAGTTATAGCCGTCTAAAAGACGGCTTAGCCTCCGAAAACATTTTTTGAAAATTTTCGGATGCTTAGCCGTCTAATAGACGGCTATAACTGTTTATGTAGACGGCTAAATGCATTAGACGGCTAAAACTGTTTATTTAGACGGCTATAGTCGTCTATTAGACGGCTAAGTCTGCCACGTGTCACATGCTTATTGGGTCGTACTCTGACAAATGGAATGTTGGCACGGAAATTTTAGCCGGCTAGCTTAGCTGTCTTTAGCATTTTCTCAAGAACAATGTCCATGAAACAGTAGACTAAATAAGAATGTCTATTTTTGAGTATTTTCTTGGTCAAATGTCCATTTTCGTATTTTTCCCTTATTATGGGGTCATCGTTGGATACTTTTAACACAAAGTAAGATTAAGTTTCATCATTATCAAGTATTTTAGTTTGATTTTTTAGAAAAATAAAATCAAATTCTTTGTTTCTTTTATTAAGTAATAATTAGAATTCAAATTTTAATTATTTTTTTAGAAAAATAAAAACATTAAGATAATTAAATATCAAACTTCAAACTTAAATATGAAAAATTAGAAGATTTTAATGAGAAGAAATATGACGACGACACGTGACATTATTTGGAATCATTTATTAGAATAAGGATATAGTATAGATTAATGATTATGAAGAGTGATCTACAAGACTAGCAAACCGTTGGCCTCGTCTCTCCCTGCACCCAAGCTATGAAGGATCTATTGTGAGAGTATGTAATGTTACTATAAACACCAGAGAATCAAATATGAAATCACGAATTCACGCCAATGACTGAACAATCTTATTAATCAACTTGTGTTGAGAATGATTACAAATGGAATTAGAAAATGAATTACTCTACGACTGAGAATTGTACTCTCCCTCCTTTTAACCTGAAATCAAGTTAGCTCTCTCTAATTAACCTGAAATCAAGTCGGTAACAACTATCTCAGGATAACAATAAACCCCTAAACTTTTCAGAATGACAGAAAAGGAACAAAGCTTTAGAAAACATGTGAGACTTGAATTTTGGATCAACAATCTCCACCTTAAAGTCAAGTCACAACATTTAACCAATCCCCAAAGACTTCAAACACTGATCAACTTTTGAACCAGGCAAAGACTTAGTCAACATATCAGCAACATTATCACACAAGTCAACCTCACCTACTTTGACTTCCTTTGAGTTCACCACATCTCTAATGAAATGTAACTTCACATTTATATGATACATGTGATTCTTTGACAATTTGCGCTTGAATGTAAAAAAGAACCAATACACCACTAATCTTTACTACTAGTTCAATCACAAATCCTTTAAGCCATACTGCCTCTTTGATTGCCTTAGTACTCTAGGCCTAGGCCGAGTACTCCCGACTCCAACTAGGGAGCGCCTAGCGACTTTTGCGACATTGTAAATTAATGTAGTCAAATAGTTTAAATTTTTTAAATAAAACCAATAATAAATTTTAATGGAAAAAAAAGTAAACGGTCTAAATGGGAATAAGTTTGTTTAAGTACATAATTGATGAAGTGAGTAAAAAGTAGCTAACCTATTTGTTGTCAGTCACGTCTTCTCAACTTCTTTTTCTATTCTCATGTAAAACAAAAGACATTTACTTTTAAATTTATTATTTCAAGCGTTTATTCCTATCCATCTCTCTTCTTCTCTTTGTATCAGAGGTAAGATGGTCTGCGATCGGAGTTGCCGGAACAACACTAAGGTGGTAAGATGGTCTGTGATCGGATCTTGATTGGTTTTCAACTTGTTCATCTCTGTATTTTTTTAAGAGGTTCATCACAGTTTTTCTATACAGCTTTATATTACAATTTCGAAACTCCCCGCCCTATAAAAATCCGGCCTTGCTCCAAGTTCGCAAAATGTGGATAATATCATAAGTTGATACTAAATATATTTTATTATGTTATTTTGTAATATAAGAGTAAATTAAGACAAAAAAAATGAATATATTATGAGAATAAAAATACAATTAACCTTTTAACTAATTTAATTATAAATAGATTTACATTGACATGTTTATAAAAAAAATATATTTATAGAATACAGATTGCATTTGTCGGTGATTTTAGTGTTATCAACATGTTTAGTGTTATTGGATTAATTTGATGATCGATTAAATATTATTGGTTATTAAACGGGTTAGCCTCTTTGAATCTGATAATGTTTGGTGTATTTAACTAGTTAACTATTTTGTTGGGCCACTAATATATTTGATTATTATTTAATTGAATCGGCTTTCAGTTAAATGATCAGTAGCTGGATTTGAATTGATAATTCAATTCACATTTTGTATTTAGGCCCAACGAAGGATCCATTTGTTTACATTATTCAAAGGGGTTTGAATTTATTTTTTCACTTAAAATTTTGATACGAGAAAGAAATTTGGCAGATGGTGGAATTATTCAAAGAAGACTCGCAGGTTTACATTGTTTTATTCGCTTCGGCACCCAAAAAGGAGCACTAAAATGTGGAAGTTGTGAGTAACGAGTGTGGGTCCGCGACGCAAAATTGAACGTCAATAACTATATTAACAACTATGAAATTGTGTTAATTGAACGAATCTAATAGATATTGACTACATTTGCAGGTTGTTTCAGTTCAATCATTCAAACGCAGACTGAGAATTTGTGAAAAAAAATGGCGGTGTAAGTCATTAATACCTAATTTTGTTTCTGTTTATTGCGGTGGATTGAAGTCATAATGGCATGAGTTTGTGATAATTTGAACTATGTTGTTTTGAATCTGATTATAAAAGGGAATTTTATTGTTGAGAGTTGAGTTTTGATATATTTTAGGGTTGCTTCTGCTCCTGGGAAGGTTCTGATGACCGGTGGTTATTTGGTTCTCGAGAGGCCCAATGCGGAATCGTGCTTAGTACAAATGCCAGATTTTATGCTGTTCTTAAGCCTCTTTATGATCAAGTTGTGGAAGTGGTGAGTGATCTTCATTGAAGTTTATTTGACTTTCTTCTAATTTTGCTATATTGATGTGTTCTTTGATTATCAGCAATAATTTGTTACTTTTCTATCATTGCAACCAATTTACTGTGAATTCAAGACTGTCTCCTGTAATGTATTGTTGCAATTGCAACTAAATTGCGATAAAATGACACTTTAACTTGAAAATAAGTGACATGTAGAAATATACCCGGGATAGGTCCTCGTGCATTATGGTTCACTAGTGAGGTGCCCACGTGATGCGGCGTAAAACACAACACTTAGGTTGGTGATTTTAGGGGTGTGCATAGAGCGGTTCGGTTCGGTTTTGAGCCATATCTATAACCATAACCAATATTTTCAGTTAAGGTATTTCAAAAACAGACCAGTTTCGATTATTTCGGTTTTGGTTAATCAGTTATGAACATTATGTCAGTTCGGTTTTCAATTAATAACCAAAATTTTAACTTGGGCCAAAAAAAATTAACCTGAGCTCGTTTAAAGAGAATATCATACTCAAATTAAAGAGAATAAAATGCTCGGCTTTATGGTGTAATTTAAAAAAAATATATATTAACATATGAAAAAGTTATGACCGTTTAAAATCACGAGGGGAGAAGGTAGTTACTGTATGAATAACTTTTATTTTCAGTTTTTTTTAAAGCATTAGAGGATTGTACTATGTGCTTTAAAAAGGTGTGTAAGTAAAACTCTTAAAATGGTAAAATGACATCATTGTCCTCCTCAAATGCTTTATATATAGTATAGATAACATAAAGCTGTCCCAATTATTTATTACTTTATACTAGCATTAAGTATTCTGTAGTGCCCTCAATTAGTACATTTTACCTTTCAGGAGTGGATGGAAGTGAAGGTAAATTCTCCTCAGATGTCGAGAGAAACTACATACAAAATGTCACTAAAAGATTTCACACTTGATTGTTCAAGGCAAGTTTTTTGATTGAATGTTTGGACATTGTATGTTTAACAACAGTAAACGATTTAGACCACTTAATAAAAAGTGGCGAGAATTTTAGCTTTTGAAACTGTGAATTGAAGTCTCATAACTGATCTTCATCAACTTCTGCTTAAAACTCAGTGAATCAAGGAACCCCTTTGTTGAATATGCAGTACAATATTCCATAGCAGCAGCATATGACACATTGGACAAGAATAAAAGGACTAAGCTGCACAAATTGCTGTCACAAGGTAAATCTTTTCTGTGTTTTGATATATTCTTTAGCCTGTTATAAGGTATAATCCAGGCTTCATATATGCACAACAAAATGAATTCGACATTCTGATCGCTAACTGAATAGATATGCAGGTATGGATATTACCATCTTAGGTTGCAATGATTTCTATTCATATCGGAATCAGGTATATATAACTTATTTGCGTGTTAGTATATTTGGCTTATGATAAGTAACTCAAATCTGTACAAATTTAGATTGAAGCGCGTGGACTCCCTTTAGTCCCAGAATCATTGGCTGCTCTTCCACCATTCACATCGATTACTTTCAATGCTGGAGAATCAAATGTTGAAAACTGCAAACCAGAAGTTGCAAAAACTGGATTAGGGTCATCTGCAGCTATGACAACTTCTGTAGTAGCTGCTTTACTACATTATCTTGGGGTTGTTGATCTTCCATATTTCAGTAAAGATCAAAAGAGTGGAAACAGTTCAGATCTTGATTTAGTGCATATGATAGCTCAAACGGCTCACTGCATTGCTCAAGGAAAAGTTGGCAGTGGATTTGATGTTAGTTCTGCTGTCTACGGAAGTCATCGTTATGTCCGCTTTTCACCAAAAATCATTTCCTTGGCTCAGGTTTCTCTCTCTCTCTCTCTCTCTCTCTCTCTCTCTCTCTCACACACACACACACACACGCATGTAGAGGTGTCAAAATGGCGGGTCAGACGGGTTAGGTAATGGGTCAAAACTGGTAGTTTTGGACTTTTGGTACATGTCAGGTTGGGCTGGGTCTGCTCAATACACTTCTTGTTCAAATTTTTTGATTTTTTATACTTATTTAGCATGTCAAATATAATTACAGAAATTATGTTATTTCAATAGTAAGCAACCTTTGGGTCACTTTTGACCAGTTTCCTTGTAAGATATTTCTTTTTGCGCATCTAACCAGTTAAAACATAACCCAAAATCGATCCATTTATAAATATTTGGGTTGAAATTGACACCTCTGATAAATATCAAGAACCCTTGTTGCATTTGTATTACAAGGAGACTGTTTAGTCTTTGATCATTATAGTGAATATTTGCTATATTTGAACTAATGATTAGATTTTAAACGGTTACAAGAGACTTATTAGTCTCAATCGATATTGATTATTGAATTAAACACAATATTGTTTCATCACCGCAGGAAGCTGTTTGTACCAAGCCATTAGATGAAGTCATAGGTGAAGTCTTGAAAGCCAAGTGGGATCATGAGAGGACTAAATTCTCCTTGCCACCGTTAATGAATCTGGTGATTATACTAAAACTATCAGGCCTTAGATAACTGAATTGCTTCATAAACCATATTATATATTATAAGACAGCCTAATAAGTTTGTTACAAGTAATTAGACTTGTTTTAGTTCTCTTGAGTGACTGAGAATACTGTATTTGTACCATTTTCTGTGTTTTCATCTCGTTTGTACAAAATACTAGCTCACAGTTATTAGTTAAATTTGGTTTAGCGATTGTGAAAGTTTTTTGCAGATTTTGGGAGAACCAGGAAGTGGAGGATCATCCACACCATCAATGGTTGGTGCTGTTAAGAAATGGCAAAAATCTGACCCAGAAAAGTCAAAGGAGACATGGGACAAGTTGTCAGAGGCAAATTCAGCACTTGAAGCACATTTTAAATTGTTAAGCAAATTGGCCGCAGAAAATTGGGATTCATACAAATCAGTCATTGACATCTGTTGCATGTATAAATCAGAAAAGGTCATTTATTCATTCCATTTATTTATCACAGTAGCTCGTGTGTTTACTGCAAAACCCACATAATTACTTGATTACCAATAATTACTAGTAGATAAAATGAAGATCAAGCAGCTAAAACCCTCGAGATGTGGAAATATTCAAATTATGTAATTACAAAAAAAAACATTTTTTCATATAAAGAAGTTATATTTAAAAAAAATATCTGTCTTGAGCAGTGGAAGGGGCAATTTAGTGAAGCAAGTCACATAGAACTTGTTAAAGCATTATTGGGAGCTAGAGAGGCTATGCTTAAGATCCGGTGTCATATGAGGCAGATGGGTGAGGCTGCAGGCATCCCGGTCAGTTCTTTTAACTTTTTTGCTGATTCTGAATTTTCCTCTCGTGTAAATGCATCACTTATTTGAAATATATTTCATCCTTTAACTTCAAATGTTGAACCTAGTATCCTAATTCAAGATTATGTATGTATCACCCTACGGTTGTAACATAATTTTTTTCTTCCAATTTCTAGTTTGTTTGAGTCCTAATATAGTTCTTGATCTTTTCCTCAAAACTCTTAAAGTCAAACTAGGAAGCTTATTTTGGAGAATTGGTTCGGGTTGACATGGGTCATTTTATAGTACGGGTTGAAATGGGCCATATTTTGACTCACAAGCACTTGTTGTCCATTTTTTTTTAAAAATTATTAGATAAACGGTGTTATAACAATATAAGGATTCAAATATAGGCATCAAGCGGCTTTCAACCCGTTTGACACATTCCCTTTTAGCTATTTTTTAAAGTTCGATCCATTTGAAATCAAACGCACCCCAAATCGACCGATTCTTCTTGTTAGCGCTTTCCCATTATTGCATCATCATTTTTTTTGCAGACTTGTTATCACATCTGCCCAAAATCTAAAAGAACAAATTTCAAATATCTTTCAACTTTCAAGGTCAATATCACCTTCCAGCCATAGAGTATTAGAATTCTTCCAGTTAAACATTTCAACGTATTTATTCATTTTTATGGCTTTGGCAGTTGATTAATCAAAATTTCTTTCCAATACATCTATGCATTTGCAGATTGAACCTGAATCGCAAACTCGGCTCCTGGATGTGACCATGGACACAGAAGGTGTCTTGCTGGCTGGAGTTCCTGGTGCAGGTGGATTTGATGCTGTATTCGCGATTACTTTAAGCGACTCAAGTACCAATCTAACCAAAACATGGAGTTCACACAACGTTTTGGCCTTGCTAGTGAGGGAAGATCCCCGTGGTGTTTCACTAGAGAGTGATGATCCGTGGGCTAAGTAATTATCTCAAGTCGAATCATTTTTACATGTTTGTTGTATTGTTAAATCTTTTAGAACAGTCAAATACTTGGTCAGATATGCACTATCACTACTTGGTGCTGGATAAGAAGTTTGAAATATGACAAATCATATTCCCATTCTTGTTTTGCTAGAATCCATGTAAACAAACATCTAGTTTTGATAGGATGCATCAAGAAATCATGCAATTATACAATTCACAAATGATATGTTCTATTTGTTCGCGAAAAATGACAGTTAAAAAAGGCCGTGTTTAATTTATGACATTGTTGACTTTAGATTTCTAGAAAGAATTTGTCGTGTGATGGGAAGGAATAGCATTGTCGAAGAGGGAAGCACTTATCAAAACCTCTCGCGTCCCTCCTGTAATCTGATGCGCTCTCTCACCCGCAACTGCTAGAAAGAGAAGGATATCAAGGATGAAACTAACTATTCAGAAATAGATACTTTGACCAATATATGTACTGTTTATGAGTATTTCGAATTCTTTTTTGAAAGTGCATGTGCTTATTGCATCTTAAACGTGCTATAATCAGTTTGACTATTGATCGGTATATTTCCCAATAATAGAGATTCAATTTCCTAAAAAAATATTCTATTTTTAAAATATTGAGTGTTGGAACCGTTATAACAATTTCTTTTCTTCAGCTTAGTGTATCTAAACGACCGGTAACAATTAGATTGCGGCCTCATTATAGGTATTTGTTTGGTGTTGCAAAGCAAATACGCGCAAACAAGAAATTATACATGACTTCTCGAAAAAAAATCCCAAGTTTAAATAAAATAGTCAGTACTTTCGGTATGTCTTACCTATATTGCATTGGCGACTTTGTATAATGTTGTTGAAATGACTGGTTTTATGTTTGTTAATTTTTAGTCATTTAATAAAATTTTTACGCTGAACATTTTTGTTAACTTTTAGTTTAGTTATTTTGGAAAACGCGGACCGGGACGGATATAAAACTAGTTTATCCGGTATATTTCCCAATAATAGAGATTCAATTTCCTAAAAAAATATTCTATTTTTAAAATATCGAGTGTTGGAACCGTTATAACAATTTCTTTTCTTCAGCTTAGTGGATCTAAACGACCGGTAACAATTAGATTGCGGCCTCATTATAGGTATTTGTTTGGTGTTGCAAAGCAAATACGCGCAAACAAGAAATTATACATGACTTCTCGAAAAAAAATCCCAAGTTTAAATAAAACAGTCAGTACTTTCGGTATGTCTTACCTATATTGCATTGGCGACTTTGTATAATGTTGTTGAAATGACTGGTTTTATGTTTGTTAATTTTTAGTCATTTAATAAAAAATTTACGCTGAACATTTTTGTTAACTTTTAGTTTAGTTATTTTGGAAAACGCGGAGCGGGACGGATATAAAACTAGTTTATCCGGTTAGCGTTATGTACAAATAAATATAATATTTTTATGATTTTTTATTTAAAATTTAGTTTATACAGATGATGTTTTTAATTTCGTGAGTACCGTTTACAGGAATTCTCCCCTCTATCCAAACTAAACTACACATCTACAAAACGGAGCAAAATTACTGAACACGGCCAAAATGGATAGCACTCCGGCGCCGACGCCGACGCCGCTGAAACCCCTAACACCGCAAGACTGGGAGTGCTTGATCGACGACCACCAGTACGGCGGATCCCGCCGTGACCGTTGGATCTCACTAAACTACACAGGTCAATCACTTTTCGATCTCTCTCTCGCCTCAATCCTCCGCAAAGACCTCCTACTCAACCTCAAGCTCCTCATCACCGTATTCCTTGAAGAATACTTCATCACTTTCTTTACCGAGCCGGACTCCAATTCCGAAACTGAACAAAACCTAATTCGCCTCCTCGAAACACTCCGCTCCGTTATCAATTCTCCGGTCGACGGCGTTTCAATCACTTATTCACTCAAGGAACAGCTCATCACATCGGTTACATCTATATTCATCTTGTTTACAATCGATAACGTTGACGATAGTAAAACGCCTAATTTGACTTACACAAGTCAACTCGAGGATTTGATTGAGGTGTTGTTGACGGTAGTGAACCGGCCTAACCATGGATTAGACCGGCAGTTACGTGGTGCTGCTTGCGAATGCTTGCGTGAGTTAGAGAGAGAGTGCCCTAGTTTGTTATCAGAAACTGCAGGGCATTTATGGGAGTTATGTCAAAGTGAGAAGACTCATGTGGCTCAAAGCTATGTGTTGATGCTAGCAAACGTGGTTCATGGTATAGTGATCTCGAAGGTAAACGTTTCGGTTCTGAGTACTTCAATTCCATTGACACCATTTAATATACCTCAATCTGTGACTGGAGGAAATTTGGGGAGAGAGAATTCGGGTCTAGCGGTTAAGGAATTGAGGAGGGTGATGTCTTTTTTGCTTGAATGGCCTCAGTATTTGACTCCTTTTGGATTGTTTGAGTTCATGTCTATTATAATGCCGGTTGCGGTGGCATTAGAATTGCAGGCTTCTTTATTGAAGGTACAGTTTTCGGGGTTGCTTTATACGTCCGACATGCTGCTTTGTCATGCATATCTGGGGATGTATTTACAGTTTCCAGAAGCATTTAGTGGACATGAAAATGAAGTTATTAGACGTGTTTCACTAATTTCAAGAGAAGCTCAGCATGCTTTGGTGTTTAGATTGCTTGCACTTCACTGGTTATTGGGTTTTATGGGGCCGGTGATGTCAAAGAGATTAGTGATTAAAGAGAAAATTTTTGCAACGGCTTTACGGTTTTACCCGACTGTGTTTGATCCACTTGCTTTAAAAGCATTAAAGCTTGATTTGATTGTGTATTGCTCGATTATACTTGATAAGTCTAGATTGGTGGATGGAAATGGTGAAATGGTTTCAAATGTAGGCAGCTCTGAAGGGTCTGTTGTGAAGCTGTTTGAAGATGCTCTTGAGTCTATATCTGGTTTCAAATGGTTGCCGTCATGGAGCACAGAAACATCTGTTGCTTTTCGCACCTTTCATAAACTTTTGATAGGGGCATCTTCTCATTCTGATACCGATTCTTCCACTGGAGTTCTTGTGGAGTCTACAATCTTCCACGCTACAGAGGTACAATGTAAGACCTTTCATAGCTATGTTTCACTTTTTAGTAGGTAATAATGTAATGTTTACTTAAATCTACTAATGTACAATATAAGACCTTACATTGCTACATTCTTCCACTTTTTAAACTAAAGAAATGCACTATTGTAAGTTAGAAACGCTAGGATTTGTCCCGTTCCTAAATGTTTAGCAACTCTATATGTTGATAATTTAATAATATTGAATACCATCCTTTTTATTGTACATGTCCAGGTAGCTAAATTTTAACAAAGTATGTGTTGGACAAAGAACCAAACAATTAAATGCCTAAAATTTTAATGAACTTAAACAAAGTAGCAAACTAATAAAATAAATTAATGATTCTTATCACCTCCCTATTTGTGCAAGATAAATCCTAACAACCTCCTTGCTAAACACACACATATATGCACTACTAAATTACTAACTGATGCAAGCAAAGGTCATGATGATCAAACCACCTGAATGTTTATAAGAGGGTCTTAACATTGAACTAATAAAATAGATTAAGGATTACATCAAGAATTATATCTTATTTGTGCTCGTTTCTGTATCAATGTTTGCAATGCAAATTGGTTAATTTATGTTTTTGAAGTAGATTTGTTTATAAACAGTGCAAAACTGGTCCCTACAAGTATGAAACTCTTTGTTGCAACTGATTTTCTATTGTTTACGAGGAAATCTACTTCAAAAACATTATTTTACCTATGTGCATTATAAATATCAAAATTGAACCAAGCACAAACTCGATGCAATCCTTGATACACAATGGATCCTTAGAAAAAATTCGTTTGTTGGTTATCTTTGCAAAATCTGAAAGGTGGTCATTCAAATTTCAAAAGAGCCAGCTAGTGGTGTTTTCATGACTTTTCAAATTCTATGGAAGATTATAATTAGTATTGTATTCTTATATTTATGCATTAATCTTTCATTATGCCAGAGGATGCTAGTGACTATGACATTAGAGTCTCGGGGATTAATTCCTGTTATGGCAGCTTTCATCAACCGCTTACTAAGCTGTCATAAGCACCGCTTTTTAGGAGAGCAGCTGCTTCAGACATTTGACAATCATTTGCTTCCAAAAGTCAAAGTTGACTATCGACTGGGCTCTTATTTGCCACTTTTTGGAAAAATTGCTGAAAATGATACAGTTCCGCCAGGTGGACTGCTAGATCTACTTGGTAAATACATGAGTATTCTAATTGAAAAACATGGGCTTGATGCAGGATTAAGATCATGGTCTCAGGGAAGTAAAGTTCTGGTTCTGTGTAGAACCATTCTGATGCACCACCAAAGCTCTAGAATTTTCCTTGGACTATCTCGTCTCCTTGCATTCACTTGCCTTCATTTTCCAGATCTTGAGGTCCGTGACAATGCAAGGTACCCAGAACCAAAATTCTTCTCTAATCTGTAGACTGTAGAGGTAATGTTTTATGACTTGCTGAAACGGGTCGGGTTGATCACAACCACTTGGCCATTTAAAAAAACATTTAAATGATCAATGTGATAGTTAATAATATTACAAAAACATTGTTATTACTGTAATGACCTGAATTAGCAAAAGAGAAACATTTAGGAGCTTGTATGCATCAAAAATAAACTTTCGTCGATTTTTATCTATTTATTCCATCGCCTTTTTAGTTACATTATTTGATTTTGACTTGTTTAAGATAGAAAAAATGAATTAACTTTCATCAGTAAATGGGTTAAATTTGACCCATTTGATTTGTATTCTATTTATTGTACCCGTTTGACCCATTGATAAAACATGTTCTGAATTGACCCATTGATAAAACATATCCTGAAAGAACTTTCCTGCATGGCATCATCTTTTCAAACTGTTTAATTTTTTCTTTTTCCAGAATATACTTGCGAATGCTGCTCTGTGTACCAGGAAATAAGCTTAGACACTTACTGAGCACTGAGGATCAGCTTCCATCTTCTCACTCCACCCCATTCTTCACTGTTCAATCTCCTAGATTTTCTTATGATTCCAAAAAATCAAAAGATATTTCATCCTATATACACCTTCAACGAATAGTACCATTATTGGTCAAACAATCTTGGTCCTTGTCTTTGGCTTCCTTCAACATTAATGGTGAAAAGCCCTACTATATGGAAGTCATCACAGACAATAATACCCCATTATGGCAATCGGAAACTCCCGATAACAATACCGAAATTCCAATTATTCCAGCGCTTGAAGGACCCAATCAATCACAGAAACCCCTACGTGTAACAGATTCTAAAGTTTCAGAAATTGTTGAAATATTGAGGAAACAATTTTCATTGATTCCTGATTTTAGACACATGTCGGGTATCAAAATTGGAATACCGTGTACATTGAGGTTCCAATCTGAACCGTTCAATCGAGTATGGGGAAACAAGGGATCTGCTGAGGTGGATTCGCTTCATCCTGCATTATATGCTACTGTGCTCAAGTTTTCTTCTTCAGCACCATTCGGGTCAATTCCACCTTACCGCATACCGTTTCTTCTTGGGGAACCCAACAAAAACAACATACCTTCCAGTGAAAGTCAAACTGATTCACTAGATATTGTTCCTGTGAGCAATGGTATTGTAGAAGAAGAAAAAGAAGAAGAAGAGAGCTTTAATGCCCATGTTTTGATTGAATTGCAACCGAGAGAACCAACACCAGGGCTTGTCGATGTGTCCATAGAAGCAAATACAGAAAATGGTCAGATCATCAGTGGTCAACTCCAGAGTATTACTGTAGGCATAGAGGACATGTTTCTTAAAGCTTTAGTTCCAGACGACATTCATGATGATGAAGTACCTGGATATTATGTAAATTTGTTTAACGCTTTATGGGAAGCATGTAGTAGTTCATCTAGCACTGGGAGAGAGACATTTCTTTTAAAAGGAGGTAAAGGTTTTACAGCTATCCATGGAACACGATCTGTCAAGTTTCTAGAAGTTTCAGCAATTTCTTTAATTCAAGCCGTTGAGAAGAATTTATCATCTTTTGTTGTCAATGTCATTGGTGATGCCCTTATTAATATTGTTAAGGATGGAGGGATCATAAATGACATTATTTGGAATGATGGTGATGCTTCTGGTTCTGGTCTTGATGTTGTTGCTGTGGACCCGTATATGACTGAGGGCCCACTTTATCTCAAGTATGATGAAGAAGAAGATGACAAAGGGAGCAGTCTTCATATTAATAAAAGAAATATGGGCCGGTTTCATATTTTGATATTCCTTCCTCCAACGTCTCATCTTCTTTTTCAAATGGAAGTTGGGGTTAACTCAACCCTGGTTAGGATCCGAACAGATCATTGGCCATGCCTTGCTTATATTGATGACTATTTGGAAGCTTTGTTTCTTGCTTAGAGGTACTTTTGGTGGTACTTTTTTTGTAGAATTTTCAAGATGGGCTGGTTGGGTAACGGGCAAAACAGGTGCAGGTTGAAAAGGGTATATTTTTTTGTACATGTTGAAACGGGCCTGTCCACGTTAGGTTGACTTGTAAATACTTTTTTGTCCATTTTATAAATAATTAATGTGTTAGTTATGATTACAAAAACTTTATTAGTACTGTGATAATCTAAATCTTTGAATATGAACAATTTAGGAGGTTGCATGTAACCCGTTTTACCCTTTTTTAGCTAAAATTTTTTATATTTGACTTGTTTGAGATAAAACACAACCCAAATTGGTTTGACCCAATAATAATATCACTAATAAGTTTGGATTATTATCTAAATAGCTACTGAAATCTTTATTAAATGAAAATGAATTACTGCCTTACATGTTTAGGGATGAGTTGAGGAAACCAGTGACGTTACTCGTTCGTGGCCTGAAAGTTATGGGTTTGGATTATGGTGATTTGCAAACCCGAAGCACGAGTGTAAAAAGACATTATTTGCAAAGAGAAGAGTCTGGATCTTGGTGCTCCATGCACCCCTATGTAGGTTGTCTTTCCAGTCCTTTGAACCAGCAAATTTTGAGCCGGTTCTTGCAGAGGGGACTTTTTGGATGGATATACAAGTTTTTTGTTGGTAGGATTCAGTGCATGATAAGCAGGTGGAGAAGTTATTGTTTTGTTTTGTTTTTGCTTCATGAAATACAGTTTTCTTTGGGACTACTACATGGGACTTGTAAGTTTTGGCAAATTTTGAAGTATATCCTTTTTTTTTTGCATACTGTTGTCATTACTTGTTATTAATGGGTGCTGGTTTTGGGGTTGTATATAAAGGCTGAAGTATAACAAAAACGACAACTGTACGTATAACTTATTGCTTTCAAGCGAGTGATCTATATATTTAAAGTAATTTTGTCGCACCAAACAATGTATTTTGGGTTTGTGGAGGTCCTGGTGGTTGTTGGACTAATATTGTCAATACTCAAAAGTTGGAGGAGCTAGTTTTATAATTTGGTTTATTTAGAATTGAAGTCTGCGATTTTGAGGAGTTTGATTTAATATTAATTGTGATGTGTCATTTGTTTGTTAGAGTTATATTTGGTTAATAGTTGTTTTGTAATTATCTTATGGGTCAAGGTAATTATAGGATAGTTTGGATTATCTATTAGTTAGGATTATAGTTTGTTTAGGTTTGGTTTAGTGGGTTATTTAAATTGGTTGATTATTGTATTCAGGGTGTCGAACATTCAGTATTCAATTAATAAAAAAGGGCCGGTCATTGTTTGATAAAAAATCTACGCAAGTTTTGTTTTATCTTTTTCGTCGCAACTTCTGTTTGGTGTTCCTGAGCATTTGCGATTCTCATCTGGTGTTTTTGGTGACCTACATTCTCAAGATATAGCAAAGTAACAAGCCAACAAGTAGTATACCTTATCAACATTGCACGAGTGGTAATAAGCTATTTGAACTTACTAAGTTATCAAGGATTTCATGTAACTAAAAAATATATTTGCTATCAAAACACAATTATAGAGTTTAAGATTATCAAATTTTCAGTATCTAAAAGCTTTTCCAGTCTTCAATAAGGCATATTCCATTGTTATATATGGGCAAAATGGTAATGGTTCATTAAAGTCGCTATACCCCTTTTAGAGGACACTTGATTTGCAACACCACATAATGGTTCATAACGACACTTCAGCGACTTTTGTTGCTAACTGTCGTTGGTAACGATGAATCCTGAAAATATTCGTTGCTCTCTTTCGTCCTTCTTTTTTGTTTTGTTTCGTGTGGTTAGTTTTTGTGTGTTTCTCTTTCTAGTCCTGTACTTACATTTAGGGTTCGCTTTTCCAGGTCGGTTTGTAATACTAACCAGATTCTTATTAATAAAATTTTTGCCCTTAGGAAGAAAAAAGGTGAAGGTTGTTAGAGAAGTAACATAGTTCTAAGACCATATAAACTAGAATTGGTTTGTACAAAGCATTTATAAGCTAAAACCACAAATAATTCAGAAAACTTATGCAACAGTTTTGAAAAACCAATTATGTAAGTTTTTCAAAGCAAAATATAAAGATGAGCAGATTACAAATTACGTCATTTAAATATGACCCAAATTTCAGTATACGTTTTTTAACTAAGAAAATGCTAATTTGCCCTCACAAGCAAGGCACGTGACCAGACTTAACGGTCGTTGGGTCAAATGACGTAACGTGCAAGCTTTTTCAAACATAAATAACATTTTTTGTAATTTTTTTAGTTAAATGACGTATACTAAAATTTGAGTAATAGCTTTAAAGTTTATCTTTCCTCAAAATTTTCCAATTTTACTAAGATACAACATAAAAATTAAAATATACTCACAGAAAATTAGAAATACCGTAACCAATAGTTTTTGTAGGAAAAAAAAATATATTATCTTTTTAGTATGTGGGTAACATGATCCTCCAGAATCTCAATCGGTGATGAAGCTTCCTCGTCAACATATCGAATTCCCAGTGGACCAATCTCCTTTTGCTTCTCAATTTTTCATGGAAATTATTACATTCAGTAACTTCAATCCCATCTATCTGCTCCCGAAACTATCCAGGTTACGTTTTCCTTGAGCTTTCTGCAATCGTTACATCAAATTATTGAAGTTTGACCAATAAAGTCAACTAGGTTTTTGCTTATATGTATCTCATTTCAATTCCTGTATGTGTCAACTTTTGGGCACATATTAATGATTTCTCGATCATTCTCTCCAACCTGTGAGTTCTCACAGATTTTATGGTTGTCATCATCATCATCATTGAATTGTCCATGTAAGAGACGAACTAAATCGAGTTTTCCTAGCGTAATTAGTAAACCTAGGGTTTCTAGGAGGATAAAATTTGCCCTAATTTGGGCTTGTAGGGTTCCCAGTGATGGAAGGAGGCACAATTTGAACTTAGGGTTTGTGAATTCCACGAAAAAGGGGGCTAAAAGCTACGTTAGTGATCGGATTTCAAATGAGTTGGTTGAAGGTGATGATTCGTTGTCTGAAACTTCAATTCAAGTGGTTAGTTCAAGTAACTTTGCTAGCTTTAGAGAAGACCCTATTGTAGATAAGCTTAGAACTCAACTTGGAGTTATACACCCTATCCCTTCGCCCCCTATTAACCGGAATATTGTGGGGTTATTTGTGTTCTTTTTCTTTGTTGGGGTTGTGTTTGATAAGCTATGGACGTCGCGAAAAAGGAACAAGTCGAGGGATGAAGGGACACCTGGGACGTGGCCGCAGGTTCCCACGAGTTTTTCTTTGTTTCTTGAGAAAGATTTGCAGAGGAAAGAGTCTGTGGAGTGGGTTAACATGGTGTTAGGGAAGTTGTGGAAGGTTTATAGAGGTGGGCTTGAGAATTGGGTTATCGGGTTGCTTCAGCCCGTTATTGATAACCTACAGAAACCTGATTATGTGGAGAGAGTTGAGATAAAGCAGTTCTCGTTAGGAGACGAGCCACTATCAGTTAGGAACGTTGAACGCAGAACTTCTCGCCGTTTTAATGATTTACAGTAAGTTTTTTTTCTTCTGATTATGTTACTGTTTTTTCATTGATATATAGTGTACTGTTAATGATTTACAACACAAATAAACATCTAGCAACAAAATATATCGAACTAGATGATACATATTGTCCATTTGATTCCTGATTTTAGGGGTATTTTTGGGGCTATTTTGAATTTCAAGATGAGATAAGTATGTCATCCAAAAAGGCGTAAAATGTATGGTTTTTTGAAATTTTGAAATACGTTAATTTTTTCTTGCAACGAACTCAGAATTTATAACATCTTCTTCATTACCTTTACTATTATTTATGTTATGGATGAACTATGAGAAAAGCTTATTTCTTTATTAGTTTGATGTTGATTAATCTGTTTTTTTGGCGGACTTATAACATCTGACCTGTTTTGATGTTATTATCAAGGTACCAAATTGGACTCCGTTACACTGGTGGTGCCCGTATGCTTTTGATGTTGTCACTAAAATTTGGCTTCATTCCAATTAAGGTGCCTGTGGGTGTTAGAGATTTTGACATTGATGGAGAACTCTGGGTTAAACTGCGGTTGATTCCAACAGAGCCATGGGTGGGAGCTGTTTCATGGGCTTTTGTGTCACTTCCAAAAATAAAATTTGAATTGTCACCATTTCGCTTGTTTAATTTAATGGGTATGCCTTTTCTTTATGCCTTTAATAACTGTTATTTCATAATAATATAATATAAATGAAATCTGTAGATCATAACTTGTTTCTTTCATGCATGTATTGACACAACACCAGCTATTCCTGTGCTCTCCATGTAAGTGATGTTTCTTCTTGTTCTAATTTTTATCATAATATTTTGTACCTTAGTTATTTATTAAATGAATTAGAAGGTATTACATTGCATGAAAATTTGCTAGATTTGACTTTGTATATAGTTTAAGGAAATTGTTTGTCTATTTGGTAAAAATTGGCTATAAAATACTCCTAATATGTCTGTTATATCTATCAGTTTCTAATTCAATGTTGCATGAAATTTAAGGTTTTTGACAAAACTTTTGACTGAGGATTTGCCACGGTTATTTGTTCGTCCCAAGAAGATCGTATTAGACTTTCAAAAGGGAAAAACAGTTGGTCCAATCAGAAATGATTTCAAGACAGGAGAAATGCAAGAAGGAAATAAAGATTTTGTTGGTGAATTATCAGTCACTCTTGTTGATGCTCGGAAGCTCTCTTATACCATCTTTGGTATATCTTGTGCCTTAAAACATTCAAATCTAGTACTTCCAATTTCATAATTTACATGGCTGTTTATTTTCTTAATCTCCAAAATGTTTCTGTTCCAAACAACTTTATTATGAAAAAGAAACATATCTGTTGCTTTTGCAAAAAAAAAATTGGTAGGCAACTGTCCAAAATTTTGCTTTAGGACGTGCATCTTTTAAGTGACTTAAATCATAATTTGTCCCGCTGTTGACCAAATTTGCAGGTCCTCTTGTAGTTTCCAACCTTTTTTTATATATTTGAGTATCACCATTTTTTTCTACCTGAATATAATTCTCATCAACTTCAAAGGTTAAAGATTATATATATGATATTTGTATACATGAGATAGTCCTTTTTTATATTCCCTTTTCATGATTCAAAACCACAAGATTGAGGGGATCATATGCATTTTCTATAATTTACAATTTTGCTTCCTTTTTATTTAGGAAAAACGGATCCTTATGTGATACTAAGGCTGGGAGATCAAGTAATACGCAGCAAAAAGAACAGTCAAACGACTGTTATTGGGCGTCCTGGTGAACCAATATGGAATCAGGTGAGATTTTGGAACTTTAATCTGCATTTTTTAAGATGATTCAAATTTTAATAAATGATATAAAAGTCTTTCCTTTGTGGCAGGATTTTTACATGCTAGTTACAAACCCAAGAAAACAGAAATTGTCCATTCAAGTGAGAGACAATCTTGGATTTGCATATTCGACTGTTGGCACAGGAGAGGTAACCTCTTTCTTCGCTTTGTTTTGGCATAAATCTAATGCTTCATGCATGCAATTATGAAATATGAATTCAATACTTTAATGAGCTTATTTGTTAATATTACATGGTGTTTAGTCAGGATAAAGTGATTATTATGCTTATTTTATTATCACATATTCTAATATAAGCTTTGTATTGTTATGGAATTATTAGTAAAGTACTATAATATAAACTTAATCTGCATATTAAGCCTCCTCTGCCACTTTCATTAAACTGATCATAAAATTAAGACATTAAGCAAAAGTCAATCTACCTTTCTAAGCTTGTGTTTGACTTCTCGCTAGTTGAAGGAAAGTGTGTACTTCTGCAAAAAGTACCAGCAGAATAGTTCTTGTAACTTTATCCTACTGACAATTTATATATATTCCTTTTGTATGCTGAAATGAACTGCTTATGGTTCCACTTAAGATTGGAGTACTAAATATTAAAATAGAATCATTTTGGTCCAATTATTATTCAGGTTTTGTTTTCACTTATAAAAGCCCTCAAACTTTAAAAATTTTGGTTTAAGGCAATCCATGCATGTTAGTAGGTCAAAATGCTGATGTGGCGGTAGGTTTAGAAATTAAAATGTCTGACCTTTTTAGATGGTGCTGATCTAGCGCTGATGTGGGGGAGTTGAAAATACTGCTGGGGCTATATGCTAACCTTAGATAAAAAAATTTAGAAAGTTTGTCGGTTTATGTGGACTGTGGTGAAAACAAAGATGGTTATCCAAATAGTTAGATCAAGTTGGTTATCTTTTATGCAATGAACGCGATTAAAAAGTGACAAAGTTAGATGAAAATATTGCATTAGGTAGTGTTTGATATGAAGGAGTGGAATGGACCATTCTGACAGAAATGAATAAAAAAGAAAATATACGTGTTTGTTAACCATATGTAGGAATGGAATGGACCATTCTATACGGAATGTGATTCATTCAATTTTAAGGCTTTTTATTCCTTGGGAGAGGTTTTTTCTCATTCCTTCAGGGAATTGAATGAAAGTATGCAATTTAATTTGATTATTTTCTGAAAAATATAATAACAATTAATCCTAAAAATATTTTAATTAAAATGTTTTTGACATTTCAAAATTAATTAAAAAATTACTTTTATTGAGATTTTCTTAACTCTTTTAGTGTTCAACTTATTATTTCTGCAACATAACTTCCTGTATTTTCTATCAAATTATTTACTACCTAGAAAAGAATTATATATCCAGATTTATATGTAACATTAATAATTGATACATAAACTAATATTTATTTATTAAAAAATATTTTATCTTTCTTTAAACATATCTATTGATGATCCAAATAAGAAAATGACAATAAAATAAACTAAAATAAAAATGCACATCAGATAACTTACGTGAATTCGTGAATGGTTATTTGCATTCCCTATGCTAACCAAAATGATAATTGAATGCAATGAATCATTCCATTCCTTTGTCGATCCATTCCATCCATCCAAACTAGTCGTTTGAATCATCAAATCCTCGGTTGAAATGTGAATGTGTTTTTTTCCAGGTTGATCTAGGATCATTGAAAGATACCGTGCCAACAGACAAAATTGTGGCCCTTAGAGGAGGTTGGGGGTTATACAGAAAAGGATACGCAGGAGAGATTCTACTTCGACTTACATATAAAGCATATGTTGAAGATGAAGAAGATGAAAAAACAGAAACAGTAACTACAGATATTGATGCATCAGATGATGAATTGTCTGATGACTTAGAACAAGCTGCAGCTACATATGGGCAGCGCGTAAATGATTTCCCTAGTGGGACCAGCAAAGAAGCTTTCATGGATGTTTTAGCAGCGTTACTTGTTAGTGAAGAATTTCAAGGCATTGTTGCTTCCGAAACAAGTAATGCTAAATACCCTACTGATGTTAAGAACTCAGAGTCAACAGAGACTTCCCCTGGTGTGATCTCAGCACCCGACATCTCAAATTCTGAGGGTGTTTCTAGAGGTATTGGTATATTTTCGCCTCACAGGAATTCCCATCATTGACAAACAATAAAATCAGGCCAGGTGGGTTGAATAGGTAGGGTAACGGCAATGGGTCAAAACTAGTATTTTTTGTATTTTTTATAAATACTTTGTGTTATATATGAATTTAGAAAGTATTATCATTTTATTCAAAATACATAAAACCTCCTAAATCGTTATATTTCAGAAATTTGATTACCATTGAAGTAATACATTTTTAATCATCCTAAACACATTAATTATTTATAAAATCAAAGAAGAAACGAGAGAAGTGTTCTTCCTGCCTGGTGCAATTCAACCCATCTTGACTCGTACTATAAAGATACCTGCTTTGATCTGAATGCGTTACCCAACCAGCCTGACCCGCCTATTTTGCCACATCCAGTCAACATACATCGTTTTATTTTACTTGTTTCATGTTGACCAACCGTGTATGTGTTTGCAGGACAAGTCTTGTTATGGCTTGCTGTGATCACAAGTATTTCGATACTTATTACACTTGATGTTGGTGGCTCGAGTATTTTCAACCCTTGATGCAATGCAACAAGTATTGTTTTCCAAGAGAACGTTAGTCTGGCGGCTTGAAATATCTATTTTCTTGAGAGCATACCATGATATTTTTGTGATATTTTTGTAATATTTTTGACCTTTGTCACTGTTCTTGTACAATATGTATTTGGTTGAGAAGTGATGCCAAAATGAAAGCATGATAGAAACCTTCTTTATTCTGTGTCTGCATATGCAAGTATTGAGGTGGTTATTTACTCATTTTTAGCGATCTAGGAACGAATTACATCATAGATTAGGCTGCTAAAAACATACATTATAAGAATCAGAACATGTTTTTCAAAATGAACTGGTTATGATCTATGATAACTAGGGTTGCTAGAAGGTCGTGTTTGCGGGTCGAACCATGACACTGCACAAATCTGAATACGACACTTGTATTCGTAGATTGAGACGAACATGACACTTGTATTCCTTGTTTGACACTAAAATAGTCTGTTTACCCGAATTTTCTATAATTTATTCTTTTGCATAGTAGTACTTACAAGTTTGAAACCAAAAATACAAATGTAGAATTGTATTTAGAACAATTACTTTAAACTGCAAAATCTAATACTTAGTTCTCTTTTTTAACTTTTAAACTTTTTATCACAGCCAGTCTATGTTATGGCATAAAATATATTTTAAAAAATATTATAAAAATAAATGATTACCGATTCATAATAAACAATTGTTCTTGAGAGTTCATGCAATTACAAAACGACTTTGTTTTTTACATATCCAGAAGCATATCTAGAATCATGATTAACGACTTCATTTTTTTACATAAAGTTCCGAATGTTATTAATGGCCTCATTGAAACGCATGAGTTTGCGATGGTTTCAATTTTTTTTATGTAAAGTTTCGAATGTCATCAACGACATGTTTTGTTTATTATATATAAAGTTACATATGTTATCAACACCTCCCTTCAACACGCGGGTTCATGCCGACGTTTCGACGCTTGTCTTTTTCATGGTTTAACGCTCTTGCCACAACGTCGTGTTTCTTTATATATGTGTGTGTATTTTGAATGTTATCAACAACGTCCATGATTCATTTTCCTTATATAAAGTTACGTATGTTATCAACTTCCCCTTCAACACCCAAGTTCACACCAAAATTTTAGCGTTAGTTCTTTTCATGTTTTACGCCCCGCCGCAACGTTGGGGTATTAATGCTAGTTATTAAACATTTATCAATCTCTTTTCTTTACGATATATATTACAAATAACTACTTATCCTGTTATCGTATTTTTCTCTTTGATTAATACATTTTAACCTTTCACCTCAAGATTAAACAAGGAAAAGGGTAGAAAGATCTCCAAAAACAAGATTAAACAAGGAAAAGGGTAGAAAGATCACCATCAAATCCTTTTGTTTTCACCACCCTCATCATCGTTATCTTACTAATTACCAGTTAATTAAAATGACCATCCCACAACGCAAAGCAATCCAATTTTCAGATTTCCCAGATTTAGCCAAGTTTATTCTTCCTTATTTGACAGAAATAGATAACCCCATGACCACCTTTATCAACCTAGATGATTCTCCCATGTTCCAAAAACAGGTTCATGCTTATTTATTTAATTTTTATTTTTTTGATTTATTGAGTTGAATTTGAATTTGGCTTTTATGGATAGGTGCGTTATATTGAACAGTCAACAGATGAGTTAAAAATGAGATGTCAGAAACTAAACAAAGGGAGCAAAAAGTATATGTAAGTTATGAGCCAATTATATGTTGGTTTAAATTTTTTTAATAAAATTTAGGGTTTGATGCATGATTAATCATAGGGATGGTGTTGGAGAAGCATGCAATGTGGATTTTATATTTGCAGATGCATTAGAGGCATTTGGTGGTGGCCAAGATGACCCTGTCAGTTCATCTATTGGAGGTTAATTAGTTGCTTTAAGTTAACCAAATATGTAGTTGCTAAATCACTAGAAGGGATTTTTTTTAATGCGATTATTTAATGGTCAAATAATCGGTTTCATACCGGCTGTAACATAACTGATTATCTAAGGGTAACATATAATTATCTATTTAATTACCTCTTTTTTTTAGAAAAGGGTGAGCCTTGGAGCAACAGTAAGGTTGCTGACACGGGGTTCGAGTCATGGAAATAGGCTCATGCATAAAATACTATTTTAACCGAAATGTCATTTTTGGTACTTTTATCTATTAATTTCATATATAATCAGAATTTGTCAAGCATACAAACATTTGATTATTTGGTTACCTCAACTTCAGACAACAGAAGCACATTCTGCAAGCTGTTCTATTACAAATTTGCAACTGATAATTTGATTATGATTATTCAATGTCACATATCACTTTCAAAATGCAGAATTCTGCTTGAGCTAACAAATAGTTACCCCTTTTTTGTTTGTATTTTGAAAGGTCCAATAATGTCGAAGTTTGTTAGTGCTTTTCGCGAGATTGAAACGTTTAAGGAGCTTCTTCGTTCCCAAGTAAGTGAACAAATTGCATTTAAAGCTAATGATCATTTATGCGATTTGAACTCCATGCCATGATAATTACTTGCTCTTTTTATGTAAATACCCTCTAAAGAATATTGATTGCCTGCATCTGTAATTGATGGGGTTGAAGGAGAGTTAAATTTATAGTTAGGGATAATGCCTAATGTATTTGATAGAAAAGAGGAGTAAGTTTCCAATATAGAAAAGTTTCATATTTGTTTCTGCATTGATTGTTTTTTTCTGTATAAAGTGTTCATAATAAAAGGCTTCAAGGACTTACTTTAATCTCTTGGATTTACAAAGCAACATTATATTGGATTTGCAGGTTGAACATTTGCTTGTTGATCGTTTGACTGAGTTTTTGTCCGATGATCTTCAAGCCACAAAGGTAATATTCTTAAAATCTTTTTTATTTTTATGTGCTATAATATCCTTAACCATTATCCTTACTGATCACCTTGGTTTTAAAATGCACGCATCACGAGCACATAATGCGCGCATCTCATGATGCGGTGATGAGATCGCATCGTTGCAGTTGATGCGCCCATCACATGATGCGCATGTGATGTGGCTGATGTGTGATGTGGCTGATGTGTGATGCGGTTCAATGTGGCACCTTATGTAGTTAACTAGTATTTGAGCAAATTAGACCGTCGATTGCAATGGGTTTCAGAGTTCTTCAAATCTGATTGAACAAATTTGACCATTGATTGAGTAATGAGTTTGAGTATTTGAACAAATTAGACCATCGATTGAACAAATCTGACCAAAGATGATGAGAGTATCTTATATTTTAGTGTTTAATAATGGACGCCTTGCATATGTGATGCGCGTGCTTCGGGCGTTGTCATTTGGGATCAAAACGCTCGCCACACGCTTTTAAAACCAAGCCGAACACTGTAAATAGTTCAGTTTGTATTAAATAATTCAGTGTTGCATCTTTTCGTTAAGTTTCATTGAATGCCTAATAAAAGGTATTTTTGATACTCAGTAGAATTAATCAAGGGCACATAAGGTTATTCTCATCATGAAAAGCTAGTTTTATTGTCACACACGATTATAAGATGATAATAATTCCTATTAAAATCCTTTTTTTCAATATCCTGGTACATTCATAAACTAGTTCTGCATCTATTCCATCTTGTTTTGCTCAGGAAGCACGTAAACGATTGGACAAAGCTACATATGCGTATGATCAGGTATATCCACTTTGAGTTCTTATTATTTTATTTTTGTTTGATCTTCATTTCAGGTAAATCTTTTGTGTATACAGGTAATTTTAACATTTTATTTGTTAACACAAATTTCGCAGTGAGCTTACCGATTATGCGATAACTCATAGTCGTTAAAAGCTACAACTTTTTCTGATTGCAGGCTCGTGAAAAGGTTGCATCTTTGAAAAAAAGCACACGGGATGAAGTCGTTGCTGAATCAGAGGAGGTATAAATGTATAATGTGTCCTATTGTGCATAATGCAGCATAAAATACATGTGATGCAGCTTATTTTTACCCTTTTTATAGTCCCTACAAAACTCAAAATCTGCATTTGAAAGGAGCAGATTCGATCTAGTATGTCACTAATTAATACGCAATCCCTTCTATACATATTTGCCAAATATTATTCATAAGTTTAAGGTTTAAGATGTCCTCCTTGGTGTTTTTAAGGAACACAGGTACATTCTCTAATGAATGTGGAATCAAAAAAGAAGTACACGTTTTTGGAATCGCTTAGTGCAATAATGGATGCTCATTTGCGATATTTTAAACTGGTGAGTTTTTTATTTGTAATACTGGGATTTTTTTTCTGTACATAATGTGCCAATTTTGTACTACCCACAATGTTTTGACTTTCTAGGGTCATGAATTGTTGAGTCAAATGGAACCTTTCATTCATCAGGTAATTTTTTCACCACTAACCTGTATCAGGGACTCTCGCTTGATCTTCTTCCGACTTCTCCTTTGAAGTCTAGTTCTGTTCTTCCTCAAGTTTTATCTTTTCTTAATCTTTTGTAAATAAAGGGACTGGTGTTGATATCAGGTGTTGACGTACGCACAACAATCTAAAGAGCAGGCTAGTATTGAACAAGATAGACTTGCAAATAGAATTCAAGAATTTATGGCACAAGAAGAAATGAAAGAAGCAGTGCCTAATAATTTGGTGCATGCTAGTGTTAATGGCGTTGGAATGAGTTCTGATAAAAATATAGATGCAATAATGCAGTCCACTACGAAAGGAACAGTAAGTAAAAATTCCCAAAAGGTTGTAATTTTTATATGATCAGAAGAATGAATTATATGATTGCAAAAGAATGAATTAATTTGTTAAATATTTTCAAAATATTAAGAACTGATTGTCTGATTATTACATCTTTAAACGACAAAAGCACACTCAAATGATCACTGTACAAAGCCAATATGTTATATCCAACTATCTGGTTAGCTTGATCTTCTGATTATTTAAAATCACATAATTAAAACACACATCCAAACACACCTAATGTCTATATTTTTTTTAAGGTACAAACCATCAAGCAAGGGTATCTTCTAAAACGATCTACTAGTTTAAGAGCAGATTGGAAAAGACGATTTTTTGTACTTGATAGCCGCGGGAACTTATATTATCACAGGATTTTTCCTAACAAACCTGTGGTAGGTTGTTTGCAGTTTTATTTGTGCTTCATTTTTCTTACAACAATAATTCTTTTATTTAGTTTTCCATAATCACTATCCTTTTAATCTTGTTTTAGGGTACACAATCAACCAATTCACTTACATCTATTGAACAAAGTAGTCGTATGTTTGGGAGGTTTAGATCAAGGCACAACAGGGCAGCATCACATGATGATGAAAACTTAGAATGCCATACCGTTGATCTTCGTACTTCAACAATAAAAGCTGATGATGAGGATTCAGATTTGCGTTTGTGTTTCAGGATTATTTCACCCTTCAAGACTTATACATTGCAGGTGAGATTGGTGTTTGGATTTGAGTTTTGATACTTATTGATGACACCAAAATAGTGTACATTTTTGGTGTAACATTGCCCATCACTCATTTCCATAATTTACATAATTAATAAATAATTAACATAAAGTGTAAATATTAATTTATAAAAAAATATCTTATTACAACAATTCCATTGAGACATTTAAAGTGAGTACCTTATTTAATGTGGTTTTGAAGTTCTTTTATTATTCATTTATATTTGTTTTAATAAGTTGACTAAGTTATCGATTGTTAAAATCGTTAAGTAATAAAAATTACTTTTGAATTTTGTAAATAATGGTAACAAGTTAATGTGTAAATCTGAGTTGTCTGGTGCAAAATGTTCATGTAAAATTTTGGTGCATATACCGGAGATGAAATAAATTTGGTGTAAGCATATCCAAGAACAATGCTCTTTTTACACCATAATAGTGTAAATGTTTTGTGCATACATTGGTGAAATAATCCGTTTAGGATAGTCAGTTTCATGTAACCTAATTTGAGATGTATTTCTATTTAACAAAATTTTGAAACTTTAATGCACATCTTTTTGTTTATCTGGTTTGGCAGGCTGAAAATGAAGGTGATAGGACTGACTGGATGAACAAAATTACAGGAGTGATTGCCTCTCTCTTGAACTCACACCTAAAACAGGTAAAAAAACTTTTGAAATGTTATTAATCTATCATAAGAGGTGGCAATGGGCAGGTCAGGTAATGGGTCAAAACGTGCTAGAGTCAATGGTTTGTGGGTTGACCCACCAGATTTTTTCCCACTTTTTTAAAAAGAATTTATAACAATTTTATGTGTTAACATGATTAAAAAAAATTGTTGTTACAAAGTAATCTAATTTTTTGAATTAAAGAATTTAATATACATTTTCTTTTCTTTTCAGCTAAACATTTTGTTTTACCTATTTGACCGATTAAAGATAAAACATAACCAAAATCAATCTGTTCTTAAGTAAATGGATCGAATTTGCCATATCCTCTATGAGGGGGCAATAAGCACAATATGCGGTATTATACTACTGTAATTTCTACAGACACATTTCAACAGAAGTAATTTGGGAAGTACTCTTGAAGCAGTTGGTGATGAATTTGCTATTTCACAAGTTGACAACATGGGATCTATACTTGATAACATGAATATTAATCCAGAAGATTGTGTTTCTAGCATTCTTAGAGAGATTCCTGGAAATGATTTATGTGCAGAATGCAGTGTACCTGACCCTGATTGGGCATCTCTTAATTTAGGCATATTAATATGCATTGAATGCTCCGGGGTCCACCGAAATCTAGGGGTTCACATATCAAAGGTGCCTTTCTTTAATACACTGCATAGTTGAAGTGGCAAAATGGGCGGGTCAGACGGGTTAGCCCTTTAATGGATTAAAAGTACACTTCGTGCAACCTTCGACCCATTTCCTTTTCAGTCAATTTTTAAAATTTTGCCCGTTTGGTAAATGGGTCGAAATTGTATTCTTTTGTATTTTGCTAATCTGATTGTGTTTTAACTACTGCAGGTTAGATCAATTAATCTTGATGTTAAGGTTTGGGAACCTACTGTAATGGATTTGTTTAGGAATTTGGGCAATAAATACTGCAATTCCGTATGGGAAAATTCACTTCAAACTAATACGTGAGTTCAAACTACATTTCAAAAAGGCGTAATAGGGCTAAATGATCGATCATCTCACTAACTTCAACTGTCTGAAATAAATTATGTGAAGTGAGGACGGATCAAATGCTTTAGCAGTTAACAAGCCTAGCCCGATTGATGCAAATCAACAGAGGGAGAAGTATATCATTGCAAAGGTATATTTTTGTCGCCATTGTGTTGTATATACAATCTAGAGGTCAAAATGGGTAAAAATTGAAGTACAAGTCAAAACGGGTCGGGTTTGCCCGAAACACTTTTTGCCCATCTTTTATAAATAACTAATGCTTTGAAGTGGTTGTATGAACTAAAATTCCACTTTGGGCAGCTTTTGACCCGTTCAACCCATTTGGCCCGTTTCTTTTTTAACAGTTTTTCGTTTTGACCCGTCCACTTTTAATGCAACCATGATATCTTTTAGTGTGAATCATGTTTCTTTGGTTTGTTTCATCCCAGTATGTGGAGAAACGGTTAATCTCTCAAGAAGAAACCACCAGTAATACCCCTTCATACGCCACTAGAATCTGGAAAGCAACTGAAAGTAACAGTATACAAGAAGTATACTGTCTAATTGCTACATCAAATACAAATATCATCAACACTACATACGATGAAGTCGCTGGTGCCGATTTATTTCACAATGTTCATGAACATGATTCTACCAAAGGTTCTGAAAAAACCAACCCATTAGCCTGTAAAAATATGAAGGGTTCTAACAAGCCGGAAAGCTGTCTTCAAGGCTGCACGTTATTGCATTTAGCATGCGACATAGGTTACGAGGTTATGGTTGAACTATTACTGCAGTTTGGTGCTGATATAAACAGGCCCGATTACCATGGGCGGACCCCACTTCACCATTGTATCTTCTATGGAAATAACAAACTGGCCAAGTATATGATCAGAAGGTTGTTATTCGTATCTGCTTTGAATGTCCTTTTAAGATTCTTGTTGTTGAACACTTATCTTGTTTCAGAGGAGCGGCTGCAACAATCAAAGATGGTGGCGGACGGTGTGCGTTAGAACGAGCTATGGAGATGGGAGCGATTACTGATGACGAGTTATTGATCTTGCTTTCTGAGGGTAAGTGAAGATTGATCGAGACCATCACACTCTCCCCAGATCCTACCAATAGCAGACCAATAGCTCTGCTATGAGTGGAATTAAACTAGGTACATTTGTTTGTTTGTAAGCCTACGATGACCAAATTAAAAGTTTGTGATTTGTCGATAAATGCGTTTTTAACTGTTAATTTTTTGTTAGGGCTGTAATAGAACTTTTATGAGCTAAACAAGATTGATTTGTTAAAAACTCGAATTAGATCATGTTTAAACGAGCTTGAGTCGAACTTAAGCCTTAAACTAAACTTATTTACCAGACTAACTCAGGTCTACATTTCATACATTTAGCTTGATTAAACTCACAGATCTATTACTTTATAAGTATAACAAGAAATTTTGCCCCGTGCGCCGCGGCGGGAGGCGAATCGTATATGAGGCAACGACATTGATGTGGCTAAGGAAAAAAAGAAACGTGGTTAAATACATAAAAGAAACGTATAAGGTTACGGTGACTTGGTTATGGAGATCGAAACATAGATAAAGACAGTTATATAATGGTAACGATGTTTTTCAGTCGGGGTCGGTCTTATTCTTCACGGTACCAACATGTTACCGTCAATCAGTATAACCCATCATATTTTGAATACAACTCCGTTTTTAACAAAATTTATACCGAGGCGTAAAGGAAAAAAAATTAAACAAACAAATGAAAATTATTTTACAAAGTTAAGGGGTGAGTTTTGAATGTTTTAAAAAGTTGAGGGGTAGAGGTTATCGATGGCAAAGACCACCGACACTTCTGTTCAAGTGTATTGATAATAATGTTATCATAAATACATAACTACTACATTAACAGAAAATAAATTTAATTAAAAATAGCTAAACTCTAGTTTTTAAAATTAATCATGAGTCAAGCTTTAATATTAACATAAAACATGCAAAGTTTAACTCGTAATCTGTTAAGTTAAGAGAGGTAAATTCAAGCTTAGTCGAGTGTAAACACGGCTCCAATCTTTACATACTTGATTTTTATAAATTAATAGCTAACCGAATCCAAAGTGAAAATGGCCGGGAGGAACACATCATGGATTTTAAAACTCAAGTCGTTTTGTTTAATCATAATCTTCAAAATGGTTGTTATCAATGGTCTTCTTGTTAATGGATATGGCTCATTATAGTATAAATTTTGTCACAAGATTTACTAAAGTTTAAGAATAATTAAAAGTAATTTTAAAACCGAGTCGGAGCGGAGGTGTTGTCGATGATCTTGTTAATGGATATGACTCGTTATAGTATAAACCTTGCCTAGCAAAGTTAGCTAACGTTTAAGAACGAATAAAAGTAATTTTAAAGTTTAAAAATAAAATTAGAAAACTATGACTTTACTAAAATATATATTTTGAAAAGCTAGTTACTTTTTTTAATCAGACATCAGTATCCTCTTGGAAGATAGATGTTATTTAAATCAGGCCCAACTACCCCATCAATTCGGATCAAATCCCCAACCCAGGATGAAACTCACAGCTGAGCTCAACTAAAATAATTGATCCAGTTGATACTCGACTCAAGAGCTTTACTATGAAAAGTCGTGGGCCTATCATTCCACAAAATAGCCAACCGTTCATTTTGTGCAAACAAATAAATTAATTAAGGTTGATATAGCAACTACATCTTCAACTACTTCTAATAGATTCTTACACAAAAAAATCAGTTATTTTTATTATATTTTATGCTTTTATATTTATTAGGTCCTTTTTGTAGGATATTAATTAATTTATCTAACATAAGTTAACTTTTAAATCTAAAAACCGTTTTTTTTTCTTGACATTTTCTTCCCATCTATAAAAGGACGTTTTAATAACTACATAAACACCATATAAAACTTGTATACATAAACACCAGAATCATGTCATCATAAATTTTGTCCGTCCAATAATCTTACTAACATAATAAATAAAAATCTTTTGTGTCACATATCACTATCTGGTTACTCTTCATCATTTTTTTCCCGCCTCTCTCTCCTATTAATTATTAACTAGGTTAGTACCCGTTTACTACACGGTTGATAAAAAAAAACATATATTATTCATAAATGTCTAATACAATTTCATAAGCAAAATAATAATTCACTTTACATATACAGAAAGATGATTGGATGAAAGGATGTAATGCTAATATAGAGGTGGCAACTTTAACCCATTATTATCTTAAAAATTGGTCGATTTAGGTTACATTTAATTTGTTCATATTATATTTTTAGAAAGGAACAGGTTAAATGGGTAATAGGTTGAAAGTCGACTAAAGTATGTTTTTAATGCATCCCTCTTAACGACTTTACTCCAACTTCATTCGCATGGTGGGCTGCCTAATCCAAAGAAACATGTTGTGCAATCTATAGTATTATTGGCATGTTGGGCAATTTGGAAGGCAAGAAACAAATACTTGTTCAACAACAAACCGATATCAATTGCAAATATTATTGAAGAAATCAAGATCTTGGGTTACTTATGGGTCAAAAGCAGAGGCAAAATGAACTGCTTAGAATGGAGACAATGATGCTTTTTTAATATTTAGCTTCAATTGACTTTTGTCTTTCTTCGTGTTTTACTTTTTTGTTTGTAAGTTTTCTTTTTCTTTCCTTTCTTGTGTATTAAAAAAAACTGCTTTGATTAAAAATTAACATTATTATGTAATGATAAATTTCTTGTACTCATTTAGCACGTTAATTCTTTGAAAGGAAGCCTTACATAATGGATAATCATGATTGCAGGTCAACTTGACCCACACTAAAAACTACCTTTTTTTTACTTGAACCTGATTTGGCACATTAACCACACATCTTGGTTGCTCTAGATGACATTTAAGTGCTGGAACTCGAAACCAAATGATTTGACAGCAACTTTCCCTAACAAATCAGATTAAAACAAAAGTTAAACGTGAACTACACAATAACCGAGCAATGCAATTCGCAAAGGCTGGAACAAAATAGTCAAGAAAAAAATTATGCTTGTATGTCATGAGAATGAGACACATAATGCTAGCACTTATTAGGTCTAAAATCTAAGAATATTACCATATGAACCGGGCCGACATTGAGAAAACAACCAACAACACTCTTTATGTATGAATGAAGCTCATGAAAAGGTATGCCCTTCAGATTTGATAAGAATGGAAGAATCAGAAGCACAAAAAAGCCTACATGTTGAGACAATAAATACACAACTAAAATTACTGTATAAATCGTTTGGGTTACACTTTATCTGAAATCGGTCACTTCAAAATATTAAGCAAGGGAACGGGTCAAATGGGAAATAAGTCAAAAGTCGATTAAAGTGTGCTTTCAATGCATACGACCTCTGTCCATTTGGGTCACATTTTATCTGGTCATATTATAATTTTTAGAAATGAACGGGTCAAATAGGTAATAGGTTGAAAGTCAAACAAAATATGTTTTATATGCATACCTCTTAAATCGCTTCGATTAAAACATCAATACTCAAAATAACATGGTTCAGTTAATTTAAAAAAAATCCTAAAATAAGAACATTGTTCCTTGTATTACCTTGATAATAGTTGCACCAGCTTGTAATGCACTTGATTTCTAGACAAATTTGTGGATCGAAAAGTCCAAATTGGTCACATAACTCGGACCAAAAATTCCTGATAGGTTTCTTCACATAACTCGGACCAATTTGATAATTTTGACTCGATGTGTGGACCTTTATTTCTTGCATATTTTCAAGACAAATTTCTCACTCAAAACAAATATTTAAATTGTAGAATAGTATCTGAAGTTAATATATATTAAAATTCTCACTCAAAGACAAATTAATTACATGTAAAAATTCTTCATCCTTCTGTGCATTTAGACCCAACCCAACAAATTTCCCACCTAACAAAGGCATAACTTGGACATATCAATTTATAAATCTGCTATATTAAACAAATTAATCTATCATTGATATTTTAATGAAGAAATATTCAATCTAATCTATTATATTCTTTCAGTTCTTAAATGTACGTAACCCACTGTACATTCCATCCATATTACGAAATATAGTTATAGGATGTGGTGATGTGTTCCATACATGTAGAAAAGCATGAAAGAGTATATAGTAGCAATAATAAAATTATGATGTTTAAGAATACAAATTTAGTTTGTTAAATTTGACGTTCTTTACATGAAATAAGAATGTATTTTCTTTCACAACGAAATAACACAGTGTAAGACTTAGATTCGTTAACAGATTACGGATTCATAAGATTAAATAGGATACTGCTTTTACTTGTGTTGCACAGAAACAGAGAAGAGCGATCGAAAGGTGGAGTCGATGGCGAACATAAGTTTATGGTCGAAAGGTGATCAAGTTGCAGGAAAATATCATGGATGATATATTGCAGATTCAACTAAACAATTTTTAAAATTACATCCTATATGAGCAAAAAGATCAGGCTAAAAGGGTAAAAAATTTATAACATTGAATGTAGCTTTCTTACCTGTAGGAACAGTTCCATCAACCATAAGATCAAACCCAACTGGTGTATTACACGGTCCACTGGCAGGTCTCGCCTAAAAGAAGACCAAATATTTTATAAAAAATGAACTCCTATAAAACATATGCAGTCTAAGTAATAGACTAAAATTACAAATATGGGAACCTGTGTTCAGGAGGTAACTGAGGAAGTACATGCCTTACTGCACAATCAAGGTATCTAGCTCCTTTTAACAAAATATGAACCGCACATCTCCTCCTTTCTGTGATATTAAACAACATTTTTTTATATTTCATGTAAGACAAGCAACAGGATTGAACACCCAATACTTTTAAGAAATCGGTTCCGAGCAGTTAAAAAGCAATCCCAAGAAAGAATCCTGCAATCATCATCATAGTACCCTGCACAAAAAAATTCAATGAGATTAAACTCGGGTTTTGTTACAATCTTCAACATAAAACAAATGTTCCCTCAAAATCCTAAACTCGGATTATATACAGTGGTGTTCTTAGCTTGAAATCAAAAAAACATATTCAATAATAAAAAAACAAATAAAAACAGATTCACTGAAAATTGTTAAAGCATTCAACAACCCGATTCACTAACAGGATTAGCAAAAGACTATGTAGTCCCCCCTCTAGATATTTATGAAATAATGCTTTATTTTTCGATAATTAACTGAAATTACATCATGTTAATAGAAAATCGAAGGATATATAAAAACATTGGAACAAAAAGGACGAACTAATGTTTTATTATGGTTACCTGGAGGAATTAATTGAAGATAAAAGGCGAAGGATTAAGGAAACGTTGGAGGAGATGATCGATCTAGACATAAATCAAGAAGAAACTGAAATTAGTTCCTGTTTCATAAGATCGAAGGATGTAAACAAAAAACGAACATAAAAGACGAAATAATGCATTAATCGGGTTACCTGGACGAATTAATCGTAGATAAAAGACGAAGGATGTAAGGAGACGGTGGAGGAGATGATCGATCTAGTCATGGAACCATAGAAGATGAGGACGATGATGAAGCGGCGTCGATCTAGTCATTTAACCCTAGAAGATGAGAAAGATGGTGAAGCGGCGATATGTTAGAAACAATGAAACCCTAAATTGGAATAGGATGTGATAAATCCGGTTCTCATTATGGGTCATAATTTTACCTTGCCTAGCAAAGTTAGCTAACGTTTAAGAACAAATAAAAGTAATTTTAAAGTTTAAAAATAAAATTAGAAAACTATGACTTTACTAAAATATATATTTTGAAAAGCTAGTTACTTTTTTTTAATCAGACATCAGTATCCTCTTGGAATATAGATGTTATTTAAATCGGGCCCAACTACCCCACCAATCCGGATCAAATCGCCAACCCAGGATGAAACCCACAACTAAGTTCAACTAAAATAATTGATCCAGTTGATACTCGAACTCAAGACCTCCACTATGAAAAATCTTGAGTATATCATTCCACAAAATAGCCAACTGTTCATTTTGTGTAAACAAATAAATTAATTAAGGTTGATATAGCAACTACATCTTCAACTACTTCTAATAGATTCTTACACAAAAAAATCAGTTATTTTTATTATATTTTATGCTTTTATATTTATTAGGTCACTAGGTTAAAATCCCGTGTATTGCACGGGTTAAATAAATAAAATGTTATATATTTAGTAATAAAAATTTTATATTTTTAAAAACCCGTGTAATACACGGGTTGAATAAACCAGTATATTACATCGGTTGAATAAAATATAATGTAATTTGTTAACAAACACATTTGTCAAAATATGTTTTTAAAAAATATAATTTGTCGTGACAGTTATAAAGTCTGTTAAGTTAGTTTTTAAAACATTTTTTTTTTCAACTGAGTATTAATTTTTTAATTTAATTGATAAATGTTAGTTCATATTAAGTTCATTTGATTTAATAGGAGAGAGACGGGAAAATAAAGATGAGGAGTAACCAGAGAGTGACACGTATCCTGAAGAGATTTCATTTATTAGAGTAGTAAGATTTTTGTAGGATATTAATTAATTTATCTAACATAAGTTATGTAACATCCCAAAAATAAAACGACAGTTAAAATGACGAAATAAACGAACGAGGCATGTCGGGTCGGGTCGGATGGGCCGACGGGCTAGAAGGGGAGCCTCCCCTATAAATAGCCAAGGTCATCACCATTTCTCTCAATTGCAAGTTCTAGAGAGAGAAACCGTAGAGAGAGAAAGTTGGCGGATCGACCCGATATTTCATCAAAGTGTTACTCCATAACTCGTGAGAAGAACCTCCGGATCAGAAGCTCGATTCAGGTAACGATTCGACCTAAATCTGAGTTTTAGTTCGTTTTTGGGTTTTTCGGGTTTTGAGTGAAAAGGCAACGTTTTTACGGATGAAACTGAAAGATAAACATAAATTTGAGTTCCTTAATGGAAAACAAACGTTTTGGATGTAAACAGGTTCGAGATCTTGACGAGATCAGACCTGAATGCGAAAGTTATGGTTTTGTGAAGAAACAGGTCGTGCGCACTTACCAAGTGCGCACGGAGCAGGTCCTGCGTAGTTATCAAGTACGCAGAAAGAGGGGTCTGTGCACTTGCTAAGTGCGCAGGCAGCAGGGTCTGCGCACTTGCTAAGTGCGCAGACATCAGGCTGGTTAAGTAAGGTCGGTATGTTAGAATGGTTAAACCGTTAGAGTCGGGATTGGGTCTGATGTGTATTTAACTAATCAATTCAGATCGGAAGTGACGTTGTTGGGCCTTTGTTTAGGACAACCGAGACTAGCTTATAAGGTGAGTTCTAGAAGCCCTCTTTTAAATGTTTTATATAATGTTTTCGGGCTGGTGTGCATACATATGAAATGATGTTTTACGAAACGATGTTTATGAAACTATGTTTACGAAATGATGCTTATGAAACTATGTTTACGAAATAAAATGATTTGGAATGAACGGTTTATGGAAAGAAAGTTTTATGAATGGTATGTTTACGAACGAAATGTTTATAAAGAAATGGTTTAAACTAAAGGTAAAGGGTTTCGAAAATGAATGAAAGGTTTTATGAAAAGAGAAGAAAAAGGGCAAAGGTTTTAAAGAAGTCATTACAAATCTAATCTGTCGAATGAATGGAATTGACGAATGAAGTCTGGGAATGTAATTCCCAGCCTTGTGGTAGATTATGGACAGCGAGCCATAGTTGCCATAAGAGCAACAGGGGCAGTGTCTTGGTGGCCTGCCAATGGTTTTGATGTTGTACAACTGGTATGGAGTAACGACGGTTACTCAGGGGTTAACATGACCCTATGTAAGGTTAAATTATGATCCGACGGTGTTATGGTCGTGAGCCATAGCCGTCGATGGAGGTTGTCGGTCTATGGATATGAGAGCCATAGGGGCAACTGAATGGGTATTGTCGATCCTCGTGCAGTTAGCCTTGGGGGCAATACAAAAAGGGAATTGACGGAATGTTGTGACAATGACGGCGATACGTAACGGTTGTCCACGACATGCAAGGTTCCTTCGGGGACACATAGACGCTTAAAGAAAGATACAGATTTTAGATAGTAATGTGTGACTTAAATGAATGTTAAATTTTTTAAACAAATGATCCGTTCAATTGTTTATGATGAGGAAAAATGTTTGAAGGTTTTCAATGATGAACGAAAGGCCCTGTTTTCTTATACGTGATGTTAAACCCTAATGAATGTTTTGAATGATGAACCATTTCTTAAATCGAACGAAAACTAGAACTCACCAGCGTAGCTGACTTTTTAGTATGCACATTCAGGTTAAGGCATGTATGGATGATGGACGGTGATGCTTGGCAAGCGAGAAGAGTTACCTGGTTGATCATGAAGACTGGCATCCCCTTGTGATTAGATTATAATATGTTTATGTAATAGACTATGTTACGCTTCCGTTGTTAAACAATGTAATGGTTATGTTTTATTGAAGTATTTTCCGCTGCGTTATTTGATAATCAAGTTTAAGAACTGTTTGTGAATGAGTAAATCCAACAAGTGAAACTTTTAAATTTAAAAACCGTTTTTTTTCTTTTCTTGACATTTTCTTCCCATCTATAAAGGAAGTTTTAATAACTACATAAACACCATATAAAACTTGTATACATAATCATGTCATCGTAAATTTTGTCCGTCCAATAATTTTATCTTACTAATATAATAAATAAAAAAAATTTGTGTCATATGTTACTCTCTGGTTACTTTTCATCATTTTTTTCACGCCTCTCTCTCCTATTAATTATTAATTATTCCGCATCTCTCCTATTAAATAATAATCTTTGTATTAATAAATAAAAATCCTATGGACATGTCACTTTGTGGTTCATTTTTATCATTTTTTCCTTCTCTCTCGTATTAAATAATGATATCAAAAGATTTTTTTAGATGTTTAATATAAATTTAAGAATTAATTACACGGATGGCCTCTGTGGTTTACACGGATTTCACTTTTGGTCCATAGGAATGAGAAATTACATGTTTGGACCAATAGTTTACACACTTATTTCACTTTTGGCCCCTAAAGTGGATGTCAGATAAGTTACTCTGTTAAGTGAGTGTAAATTGACCAAATCATCCCTCAAGAATAAACATTTAAAACTAAAAATAAAGTGATTAATATTAAATAAACGAGCCATTGAATAACGTCGCCGATACGAGCAAAAACGGCGACACGGCAGTGCCTTGGCGGAGACGGATGATTTCTAACTTGCCGGAAGCAAGTTCGATGCTCTGTTGTGTATCGATTAAGTGAATGATTGAGCCAGGGATTTTGATTATCACTTCCTCGGATGATTGAACTTCCGACTGAGACCCTACTTCACCACCTACGTCACTTCTTGGTGGCTCGGGTAAGCCGGAAACTCTACTTCACCACCTCTGTCACTTCTTGGTTAATTAATCGGGAGGGATTTGGTGTAGGAATCGCCGATGTTAGCTCCATGATAGGGAGGAGTTGAGGTCGATGAACGGTATGACCGGATGAGAGGTGGTGCTGGTGGCGGCGAGTGAAGAACGGCGGCGGAGTAATAAAGGAGTACTGCCGGTGTTGGATAGAGATGGCGGCATGCGGTGGAGAAGGCGAGAAGAAGGTCGGTGGCGGCGGAGTCGGAGGCGACGGAGTCGGAGGTGGAGGTGATTTTCCCGGCGACTGCAGGGTCCAAGGGGGAGGGGCTGTGATGGTGGTGGCCAAGGATGTGGGTTTAATGAAGATGAGTGGAAAAGGAAGAAGATAAAGTGGGTGGGGTTTGACTTTTTCATTTATTTAACCAAGGGTATTTTAGTCATTTCATATGCACTTAACTGAAAAACTTAACTGACATCCACTTCAGAGGCCAAAAGTGAAATAAGTGTGCAAACTATTGGTCCAAACATGTAATTTCTCATTCTTAAGGGCCAAAAGTGAAATCCGTTTAAACCACAGGGGCCATCCGTGTAATTAATTCTAAATTTAATTATAGATACTTATTATTTCATTATAAATAGTTATTGTATCATCAATCAAATGAATTTAATATTATTTAACAAAGCTTATAACTGTCACGAAAAATTACATTTTTTAAAGACATATTTTGACTAGTGTGTGTTAGCAAATTACATTATATTTTAATCAACCAATGTAATACACTGGTTTATTCAACCACATGTATTATACGAGTTTTTAAAAATATAACTTTTTTATTTAACTCGTGTAATACACGAGATTTTAACTTATATATAATGTTTCAAAAATAAATGAAGAATATATCATACCACAATCCAGTCATATTAGTTTTTTTTAACACGATACGATTACGTGTCACAATACACTCCTAGAAATTTGGATTAAAAAAAAAACTGTTAAGGGGCTACCAACCACAATCCAAGACGATTACTTTACGTTCTCCTTCACATTTCTGAACCAATTTCTGTGCTGTTATCAGACGATATCCATGGCGGTAGTTAATACACCTTTGTCTCTCCCTCTAACAACTATCATTCGTCACTCACAGACTCCAAAATCTCCTACTGTATTGTGTACAGTCAGAGCATCTCCAGCTTCATCGCCACTTTTGATTTCAAATTCAAATGCTTCTTTCAAAGCTAGGTCTGGATCCTCCAAGGGAGGGGGCGCTAGTGTCTTGGAACGGCCTTCTTTTGATCAATCTCAGTTTGACCCTGCTACACAAGTCCAAGAAGGTTCCATTTTTTCTCGATTTAGTTTTTTTTGGCGAAATTAGGGTTTATTAATTCTGTGATTGATATTCATTTAACTGCAAAATTAGGGAAAAATTCTTCTAATGTTAGGAAATGATTTTATTGTTAATTGAGTTATTAGTTTCTACCTAAAATGTTCATAATTGAATTCAATTGTGTCTGTAATTGGTTTACTAAACTAATAACGAATAATATACTGGCTTTGGAGCTCAATTAAGAACTCATACACAATTAATTTCAAAGTTAGACATACAATAATGGTAATAGCATGTGTTAACTCTAGAAAGAAAGAAACTTATAAATTTGAATACTCTGATAAACAGTATCCTTTTGAGAAGGAGATTAAGTATGTTGTTTTGTTTCGAATTTGGTATGATATGGTCTTTAGATATGATTTCGTATGTTGATGATCTTTTTCGTGTTGTAGGTGGAGATATTGGTCGGGTGAGAGACAAGAAAAGCACTGGAAGTGGAGATAGTTACAGGGTGCTTTTGATTGATGATGCACGTCATACCGAGAAGCTAGGTAATTATGAAACAAGATTGTATGCATGAGCTTCTAATACTTTCACTTGTCCTCAAGTTTTACTCTTTATGAGAAGTTTTTGACATAATGGTATGTTGGATTATGTAAGAGAAGTTAAGTTGCTGCTAAATCATCAATTAATTACAATGCTAGAAAGATAAAAGAAATGGTGGAATACTGAGATAATAAGCACGGTATGTTTTAGGGATTTCTTTTTGGCTTTTGTGGCTAGTAATTTTTTGCTATTTGTGTATGTAGTTGTAAAAGCGTTGCCTCAAGCGGTTCCAGCTGTTACACCCGATGATGCAAGAAAACTCTTCAATTTATCACGAGAAAACGGTCTTGCAGTTGTTCTAGTTACAGTCAAGGTATATTTTCTATCACCTGTGATTATATATACATGGGAAATGGGATATATGTCCCTCACTAGAGGTGGCAAAACGGGCTGGTCAGACGGGTTGGGTAGTCCATAATAGTTCGGGTTGAAACACATGGTTTTTTTAGTATGTTCGGGTCGGGTGGATGGGTTGACAAACGAGCCCCTTTTTCCATTTTATTTTTTAAATGATTACCATGTTAAATATGGTTACATAAACTATAGTAATGTAATGATCATCTAAAATTGTACATAAAGATTTTGTGTAAAAACAAGACCACCCAAGCAGTTGAAATTAGGAGGTTATATGCATCAAAAACACTTTCAGGAGACTTTCTAACACCATTTTACCTGTCTTTTTTTTAGCTAATTGTTTGATTTGAACTATTTGACCTGTTAGAGAGACAAAATACAATGCAAGTCAGGCACCTTTATAAGCAGATGAGTCGAAACTGTCACCTCTATTTCTTGATACTTAACATGTTCAGTATGATTACAAAAAGTATTAATAATTATGATAATTAGCCATTTTTTCTATATAAAGTGATTAGGAGATTTTGTTCATTTGGATACACTTTAAATGCGTCGACCCATTCTACCCCTTTCTTCTTTGGTTAAGTTTTTAACTTAATCCATGTCACCTGTTAGAGATAAAAAAGTATCATCAACACACTAATAGATGAAATTGTCGAAATTGTCACCTTTGAGTATAAATGGAAAATAATGGATGCAAAAGTGTGTGGATTAGACCAACCGGACCTGACCCATTTTGACTAGCACTAAATTACCTGTTTTGACCTGTTACTAACATTCCCGTCCTGCCCATTTAGCCACCTCTATTATTGGGTTCAAACCATATAACTGCATTGATTCCCCATCATCATTACCCTTTGTTACTATGCTTAAAAAAGACTCAAAAACAGTGACTTAAAAGTCCCTCTTTGTCTTGTGAACAGGAACATGCAGAGTTCTATGCTCAGATGATGATGCGCAAAGGACTACGATCAACAATAGAGCCAGATTCGACTACCGTATGAAATTCTTATGCAATTACATTTTTTGAGGTTTAGATTCATTGATGGAGCATTTGAGCTTGATGAAATAACCTCAAAAAACCAATTTTGATTGAGCAAGGAAAAGTATTAGTTACATTATGTACTATAGTCATGCAGAATGAGCGTCAAACTTGTATTCTTTCCTCCGTCTGCATATGAGTCGAGAGCCTTGTATTGAAACACGATTAGTGATTGTATAAGTCGATCAATCGATAGATTTATCTGGTGAAATCTTTGTTGTGATTTCGTTAATTGTGCATGTAGCCTCCATGTCCAAATATGATCATCATATTTACTTCAAGTCAAGATGACCTGATGCACAAACCAGAAAACTATTTTCTCAGATACACAGGTTAAAGAAAAAACATAGGTTAAAAGTAATCATTTAGGTCATTTTCCCTTGGGGCGGAGGGTGTCGCTGTGGTAAAGGTGCCACATCGGCAAGGACAGTGGGGGTGTTGCCGCCCTTACCGTGATGACTGATGTGAGTGAGAAGAAAGAGGCAAGGATTGTGACATGGCAGGGCGGTTTCGGCACTAACACTGCCCCCTTCATTGGCAAGGCTGCGACGAGGAGGGGTAAGCGGTACCTCACCCTCCAACCTTATAAATATCACTGTATTGTCTAATTTTTTTTAAACAATAAAATATTTGATAATAACCACCAATAAAAAAACAAAATGGTTGAATTATTAGTTATTGACTACAAGTATTGATTTTTAATCATCGTTTGATTGTTAACCTTCGCATTCCCATTAAAGATTATGCTATTCAACAACAATAATCACAAACTAGGTAAATGATGTTATTCCCCAAAGCTGGTTTCCTAACCATATACACAAATAATAATATATATTATTTATAAACTAAATATACAAATAATAATATATAGTATAGGTAACGTTAAATACATAATCGCATTCTCATACTGTTTAGGAAATGTTAATTGTTAATCATATTGACATTTCTTTAATCCATACTTTTACAATAAAATGATTGTGGTGAAATAAATGTCATTCCTGCTATACCAAATTCTCAGATAAACGGAGTGTCTTAAAATTAACATTTTTGCTTGGAGGGCAAAACTGGATAGGATACCAACTCGGCAAGCTCTGGTTCGAAGGAAGGTACCACTTGAATCTATTATTTGCTTCTCAAAACGACAAAACCACCGAACATCTATTCACGTCATCTTATTATGCTTCCATGATTTGGGGTTCATTAGCTCGTGGTGCAAAACTGCCCCTATTTTATGCTTTCTCGGTTCGTGACGTGCTTGAATTGGCTAAGGTCACCCCGACGGACACAAACCGGGACAAAGCACTACAAACTATTATTCTCACTGCAGTTTGGTGCCTATGGAAAGTAAGAAATGGAGTCGTTTTCGATGGCAAATGAGCGACCTTGAATTGGCTTTTTGAAGATCTCAAGAGCTCTAGTTTCTTGTGGGTAAAAAACCGGCTTGGTTTCGGGCTCTTAGATTGATAGAATTGATGTGCTTTTCGAATTTAATCTTTCATTGTTGTGTTGTTTTTTACTTCTTTACTGATAGTCATATATGTATTTTCTGTCCCTAGCTTCTGCTTGTGGGCTTCTCTTTTCTTTTTATTAATAAAACTTCCGCCTTTCAGGAAAAAAAAATAAAAAATTAGTAAACTGAAAACAAAGAAGCCTTCTCTTGAATTTGGGTCGTAGATTCTCACAAAACCTAGCTTTGAAAGACCCATCTGAATTTGAAATTGAAATTAGCCATCGTTCAATTTTGCAGGCGACGACCAAGATGTCATGATCTGCCGGAGAATTGAGCCCTAGATTCCGGTAATGTGCTAAAGTTGCATAGTTTTCTGTTTCCAATTCGTAATCTGAATTGTAATTGATGAGGTTTATGGATCTTGTTGTCTCGGTATCCCCTTGATACCAATTGTTTTAAAATTTGTTTCTGTTAATTTTGCGATATAATATTGATTATTGAGTAAATTTCTTTCTTTTTTCTGCATAGATTTGTGGTGAATATGAATTATGATAAGTGATGACAACAGGGGTAGCTATAGATTTGCCCATACTGTACAATTTCTTTTGTAATCCTGCAGGATGATTGTTCAACTTGTTGAAGAAGAAAAGTGGGAAAATGGAAGCAAAGAGGAGATTACCATCATGGATGGTAGGTGCATCAGCCACTAATAAAGTGAGTAAACCCCTCGAGGCAGATGCGAGCAGTGTCGTAACCGGTGATGAAGTGAGTGTTGTGACCAAATCTACAAAGCCCAAGGCGAAAGGTGTAACTCAGAATCACAAAAAAGATGTCTCTCTTTCTAGTGATAAGAATGTTATAGTCAAATGTGAAACCAAGAGAAAGAAAAGAGGATTTGTTGAGAAGGATGTGGTTGAGTGTCGTGATCCTGATCAAGAAGTCGACGTTGAGAAGAGAAAGCGTGGAAGGGTTAGAAGGAAAGCTGAAGAATCCGACCGTGTAAGAAAGAAAAGTGAAAAAAGTTATGAATTTGATAGTGGTAATGATAATCAAACTTTATCTTGTGAGGAAGAAGGTGATGATGATCTGACCATGGATGATGTATTAAGCATCGCGAAAGAGGTATTTTTTTTTTCTTTCCTATCTACATGTTTACAGTGATATTTAGTCATTTCTAGGATTATTTTTGAAATTGTTTGTTATATGGAACAATGAGAATCACATAATCAGATGTTAAGATTATGTTTCCACAAATTAGATAAGCAATTTCGATAAACAATCCCAAACACTCCCTAAGAATATTGACTGTAAAGTTTCTTAACTAACCCTGCATTCAATCAACTAACCATTGGATTTCTGATTTTTCAAGTCTTTGTAATCACTTTAAAGAACCACATCCAAACACCCCCTTTTGACAGGATTAGGCAATAAATCATGTTTTTTGGTACCTTTTATTACAGTTTGTTGACAACGATAAGAGGGATACGGGTCAACAGAAGCCATCAGAAGTACAATGTGAATGGAGAAGTGAACCTCCATATGCTACATCACCCACACATGAAGAAACTGATTCTCATCATGAACCTGTTGAAACGACAAGTAAAGTTACATTAGCAGATTCCAAAATGACCGGGGATCCAGCTCAAGACATGCTGGACTTGTTTCTGGGAAATTTACTAAAGAAACCAATAGTGAAAGAAGCGACCAGTTCAACTAACGGTATCATAATTCCCCGTGAAATTAAGGATAAAAAACATGCTGCTGTTGTTTCAAATAAGCCAGTCACTTTGATGAAGAAAAAAAGCAGCCTCAGGGATGCAGTTGCTTTGCTTCTTGACTGAGAATGATTTCCAGATTCGTTTAACTACGCCTCGACATGCAACAGGTACAAAATACTTTAGTGGATTTTTTAGAAGTTTTGAACTTGTATATATATATATATATAGAACTTTGTGCCTTTAGTATTTGTTGATTGTCAAATTGAAGATATATGCTGTTTGGTGATTTATATAATAATATCTTCATTAAGAGTTATAGACCATGCCAAGTACTTCAAATTGATTAAACATAGAGCAGCGTGTGTCAATAATATGAACTTTGATGAATGCCTCTATTCTCTCTTGTTCTTTCAGTTAAAATGCATATATTTATCACTAATAATGCAGCCTATATTCTGAATATCACATCAACTGAAATAAATAGATTAGCAGGTTGAAAGTGTTTGTATTATTGATTATCTTTTGGTTTTCTGATGATAAAATGGAGAAATGCTGGCATCAAGACTAATTGTTAAATCTTCATTATTTGTTATTTATAATTCTTAAATCTCCATTATTTCTTATTTCACCAATGACTAATGACACCCAACATAAAAACAGTTGGTTTACAACATGTTGAATTAATTTAACCCATATAATACATGAGTTTCTAACCTAGTTTCGTAATAAAATGGAGAAATGCTGGCAGCAATGACCAAGTACTATTGATGTGACGATCGAATCATACTATCAATATTAATCGAGTCCTTCAGCATCTTTGAGATATGCAACAAAACAACAATTCGGTGGTTGACTTACCCATCGACCTTGTATGTTTTTATCGAGTCCATAAAGGCTCTACCACAATGTTGTACGTAAGGGTGCAAACGAGCCAAGCCGTTCGTGAGCTACTCAAGAATGACTCGATAAAAACGCAACCGAACCTTCCAGACACTGATCAATGGACTTATCAAGAGAAGGAGCGACACGAGAGATCTTCAAATCGATGCCTTGTTTGACACAAAATTCTTCAACCTCGGATAAGGAAAGTTTAGAAACTTGAATAGAAAGGATTGACCGATCGGAGCACTGGACAAAGGAAATTAAAGAATAAAATCTTAAGGTTTCGATGGAGAAGAGAGAAACTGAAGAAAACTTAAAAGGGTTAAAATGAATTCAAAGGGGTTTTAGCCCTTTAAAATTCAAAATTTTAATTTAATGAACATAAGCTACGTAGCTATACAACTTTCAATGTGGTGTAGTGGTAGGAAGCCTGGATTCTCTAAAAATGACTCAGGTTCTATCTCCACATGCAGCACTTTGGAAAGGGCATGGTGGCTCAATGAAGGAATACCGGGATCTTTGTGATCTCCGGTTCGATCCCGAGGGCATCCGGGTTTTACCATCAGTGGGCCTTCGGGCGGGTGGGTTTTCCCCAGAACTGGAGATAAATTGGGGCGCTTAAGGGCTCCATATGGTTGGGTTGGACCAGCTGGCGGTGGCCTTTTGCCAATGGGTCACCCCGTACGAAGTACCTAGGCAATTCTCTGTTTGTTGACCGTTCAAAAAAAAAGCTACGTAGCTATAGGGCCATGATAACCGTCGCCTGATAGCTGTCAAGCAGTCACATTAGAAAACTGTTAGCTTGAAAGATGCATTAAACAAAATGGAAAAAAACAATGAGGCGTATTTGAAGAAGCATAAATAAAGCAAACACTACTTAGTCAAATATTCTCACTACTATGCAATAACCACATATGACTGGGAGGCTGATGACGTGAGTAGGTACGCTGACTTGGTCAAACACACGAAACAGGTAAACACACAAAGCAAACAAGTGTGACAACCTTCTATAGTCGGATGATGACGTGGCACGAAGGCATCTTCTAATAGTGACCTGCAGAGCACTCCACAAGTCAACAAGCCTAAACAAATTGTGATTATTGCCATTAATAACCTGGGTACAAGTGCTTTGACCCATTAGTGGACTTTAGCTCCTTACACCAAAGAGGCAAAGGTCAAACTTGCACAGTGGAAAGAAGAAGAGAGATCAACCAAAATAAGGTATAGAGCTAACGAGTAATGTCTCACTGTAACATTCGTAGAATTTTGATCCTAAATTTATCAATAATTAAACCCCGAAGGATTCAAGTGTAAATTATGCCAAAATCCAAGGATCAAAAATATGAAAATCAGGATAGTAACAGATCGTTATGGCCCGTAACTGTCCGTTACGAGCTGAGTGACTTATGAATTGTGATTGTGATCTAACGCGTGGAAACCCTAAGACAGACCGTCACTGCCTCGTAATAGTCCGTCATGCCGCAAAACCACCATAAGCTGACACGTGTCAGCTGACTCGCTAACTCTAAAGCGGTGACAGACCGTCATCATCCATAATGGTCCATTATGGCGTGGAAGTGATGGACCGTCACCCCACATAATGGTCCGTCACAGACTTGAATTTGGCCTATAAATTGAAACCATGTCCCGTTCACTTTCCTTACACAACTCGAACTTTATGAGTTTTTAAGCATATCCCACCCTCACATAATTATGTGCGTGTTACAGATGAAACACAGTAATGGGGCAGTGCTATGGCTCGGTTGTTAGCATCACGTAAAACACCTACATCGCATGTGCGTACAGTTGTGGCTAACATAAAACAAAGTTCATACAAAAAAGTTGCTAGGGTGGCCAGTGGTTATATCTTCAGGTGAAATAGTCCCACTGAATGTGTATATTTGGACCATCCAAATATGAGCAAATTTTTTTATTTATTAAATTTAGTCAGATTATAAAAGCATTCACTAGCTTTTGCTCATTTAACCAAGGATATTGATATTTGAATGGTTTATGCCGGAAGAACGGCAACTCCTTGACAATGGCTAGAAAGCCATGATGTCGGAAGGGAAGAAATCCCTAGACATCTACAGAAATTATTGGTTCTGTAATTCTTGGTTTTGAATAATGTTTTGTAAGACTTAGAGTGAGATTTCCTGTTATGAAATAAAAGCCAATATTTTGAGTTATTGAAACTCTTAAACATTTTCCAATGCATATTTCAAACTCTAAAATTATAAAAACAAAAACATATACCAACTGTTCATCGCATGCCCGGGCCTGAAAACCGGGGTGTAACACTCACTTGGGTGGGAACTCCTCAATATATACGAGTGTCTTGGGCACTCCAGGTAAACAGAACACTCTCGTAATTTCTCAACTCATTACTTTCTACTCTTTCACTTCATTATCACCTCCTAAAGGAATAGCTAACTTATTCTTACGCCAGAGTTTGATCGCACGAGGTCCCCTCCTGCGATGAGTTTAAAGGTTCTTTTATATTATCAGGACCAATCCATTTGGTCATACCAAGAAACGTCCAATCCCTCGTCCGACGTATATTTTTTTGTAGCAAGTACACTTGTAAGACACGAATCTATAATACGTTTTAGTATTATAATTTGTAATTACTTTGTTTCTTATACAGTTAATAACTATTAAGCTTATATAATTACATAATATTTAAATAAATTAAAAAGATAAAACAATATAGAAGGATCTCAGTTTACTTTTCTCAAGTAGAAAGCACATATAATAAAGATAAACTTAGAAAAAATCAAACGATGAACTTGATAGAAAAATCAAATGATGAACTTGAGTTTTGTGTTTGAAAATTCATACCTTAATTAGTTTAAACCAGTCGTTAACATAAATCAATAGAGGAATTAAAAACTATACAAAAAGAAATTGTGTGTAGTATTTAAGATCTAACCAATTTGTTTATAACTAAACCTATGAATTGAAGCACTGTTCTCAGTATCGTTCAGTTTATTAGTTTTCTATCAACCGACTCTGTTTGAACCAATGTTTTTAAACCCGGACTGTCCGGTTACATGCTCTGAGACTGTTTGCTGGTTGAACCGCGCGGTCCAAGCGATTCAGCGGTCGAACCGCGAACCGGTGGTCAAACCGGGTAGTTTAATTTTTTAATTTTTTTTTACTATTTTTTTTTATCTTTTTTATCCTATAGTCCTTCTACTTACTTCTATTTACAATTTTAACCCAAATTGGCTCTTTTCTTTTAACTTATACGCTGCCACAGGTCCTCTAAAACCCTAATCAAAATTAAAATTGAAGATTCAAAAGAATTAAAATTCCTACAGACCTACAACCTTCGTCCTTGACTCAAAATTGTTTAAATTGTTGTATATGTAGTATTTGGAATTTTTTATATTTTTCTATATATGTTTATGAATATTTATATTATTTATTGCGTCATCCGGTTCTTGAATCCCGACCAGTGAACCTCTAAGACGTCCGGTTCTGAAAACATTGGTTTGAACAATCCGGTTATAGGTCAAACCAGTTGAATTACGTGGTCTTTGTTTCTTACACGTTATAAATATTAAATTTATATAAGTAAATCTATACTAATAAATAAAGGTTTGATGTGAACACTTGTCACTTTCTCATGCCTCCTCACAATAATTTTCCCGTTTCTCTCTCCTAATAAATATGCATCTATCTTATTAAATAGTAATGATATTATAAATATATTATTAAAGAAAAATACTAATTATATTAAATAAGAATATATAATAGGAAATCAAAATATAACGAATTAAACAAAAATACTAATTTGTTATATACACACACATTTTCACTTGATGACGTTTCTAAAATTTATAAGTTTTATCTTTTTTAATGTACAATCTCGTGTAATACACGGGATTCTAACCTAGTAAGATTTATATAAATAAAGAAAAGATAAGATAAAAAGACTAACAATCCAGTTATAAATCAGTTGACATTTTTAGAAGATTCTCTTAATTTAGAAAAATCAAATGATGCACTGGAGTTTTATGTTTGAAATTTAAACCGTAATAAGCTCTATATAAATACACTCATCTCCAACAGAATTAACAAACCCACCAAAACATGAAGAAATCTCAACCAAGTTGTTTTGTGTTCATCTTGGTTCTAACTCTTTGTTTGTTTGTCTCAAGGGGAGCCTTATCCCCCAATCTTGATGATACACCAACTTCAGAAGATTTCATAAGCTGCCTCCAATCCAACTCCAACAATGGCACTTCCATCTCTCAACTCGTTTACACCCCCCTCAATTCATCTTTCCAGTCCATTTGGGAAGCTAGAGTCAACAATCTTAGGTTCATTAAACCCTCCACTCCTAGACCTTCAGTCATTGTAACTCCGGTGGACGAATCCCAAATCCAAACAGTTCTTTATTGCACCAAGAAACACGGATACGAGATCAGGATCAGGTCGGGAGGACATGACTTCGAAGGCCTCTCGTCTTCTGCTGCAGTTCCGTTTGTCATGCTTGATCTCGTCAATATGAAGTCTATAGATGTGGACGTCGGAAACAGGACTGCATGGGTCCAGGCTGGCGCCGTGCTTGGTGAAGTCTACTACAGTATTTCTCAGAAGACCAACACCTTGTATTTCCCCGCGGGTGTTTGCCCCACGGTGGGTGTTGGTGGGTACTTGGGCGGTGGTGGTTATGGAAACCTAGTGAGGAAATACGGTACTGCTGCCGATAATGTTGTGGATGCTCGGTTCATGGATGTCAATGGAAATATCTTGGATAGGAAGTCGATGGGAGAAGATTTGTTTTGGGCACTTCGTGGTGGTGGTGCTTCCAGTTTCGGAATAGTTCTCGCGTGGAAGCTGCAGCTGGTTCCAGTGCCGGAAATAGTTACTGTTTTCAGGGTGAATATAACACTTGAAGAAAACGGGACAGATATACTCTATAAATATCAATATGTAGCACCAAGAATCAATCCGGATCTGCTCATAAGAGTTCAAATCTCCAGCGAAAACATAGGCAACACCAGCAAGAAAACCGTAAGAATGTCGTTTGGAGGACTTTACTTGGGCAAAATTGACGCATTGCTTCCATTGATGGACAAAAGCTTCCCGGAGCTCAAGGTGAGACGAGAGATCTGTGAAGAAATGACAATGGTGCAGTCATCCCTTGTATTAGGAAATCAAGGATTCACAAGCTCGACCCCAACTGAGGTTCTTGCGAACCAATCTGCCATCGTCAGGCTGCGGTGGAACTACAAAGATAAATCAGACTATGTCCGCACACCGATCCCTAAAACCGGGCTCAGAAGGATATGGAGAAAGTTGTTTGAAAATGACGGATCAGAGATTATGATCTTGTACCCATTTGGTGGGAAGATGGAGGAGTATTCTGATACAGCAACTCCATATCCTCATAGAGCTGGTGTGTTGTACCAGTTGCTTAAGCGTGTCAGTCTTGCCGATCAAACTTCAGACACGACCCCAGTATCGCTCAGACGAATAGATTGGGTGCGAGGGTTTGACAAGTTTTTAGAGCCATACGTATCAAAGAACCCGAGGGAGGCATATTTGAACTACAATGATCTTGATTTGGGTGTTGGAAGTGGCAGTTATGAAGAAGCAAGTGCTTGGGGCGAGAGGTACTGGAAGAGAGACAATTTTAAGAAGTTGATTCGAATCAAGGCAAAAGTAGACCCGGACAATTTCTTTAGGCACCCACAAAGTATACCGGTTTTCTAAACACATCTTTCGAGCTTTTGAGGCTCTTCAATCCCACATTTTTCTTTCATCAATAAAGTTGTGAGTGTTGGGCATTCCATGTACAACAATCTATACTATATAATAAATAAAGGTTTTTACATGCCACATGTCGCCATCACGTTCATTCTCGTCATTTTTTCCCGCTTCTCTCTCCTATTAAATGTACATTCATCTTTTAACAATAATATATATTTAAAGAAAATATTAATTATACTAATAAAACACATTACTATAAATTATCCTTATTAAACTTTGAAATCTAATTATGTAACTTTTATTTTCAATCAAATAATAAATGAAAATCAAATTATATTAAATAGTACTTAATTTATTTTCTAAACCCAATTATATATTAGTTTTTACATATTTTGAGTTTTGTTTTATATCATTAGTATATGATACATTTTTACACATGTAAAATATACACATAAAGATTTAAAATTTTATTTATTGTTATTTTTCACCCGTGTGTATACACGGGATTTAAACTAGTAATTAATATTTGAATGTATTAATCAGTAATAAAAATGATAATATTATAAAGTCAGACTACTTTAAATCCAGACCGATACTTGTGGGTTTTGGGTTTGACTTTGGGTTTGTTATATAAGGGAAGGTTCCGCTAAGAAGTGGTTTTTCGCTAAGAAACGCTAAGAAGTGGGTGAAACGAACTCCGATTGAGCTCATTCGAGCGGCGTTGGAACCGTCTCATCGAACTCTAATCCGGACCCAAAAACCTAAACCCCCCTCCACCTGCACCCCCAAAAACCTAAACCCCCCCTCCAACCCCACCCCGAAAAGCCTAAAACCACCACCTCCACCCCCCCCCCCCCCAAAAAAAACCTAAACCCCCCCACTCCACCCCCCAAAAACCTAAACCCCCACCCCCACCCCCCAAAAAAAACCTAAACCCTAAAAGCTAAACCCTAAGGCTAAAATCCTAAAATTCAATGTTAAGATCTAAACCCTAAAAGCTAAGATGGTAGAGTTCGACGATACGGTTCCATCGCCGCTGGAATGAGCTCAATCCGAGTTCGTTTGATATCGTTTCTTAATGTTTTTGTCACTTCTTAGAGTTCTTAGCCGAAAACAACTTCTTATTTGATCCTCCCCCTTGTTATATATTGTGTAAATTATGTCATAACAAATGGAATAAAAGAATCAATGAATTTCCCCACTTTCATCTTACGTTATCAGCATTCAGCACACATTGTTCTCCTAAATCTTAGTTCCTTTTTCGTTACCAACAAGACATCCTCAAATCATAGTTTTGAAACTAGGCTTTAATGACATGCGAACTATGACACAAATTGTTTTTATGACGTGCAAAAGTGTGTGTCATCGTTTAGGTGTCGTAATAAAAAAAATATAAAAACGGATTGTATTTGTCATCTTATAATTTCTAATCCCCGCCCCTTTCTCCGATAAGACCTAGGGCTTCGATCATCTTCACAAAAATGAATAGAGCTTTGGATGATGCGGCTGCCTCCGGTTCATACAAATCCGTAATTCGTTTCAAATCTCCAAAGTTCGCCATTAGTCCATCCATCTTAGATCTTCCCTGGCATCCGCTTCCTTCTTCGATCTTGGATTCGATCCAATCAAAAAAATCTCTGGTTCCAAGTTTTTAGTTTTATTTATTGATTTCTGCATATTTATTAGATTTATTAGTTTGGTGGCTCGATTCATGTGTTCGGGCACATAATTGAATGATATGTTTGCCGTCTTAAGAAATTCTAACCTAATTTTATAGGTTTCACAGAAGCTTGTTAGTATTTTATAGCTTCGCTTGAGGGGCGTATTAGACAAATTTTATCTGATTGCGTTTGCATGGGTACTATATACTTTTCACTATCCATTCCTATAGGGTTTTGCTAATGGCCCCCTCTCACGTTTTATCTTTTTGTTCATACATTCCTTTTATATATTGTCTTAGTATTGTAATTAACAAACCATTTCTCCTTGGGGTGCTCCAGTATAGTTTGTCAAGAAAAAAGATGGTACATGAGAATGTGCATTTACTACATAAAGTTGAACAATCTCACTATAAAGAAAAAATAATGTGCATTGACTACATAGAGTTGAACAAGCTCACTGTAAAGAGCAAATAGCCGTTACCAAGGATTGATGACTTATTTGACCAGCTTCAAGGGGCAAGTTGGTTCTCCAAAATAAATCTCAAACCGGGTTATCATTAGTTGAATGTTAGGAAGGAAAACGTACCAAAAACATATTTTCGTACTCGGTATGGATATTACGAATGCCTCGTGATGTCCTTCAGGTTAACCAATGCCCCAACGGTATTTATGGATTTGATAAATCGGGTATGTCATCTAATGCTAGACCGATCAGTTATCGTGTTCATACACGACATACTGGTCTACTCGAAGAGCGAGGGTGATCACAAATGTCATCTTCAAGAAGTACCAGAGACATTGAAAAAAAAAATGCATTCAAAGTTCTCCAAAAGTGCATTTTGGCTTCAGAAGGTTCACTTCTTAGGTCACATTGTCAATCCAAGCGGAATTATGGCAAATCCCACTAAAATCGAAGCAGCTATGGAACAATGATCGCCAAATACACCCTCAGAAATTTGGAGTTTCTTCGGACTTGCAGGCTATTACCAAGGGTTCATTCAGGACATCGCTAAGATAGCCTCGCCTTTAACAAAGTTAACTAGAAAGGAAGTAAAGTTCGATTGGTTCCGCTCAAAATAATGCTTTTGAACAATTAAAGAAAAGATTGACCAAAGCTCTAATATTCGCCTTGCCTGAAAGAAACGAAGACTTTGTAATTTACTATGATGCCTCGTACCAAGGGTTAGGTTGCGTGCTTATGCAACAGGGTAAGGTGATAACGTATGTTTCACGCCAATTGAAAAGCCACAAGGCTAACTACCCAACTTATGATTTAGAACTTGCAGCCATGGCACTCGCATTAAAGATCTGGAGATATTACCTCCATGGAGTTAATGTACCATTTACACAGACCAAAAGAGTTTAAAGTACTTCTTAGAGCAGAAGGATCTGAATATTAGACAAAGGAAATGATTGGAACTGATCAAGGACTATGTTTGCGAGATATTTTATCATCCAGGGAAGGCTACCGTGGTGGCCAACGCTTTAAGTCGAAATGAGGGGCAGATGTTGGTAACTATATACCCAAGTAACGACATCAAACAATACTACTACTAAGGTATGATATAAAGGGTTACAACGTGAGCAACGAATGATAAGATTATTTAATGAATTAAATAATCTAAACACAATATCTGACAAAGAGATGAATAGAGATATAAAATTAATTAAATTAATTGATTATCAAATGTTGTAATTGGGAATTAATTTAATGAAGATTAATAATTAGCAAAATGTTTGATAATACGATTGGGTTTTGACTATATGGAAAATGATCAAATGTGAACCAAGTTTAAATGTGTAAACCAAAAAACTAAATTTTGCCCACATATTTAATATAGTTAATTGAGTGTTTAACATTTGAGGAGTGAATTAAAATAAGATGAAAATAAATGTGTGGTCCGAATTTGGTTTTTGGTTTACGAGTTCACAATTGATCTTTACCCTTAACTTTTGAGGTCATGGGTTCGAATCTTGCAAGGTGCACTTCACAAAAATTAGGAACACCCTCTGCAGACTTGAGCTGAAGAACGAAGCGAGAAGAGCCATGGGTTCTTAAATTATAAGCAAAAGCTAACTCAGGTACGCCAATGGTCAGAGAATGTGCACGATTCAGCCTATCAAGAGTAACCAAAATCCTCCAAACCATAGGCATGATTTGGGAGTAGCACAGGCCGGTAAGCTTAAAAAACTCAGCAATTAGTGGGGGAAAAGGATAAGACAATCCTATAGTAAAAGGATAACTGAGGAAACAAATCCAGGTTTTCGAAATCAAGCCCGCTTTTGTTCTAGAATCGAAAGGCCTGAAAATGGTTTTTTGAGGAAAAACATTGCTTGACTTCAAAAGCTTTATATCTTGATCCGTAAAAGAACAGAGCTCGATATCAGAGTGATCGAGGATCCCCTGATCAGTGAAATCCTCTATCGTTTCAACGATAATGGAGGAAGCCGATCTAGTCATTTTCTTGCCCATGATTATGAAAAAGAAGAAGGAAATCAGAAATCATAGAAGATGAATATTTTTACCTGCAATGGCTTGGAGAAGACGAGGATGAAAGAGAAGGAGTAATGCCTGTTTTATCTTAATAGCTCCCAACGGTTAAATCGCATTGGTTTTTGCAAAGATCTCTTCGCAATCTTATCATTATTCCCTATTTGATTTTTAAAATTTTATAGATGTCGATAAGATTGACAGCTGTTGAATTTGGGGACAATTGTTAGGGGTCATTTTACAGCTCAGGATCCTGGATCTTCAACATACTTCGGTATCCTGACAGGTTCCGGTATCCTCAATATTTAACTGTTATTATCTTTTAATTATTTTGACCAATACGCAGGTAAAACACGTGTTGTCAAGGTCATCCCTGAAGAATCGCTCCTGAAGTCGAGAAGAACGTGTTGAAGACGCGTGGAATGACTTGCAACGGTCATATTTGAAGAATTAGTCTATCCCGGGATTCTCGGATAGTTAGTTAGTTTTATCCTTGTATTTATTTCAGCAGCTTGATCGATTATAGGCACATTCTCAATACGCACTTAACTCTCTAGACTTGCAATCAGCTCTGTAACACTTAGATATCGATCATCTACTACTCAACACTTGTAATCTTTTTATTATTTATTCAATAAACGAGGCAGGGGACGATTGTCACCTCCCGAGGTTTTATGGCGGCGATCCCTAAAGATCAAAGGCTTTCCTCGTAAACAACCGTGTCACTTTTTACGTTTTTGCATTGTTCTACGTTAATTTTACAAGCACACTACCTCACAAACTAAGTTTGGTTACAAAATTAGTCTTGTTAGTTTTAACCCAAAACAGTAAGGTTTCACTTAAAAAGTTTATAACTTTACGTTAGAATGTGCATTGAATCGAGCTAGATAGTGAATATGATGTGTTTTAAACATTAACTCTGTTGTTTTCTCTTCCGGTGAATCTATAAGCGCGAGGGTCTTCTCTTCCACGCAAAACTATTTGATATATGAAAGCTCTGATACCACTTGATGCACGTTGGATGCATTATTCAAATGACTCAAGAACAATCGATTCTAGATTAACATTCATATGTAAAATTTATATAAAAACTTTTGATGGCCTCGTGTTCTATTTGATGATTTTTCATCGAGTCTCAACATTTGATAATCTCCTGTTTGGACCGCATGTTAGACCATCCGTAACGGTTTCACGGCTCGCATTTAATTTCAAATAATTAAATCTTAAACTTAATATTTAATTAAAAAGAAAAAAAAAGTATAATGAGTTGTATGATTGTGATTGGATGGAATTTGGTTTGGTTAGCCCCTTCCTCTGTGATTCTACCCACGCCCCCTTTCACGCCCACGGGGGCGATGTTCCAAGCCCAAAAAAGGGTAAGGTACACCACGCCCCCCCCCACGTTCCCACTACGACTGGCCTTATAATAGAATATAATTGTTAGTTCCGTAGATATAATAGGTCAAAAGTTATAATATTGATATTATGGAAAATTTTAAATTGATTCTAGATGTAAAATTTATATAAAAACTGTTGATAGCCTCGTGTTCTATATGATGATTTTTGGTCCAGTACGTCTTTGGACGGTAGGTTATCTATCCTATATAATAAACAAGTAAAATAGGATGACACGTGTCACCACTACATTTCACCTCGCCAATTTTCCCCTAAAATTGGTGAAAACTAAATTAAATTTAAAATATTTAATCCTCCAAATTTAAAATATTTAATCCTTTAAATTTTTTAAAAGGTTCATAATTATATTATATTAAGAAAAAATTAACATCTAAATAAGTTATTTAAAATTAAATTGGAAAGTTGTTCTAATTATATTATGTTAGGAATTATATTATATTAAGAAATAATTGTTAATTATATAGGATACAGTTTAGCGAATTAAATAAGTGATTTGAATTTTATAATCAGAGAGTTAATACTTTAAATTTGATTTGAAATTCCTTAAAATAAGTCGCATAATTTTGTATTTTTTTATTATTAGTAATACTGATTATTCTCTTTTGAAATTACTATATGCATATATCAAATGCAAAACCTTTGTATAACATTTTTTAAACTTTATCATACTCATTTAATAGAGAGAGCTCATTAACAAAAATATTGCACTATTTTTAGATTACATATTTGAATCATATAAACAATTCAAAATATGCAGACTTATTTAAAATATTTCTATTTTTTATATATTTTTTATATGGTTGTCAGTTAAAATCACTTTTCTTATTTACATAATAACTTACTTGTCAGTTACCTTTTACCAAATTTAAAAACCCTACAATTTTATTAAAATTTATTAAAAAAGACAACTTTGCTTAATTATTCAATTTTGGAAGCGATTTCAAAGTTTGAAATTGTGTTAAAGTTTATAAAAAAAGCAACATTTATTATTTATCCAATTTTGGTAACAAATTCAAATTTCAAAGTTTGAAATCGTGTTAAATTTTAAAAAAATTGTACAAATTAATTTATATGTGGTAGAGATTTCAATACTCTATAAGTATCAATACCATGTCATTCTCCGAAGACACTACTCATTTAGTTCCTTACCTCGATTACTCTGCAAACCAAGGTAAGATGTTCTTATTTTTTTTTAATTATAATCGTATTTCATACATGATAGTATATTAAAGTCAATTATCTTTTTTTTATATAGATTGATGGAGTCCGAAAATGTATCTATGCTAAACGTCATTGATGTTTTACAAGACAAGTTTACTATCAAAGTGCGTCTAATCAGAATGTGGAAGCAGCCATTGTGGAATAATTCCAATGAGATAGGCTCAATAGATACAAGTTTACTATTTTATGATATATATCGTTTTCTTTACACGAGTTTTTACTGTCCTTTTTTATAGTTTTTACAACAATTTTTATACGTTTTTACTACATTTTTATGCAGTCTAACTGCAGATTTTTATGCAGATTCTATGCAGTTTTCCTGCAGAATTTCAAGCAGATTCTATTCAGTTTTTATCGCAAGTTTTAGTTTTTACTACAGATTTTATACATTTTTACTACAGTTTTTATGAAAGATTTTATATGTCAAAGGTTTAGCTAAAGTGTTTTGTTCAACTTTCATGTTTTTTAGTGCTAATTGACTTACATGAGCTTCTACTTTGTAAATGATGCAACCGGGTTGTTTGTTGATAATAATTTGAAAACTTCGCAATTTTATATGTCATTGCATTGGATACTTAAATTCTCAGCTGTGTTAGGTTGATTTTAATAAAGTATGATTTATAGGTTTCTATTGTGCATTAAGTTGTTGGAAGAAAAATAAGAAAAGCTTCTTTGATTCCCATGGTGGTTTGTTTTTTTCTTTTCTTGAGGGTATTTTTAAGCATGCTATGGCATTGCATGAAATGTTTGCCAATTGTGTGTGTATATACTGTGTTTTTAGGTCTCATGAATGGATGATGTGAATAAGCAAAGCTATAAAAGTATGAAGGGAATGAAACTTACAAGTTTATTTTAACTTTTCTTCAGATTACAATATAATAGTAGGTTAAAATCCCGTGTATTACACAGGTTAAATAAATAAAATGTTATATATTTAGTAATAAAAATTTTATATTTTAGAAAACCCGTGTAATACACGGGTTGAATAAACCAGTATATTACACCGGTTAAATAAAATATAATATAATTTGTTAACAAACACATTTGTCAAAATATGTTTTTAAAAAATGTAATTTGTCGTGACAGTTATAAGTTTTGTTAAGTTAGTTTTTAAAACATTTTTTTAACTGAGTATTGATTTTTTAATTTAATTAATAAATATTAGTTCATATTAAGTTCATTTGATTGATGATATAATAACTATTTATAATTAAATAATAAGTATTCGTAATTAGATTTATTAATATAAAGATTATTATTTAATAGGAGAGAGAAATAGAAAATCTAATATTTAATAGGAAAGAGAGTCGGGAAAATAAAGATGATGAGTAACCAGAGAGTGACACCTATCATGAAGAGATTTTCATTTATTAGAGTAGTAAGATTTGTACCTAAATCTTATATTTAACATATTTTTTTATTTCACATTGTATTGTTTATTTGTCCCCGTGTAATACACGGGTTCTAACACTAGTAATAAAATATAATTGTTATTTCCATAAATATAATAGGGAAAAATTTGTAATATTGATATTGTTCATAATATAATAGGTCAAAAGTTGTAATATTGTTCTTGTTCAGAATTCAAAAATCGCTATTGACATAATCTTTATTTTACATGATCTTTTAAGAAATATTCTTAGTTTACTTTTATCAAGAAGAAAAATTCACCATAAACTTAGACAAATCAAACGATGAACTTGACTTTTACTTTGAAATTCATACCTTAGTTTGCTTAACACGTTTCTACTCCAAGACTTTTCGATTAAAACTTCACTATAAATATTATTTTCTTTTTTACAGTTTGTGAAAACATTATCCTATTTGTTAACATAAAGCAATAGATAATTTAAAAGGTTTACAGATATAAGATAAACTTAGAAAAAATCATATGATGAAATTGACTTTTATGCTTGAAAATTCATACCTCAATTTGCCTAAACCAGCTATATAACCGATTCGGTTAAGTTCTTTTAAACCGCCTTTGTTTGAACTGACTTGTCATTGTTCACACTAGTTGAATAACGTGGTCTATATAAACACGCCCATCTCCATTAGATCAAACTCATCAAAACATGAAGAAACCTGAGCTAAGTTCTTTTGTGTTCATCTTGGTTCTAACTCATTGTTTCTTTGTTTCATGGGGAGCCTCATCCCCCAATGTTGATGATACACCAAGTTCAGAGGATTTCATAGGCTGTCTTCAATCCAACTCCAATAATGGCACCTTCATCGCTCAACTCGTTTACACCCCTGTCAATTCATCTTTCGAGTCCATTTGGGAAGCTAGAGTCAACAATCTTAGGTTCATTAAACCCTCCACTCCAAGACCTTCTGTCATTGTAACTCCGGTCGACGAAACCCAAATCCAAACAGTTCTTTACTGCACCAAGAAACACGGATACCAGATCAGGATCAGGTCGGGAGGACATGACTTCGAAGCCCTCTCGTCTTCTGCTGAAGTTCCGTTTGTCATGATTGATCTCGTCAATATGAAGTCTATAGATGTGGACGTCGGAAACAGGACTGCATGGGTCCAGGCTGGCGCCCTGCTTGGTGAAGTCTACTACAGTATTTCTCAGAAGACCAACACCTTGTATTTCCCGGCGGGTCTTTGCCCCACGGTGGGTGTTGGTGGGTACTTGAGTGGTGGCGGTTATGGAAACCTCATCAGGAAATATGGTACTGCTGCCGATAATGTTGTGGATGTTCGGTTCATGGATGTCAATGGAAATATCTTGGATAGGAAGTCGATGGGAGAAGATTTGTTTTGGGCACTTCGTGGTGGTGGTGCTTCCAGTTTCGGAATAGTTCTCTCATGGAAGCTGCAGTTGGTTCCAGTGCCGGAAATAGTCACTGTTTTCGGCGTAAATATAACACTTGAAGAAAACGGAACAGATATACTCTACAAATATCAATTTGTAGCACCAAATATCCATCCTGATTTGCTCATAAGAGTTCAAATATCCAGCGAAAATATCGGCAACACCAGCAAGAAAACCGTACGAATGTTGTTTGAAGGACTTTATCTAGGCAAAATTGACGCATTGCTTCCATTGCTAGACAAAAACTTCCCGGAGCTGAAGGTGAGACGAGAGATATGCGAAGAAATGACAATGGTCCAGTCATCCCTTGTATTAGGAGATCAGGGATTCACAAGCTCCACCCCAACTGAGGTTCTTGCGAACCAATCTGCCATCGTGAGGCGGACATGGAACTACAAAAATAAATTAGACTATGTCCGCACTCCGATCCCTAAAAGCGGGCTCAGAAAGATCTGGAGAAAGTTGTTTGAAAATGACGGATCAGATATTATGATCATGTACCCATTTGGTGGGAAGATGGAGGAGTATTCTGATACAGCAACTCCATATCCTCATAGAGCTGGGGTGTTGTACCAATTGCTTAAGGGTGTCAATCTTGCCGATCAAATTTCAGACACGACTCCCGTATCACTCAGAAGGATAGATTGGGTGCGAGGATTTGACAAGTTTTTAGAGCCATACGTATCAAAGAACCCGAGGGAGGCGTATTTGAACTACATTGATCTTGATTTGGGGTTTGGAAGTGGCAGTTATGAAGAAGCAAGTGTTTGGGGAGAAAGGTACTGGAAGAGAGACAATTTTAAAAAGTTGATTCGAATCAAGGCTGAAGTAGACCCGGAGAATTTCTTTAGGCACCCACAAAGCATACCGGTTTTCTGAACAACGGCTTTTGAAGAATGATTCAAAGTATATACATTATATGGTTCTAGTTCGTTTTATTATTATTCATCACAATAATAAAAATATAATAAACATGTGTGTCATATAAGTGTTTTGGAATACTATGTACAAGAATAATATGTATGAATATATCGCTAGGCAATAAAATTGATAAACATTTGTTTAAATACAATCGCACATATATTTATACCAAATCTGTCAAACTCGTACGTACCTCCACATTGTAGCCCCGACCACCAGTTGCCACCGCCAACACCACCAGCGGTAACTTCACCCAACGCCACCTCTACCGCCACCACCCTAGTTGCCTGCCACTGCCAGCAATGCCATTGCCATCACTGCCGCCTGCACCACCTCATCTTCAGACATATAAAATTGTGAACGTATATATAAAGAAATTTGTGTTAATAAAACCTTTAGAATTTCGGTTGATAATGACGCTTGAAGTGCTTTACCATGCCCATATGCTCTTATTGGGGGGGGGGGGGGGGGGGGGGGGCTCATGACAAATCTAAACAAATATCCAAGTTATTCATAATTTCATAGTACTAATTTCTACAAAGGAAGAAGAAATTTAAAAAAAAAATCAGGATCCCATAGAACAGAATCATCAAGAACTACAAGCTAAAAACCACAGGCTCTCCAATAATATGTCAAATGCAAGTTATATATTTTTTTTTTCACAAAAAGTTTATTATGCTTATAATAGGGGCTTTAAGATGCTAATTTTATATTTCATTTATAAAGCTTAATTTATACATCTTCCTTCACATGATAAATTACTAAAAAGAATATTGAAAATGATTTGAAAACCCATAACCTTATACTTCAAAGTTCAAGATTAGTATATCACACATATATATGCTTTTAGATACATAGATGACTGTCTGCAGGTTAACAGTTAGATATATACTTTTTTTAGGGTCATTACCTATCATTACACTTGGTACATAGATAGGATATTTTTTATTTATGTTTATGCTTTTTAGTGGTTTATATCAAAATAATGGAAATTGTTTTAGGTCCTAAAACTTTCATCAACAAACCTGATTTTTGAGCCCTTTCTTCCATAGCATCAATGATCATGACATGAACAACATATAATGGTGTGTTCACAAAATCAGCCAAACGAATTGCTCGAGTTGTAGCTTCACCTTCCAGCTACAAGAACACTGACAAAAATTATCTTTTGTTTAAAACTATAACAACAATAACTTATCACTGGACTTGAATTGCCAAAATCAGCCAAACAAATGAATCGCTATGCTTCCGGTTACAAGTTTACGATGAAATTTTAAAAGTTATTCTATATAGATTATCATTTTTATGCCATCAAAACATTCAAATTGAAAAATATAACATCTAAAGTAGCCAATTTCTCATGAACAATCAACTTACCTCAATTTCGTTTTCATTGCCAATTGCTCTCAAAGTAGCTATAAGAGTGGCCATTAATACTTGATGTGGATCAACCAAAAGATCTGTAAAAACCTAAAAAACGGGACTGATAAAATTTAAAACTTTAATGAACCCAAATCCAAATTACAATTAAGAACTTCATTGCTATTTAAAAGCATACTGACAAAACCCCAAGCTCTTATGCTTTGCATAAATTTGTTATTAGATCTATGGCAGATGAGCAGAAAGATCAATTGTGGTTACTTCAAACCAATAATCATATAAAACCTAGATCACAAACAGAAGAAAAAAAAAAAGATTAGACAAAAACACACTTGCAATCGCCACCATTGCCCTCAATGATTAACAAAAAGGGTTGGGAAGACTAATGTAACACTACACTTTACTTCAAAGTTCATATTACTTGTTTAATCATACAACGGCGGAATAGTCAGACTGTCAAAATATGAATCACCATAACCAACAACTTGCTATTCCATTATGGTTTCAAACAAAATTGTATGAAGTATATCAAATAATAATAAAGACGTTACTTAGCATGATGCAACACGAGCTCCTTCAGCAGGTTTATCCACAAGAACCATACCAGTTGGGTTTTGAGTAGATTGTGTCTTGACTGTTTCAAAACAGTACAACAATCCTATCCCATATAAAGTAATATGATAAAATCATTGAAATAGTAGTTAATAAAGGTCACCACAAATGGCGTTCATAAAATGGGCTACATAGAGTATATTATGTTGCCAAACGGGTAGAACGGAAAAATTAAGAAATTTGAACTTAAAAGGAAACGGGTCAAAATGATTAAAAAAATTATATATGTTTATTTTTTGTTTATTACAAAACTTAATTTAAGATGAGTTGACCCGGATGCAACAAGCCGACGAAGAGGTTGATGAGGAAGAGGTACTACGGTGTGCCCTTGCTGAGAGACGATGTTAGAGCCGAGGGGTATACCCTTTAATGTCTCATCTTTGTCCTACTCTCAATTCAACGAACTGAACGAACCAATCCGGCAATTGAATGAGACCGTCAAACAGATGAAAAGGGACGGTAGACTATCCGGCAACCAAGATGAGGAGAATGATGACGATGAAGATGATTAAACTATTTGTAATATTTAATTTGAATGGTTTGTAATAACTTGACACATTTTGTATATTTTGTGGAATGTTTTATATATTATTTGAACGGTTTACAATGTATGAATTTCCAGTTTGTTAGTTGAATCGTTATTTAGAAAATTCTAGAAAATTTGTAAAATTTGAAAAAAAAAATTAGATTTAGACCTTTACCGAAGACATGTCGTCGAGAAAAGGGAAATCTATCTAGATGACTAGTTTCCGACGACATTTTGACCTTTGCCAATGAACATTTTCCGACGAGACCTTTACCGACGACATGTCATCGAGAAAGGCAAACTCGATGACATGTCGTAGCTAAATGTCAACGAATCTGCCTAGTTTTCTTGTAGTGATCTCAACATTTGATAACCAAGGTTATAATTGAATATATAATAGTTATTTCCATAGAAATAATAGGTCAAAAGTTGTAATATTAATATTGTGCATGATTCATAAATCACTCTTGACATGATCTTTTTTTGACATGATCTTTTAAGAAGTATCTTAGTTTACTTTTGTTATGTAGAAAAGTTGTGCAGATATAAGATAAACTTAGAAATATCAAACGATGAACTTGACTTTTACGTTTGAATTTACTCTTCCTTCCGCTTACAATTTTTCAAATTTTTTACTTTTTTTTGTTTAAAAGTCAAATTACTTTCGTTTAGACGATCCTACATTTTGGACAATTCAGTAATTATTAAGGTTAAACGAGAAAGTTTACCCGCACTCCACGGCGAAATGCGGATCTTAAACGGTTGAGGCAGTGCATTAATGTGTATAAACAAAAAAACGAAACGTTGTTGAATACACAAAATTAATGTATGAAGTTACCGTGACTCGGTTGTGGAAATCAAGAAACGTATTAGGTTACGGCGGATCGGTTATGGAGATAAGTTTGAAAAAAAAATTGTCTACGTTTGATAACGGTGTTGTATTCAAATTCGGGTTTTCTTTGTATCGAGGGCTATAGTGAATCTGCGTTTCGACGTAAGTTTTATCCCTGCAAACAAGACGAACTGATAACCGTCATACTCCCACCACATAGCACGGAGAAAAAAACTAGTTCATACCTTAATTTTCTTAACACAATACTCCAAGACTTTCCAATAAAACTTCACTACAAATATTATTTTCTTTTTTACAGTTCTGACAAATCATATCCATATTTGTATAAATTTATACAGAAATTTAAAAAGCTTACACAAAGAAAAACTGTGTAGCATCTATTTTTTTAAGATTTATTTATAAATAAACCTATGAAGTGCGCATCAGTTTGGACGGGAACCAGCTATATAACCGGTTCGGTTAACTACTTTTAAACCGCCTCCGTTTGAACTTGTAAAAAAAAAAAATGTCAAACTAGTTGAATAACGTGGTCTATTGTTGTCCTTTCACTATATATAAATCACCAAAACATGAAGAAATCTGAGCTAAGTTCTTTTGTGTTCATCTTGGTTCTAATTCATTGTTTCTTTGTCTCAAGGGGAGCCTTATCCCCCAATGTTGATGATACACCAAGTTCAGAGGATTTCATAGGCTGTCTTCAATCCAACTCCAACAATGGCACCTTCATCTCTCAACTCGTTTACACCCCCCTCAATTCATCTTTCCGGTCCATTTGGGAAGCTAGAGTCAACAATCTTAGGTTCATTAAACCCTCCACTCCTAGACCTTCAGTCATTGTAACTCCTGTCAACGAAACCCAAATCCAAACAGTTCTTTTCTGCACCAAGAAACACGGATACGAGATCAGGATCAGGTCGGGAGGACATGACTTCGAAGCCCTCTCATCTTCTGCTGCAGTTCCGTTTGTCATGCTTGATCTGGTCAATATGAAGTCTATAGATGTGGACGTCGGAAACAGGACTGCATGGGTCCAGGCTGGCGCTCTGCTCGGTGAACTCTACTACAGTATTTCTCAGAAGACCAACACCTTGTATTTCCCCGCGGGTGGTTGTCCCACGGTGGGTGTTGGTGGGTACTTGAGTGGTGGCGGTTATGGAAACCTGGTGAGGAAATACGGCACTGGTGCCGATAATGTTGTGGATGCTCGGTTCATGGATGCCAATGGAAATATCTTGGATAGAAACTCGATGGGTGAAGATTTGTTTTGGGCACTTCGTGGTGGTGGTGCTTCTAGTTTCGGAATAGTTCTCGCATGGAAGCTGCAGTTGGTTCCAGTGCCGCATATAGTTACTTATTTCAAGGTGAATATAACACTTGAAGAAAACGCAACAGATATATTCTACAAATATCAATACGTAGCACCAAATATCCATCCGGATCTGCTCATAAGAGTTCAAATCTTCAGTGAAAACATCCACAACACCAGCAAGAAAACCATAAGAATGTTGTTTGAAGGACTTTATCTAGGCAAAATTGACGCATTGCTTCCATTGATGGCCAAAAACTTCCCGGAGCTGAAGGTGAGACGAGAGATCTGCGAAGAAATGACAATGGTGCAGTCATCCCTTGTACTAGGAGATCAGGGATTCACAAGCTCGACCCCAACCGAGGTTCTTGCGAACCAATCTGCCATCGTGAGGCGGGCGTGGAACTACAAACATAAATCAGGCTATGTCCGGACTCCTATTCCCAAAAGCGGGCTCAAAAGGATATGGAGAAAAATGTTTGAAAATGACGGATCAGAGATTATGATCATGTACCCATTTGGCGGGAAGATGGAGGAGTATTCTGATACAGAAACTCCATATCCTCATAGAGCTGGGGTGTTGTACCAGCTGCTTAAGGGTGTCAATCTTGCCGATCAAACCTCAGACACGACTCCGGTATCGCTCAGACGGATAGATTGGGTGCGAGGGTTTGACAAGTTTTTAGAGCCATACGTATCAAAGAACCCGAGGGAGGCGTATTTGAACTACAATGATCTTGATTTGGGTGTTGGAAGTTGTAGTTATGAAGAAGCAAGTGTTTGGGGAGAAAGGTACTGGAAGAGAGACAATTTTAAAAAGTTGATTCGAATCAAAGCCGAAGTAGACCCGGAGAATTTTTTTCGGCGCCCACAAAGCATACCGGTTTTCTGATCAGTTAAAGAAAGATTCAAAGTATATATAGTTCGTTTTCTATTTCTTGAAGAAATTTGTAATGTGATGGGGGCATTCATCACAATAATAAAAATATAAGAAACGTGTGTATCATATGTTGGGAATCCTAGATGATAAAAATGATAAACATTTGTTTAAATACAATCGCACATATAATCATACAAAATCTCTCAAACTCGTACATCAATCAAGGCCTCAAAACATGACTTTGCAAAAATAAACATATCCTCCATGGTCGATAGACGGATTGACCGTGAACCGGTCTAATGTCTCTTCTCCGGATCTAAATAAGAATCTACACAAATATTAAAAACCATTAAACTAGTTTCTTTTCATATGTTTATATATATTTAAAAGGTTTCTACTACACATGTGTAGGCATGCATATAAACGGAATTTGTTTATATTTTTTTGTTTGAATTTAATGAAAAATTAATAAACATTACATTTATATCATTTTTTATATTTTAAAACTTTTAAGATTGTAAAAGTAAACGACTGTTTTTGTTCTGTGTTCTCGCTTAGCCACGAGTCTAACTAGAAGCAATTCGAATCAACTTGCTCAGATGCAAAATAGCAACATTAGTCCAACCGTGGAATAACCATCCCCAAGACGTTATTTTAATATTAACTTTAAAAGACCATCGCTTCAATAGAACTACAAATGCAAAATGAAGTTATAGTGAAGCAAAACCACGAAGCTTAAATAATCACCCATGAATGAATAAAAACAAATTAATCCATGTTTTCATAAACAATCCAAAATTCTTTATAAAACCAAGTTTAATAAAACTGAGAGTTAGTTCTTTATTTTAGTCGATCCATATGATTTGACTCAAATAACACTTTTAATCAGTTAATTTAAATGACTTATTTAAGAAAAACGTCTATGCAATGATCGTATATTGTGTGTAAGTATAAATATAGGTTGCATAATTATAAACAAATGTTATGTTATTATTATTATATATGTTACGTAATTATTTTTATATAACTTGTGTAATTATTTATATATGTTGCGTTATTATTTGCACGTAATTGGTAATATACGGTTGCATAATTATGTTATAGTGTGCGTAATTATGTAATTTGTGTACATGATTATGCGCGGACAGATTTACCTCTCACTTAAAAACACGTGTTACGTTTTAGTGGTTTCGTAACTTTCGTATGATATAAAAAGTTTTTGCACGATAACTTACCTATATATGTTTACTAGGTTAGAATCCCGTGTATTACACGAGATTGTATATTAAAAAAGATAAACCTTATAAATTTTTAAATACATCATAACTTGTTAGACTATTATTATCTTCTCGAGATATATCAAGTGGAAATGTGTGTGTATATAACAAATTAGTATTTTTCTTTAATTAGTTATATTTTGATTTCCTGTTATATATTCTTATTTAATATAATTGGTATTCTTTTTTAATAGTATATTTATAATATCATTATTATTTAATAAGATAGATGCACATTTATTAGGAGAGAAAGGCGGGAAAATTAATATGAGAATGCATGAGGAAGTGACAAGTGTCCACCTTAAACCTTTATTTATTAGTATAGACTAGTTTAGATCACGTGTCTACACACGGGGTGAACAATATCAATATTTAAAATTTTTAAATCTTTATGTATATATTTTACAAGTGTAAAAATATATTACATATACTACGGATATAAACAAACTCAAAATATGTAAAAAATAATATATAATTGGGTTTCGAAAATACATTAATTACTATTTAATGTAATTTGACTTTCAATTACTATTTGATTGAAATAAAAATTACATAATTAAATTTTAAAGTTTCTTATAAGAAGGGATAATTTAAAATAAATGTTTTTATTAGTGTAATTAATACTTTCTTTAAATATATATTATTATTTAAAGATAGAAGTGAATTAAATAAGAGAGAGGCGGGAAAAAAATGATGAGAATGAATATGAAGGTGACAAGTGACACTAAAAACCTTTATTTATTATATAGTATAGATATAGATGTGTGTGTTTTTATGAATCTATTATGTGTATATGAATGCATGTGTATACTAGTCACGGTTAGAGGTGCACAAAAAAACCGGTTTTTTTTTAACCCGGTCCAAACCGGCAAACCGGTTTGGGTTAAACCGGTTTTGACCAAACCGGTTCGGGTTGCCCAAAAACCGCCGGTTTGAAACCGGTTTGAGGATTTCTGAAAAAAATCGGGTTGGGACCGGTTTTGGCTAAACCAGGTTAGAAAACCGGTTTTTTTTAATCGAATTAAATAGCATTAAATATCATTAAATATCATTTATTAAATGAATTAAATAGCATTAAATAGCATAAGATATCATTAATAGTATTAAATAACATTTATTAAATAAATTAAATAGCATTAAATATAATTAAATATCATTTATTAAATGAATTAAATAGCATTAAATATAATTAAATATCATTTATTAAATGAATTAAATAACATTAAATAGCATTAAATATCATTAAATAGCATTAAATAGCATTTATTAAATGATTTTTAAAAAACATAGTAATTAGCATTTATTAAATGATTTATTTAATTAAATCAAAAATTAAAAATATAAATTTTTTTTTTAAATAAAAACCGGTTTAAACCGGTTTTTTAACCCAAACCGGTTTGACCGGTTTACATATTTCCACCTCCAAAACCGGTTTAACCCGAACCGGTTTGGGCTCAAACCGGTTTTGACTTTTCGTTGACCAACCAGTTCGGGTCGGTTTGAACCGATTTGTGCACCACTAGTCATGGTTGAACTTGGCCAAATTAGTGGATCATTATTAAATTTGGTCAAAATTAGCCCAAAATAATGAAATCCCCATAATCAAACTAAAACGTAGTGAAAGAAAATGTCGCAACTTAATTTTCGAACCAAACTTTTTAATTTTTAAATTCAATAAAACACTTATGTAGGTTATAAATGCTATAGTTTACAAAACAATTGCTTTAAATTACAAAAAAAAGTTAATAAAATGTTAATGTAATTAGGTGTGAAAAAATTGTTGTTAGTGTTTTAATTTTTAACCAAAACATATTCGAACCCGAACCATTATGTATCTACAACAAATTTGGTTTATCATACTCGTTTCATCATAACTACTTTAACAGAAAAACTTTATAACTTCATAGAAATTTAACAAACTTTCACAACTGTTCAATTTAAGTCATTCAAATATTAAAAGAAAAACTTACTTTTGTCACTCAAAATATGATCATTAAAAAATGTATGAATAACTTGGAGAAATCAAAAGACAAACATGACTTTTGTTGCTTAAGTGAAACTTCTTACCTCAACTTGAATAAAATAGAACTGTTGGTCGTTAAATATTTCATAGGGATGACCAGGATGTGAATGTTAGGGATAATTGAGAAAAATGTTTCGTTTAAAAATTAAGTGTTAGCAACGAAATTATTATCATCGGATATGCCCGTCGGTGATTATTGATATGCCCGTCGGTGATTATTGACGAAATAGCGACGGAGCAGTCAAATCCAAAATTTAAGTCGTTAAATCAAACGGCCGTCTTTGAACCATTACTTTGCCATACTCAATCTTAACAATATATAACACACAACAAGAAAGGAGTGAAATATATATCCGTATTATAATAAAAAACTGAATTTTGTGTCACTTATCAACACCATATTCATCCTCACATTCATTTTCCCCTCAAAACCACATTTACATCCTCCATCCAATATTTTCATATTTAGCTCATATTTTTTAAAAGATTACATAAATAAACATTTTACCAAATCAATTTCATCATTAACTCACATTTTGTAAAAAAATTTATCATCAAAAGTGAATATTTAAAAAAAAACAAGAATAAAAAATAGGATATTTAACAAAAAAACGAGTTTTTAAAATTTTTATCTAAAAGCGAGTTTTTAAAATTTTATCAATAAGAAACCAAAATTTAAATTTGCATATAAAATTTAAAAATACTACTTTTGTATTTTAAATAAATATGTGTTAAAATAAAGTTTGCTAATATTTAATTAGTAGTTTTTTAATTAAATTTGATATCAAATTTGTATAAAAAATGTGTTAAGATATTTATCAATATAAATTTAACGCTTCACCCTGTGTGTTACACAAGGTTTAAAACTAGTAATATAATAAATAAAGGTTTTAGTGGTACACTTGTCACTCACACGTGGATCCTTAATATTTTTTTCTTTCTATAATTATTTTTATAAAATGTTTTATATTTTTTTTTAAATATGATTGTTCATAAAATATTTTTATAATTTGAACATTTCTTCATTTTTTTATAAAACATTTTTAAAAAATAACAATATAACATTTTTAGAATTTACATATCTTTATAAAAACTGATGTTTTATAAAAGTTTTATTTATTTAACACTAGCTTAGATCCCGTGTATTACACACGGGTTGAAAAATATCATACATTTAATTTTCTAAAATCCTTATATATATTTTTTAATATAATTTGACTTTCATTACTACTTGATTGAAAATAAAAGTTAAATAATTAGATTTCAAAGTTTTTTATGATAAAAGATAATTTAATTAAATGTATTTTATTAGTATAATTAGTATTTTTTTAAATATATTGTTATTATTAAAAGATGAAAATGTATTTAATAGAAGAAAGAGGCGAGGAAAAAATGATGAGGATGCATATGGAGGCGACATGTGACAAGAAAACCTTTATTTACTAGATAGTATAGATATGTAAGAGATAGATTTTAACCTAATTTCCTAATAAACTAGGTCAATTTTATTGGTAGTTTTTTTTTTTCAAATTAAATACCTACACTGACAACATAACCTATTTTGTCACATTTTTTATTCCTCAATTAGTTGGAAAATATTTTATGAGAAAGCTACTCAACTTTAATAATATAAAACAAATATGTTGTCCAAATCAAACAAATATAAATGCACTAGTAAGACACGAAACTATAATAGGTTTTAATATTATAAATTTTCATGACTTTGTTTCTTATACAATTACTAAATATTAAACTTATATACTTGCATAATATTTAAATAAAACTAGTTTTTTTTCCTCGCGTTTCGCGGTGGGAGTTTTGTCGTTTTTTCCTGTAGAAACGCATACCAATGCTCGTTCCGATAATAGCAAAACCAGTAATGATGTTATTTTTGGCTCGTCGAAAGCATAAAAGTCAATACAAATACCGGCAACGATGTTATTCGCTTATAACCTGGCGTCCGCTATAGCCTACGATACAAAATAAAAACTCTTCGTTTTAAGAAAAAAAATCATACAAATACCGGCTCCGATAATACCAATACCGGCACCAAAAAAAACTAAAGACAGCCGCAAGCGAAAGTTATTACAGAACAATGAAATCATTAAAAAATGAAACAGGTTAAAAACGTAAATTATACAAAGTATGAGGGTAAAAAAAATGGGACAAAAATTAAAAAACTTACTATTCAATTGCTTTGGTAAATCAATATAAAGGAGAATCCGTTTTAAAAAAAAAGTCATACCAATACCGGCTCCGATAATACCAATACCGGCACCAAAAAAATTAAAGACAGCTGCAAATGAAAGTTATTATAGAAAAATGAAAACATTAAAAAATGAAACGGGTTAAAAACGTAAATTATACGAGGGTAAAAAAATTAGACAAAAACTAAAAAAATTAAAAAACTTACTATTCAATTGTTTTGGTAAATCAATATATCGGAGAATAAAAGGGTAAAATAAATTTTCAGTTTACTTTTCTCAAATAGAAAGCCTATAAGAGAAACTTTGAAAAATCAAATGATGACCTTAGACATTTATGTTTGAAAATTCATAGCTTGACTAGTTTTTTTTCACACGGTGGAAATTTGGTCTTTTTTTCCCCGTGTCATGTGCCACGATTTTGGTCGTTATCGTTTCGGTTTATCGAAAAACAGAAAAGCGAATACCGATATCGGTTTTGATAATACCAATTGCGGTCACAGTGCACTCGCTATACCCTACAATCCTAAAAAAATACTTGATTTTAAATGCAACTCCGTTTTCAAAAAAATCTTATCGGAACGTTGACAAAAAACTAATGACAGTCGCACAGTCTGTGTTTTTTTTTAAGTTGATGAACAATTATTGTGTCAAATATTTGCAAATTGTAAAACTTTGGTGGTTAATCTACAAAAACATAAAACTTTACTCTAGTTACCGACCTAACTCCCGTGTGTTACATGTGGGTTTTTCTTCCTAAACCCTATGCGACAGGCGATTGGTTTTGACTAAGATTTAAAGTGAAACGTAGAAAAAATAAAGATGTGGCACAAATAAGGGAAAAAGGATTAAAACTAAAGCAAATCTATAATACTAAAAACACAAAGATAAATAAAAAAAAACTTATTATTAAAAAAAAGAAATTTAAACCAACCTCCCACAAGTTATATGAAAAAAATATTGTATGTGGGTTTCGAACTCATGGCATTAGCTTCCCACACAAACAACAAAACCAATCCATCTAGCAGCATAGAGGTCGAAATTAAATTATTTAAGTTAAAAGAAAGTGGGTATTAAAATAATAATTAAGTTACTGTAAATACCGACGACTTTTAATAATTATGGAATTAGTTTAAAGCATTCGTACTAGACTTTCGAATAAAACTTTAATATAAATATTTTTTTCTTTTCTAAATATAATAGTTTAGAACGGTCATCTAGGTGGGCCGACTGGGCATTATACAATTTTTATTTTAGTACATGTACTAATTGCAATCTAGCTCCTTGCTAAGTTCCCTTTCTTATATGGCTATTAATGAAATTCCTCTTTCTGCCCTTCAAAAAAGAAAATATTATTCATATTTGTTAACATAAATCAATAGAGAAAATAAAAACTAAAAACTATACAAAAAGAAAACAAGATCTATTAAATTTGTTTATAACACAAACCTATGAAGAATTGTTCTCAGAATCGTATTGTAAAGGCAGTTGGCCCGTGAAGTCACTGTATTTTTTTTAGCAGCGAACTCACACATCCACTAAATCTACTGCTAAATCTACGTCATTTTGTCTAAGATTAGACTTAACCCTCAACCACTTGAAATGACATCATGGTACCATTGGGCTACCTTTTAAATAATTGGACTACTAATAGCACACGAGAATTGCTATTTGGATTTGGCCATATACACATCGTATAGGTCAATACGATGCGTATAGCCCTTCAAAATTTCCTATGCCCGACATCCTCGTACAAATTGGTCATTCCAACCTTATACGCATCGTATATGGCAATACGATGCAGTTTAGGGTACGAGGTACCTTCTGCTACTAGTCATCCATCACCTCGCTATACGCTCCGTATAGGTCTATACGCGGTGTATAACGATGTGATAGATGACTAGTAGCAGAAGGTACCTCGTACCCTAAACTGCATCGTATTGCCCTATACGATGCGTATACGAGGTTTGACCACGTTTGACCCGAGTCCTATACGCACCGTATTGCCCTATACGATGCGTATAGGGCCCAAATTTTATGTATTTAACCATGCAAAATTCTTATTCGAACGTATCGTTCAAAAAAATTTCAAACAATCTCTCAAAAATTATAAACATGTCTTGGTGGTGGGATGGTAACTACGGTTTTCAGGTATATTCTAACGAGTCGCTGGAAAACAACCCGCAAAGTTCTGGCGTTCAAGAGGTGAACTGGGAGGAGGTCTCGTCCGACGTTTATTCTAATCAACGGGTAAGGCTTCCAGATTTGAACGAGCCACTGAGCAATCCCGAGTTCGTATACGGTGAACCGTCTTATCTTACACAACCCACGAACGACTACGTATACGGTGAAGTCTCTTACCCGACACAACAAACTAACAACTTCGTGTGCGGTGAAGTCTCTTACCCGACACAACAAACCGACGACTCCGAAGACGAAGAACAAAACCATAAAAATGTGTCGTATAAAATTGACCAGAATTTTCAGTCTCGTGAACAGTTGGTGGATTGGGTTATCCGGAGAGGACGTGAGAATGGTTACGTCCTTGTCACCCGACGATCGAAGAGAAAAAGCGACGATCCGACGGAACCGTGTATCAAGGTGTGGCTTGTGTGTTACCGTCACGGCGAACGTGCGTCTAATGCCACGGTTAGACGTGTCGGTAGCAAGAAAATAAGTTGTCCCTTTAAATTGGAAGGAGAGTACCAAGGAAATACTGGTGATTGGAAATTAACAGTGAAGGATGACAGTCATAACCACGATCCTAGTCAACATCTTGAGGCGCACTCGTTTGCGAGGAGACTGTCTCAGTCGGAACAACTTTTGGTGGGGAAGTTATATTCGCAAAACATGTTGCCACGAAACATTCTGGCAACTATAAGGGAACAAAACCCAGAGAGTAGTTGCATTAAAAGGACATTTATAATGCGATACAGAAGATAAAAAACGAAACGAGAGTCGGTGAAACTCCAATGCAGATTCTGAAAAACCTGCTTTCTTCTAAAAAATACGTCTACTATACTCGGGAAGATCCTGCCACAAATATTGTGGAGGAGATATTTTTTATTCATCTGAAATCGTACGAGATGTGGCGTGCATTACCGCACGTGTTGATGATCGACACGACGTACAAAACAAACATGTATAAACTTCCATTTGTCCAAGTGGTCGGTGTGACCTCCACACACCAGTCGTTTTGCGTCGCTCATGCATTTATATCAAAAGAACGGGAGGAAAACTTCGTCTGGGGTGCTACTGCAAATAAAAGCAACGTTGCAAAAGTGTATGGAGCCGCGTGTGATAGTAACTGACAGGGACAAAGCTCTTATGAACGCGTGTGATAAAATATTTCCGGGTTATTCCAAGAACCTATGTCGGTGGCACATACACGAGAATATCGCAAAACATTGCAGGTCAATATTTACAGACGAAGACTGGACAAATTTCAAGTATTCATGGTCGGTATTATGTGAGTCTCCCACGCCAGATATATATCAGTACAACTTCAACCGGCTTTACGAACGACTGTATGCAGCCAAACGAGGAAGTAAATTTTGAATATTTAATATTTTCAGTATTGAAAATTTATTATATATTTAAATATTTATTCAATATTTAATATTTTTCCAGGAGTTATAGATTATGTGACTAAAAATCGGTTGGACCCGTATAAACAAAAGTTTGTATCCGCGTGGTCTAACAGAAACCTCAATTTTGGTCAACATACAACGAACCGAGTCGAGAGCCAGCATTCGCTCTTAAAGAGGTATCATAGAAATGATAACAGCTCGCTAGATAGACTTGTTGGGTTTGTTGATGAAATTGTATCAGATCAGTATTATCAGTTACAGTTTAGGTTTGGAACAAGCCTCATAAGAAAAATGGACAGCCACATAGCTATTGAATTGTTTGATAACTTGCACGGTAAAATTTCACCTAAATCTCTAGATTTGTTAGAAAACAAGTGGTACAAGTTATCACATATACGGAAACAAAATGCAATGTGTGGTTACCAACTTTTCAGTAGTTGTGGGTTGCCATGTGCTTGTCGTCTGGCAAATATCGAAGCTACAGGTAAACTGTTCTGACTATTCAGTAGTTGTGGGTTGCCGTGTGCTTTTCAAAATGTTTTGACTATTTCGTTTAAAATACATGTGGCATAATCCCTCTAGATGCGGTGGACGTCTTCTGGAGAAAACTTGATTTAAAACCGTCGTTTGTCGATGATGAAAATGTATACGTGGATAAAGTACTTGGTCAAGTGAGAAACAAAATTATGTCACAACCCGATCAGGTCAAAAGAAGTATGCCGTCAAGAATCGCAGTGGTGGTCTTTCCGAGCAAAAGTAACAAGAAAGCGCCAAAGGTACAAGAAGATACTCGCGGTCGTCCAACTTTGGAAAAGCAACAACAAAGGAAACAGGATGTCGCGAGAAACAGCTCACTCACAGGATCCCAACAAAGCAAATATGAACCTGCGAGACACAGCTCGTATATTGCGTCACAAAAGTCTATACAAGCGAGTTCGGTCATTCAACACCGTCGTTCAACGAAGGGTAAAGGAAAGCAACCACAAGATGATAACGCACATCTTGGATTTCCATTGATTATGGGGAAAGATGCGGTTAACAATATAAATTGTTTTAAGGATTCGATACCGTCTTTATTTTATCCGTACATTTCACATATACAGGATGTAAATCCCGACGGTAACTGTGGTTTTCGATCGGTAGCTTTGGGCTTAGGGTTAAATGAAAACCGGTGGCTTTATATCCGACAACAACTTTTACATGAGATGGACAATAAAGAGGAATGGTGGAGAACTGTTTTTGACAGAGTCGCCTTTTAAGAGTATGATAGGCTACATCACACGATAGATTGGCAGGATGTGAAAGCCACACCAGTTAGTCGTTGGATGTCGATGCCATACACAGGACTCCTAATTGCTCAAAGATTTGGGGGATTGTTCATCTTTTAAGCATCAACGGTAATCAAACATTTTTTCCATTGTGGTTTAGTCCTAACGTTCACGCTCAACATCAAATCGTATCGTTAGTTAACGTAAAAAATGCTCATTTCATCCACGTCAAGTTAGATGGAGATTTTTCGATTCCCACGTCGAATGCACTTTGGAAATTGCACCGAAATGATTATGCAGCAAAATGGAAAAATATATACAGTGATCGTATTGAACGATTTAAGAAAATAATGGCTACTAATAGATCTAGATTTCCACAATACGTCACGAATCACGGATGATGTTTGTTAGTTTTAATTAGTTTTTAATTAAATATAATTAATTTTATTTGTCATTTTAATTATTTTAAATTAAATTTACTTAAGTATAATTAATTTTTTATTAGTTTTAATTAATTATTAATTAAATAAAATTAATTTTAATTAAAAATTAATTAAAACGCCACGTATAGAACTATACGTGGCGTATAGAATTGAATAAGAGGGAATTCAAACTTTTCAAATCTGAGATATTTTAAAGGTTATACGCATCGTATAGATCAATACGTGGCGTATAGAATACCAAAAGTTGGTGGTTATACGCCACGTATTGATCTATACGAGGTGTATAGCCATTTCATATACCAAAAAAACGCATCGCATAATGCCAAACGAACCAAAAAACCACACACAATGCCATACGCGACCCGGCAAGAAAACGCTCGTTCATTTGGATTGTCGTCTCAAAAAAACTTTGTAAAGGTACGTGTCTCAACCCGCTATCATTAATGTTAGGTTTATATTGAATATTAGCGGGTACAACCGGGTAGATTAGCGATTTTTAAGTTGAAACATAAAAACTATACGCTACGTATAGGGCCATACGTGGCGTATAGTTCGTCAGAGGAAGACGATGAAGCCATACGCCACGTATAGATCTATACGTTGCGTATAGCTCAGATTCTAGGCAACTTAGCCCCGCGTATGGCTTAGTTTGCCCGGTAACTGGCCTGCGTGTGGCTTGGTTTACCCGATAACAGCCTATACGTCACGTATAAAGCTATACGTGGTGTATAGGTTTTTAAAAAAATAAATATTATTATTATTATTTATTATTTAAAATAAAATATATTATTATTATTTTTATTATTTAAAATAAAATATATTATTATTATTATTTATTATTTAAAATAAAAACAATATTTATTATCATTTATTATTATTTAAATTAAAAAATAATTATTTAATATTAAAAAAAACAATATATTATTATTATTTATTTTTATTATTTAAAATAAAAACAATATATTAATATTTAGTTTATTATTTAAAATAAAAACAATTAATTATTTATTATTGTTTAAAATACAAAAATAAAAACAATTAATTATTATCAGATATGGCGGATCATGATGATGATATTCAGATGGAGCAGCTAGACGATCTTTCGCACTACCATTATCTGGATTTTCTTGCCGATTCGGAGGCGTATGCTCGATGCCAGAAGCTCCGGGAGGTGCGGTTGGGCCCAGGGACGGTGGTGGATTGGGGGCTCCTCAAGGAGGTACAAGAGGCCGAGCGAGCTAGGGATATCATCGGCCAGGACACGCCATGGTCGCGTCTTTTTGATCTTTCGTTCGCGGCGACCTACCGAGAGGTGGTCGTCGAGTTTCTTTCGACGTTCATCTACTCAGAGGCTGGGCTGGCGCCTCTTCCCGGGGAGGCGCCGGATATGGATCCGGATCATATTTCATTTTCTATTTTTGGGGTCATTTACCGTCAGACCCTCCGTCAGTGGGCCGTCACGACGGGCTTGTACTACGAGCCTGAGACGGTCACGCCACTTTTCACCGAGGCGGTGACGGAGGTGGAAAAGGATGAACTCTTTGTTTTCTGGGGCTTGATTTCAGATAGTCCTTGGTTGGGTACCAAGGGGAGGGTCTCGGGTATTAGAGACCCTTTGTATAGATATCTGCACCGGCTTATTTCGACGCCGATCGCACCACGTCTGAAAAGCCGTGAGTGTTGCACTGATAGAGACCTTTTCTTTCTTTATTGCCTGCTTACTGGGAGGCGGTGCGACCTATCCACGTGCATGGCACTTTATTTTGCATCTGCCTATATGCGACAGAAGCGCGGGCTTTTGTATGGCGGTGCTTTCATCACGCAGATCATGCGGTCGGTTACACCATTTGACGTCCATGAGCCTACAATGTTACCGTATATTCCCCATGTCCGATTAGACCGTCGCACGGCTAGCGGCATGCGCATCACGCACCGATTCTCGCAGGGCCTTCGGTTCGTAGGGGCCGTCCAGGACCAGGTTTGGGTACCGGTGCCGTTGCCGCAGATGCCTGCACAGGGGGACCCGCCTATGCCTAATCCGCTACAAGGTGTGGCGATGTTGGACCGGCCACCGCACGGCGAGCTCATCCACGACCATCCGCCACAGCATCACCGACACGTACGTCGGTCTGTTAGGCTGGAGAGGGCTACCCAGGCATTGCTTGATGGTCTTGTTGCCGACTCACGACGATAGGGTCGTCAACTCGATCGCATAGAGGACCTGATGATGTGGGCGGTTGGACAGCTCATGGATCTGTCACGAGCCGCCGGCATCGAGCCACGCCCACTACCACCGCCACGTCATTATCCGGACGACCCCGTTCAGGATGAGGGCGGGGCGGGTCTGGGTGACGGCGGAGCCGCTTAGGTTTAGTTCTTTTATTTGTATTTTGTTTCTTTCGTTGTTATGTATGTAAAACATTTTGATGTATATATTTAATATTTTGTTTGGTTTGTAATGTTTAATATTTTGTTTGATTGTAAGTTTAATATTTTGTTTGGTTTGTAATGTTTAAAATTTTGTTTGATTGTAATGTTTAATATTTTGTTTGGTTTGTAATGTTTAATATTTTTTTTGGTTATACTTTAAAAATATAATAAATGTTTAAAAAAATATAAAATATATAAAATTTATAAATAGATAACAAACTTATATTAACAAAATTATATAAATTAAAATAAAAATAAACAAAATATAAATAAAATAAAAAATATATAATTAAATAAAAAGTACCTATATGTGGCGTATAGGTTAATAAGCCACGTATAGGATTCATAAACTCTCAAATCTTCCAACTTTTGAAGCAAAAATATAACTCGTGCCTCATACGCTGCGTATAGATCAATACGTCACGTATTGGACCAACCGCCAGACAGAGAATGACACGTGTCATTCTGTTGTCAGTGACTGAACTCTATACGCCCTCGTATTGCCCTATACGAGGACATATAGTGTGACAGCGGGTCCAACTAGCAATATTCCATGTGTGGTTAGAATCACCCTTAAATAATCGATTTTATTACTTTTCAACCGCCTCTATTTGAAAAATCCGGTTTTAGGTCAAACCGGTTGAATTATGTGATCTTTTTTTGTTGTGCTTGCAAGCACCCCTAGCTCTATATAAATACACTCATATCCAACAGAATTAACAAACCCACCAAAACATGAAGAAATCTCAACCAAGTTGTTTTGTGTTCATCTTGGTTCTAACTCTTTGTTTGTTTCTCTCAAGGGGAGCCTTATCCCTCAATCTTGATGATACACCAACTTCAGAAGATTTCATAAGCTGCCTCCAATCCAACTCCAACAATGGCACTTCCATCTCTCAACTCGTTTACACCCCCCTCAATTCATCTTTCCGGTCCATTTGGGAAGCTAGAGTCAACAATCTTAGGTTCATTAAACCCTCCACTCCTAGACCTTCGGTCATTGTAACTCCGGTCGACGAATCTCAAATCCAAACAGTTCTTTTCTGCACCAAGAAACACGGATACGAGATCAAGATCAGGTCGGGAGGACATGACTACGAAGGCCTCTCGTCTACTGCAGCAGTTCCCTTTGTCATACTTGATCTCGTCAATATGAAGTCGATAGATGTGGACGTTGGAAACAGGACTGCATGGGTCCAGGGTGGCGCCCTGCTCGGTGAGCTCTACTACAGTATTTCTCAGAAGACCCACACCTTGTACTTCCCGGCGGGTCTTTGCCCCACGGTGGGTGTTGGTGGGTACGTGAGTGGTGGTGGTTACGGAAACCTGATCAGGAAATATGGTACCGCTGCGGATAATGTTTTGGATGCTCGGTTCATGGATGTGAATGGAAATATCTTGGATAGGAAGTCCATGGGCGAAGATTTGTTTTGGGCGCTTCGTGGTGGTGGTGCTTCTAGTTTCGGAATAGTTCTCGCGTGGAAGCTGCAGTTGGTTCCAGTGCCGGAAATAGTTACTGTTTTCAGGGTGAATATAACACTTGAAGAAAACGCTACGGATATACTCTATAAATATCAATATGTAGCACCAAGAATCAATCCGGATCTGCTCCTAAGAGTTCAAATATTCAGCGAAAATATTGGCAACACGAGCAAGAAATCCGTCCGAATGTGGTTTGAAGGACTTTATCTAGGCAAAATTGACGCATTGCTTCCATTGCTAGACGAAAACTTCCCTGAGCTCAAGGTGAGACGAGAGATCTGTGAAGAAATGACAATGGTGCAGTCATCCCTTGTATTGGGTGATCAGGGATTCACAAGCTCCACACCAATTGAGGTTCTTGTGAACCAATCTGCCATCGTGAGGCGGGAGTGGAACTACAAACATAAATCAGAATATGTCCGGACTCCTATCCCCAAAAGCGGGCTCAGAAGGATATGGAGAAAGATGTTTGAAAATGACCGATCAGAAATTTTGATAATGTATCCTTTTGGTGGGAAGATGGAGGAGTATTCTGATACAGCAACTCCATATCCTCATAGAGCTGGGGTGTTGTACCAGCTGCTTCACGGTGTCAATTTTGCAGATCAAACTTCAGACACGACCCCAGTATCGCTCAGACGGGTAGATTGGTTGCGAAGCTTTGAAAAGTTTATAGAGCCATACGTATCGAAGAACCCGAGGGAGGCATATTTGAACTTCAATGATCTTGATTTGGGTGTTGGAAGTGACAGTTATGAAGAAGCAAGTGTTTGGGGCGAGAGGTACTGGAAGAGAGACAATTTTAAGAAGTTGATTCGAATCAAGGTAGAAGTAGACCCGGAGAATTTCTTTAGGCACCTGCAAAGTATACCGGTTTTCTGAACACCGGCTTTTGAAGCTCTTCGATCAGTCAAAGAAAGATTCAAAGAATATATCATATGGTTCTAGTGCACTTTTTTTTTTCTTGAATAAATTTGTGAGGTGATAGGCATTCATTCCGATAATAATATGAATAAATTGATGATGATATAAAGAATAATAATAATAATAACGTGTGTCAATCAAGAGATGGAACAACAAAGTTACAAATGCAACAAAGAGTAAATAAAAACAAATTAATGCAAGTTCTACGTATAAACCAAGATTTATTATAAAACCAAGTTAATAATGAGTTCAAAATATGAAAGGCATCTTCCTCCAGAGGAAGTTTTGAAATCAACAAACTTAGTCAAAAAGGGTGTATAAGAATTTAGGGAAGTGGTAAAACAATTTGATAGTGAAACAAACTAAGGCTATTTTTAAAATATGTCTTGCATTTTGAATAAAATCAATGTTTTGAGAACCGGACTGGTCGGACAGGTACCGGATGGCATAATAAATAATATAAATATTCATAAAAATATTTTAAAAAAAGGGGTTGCAGCGCAACTTGTTGCCCGTTTACCTATCAAAACTTTGTTTTTAGTAGGATCGGTTTTGCTATTCAAAAGGGGGTTGCAGCGCAACTTGTTGCCCGTTTACCTGTCACTGTATTGTAATCGTCCTATTTTAATTCTATGAAGAGTTGTACGGTGTGCTAAAAAAAAAAAAAAATTCCAAATACTACATATACAACCATTTAAACAAACATAATCAAAATTTAAGCAAAATAACCCAAGTTTAAAGACACATAATCCAAATTTAAAAAACATAATCCAAGTTCAAACAAATTAACCAAAGTCTAAACAAACACAACCAAAGTTTAAGCATTTATAGAAGTAACTTATTGAGCATCCAATTCATCATCATCAAGTATAACCAAGCCATTTAATATTCCATATAAATAAAAAACTAAAAAAATGTAACCTCAAGTTCCTCATCAAAGTAACACATCAAGCATCCATTTAATTCTAACAATTTATGTTTTACAGTATCCAAACATCCATTAAATGAAAACACAACCAAACAAATAGGAAGATTAATTGCAAGTTAGAAATTGGCACCTGTTTAAGTCTTTCAAAGAGGGGACGAGGGCTGTAGGGGACCTCGAATCCAACTCGGAGTACTTTGAATCTTCGATTTTGTTTAATGGATGACGAAAATAGGAAGAGGGAAGACTTCGATTTTGATTAGGCTTTGGAGTTACTTGTGGCTAATGGCCAGCATAAAAAAAATGCAAATAAAGAATCACTCTCACATGTATAAAGAAATGACTTTCAAAAAAAACTAACAGAGGACCGGAGTTTAAAAAAATATGTATATATTTACTAAACTAGCTTAGACCCCGTGTAATACACACGGGTGAAAAATATCAATACGTAAATTTCTCAATTTTTATTTATGTATCTTACATGTGTAAAAATGTATTACTGTATACTAAAAATATAAAACAAAATTCAATATATATAAAAAATAATATATAATTGGGTTTCGAAAATACGTCAATTACTATTTAATGTAATTTGACTTTCATTTACTATTTGATTGAAAAAAATAATACATAATTAGATTTCAAAGTTTTTTTATAATAAAAGATAATTTAAAATAAATGTGTTTTATTAGTATAATTAGTAATTTATTAAAATATATGGGTGCATTTAATAAGAGAGATGCGGAAAAATATTGATGAAATTGAATATGGTGGCGACACGTGGCATACAAAAACTTTATTTATTATATAACTAGGTTAAAATCCCGTGTATTACACGGGTTGAATAAATAAAATGTTATATACTTTGTAATAAAAATTTTATATTTTAAAAAACTCGTGTAATATACGAGTTGAATAAACCGGTATATTACATCGTTTGAATTATTTATAATTAAATAATAAGTATCTGTAATTACATTTATATTAAAAATCTAAAAATAAATTTTTTTAATATCATTATTCAATATGAGAGAGAGAGGCGGAAAAAAAAATGATACAAATGAACCAGAAAATGACACGTGTTCATAGAATTTTATTTATTAATATAAAGATTATTATTTGATATTATTATTTAGAGTAAAGTACACAGATTATCCTTTAATTATAATAAAAATTAAACTTTGTGTACTTTGACTTCAATAAGTACATCACATGTTTTTTTCTTACATACTTTTATACACCCTATGTCCTTTATACTAACTGGTGTTATATTTTTCAAATTGCACATGAGGAGGTAAAATGGTCATTTACTCATAAAAGAACAATTTATATAATTAATTACTAAAACATAAAACCCCTTGTCTCTCATCTCACCCCTATCTCATCTTAACCTCCACTCAAATCAATTGAGATGAAACACCCCCCTGCTTCTACTGTTTACACTCTCATCATCCAACTTTGAGCAGTTATCCTTCCCCCAAACAAACTCAATCGCGACATCATTAAGGCTAATTTCCGGAAAATCGGAACCTCCGACGATGTTGACGAACTTGCGCCTCGGAGTAGGAAGAACGCCTGATTCAGTTGATAGCTACCGGGTTCTGGTGGAGATGACAGTGGCGATGCGGATGAGGTGCTTCAAGCTGTAATTGAGAAATCCCAAATGCTTTATCACAAAACTTAGAACTGTCTTTTAGAAAGAAAAAAAAACGATTGAGAAACTTAATGAAAATGTGTCTTACTGTAAATGTATGTTGTTTGGGAGCACCATAGCTTTCTTTCACAATCCTATCAGCTACAATCCTTTGGCCACAAGGAGGCCCACTAGCACTTCTTGATGCAATATTAAACCTGAATATTATCAACCAACCAATTATAAGCTATCAAGATAGCCAATCTGTTTGGTTATATAGCATTTTTCAATTTAGTAAGATCTACCTTTACAATTCATAACAAAACTGGAAACAGGGTATTTATGTTCTCCTTCACCATTCATAATACTACAATATCACCAAGATTATCAACTAATCAAAAGGGGCATTTCAACAGAAACAATTGCATTTGTGAAAGTATACTCTTGATGCGCTGAATCCGGATATCTTTCTTGCCGGTTAATCTCAACCCGTGTCTTCTTAGATACAACCTACATTGATCCACTTTCAGTTTCTCCACCTGACAACCTAACAATAAAAAAGGGGATAAACAAAATCATTCAAAAGAGGCATTTCAACAAACATTTCATCTTCAAGTTTGTTTGAGTTCTCAGATTAACCTTCAATCATCTTTTGAACGATCTCAAAACTTTTCTCTTCATTTGCATCAAACTTAGGAGCAGCAGTCTCTACGCAATCAGCATCCTCATCAACTTCTACGGGAACACTGAAAATGAAAAAAAAAAACGAATCCGGAATTTTAGAAGAAAGCGTTTGGAATCAACAGAAAGAAAGGGCAACGAAGAATCACCGAGGTCTGGATTTTTTCTTGATAGAGAGATTCAATAATTTTGACCGGTCTCTTCTAAAACGTCGAAGTTTGGATCTTCTTGAGAATCATCGGAATCTCAAGTCTCTGTTTCTGATTCAACGTCACAGACGGCGTCTGACCGCAACTGTCACCAAGACCACCACCGACACCATTTTCCTTGTGTTGCCGCCGTGTGTCGCCGGGGATGAAGCCGGCTGAGGGTGGTGGTTGGCTCCCCTCTCAAGTTTCTGCCTGACTTTCTAATTTGGTATTTTAGGTTTTCGAAGAAAAAAAAAGGAAACGACTATTTTACCATGTGAGAAGGGATTTAATGATGGAAATGGATGAGGATTAGTGTAAAAGACATAGGGTGTATAAAAGTATTTAAAAAAAGACATGTGGTGTACTTATTGAAATCAAATGACACAGAGTGTAATTTATAGTATAAATAAAGAACAATATGTGTAATTTACTCTATTATTAGAGAGAAACAGAAAAATTAATACTTAATAGGAGAGAGAGGCAGGAAATTAAAGGTGAGAAGTAACCAGAGATAGACACGTGTCCTCCATTGTTTTCCTTTATTATATAGTATATATAGATTAAACTATCCGGTTCAACCAACGGTTCCCGGTTCAACCGTCAGACCGTCTGGTTATTTAAAAAACGGCCTCATAACATACGACCAGACCGGTATCCAGTCGTAAAAACATTGAATGAAAGTATATCTCCCTATTTCTTCAATCAACGCCTACTTTTTCTACTTAATTTTCTCATTATTTAAGATCGGGAACTTTTTTAAATAATAAAATAAAATAGAATTTTAAAGAAATCAAAGTATTTTTTTTTTATTTTTTCAACAATGATGATCATGTATCAAGATTTATTTCTCAACATATGAAATTATGCGAAGCTCTCTTGTTCAGGTTTTATCTCTAACAGTTAATCATTTTTATTATAAGTATAACTTTTAATACCACTGCTTAAATTTATAAGAATCAACTTTTTTATTTAATTGTTTAGACTGAGGTATGTGAAATCTGCATTGAATTGAAGTGAATTGGAAGTTTACTACGTCGACGAGTATGTAAACCTTAGTGGCGCTTGAGGCTTTCCTTGAATTGAGTTTATATGATGGCCTATTTTAGTTCTTTGCATATGCTTATATATGGTTTGTAAACGTGGCAACTTCGGCTTATTTTCTTATGAACAGGTCGATTTGTGTTATGTTCTATCTCTAGCGGGTCAAATAGTTAAAAATTAAATAAAAGTTGTCTAAAATGAGAAGGCGGGTCAATTGAAAGTCGCCTAAGTTTAAATTTCATGCAAATAATTATATTCAGATTATTATATTATAATCAGAATAATATAAGTTTTTTAGTCATATTTGCACACTAAGTTATAACTAATAAATAAGTAACTGTTACACCACGTGTCACAATTTTGTGAACCCAAAATTTTTTTTCCTGTGTATTTTATCTCAACTATTTAATATGTTCTTTATTAATATTTACTTTATTATTATTTCATTTATTTAATATTTTCTTTCTCAACTTTTTTCGATTATTACTAATTATTTAATATTTCTTTTATTCAAAGTGTATATTACATGTGTTTCTAACCTAGTAAGTTATATTTGCCTTCCTTGGTGTTTTTAATTTATAAAACCAACTTTTATAAGAAATATGCAAAGTTGGAACACTTAATAAAAGTTGACTGATTTTAAATGAACGAAAAAACGATTTTAAAGGAACAAAAAAACTTTCAATGAATTTAGTGGAACACTTGAATAACCTCGTTACTATTGTGTGAAGTTTTTCTTTTATCCCTTTAAAATTTGTTTACGGTATAATATTTTATAAGGAAAACTTCACACAATAGTAACCAAGTTTTCAAAATTAAAGTCACTGAAAGTATTTGTGTTTCTCTATGTTGGGTATAATTTTGAGACTGATGCTGTCAATCGAAATTACAGTATCGAAACTACTAGTTTCGGTTGAACTTTTGTTCAATCGAAACAAGTTCAATCGAAACTACTAGTTTCGGTTGAACATTTGTTCAATCGAAATTAGGTAGTTTCGATACCTGTTTTTCAGACCCATTGGGCGGTGGCTTGGAAAACAAGGCGCATGTGTTTGGCCTCCTATATATAGAAGATTATGCCCTAGGAGTGAGTGTGTGTCTGTAGAGGGAAGAGGTGAGATAATTGTAGAGTGTGTGAGGAGCCTTTTAATTTTCATATCAATCAAAGAATCATACGTTTTTATGCTCCAGTTATATGTTCTTTTCACTTTTATATATTCACGTTCGTGTTTGTGATTCCCGCCCCCGTCTCTACCATTTCTAATTCGAGAGTGATACCGGATCCAGAGATTCCGCCTCTCGATCCGATCCAGAGATTCCGCCTCTCGATCCGGACTGTTTGAAGAATTTCTTCGCAGATCTGTGTCTACAGTTCTGCTCAGGACCTACAGTTGGTATCAGAGCCGTGGTGGCTCTTATTGCTCTCGAATCTGCTCGAAAATCAGAAAAAAAAACCCGCCATTGGGACGTTAAACATGAAGAAATCGATGTGTAGCAGGTTCGTGATTGCTGTTCTACATTTCCACTGTCAAAATCTGAAGATGTAAGGCTCTTGAAGCATTTTTTAGACCTGGATTGGGAGTATCGAAGTAGCTGAAGGTTGAAGATGGTCAATCGAAACTATGTGGCGGCTGAACATTTTCTATCGAAACTACTGGTGTTGCCCTAAATCAGAAGTAGAAGACATCGAAACTAGGCTATCGAAACTACTAGTTTCGGTTGAAGAATCTCCTATCGAAACTACTAGTTTCGATTGAAGAATCTCTCTATCGAAACTTCTTGTTTCGATACTGTCTCTATCGAAACTAGCCTTGTTTCGACTGAAGTAGAGCCTATCGAAACTACAGGAAGAACTGTCCAAGTACTTTCCAAAAAAAAAGAGTTTTTTTTTTTTGAAATTTTCTTGGATAAATTTTTTAACAGGATATTGCATAGAAGGAGAGGAGTTTTGGAAGAAAACTTGGAGACAGCCTTTTTCGGGTTTTCGAAAATTTCGTTTCTTCGGCAATATACACGATGTTCTGCTTGATTCAGCCGTAATTCTTTTGATCAAAGTTCAAGTTTGGGAGCAGGTAACAAAGTCAAGCATACTTGTGACAAACCGGATCATTAGTTGTTGATTACATGGTGATTCGATCCCTTATCTTTTGCCTAGAAATAGGAGGGTCTACACTTCAGGGGGAGAATTACCACGAAAGACTTTAAATTATCAGCAGAGTTATGAAGATGTAAAACAAAGTGAGCATTTGCTTGAAATTGACCTTTTTTTAGGGGGAGAGAAGGCAAAAGTTGATCAAGTGTTTGAGAATGTCAAGAATCCTTGTAGAAAGATGGTTATTTACTGCTAAATACTTGGGATTCAAACCTTTATCATTTGCCTACAAGATAGGAGGGTCTACACTTGAGGAGGAGAATCACAACGAAAGGCATTGGATCATCAGTCAATCTATGAAGACGAAAGATAGAGTCGGACAAGAATTGATAGCATCAGTCTAGGGGGAGATTGTTGGGTATAATTTTGAGACTGATGCTGTCAATCGAAATTACAGTATCGAAACTCTAGTTTCGGTTGAACTTTTGTTCAATCGAAACTACTAGTTTCGGTTGAACATTTGTTCAATCGAAACTAGGTAGTTTCGATACTTGTTTTTCAAGCCCATTGGGCGGTGGCTTGGAAAACAAGGCGCATATGTTTGGCCTCCTATATATAGCAGATTATGCCTTATGAGTGAGTGTATGTCTGTAGAGGGAATCACCACCCCAGGGGGAGCTCACCCTGGGGTGAGATAATTGTAAAGTGTGTGAGGAGCCTTTTAATTTTCATATCAATCAAAGAATCATACGTTTTTATGCTCTAATTATCTGTTCTTTTCACCTTTATATATTTATGTTCGTGTTTGTGATTCCCGCACCCGTCTCTACCATTTCTGATTCGAGAGTGATACCGGATCCAGAGATTCTGCCTCTCGATCCGGACTGTTTGAAGAATTTCTCCGCATATCTGTGTCTACAGTTCTGCTCAGGACCTACACTCTAAGGTCACCCGAACTTTCAATAGGTGTTCCAATATTGTATATTTTTATATAAATGTTCATTTTTTTAAATTAAGTGTAACAAATATAGCGTATATGAATCTTGATTACCGTATAGTGATTAATTTTTTCAAATTAAGTTGAAATAGAATGTAATTGCGAAAACAAAATCCACTAACCAACAACCATGTATCATAATTGTTTAATTTAAGTTAAATGAAAAAATAACCACTAAATAATAAACAAGATTTATATATGTTACATTTAACACACTTAATTTTAAATAATTTATTATTTATAATAAAATATTCAAGATAGGAATATCTAAATGAACTTACAAGAAAAAAAAGTTTTTGTGACTTTAATAGAATATTTGATTACTATTCTTTACGATTGTATATATTTTTTTAAAATTGGTTGTCAAACTTAAAAAGAACACATTCACCCATAGAGGATACGCATAGATGATACGCGTTTTCCACACCATGAACTAACATTATTTTGAATAATATGTTTACGACATGTATTTCTAACAGAATATAAATTAGTGTGTATGGGTAATATCGTCTTATCTTATGTTTACTAAAGAAAATGACAAGGAAGTTTCAAAGAGAAGGGAACATGTAGTGATCACTAAAACTGAATATAGAATTATTTTATCTTTTATGTTTATTGAGTTCGTTTTTTAATAAAAGTAAAAGCTTCTGTCGTACGATTTTGAGGTGTCATTGTGTCAAGAATCTATTGTTGATATGATAATGCATAGTTTGTAAGTTGGAAGAATATGATGTCACCACGACTAGTAACCGACCAAAGAGTTTGTTTAATTTTAACCGATCAAACAAACATGTCTAATCGAGAAGAAAATAACTTTGTGATCCGGCCATCAACGGTGCGTAAACGAATGAGCTAAGTCAAACATCGGATCATATTTAAGTACATTTTATTTAGGATGATAAACGACGTAAATAGATTAATATAATATTGGTATTTTTGTATGTTTGTTTTTATTAGTTCATTTAACTATAATTATAATTGAAGGGCATTTTTAGTACATTTTTATAAATTTTATGACATATTGTATATTATTTATGATGATTATTAAGAAAATAAAAATCTATACTATATAATAAATAAATGTTTTTCATGGCACGTGTCGCCTCCATATTCATTCTCATCATTCTTTTCCCATCTCTCTATTATTAAATACACATCTATATTTTAATAATAATATATTTTTAAGGAAAAATAATAATCTTTATATTAATAAATCTCCTGATATATTTTGACGAGTATATGTGTTAACAGATTATATTGTATTCCACGTGTTTATTCAACCCGTGTAAAACACGAGTTTTTAAAAATAATTTTTTTATTATTTAATATATAATATTATATTTATTCAACCCGTGATTACACGAGATTTTAACATAGTAAAAGATATATAGAAGCTTATTGAATAATAAAGGGTGTATACAAGGCGAGGCGAGCTTAAGTTTGGCTCGTTAAATTTAAGAGCGCTCGAGTTTGAGATCGGCATGTTATAATCGCATTTTAAAGCTCGAGCTTGTCTCATATGTAGTTTTTTTAACTTGAGTCCGACTAGTTTATTATTTATTATTTGTTTATATATAATTATAATTCTTATATCAACGTAACATATATTATTTAATTATTTTATCATAAATTTAGACATAGTAAGAATAATTATGTAAATATATAATTAAATAAAAATTATATAAACAAAAGACTCGTGTAGACTCGAGAGGCTAATCAAACTCGATATAGACAACACAATGTCAAACTTGTTTATTAGATGAGCCAAGACCGAGTCTCTATACGCTCGACTCGAGGTTTTACTGAATCAATCTTCAGCAACTTACGAACGACTCGACTCGAGGTTTTACTGAATCAATCTTCAGCAACTTACGAACGACTTGACTCGTTTACTCATTTTTTTTTTTTGAAAGGCAAAGTGAATCGAAATCCACCCGAAGAATAGGGTGCCCCACCACCAGGAGGAAACCCGTTACCGGGAACACCCCTGACTCACCTGGAACATTTATACCACATATGAGATTCGAACCGTGACCTCCCAAATGATGAGGCTCCCGAACTACCACTGGACCAGGACGCCAGTGATACTCATTTACTTGTATAAAATTAAGTAAATAAATACATTGGACAAAGAATTAAATTTGATAGAAAAGAGTACTCCCATCATCATCATCATCATCATCATCATCATCTATGCTCTTGGGTGGAATTGTGACATTGTGGCATCAAATGCTTATTGGGATTCGCACTTTCCCTCAACTCCAAGATCTACGCGACCAAAAAAAAATCTTTAAAAAGCTTCAAACACAAAACCTTTATTCAACTCCCACCTCTGTTTCACTTTGTCCTCTGTTTTCCCATTGGCCAAACCTCTGTATTTTATTACACCAAAAGTGCATCTTCTCTGTGCTCAAACCACCCAAAAAGCCATAAATTTGCAGCAGTATGTGTGGTGATTGAATCATGATTGAAAAAGGCAACAGAAACAACCAATGAGAGCCCCCATCACCAAAACTACTTTTTATCAATCTATGTGCATATATTTTTGTTGAGTTTCCAATTTGTTGAACATGGGTGTTTGTGATTTCAATGAAAGTTTGATTTTTGATCTTTGTGTGAAGAATCTAGGGTTTTAACTTTTTGGGTAAAGATAGTTTCAACTTTCAAGATTCTCTCAATTTGGAGACTCAACGCCACCCTTAATCCATATATACAAATTATGGATTCTGGTTTTCACCATGATCAAACTTTGAGCTATGTTCCAAATCGGCATGCCTTATCGTTCCAATCGAGTGCCATAGATAGCACAAGTGAGATGATCATGATGGAGGATTACTATAGGATGAATAATAATAGTACATCAGGCATGATGTTTTCTGGGAATTCTGGGATTGTAAACAGTAGTTCAGGATATGCACAAATTGGGAATTCTTGTGCTTCGGTTCGTTCAGAGTCGGTCCATGGGTTGAAGCATGATGCAGGATTGGCTGTAGAATGGTCTGTTGAAGAACAGAATAAGTTGGAAGAAGGAATCTCCAAGTAGGTATCTTGTTCCAAGTTTATAATTATGTTTGACTAGTGCATATATTTCTTTGGAATATGTTCTAGTTAGTTGTTCATCACTTGTTCTTGTGGCTTTCTGTTTTCTTAGGGAATGCTTATATGTGTTTGATAAAAGTGATTATGTGATATTGATGTTCACAATCAGTTGTAATAAAGTGGGACTAAGAATCTAATGTTTGCTTATGCCTTTTTGTTGTTTTAAGTTATAATTCTGATTATTTAAGAATTTAATAGATAAAAAGACCAAAAAGATTTTGTTTTTATTTTTTTGTGAAAAAGGGAGCAACTTTTTTGTAAAACACAATCAGTTTTATTGCAGCCATCCAAAGCTGACTCAACCTGTCTGCATGTGATATATTGCTTTTGGATTTCATTTGGGTGACTCCTAGGCTTGGTCTAGCTTTATGTTTGTTAGTTGCTTCAATTTCTTACCCATGAATGCTTGATTACTAATTTTCTTTATTTACATGCCTATGGACTTATTGAATATATGTAGATATGCAGATGAACCCAGCATTATGAAGTGTATCAAGATTGCTGCTACATTGCGTGAAAAAACTGTTCGTGATGTTGCCCTTAGGTGTAGGTGGATGACGGTGAGTTTGTTACTCATTTTACTTGATATTTTTGTGTTTGTTTATTTAAGATAAGAACATGATATCTTGATTATCAAGGACACATGACTTATTAACAGAAAACAATAGGAAGACGAGGTACACATTTTGCTCAATTGTCAATGCCTAAAAATATAATTTTTTCTTGAAACCTATCAACACATGGGCAACAATTTAGATTTCAAACATGTAGAGATGTATTTGACCAATTATTGGGCTTCTTCGCAGAGTAAACGAAGGAAACATGATGAGCTGCTGAAGTTGGGAAGGAAGTTAAGAGATAAAAAGGTATGCTTGTGCAACCCCCCCACTCCAACCATCCAATGTGACCAAAGCAACTAAGCAAGAGTCTATTGAGTCGTAGAACCTTGTTGAAAACTAGAGGTGGCAAATGGGCGGGTTGGGTGAAAAGTCAAACTGGGTCCCAAATTTTATATCTTTTATAAATTAGGGTGTCACATATGATTACAAAACTTGTGTTATATCAATAATGCTCTAGTGTTTCGAATAAAATGATTTAGGAGGTTTTACACATTAAAATTGCACTTTGGATAATTTTCTACCTGTTTTGTTTTAAACTATTTTTGGATTTTATCAGTTTGACCCGTTCAAGATAAAACATAAACCCAATTAACACTTGCGTGAGTAAACTGGTGGAAACTACCACCTCTATTGAAAATGTTAGTTTGGGTTTTACAAGGTATTTTATCAACTGTATTGCTTCATGGGGTCAACATTGTTTGATATATACAACTTCATTCCATATCAAGCTTGCATTTTTATTCAAAAAATTTTATGTACCCTTTTTAATGGTATTTTTGTCTTCTTAGGCTGTACAAAGTTGGACAAATACTTTACAAGGTTTACCCTTTACTTGCAATTTGCTTCACACCTTCCTTATTAGCCAAATGAAAGTTGTGCGTGCCTTTAGATTGAGGGTAGTTCCATACTTTAAGTCCATATGGTCATTAATGTTTTATGGACTAGTATAAAGAATGGTGTAAAGCCGAGGCTTTAATTTTCATACGTATTCAATTGCAGTTAACTTGAATTTATCCTTAGAATCAATTAAAAGTCCTTAAAAATTAGAATTCTGATTGTGTGTTTCAACAGGATAAATTGGTAGAATTCTCGTCAAAGCCAAATATATCTTCGAATTCAACTTTGAATGTGGCACCTTTTTCTGTTACCATGAATAATCGGTTCCAGAATGGCGGTATTCCTTTGGAAGGTTAGTATCTTGTGTTTTTGTCTGTCACATATTGTAGTTCATTATTATTTGGGCGTCAGATAATCAGTTTTGGATCATCAGTTTCGTACCTGCAACAAAATTGATAATTTGAAGAAAGAACTTATAAACTCCTCTTATTAAGACTTGTTACTCATATTTCTCATTTTTTAGTGATACCATAAGAAAAAAAAGAGTATTTTTTAAAATAGACAAAAATGTTTTAGAACGAGCATCCACACGACCACTAACTGAAGGTCTTCAGGATTCTGTTAACACACTGATTTTCCCGTGATTGATGCAGCATTAAGTGTCTTCATGAGGCGTCTATTGGAACAAAACAACCATGTTCTTGGTCAGATTTCAGCTAATATCTCTGCATTAAAAGTAAGTGTTTTAAATTTGGGGAAAACTTCACCAAACAGTAACCAAGTTTCTCAAGTGTTCCATTAAATACCTCAAAGTTTTTTTGTCCTTTTAAAGTCACTCAACTTTCAGTATGTGTTCCAATCATATGTAATATTTTTATAAATGTTTAATTTTTTTAAAATTGAATGTGACAAATGAAATATATATGAATATTAGTTACCAATAAGTGAACTTTATATTCCAATTAATCTAAAACTGTAGGTAATGGTGAAGAAAAAAAAATTCACCGAATAATAAACAACTTTTAAAATTGTTATATTTAAGTCGAATTGAAAAAAAATAATTGCTAAATAGTAAACAAGATTCATATATGTTTCATTTGTCTCATTCAATTTTAAAAAAATTAAACATTTATAAAAATATTACATAGGATTGGAACACCTACTGAAAGTTGAGTGACTTTAAAGGGACAAAAAAACTTTAAGGTATTTAAATGGAACACTTGAGAAACTTGGTTACTATTGTGTATGTTTGATCAACATATTCTTGGAAGCTAACATTTTGTTTTATAATATCTAACCGCAGCTGCAAGACAATGTCAACCTTTTTGGTCACGCGAAGAACAACATAACTGCTATCTTAAAGGAGTAAGTGAGAAATTCATTAAACTTGTAATCATCAAGTTAAGCAATGCAACATGAATTTGAAGTCAAAATACATGTTCAAAAGTCAAACATGATTTTTTTATTTCTGTACATATCAGCTGTTTAATTTGGTTTGTTTCTTAAAAATTCTTGCAGCATGAGATACATTCCAGGGCCGCCACTGCCTGTATCGTTAAACACAGATCTTGTTAATACCACTCTGCTCGCTACAAGCCGGTAAATAACAGTACCATAAGTCAACTGTCTGATAGTTGACTTTGACTTATTTTATTCAGTAATCTTTTGGGTAATCCACTGATTTATTCGGTTGTTGATTCTTGATGATGACAGACAGTGACGTTTGGCTCATAAAGCAGAATGCATCTGAAGCAAGAGCCAGATTATTGATTGGAGACAGTCTGGTTGTAAGGATAGGATGAAATCTTCTGCATATTATATATAGATTGAGGTTTTTGGGCATATTCTATATACCTGTATTGGTTGACCATTTGTGTCAAGGTCAACTCTTCAAAACTTGTAGAATGATGCCATTTTTAGAAAGCCAAGATGATTGCTTGGCCTACTTGGCCACTAGTTGACTGCCATCATTTCTTTCATCATCTTGAAAGATTGATTTTTCCTCCGTTTTATGTTTCATTTGACTTTAAATAAGTCAAACCTAGTTACATATTGAAGTAATTGATCTAGGCTCAGCTAAAGAAAACACTACATACATACTATCCAGATACCAGTGACGTGTCATACCGACTGTATGACCAAACTAAAGATGGTCATACGGGCAGTATAAAAAGGGTTTTCGTACATGTTATACGGGTTACGTGTGTGTTACAAGGTTATACGGGCCGCATGACATGGGTGATCCCACGACCCATATGAAGTGACTGTCGTGATCAGCACACCACTGACAAGGCCATACATCCCCTGTATGACCATTTTTTAACCGTATGATGATGTCATCTGGTGTATCTATAGTAAAGACAACTTGAAGTATGATTAAGATTATCACACAACTTTAGCATCAAACAATATCAAGAATTTAAAAAAAAATCCCTTCTACCCAAATAGACGAATCACATTTCATTAATAAAATTAACCAACGAATCATATGCTCAAATGTTCATCTCTGGGCAAGCTCTGGACAGTATCCGACCATCTTCCCGGCGAATGATCACTGCTATTCGACGACACCTGAGCCCCTTCCGCTCTCGTCTCCCTAATCATCCTCAACACCTCCTTCATAACCGGCCGATTCTCCGGCACAAGTGAAATACAAGCCATTGCAATGTTCAAAAGAGCCGTCAACTTCTCCTCCGACGCCTCGTTCCCAGACGATGTCGGCTCGTCACCAGACTCTGTTTCTTCATCCCTTACGGATTTGACCCATTTAGGGATATCCGACCCGTGTTCCAAAACAAGGTCCTGGAACGGGGTTTTTCCGGTGAGAAGCTCCAACAGAAGAACACCGAAGCTGTAGACGTCTGCTTGCTGGGTGAGCGGTTTTCGTTGGTCGCGACATTCGGGGTCGCGGTAGAAGAGGGAAGAGGCGCTTGATTCTTCGGGGAAATCGGGGTTTCGGAATTGCATCAAACCGTAATCGGTGAGGCAAGATTCGAAGTCGGAGCCTAAGAGGACGTTGGAAGATTTTAAGTTTCCATGGGTTAGGCCGGAGTTTTGGTGGATGTATAGAAGACCGGTGGCTAAGTCCTCGGCGATCTTCAGGCAGGATGTCCAGTGAAGAGGCTTCCCGCCGGCTGATGTTCTTGATCCTGCAAATTCATTACATATAAATCGATTTTAGTTTAATTATAATTATTTTAAATTAATTTTTTTTAAACATATAATAACGTATTATGTATACCATGATAGCGTTAAACTATAAACCTTTTGTATTTTGATGTCTTAACTTGAATCTATGTTTTTTCTTGTGAAAATCAGTGAATTTTCTGCAAGAAAAAATGAGACGAACTTATATAAATTCATAAGCTTGGGTTTAACATAAACGGATCGGGATCGGTTTTAAGTCAAACTTGTGAACACGTTCAGCTTAACGGGTCATGTTTAGGTTTCCCAGTTGATCCATTTATTTTTGTAACCTTTTTTAAAATGTGTTTTACGTCATAAATAAAATTTGGATATCTGTACTTTTATTGTAAATTTGTAATATTTGCATTAATATAAAAAATGTAAATTTGTCTCAATTCGTGATTATTCGTATTATGTTCGTTATAGTATGTTTGACGCATTGTGGACCCGATCCGTTTAGCACCCTAATTAAAATGTACTTTACATGTTATTATAATAATAATGTTATTTTAATATTTAGCATTTAAATAATTTACCTAAAATAATCGTTTTTAAAGTTTCTTTGTTTCCACATGACATTAGGTAAATTATTTATTAAAACGAATTAAATTATTAAACAACTTTATGGTTGAAAATAAATTACTCCAATAAAATAAAATAAAATGTTACGTGCCGAAACGTACCGTGTATGAGAGAGAAAAGGCTGCCATTGGGGAAATAATCGTATACGAGTAAGCGTTCCTCCTTCGCTTGAAAATAAGCCCTGAGAGGCACCAAATTGGGGTGCCTCAGCCGTCCGATGACCTCCACGTGTCTCCGAAACTCCTCCACCCTCGGATACCTTGCATCTTTCAGCCGTTTCACCGTCACGATAAACCCCGACTCCATCACCGCCTTGTATGTGCTCCCCACCGTCCCTCTTCCCAGCGTCTCTGCCGACGCTTTTAGTAGATCCTCTAAACTGTAACTCATTTCCGGCGAATCTCCGCCGCCGAAGAACACCAGCTTCCCAACCCCACCATTGTCGTCACCTTCCGGCGTAAACCCACTTCCGCCGTTTTTCCCGCTACCGCTTGCTACTCCGGTAACACCACCACCCGCCTCCGCCGCTTCTGATCCTTTTACACCCACCTCTGGCGACTTCTTTTTATTCTTTCTTAAACAGATGACTATCAATCCGATTAAAATACATAACAACAAAAACCCACCAACAGAACTTGCTATTATAACTATATTCTTGATTTTCCGGTGACGGTGTGATTTTCCGGCGGGTGGGGTAGGAGTCGCCGGAGAAGTAGCTATACTACATGGAATATTAAACACGTCACCGCATAAACCCACATTGCCGGAAAATGAGGTGGAATTGAATCTAACCAGCACAGGGGTCGCCGGAATTTGGCCGGAAAGCTGATTATTTGATAAATTGAGAAATTTCAGGCCGGATTGATTCAAGGGTGGGACATTACCGGTGAATCTGTTGTCATCCAAGTAAAGAGTATACAATCTCTGTACATTGAGCACCGAATCCGGAACCTCGCCGGAAAGATGATTACCTGAGAGCACAATGGTTTTGAGGCGGTGAAGGGTTGTAAGAGACGCCGGAAACTTGCCGGAAAAGTTGTTGTAACAAAGGTAGAGTGATTTTAGGTTTACTAACCCGGAAAGATTTGGGATTTCGCCGGAGATTGAGTTCTGTTTGAAACTCAACACACGAATCTGATCTAACTGATTAAGATTCCTTGAATCTAAAGTGCCACTCAAATTCAAATTTTCAAGAACCAGTTTTGACACTCTGCCACGTAAGCATTCTCTAACCCCATCCCATTTGCAGAAATCATTACCATTCCATTGAAGAGAATTTGATAGATCAATCGATGATTTCAGCCCCAAAAGTGCTTCTTTATCACCACTTATTGCACATTCAAACCACAAGATAATCAGATAAAGAAAGAAAACCCCCCAATTTTGACTCATCTCATCTGGGTAAGATCTTGACAGAAAATCAAATCAGAAACTGGGTTGTAATGGGTTTTGGATCTTGACCGATAAAGTCAACATCTTTTCATCTTCAAGAATCAGAAACCACCATGGATCTGCATAATGTATGTGTGTTTGTGTGTGTTTCTTGAAGTTGTAGTTTGCAAAGACTCACGGACAGATGAGTGAGTCTACACGTGAAGTTAATCAGAGCTTTGCAACTTCAAGAAATACCATATTCTCTCTCTCTCCGCAATTTAATTAAGAAAATTGGAATTCAAATCTTGGGGTATTTAAATTTATAATCGAATCCTTGCACTTGTTTAAGTATTTTAAACATTTAATTGCATTTAATTCAATCGTTTTATTTTTAATAAAAATTGAGTAGTAATAATTTCAAGACAGGTGATAAAAACAGGTGAAGAAATAAAGTGTGTTGGGAGTAAATAGAGTAGACCATTTAAGTGGTTCATAAATCTGTACCAGGATGAGCCAACCAAGACAACCGGCTTCTGGTTCATCACCAGGACCAGAATGAATGTCTCTTCTGTGTTTTTATCTATTACACTTTTTATTGAATATCAACAATTCCAAATCGAAACATATGGGATGTTGTAACACCCTAGACAAATCTCATATCGGTTGTGTGTGTTCTTAAGGAATTATCCACTTTAAATACAAAAAACGTGTTTCGGGCGCATTGGTTGTGAATGAGAGGATGATTTCACAATTAAGTGTGTTAAGGATGGAATGACGTTTTTAAAACAGTTTTGTGGTCAAGAATCAAAATGGATATAACGTGTAGTCGAAAACCATATTTCTTTTAATAAATTGTTTATGTGTTTATATCGTTTCTGTTGATAATCAAGTCAAAAGTATATATCCGGATGTTAGGATATGACACGTGTATCGGTGTATGAGTTGTGACCATTTATTCAATGCTAAGCGTTTATGTTTTTCTTTCTTTTAGTTGTATTCTTTGTTTAAACACTTCGTGTTATTAAGTTTTATTATTTTCATGTAAATGTAAATCTATATACTATATAATAAATAAAGGTTTTGACTTGACACTTGTCACTCTCTCATGCATCCTAATGTTTTTTTTTTTCGCCTCTCTCCTATTAATTATACAAATTTCTTTAATTATTTTTTCTCTCTCATATTAAATAGTAATGACTTCTATAATTTGGCTTTAATTGAGACAAATATGAAACTGCAGTGACTAAAAAAGAGAAATTAAAACTAATGGACTAAAATAGGGAATTGACCCAAACCACAGAGACTAAAACAGTAGTTTACTCAAAAAGTTAATACTCAGCTAAAAAAATATTTAAAAAATTAACTTAACATAATTTATAACTGTCACGTAAAATTTTATTCAACTCGTGTAATACACGGGTTTTTAAAAACATAAATTTTTTTATTACTAAGTATATAACAAATTCTTCGGTATGTGCAAGGTACTAAAAGTCATGGCATATACTATACCCGAGGTGGAAAAGATGAATTGATCGGATATAGTGATAGTAGCCATAACATTGATACCGATGATGGAAGAAGTACTACGGGTCACGTGTTTTATTTCGGATCATCTCCGATTACTTGGTGCTCTCAAAAGCAAAGTACCGTAGCACTCTCTTCGTGTGAAGCAGAATATATGGCAGCTAGCTCAGCCGCGTGTCAAGCGGTTTGGCTTAGAGAATTGTTAAGTGAGATAACCGGGAAAGAGCCTCAAAAGGTATTGTTGCGTGTGGACAATACATCCGCCATTGCATTAGTGAAAAATCCAGTTTTCCATAGTCGAAGCAAGCACATCAAATCCCGATATCATTATATTAGGGAGTGTGTTGAAGGGAATGAATTGGTGGTGGAACATATTTGTGGCAAAGAACAGAAAGCGGATATACTCACGAAATCACTAGCAAAGATCAAGTTCAAAGAGATGCGAGATCTACTCGGTGTTGAAGAACTCCCCAATACGACTCAGAAATTCGAGGGGTGATTGTTGGCGAATTACCGAGCCGGCCTTGACTTGGCGTGCAAGGCAAGACAAGGTACAAACCGGATCAACAAATACTTGGCGTGGAGGCTAAGTGTGAATGGATAAGTTGAAGACTTCCTATGCAAGTTAGGCTAGGTTGTTAGGATTATTTAAATATTAATTATCCTATTGTTTAGCTATCCTAATTTGACTATAAACGTGTCTAGGTTTTAGTCTATATAAATACCGTGATAGGGTATTCATTGTAATCAAGTTTTTGAGTAGATTTCTTGATAATAATAAACGTTTTGGGAGTTAGCCAATTACGTGTGTTTTACCGATTCAGGACTTGATTTGGAATGTCGGATCTTGTGTCTTAATTAGGTTTCATATGGATTGTACGATTGTATTATACAACATCGTATGTTTAAGTTAGATCAGAGTCCTAGTTATTCAATGTGTTCAAAACATATATTATACATGGTCAATAACTTGTTAAACTTAGAAGGATTATACAAGAATGTGACGATAATCAAGATCTAATGTCAACCAGACTCTCGATCCTGTTTGATATGAAGTAGATTTTAAAATGGTAGGGATAATAGTGGTTTTGCGGGTCTGTGTCACATTTTGTTCCGTGTAGGACTTCAAATAGACAACATATACAACTTAAACTCTATTGTGATATGTATAGAAACCGTAAGAACCGTATAAACACATTTACATAATAATGTAAAAAAAAGAAAAATTGAAAAAAAAATGTTTTAGAGCACCTCCAATGGAGGTGTCTGTGGCTAACGTGGTGTTTAGGTGGAGGAAAGAGCGAAAGAGAGTGCAAATAATAAAAAATTCCAGTGAGCAGATGGACTTGCGAGAAGAGAGAAAGGGATGAGAGAAAATGATGAGTTGAGGACGTCCGTATTCATAGACGTTGTGGATGCTTTTATTTCTTTTGTATCACGCTTTCTTTGATTTTATCTCATATCTCATTTTTTTTTTCTTTTAAGTATGACAATGCGTACATTCACATATGAACAAAATGTTATCAGTCTCATATTTGTTAAAAACTAAATATTAAACATATTAAAATTTACATCTATTTTAATCAATTTATACTATTGTTTATAGTTTATATTATTTAATGTTTATTACAATTCTCAATAGTAAAATACATCAACATGAGAAGTTAAAAGCCGGTACATATTATACAAAAGACTAGCCAATCACTTGCCATTCGCTACCAAACATTACGGCCAACAATTCATACCTAAAAGGGCACTAATGTTATATACCTTTATTAATTCCTTGAAAAATTTTAAAACAATGTTTCTTACTTCTTGCTCAGGTCCACATACACTTCACAGCAGAGTTTTATGTTGTATATGTTGTCTACTTGAAATATTTGTTGTTTCTTTAAAACGGCAAAGAGAATTATATAAATGTAACCACGCTAAAACGAGTCAGGAACAAAAGATTACATTACGATAATAGGATTAGTGAACCCAATCAAGGTTAACTTTACGATTCCTATTGACAAACCACAAATGCGAGGAATTAACAATAAAGTCAAAAAAAATCCCATTCCTTATTGCGGCTGAAGTATTAGCTTGTTTCAAAATCGCCATAACACCCACCAAATCGCTAAAGAGATCGCCTCAACAAGTGATTTCTCACTACCACACGACCAAATTGCGTCTCTAATCTCTTGCAATGAGACCTCATCCTCGAGAAAAGAAACTTGGGTTGAAGATAAAGACTTAAACTTACGGCTGCGACGAACCTATTTGACACCCTTGAACGCTTTAAAGCTCCCACTAAAATAGTTAAAGAAGCTCTGTTTAATCCGAGTTGGGTCTTCAATCCATGCCCCTTTATGTAATGCCTCTGATCAACAATTGACGACTTTTTTTGTTGATTAAACCGTGAAAGAATTTTGAGTTCTCATCTTCTTCTACACACCAATTAACCTTACTAAATCCAAAATTTAATTCCATTAAGATAAACCGAAAATTAATTGAATAATTATCTCTTGAAAGGAAAAAAAAAAGTTTTGGTATAATTCAGTTCATTTATAATAAACAATAAATATAAGAGTAATTGAACAGTTGTTTCTAGCTAGCATAGGAAAAAAAAATATTTTGTATCCTAAACGGGTTAACGGGTCAACCTGTTTTTAAATGGGTCAACCTGAACCCGATCGGTTTCTTAAAACGGTTTGAAATGGCTAATCCAAAACCTGATTACTTTCATGTCGTGTTCGGGTCGTCTCAGGAACTGACACCTCTAATGTTTTTGTCCATCAAGGACAAAGAGTCCCGCAAAATCCAAAGACTCTCGGGATCCTTACTTCGAGAGGAATTTCAAGATTTAAATATTATTTTAATGAATTTAAGATTTTTTTTAAATCAATTAGATGGTTAGTCGATAAATCAATAGCAGTTAGAAAATCACAAATATAAGATGGTTCAGTTCGGTTTTGTAATCGATTTCTTCTCAATCTCTGGATCAAAAAACAATGGAGAGAATTTGTTGGAGTATCTTGTATGATGCATACAACTGATAAATCACATGCACAACACAAACAAGAAAAGTAAATAAGAATTTTGATTTTTGTGAGATGTAGCAAACAATAACAAATTAACACTAAGCGCACTAACTCCCCGGCAACGACGCCATTTTAATCGATGTCGTTTGGTCAATCAAAAACAATGTTTAAACACCTTAACTAGTAAGGGTAAGTAGAGTATCGTATCCACGAGTAGTATGTGGAAAGTGTCACTTTGTTACAATAGTTCAAAGACAGAAAACAATGAAACTGATTTGGATTTGGGTTTAAAACAATAATGAGGGAGGTAATCCTCTCTGGGGTTCGGGAATGTAAACACAAGTTCTTTCAAGACAATTAGCAAGCAATTAAATAGACATAATCATACGGTTCAATTGAATTCAGTGATAATATGAGAACCCGTTGTAAATGAAACTTATTCTCATACAACCATCAATGATAAACCAACTATAATCCAACCCCCAAGTTGTTCCTGATGTAAAGAAACCCGAGACTATTGAAACTTGAACAATAATTCAAAATTAATCAATGAAGTTTAAAGCATTCAATTAATAAATGAAATCATATGGCTTAACATGCCAATCAAGATTACAAACCAAGGCTAATCATTCAAGAGTTCACAAATGTTTACAAAACCCTAGACCTAAAGAGGACTACAAGAGATTTAGTCACTCATACTCATAACAACAATCAAAACTAGTGTATTAGGACTTACAATCATGAAATATTAAGAACAATCGACTCAAGTATGGTAGAAATCGCCTTCTTGGAGCTCTGGAACGGCTAGAATCGACAATAGGTCGGAATGGGGGCTGATAGAGATTAAAACCCGAACTAGGTTAAAAGTTCGGAACGGCTAGACTTTTTGACTTTTTAATCTCTCGTGCTTCGCATCCGACTGTTTTACATCCGTAATCCGCTCAATTAGCACATAAAACCTGGGAGGTAGACACAATCACAAACACGCATAAAACCACACAAAGATACATATAAAGATAACTAAAACGCACGCAAAGCAGCATGTAAATTGAGGTTATTAAACCCTACATCATTTCGGTTAATTCAATTATGAAAGAAAGCTTAACTGAAACCATAACCGAACAGTTCGATCATCTCACTAGTTTAACCATAACTGATCGGTTTTATCGGTAATCGATTAATTTGATTAATTTTTTCGGATCAAGTTCAGTTATGATTAGGTTTTTCTCTCTCCTATGTTACATTACAGGACATTTCATAAAAAAGAAAAATATTATGTGGTACTCATTGTTTAACGGGTGATATAAAAATACATTAACTAATTGAAATGATACACACCACATGGAAGCATATTAAGATAAACTACCACATCTTACAAAATGAGATACGCTCTCATTTATGCCTTGTAAAATTTCAATTGAAACATAAATTGGTTGATTCTATTGAAACACGTCTATAGTCACGTTCACAAGACTCATTTCTAACACATGAACCATCTACTTTTTCTAACTTTAAACTTTATAAATACTCGTAGATACGAAATTCAATAATACTAACCAAGTCTTTCTATAAAACTATGCGTTGTGGTTTAACTAAAAAGTAAAAAAGGTCATGTTTGTTGATCAGTTCTTGTAACTATGTAATGGAAAACAATAATAATAACATATCTGCTAAGTTCACCGATGATAGGGAAGACGACATGATCTCTGATCTGGATCGGGTTGTCGTTTAGAGTGTATGATTAAGATGGTATTAGATGAGTTCGTTGGAGCTCGCGGTTATTGAGAGAGAGAGAGAGAGAGAGAGGGACGATTTAGTGGTGATAGAGTAGAATAATCGATAAGTCTATTTCCTCTAATTAACTCTCTATTTATATGTACACACAAGGGGAACCCATTAGTGGTCTATTAAGAGTAATTAAGCCCATCGACTAATTACTAGCCATAGGTTATTAAATAAATAAATAATTATATTTGATCATTTAATAATTAGATAAATGATTATAAGAGCCACATATTAAATCTCGTCTTACAATGTTATGTCTCTGACACGTAGACAATGTGTTTTAACTAACTGAACTATCAAAAGTATGTAGTGGTTTAACTAAAAACACAATTATTTTTGTATTTCCTTTTATATAAAAATAAGAGTAAACGGTTTGTTGGTTTGATTGTGAGTAGGCCCCACACCCCAATCCTTTACGCCCGTTAAAGCCCTGGCGACACATGCCCCCACCTTCATGCCCCTATAATGTTGTTTAACGTCCTTTATGGTTGATGTGTAAGTGGACGTTAACCCACTACACTTGGTCTAAGAATATAATATTAAAAATATGGTTTTTAAACGTCACTGAAAACCCTTATCTATTAATCGGAATGATAATGCAAAGATAAAAGTGACTGTTTTTTAAATAATTATAACAATTGCTTATTTGTATTGTTGAATTAATTAAAATAAAAAAAGGGGAAGAAGATGAAGTGAAAGTTATGTGGTGAAGGGTAACATAGAGTTAGATTCACGTTAAGATGATGTGGGCAACATGTTACGCCAGTTGTCACTCGGACATTAATGTTGTATTCCTACTTCCATCCAGCCACATTTACTATTTTTTATTTTTCACAAACTAAATAAAGGTTTACATATTTTGAAGTCATTTCGTTAATATAGTTTACTATGTAAAACAACATTTCAAAATATACATATTACACAACCCTCATCGTGGTGAGTGTCGAACCGATCGCTAATAAAATCTAAATAAAAACGTAATATAGATTGGTTCGTCACAGTATCATCACACTTACGATAGTTGCTATAGACTACGATTCCCAACAAAAATTATAATGACACCAACTATGTTGTCTTATATATAAAAAAATACTATGCAAAAAGTAAATGACATCACTATTCAAATAATATTTCCTTTCATCTTTATTATAATTATTTGAATTCAGATAATAAGGACGATTACAATAAAACGGTAGGTAAATGGACATCAAGTTGCATTGTAACCCCCTTTTGGATAGCAAAACCAATTCTACTAAAATTAAAGTTTTGAGTCTTAGGGGCCAAAAAATTAATATGCACGACCAGCTGAACCCTGTTCAGAAATTTCACAGCCTCTAGTGCAAGGAAACCAAATTTGTCTAAAACAAAAGAGATAAACACGTGTTGTTTCTCTAAACAAGTTTTTTCTGTCTAGCAACTTTTTCTGATTCCGCATTCAACGCAGACTGCCCGTAACAAACCTGATGTCCCTTAGCCCCACAAGGGGGGACACACATGTAAGGTCTACACTAGCGTGTTTCCCCCCTGCCCATCTAAACACAAGAATATTAGTTGATCGTAAAACTATACAAGACACACATGTAAGGTTCACACAAGCGTGTTTATAAATTAAGTTCGAAAAAAACATATATACATATATATGAATTATATCGTTTTCAATATACAACTTGTGTAATACACTGGATCATAACCTAGTGTATATATATATAGCATAAATTTATTAACATGTGTGTTAAATTTAAATAAAAAAGGTTAACTATTAAAATAATAACTCATAATAATAAAATAAGAATTTATAACAACCATGGGATGATTGTTCTAAAACAAACCATCCAACCTCATTGCTCTAGACGTTACTAGTTCCGTCTATTATTGTAGTTTATATGGTTTTATTTTAGTAGCAAAATAAAATAATTATAGTGCCGACAGTTTGATTTTACATTTTTACGGTGTCAAAATAAACATTTTATTAGTAATTAAACGTCTAAATTTAGTAGTGATTAATGCTTAAAAATGCCAATTATAACGTCGTGGTTTCGCCTCCCCTCTTTCACGCTCCTCCACGTCAGTCCCACATCAACACAGAGGTTTTCACTGCCCATAATCACTAAGGTGCGTAGTGGTTTAACGCCCCGCATTTAATTTTTAATCATCAACAAATAATTAACTAAATATCAATAAAACTAAATAAAAAATTGCATTCATTAAAAAAAACTACATTCATAAAAAAATAAAAAAACAAAAAAAAACTAAATTCATAAAAATAAAAATAAAAAAACTACATTCATAAAAAAAACTACTCGTCGTTTATGTATTTTTTTTCAAAAAATGGATTATTTTGGTTCAAATGATTCATTGTTGAGTAAAATAGGTGAAAGAAAAATGTGACGTTTGGAGAAGAAAATGAGAAGATGGTTTGATGAATTGTTGAGTAAAAATGGTTGATTTATAATAGTTTTTTTTTAATATTAATTGTAATATTTATTTAAATATTAATTTACCGTTTGAAATGGGAATGTATGCTAAAACGGCCATGAGTTGCCTCACGCCCCCCATTTTCACGCCTAGGAGGGCGGTATTCCTAGGCGTGAAAAGCTTATGTGGCCTTACGCCCCCTCCTCTCACACCAACACTACGGATAGCCTATTTGGGCATTCCATTGAAGGAAAGTGTGGAGACAAAATCTCAAATCATGGAAAGAGTATTCAGTTATTTCTTGGAATGGGATGTGAATTCCATTAAAATAGTGAGTTTCATAACGTAACGGTAGAGATTAGTTATTTTTTTATCAATATTTCTAAACTTGGTTGAATTAAGAAAATGAACCGAGTTGTATCAAGTGTTAATAATACAAAACATAAAATATATGTTTAATTAAAGTGTGAAAGGTTCTATGAGTGACCGGTAACTAGAATCATTCATGGATTAATGAGAACGTAGAAAAAGAATATGAAACATGTCCATAACTTCTAAAAAATAATCAACAAAGATATAGTTTTTTTAACTACGTATGTTTTTATATTATATTGTAGCTTTTTATTGTGTGTTTTAGTTAAGTTTAGAAGATTAGTTATTTTGGTATTTTTTTAGCACGTTTAATTCAAATGTCTATCCATTAACCCATTCAAAATTAGAATAAAACAGTATATTTTATAAAGTCAATTTGCCAACTATTTTACGAACTGTTTAACATGATTTTTTTAAGTTCGTCAATCCATTTAACTCATTTGCAATTTGATTATAACTCAATCCTAATCCGTCAACACATTTAGAACAATGGATTACAGTGTACAAAGGTCGTATTCGGGTTACACGAAATTAAGAGTTTCAGGTTAGGTTGATATCCTTGACATAAATAATTAAACGAGTCGTGTCTATATTCATTAGTTTAACGTGTCACGATTGACACCCTAGTTAAGAAAGTTCCATCAAAGCAAGGGGATCAAGTTCTTCACATAATCCCTGCAAGCTTCCAATCATATCGTCACAGCAAAGCACGAGGGCGTTAACCGTTGTTGTCCGTGGCTGAATGTTAGAATAGTGCACTAGTGTCGTTGTCAGTGGTTGGATAGTGTACTAGCGTTGTTGTTGTGGTTTGAGACATTTCCAAGAAGTGATCAATCAAGTGTGCTTTTGATGGGGTTTTGGTAAGCGGTTGTACAAAATTGCCATTATTTCTACACTTGTAGATGTCGAAATATGTTGATTGAGCGCGCAGGGCGTTGAAGGCAACTTATGATATATAGGACTATTCATGACTAAAGAGGAGCGAAGGAGAGCGGGTTGCCGAAGCCAGTAAGGGAGACGGGTACACGGGCGATAAAGATGTAAGTTTTCTTTTTATTTTATGTTTTGAAGGAAAAAAAAAGGTAAAATATCATTACACATGAATTTAATAGATTTTCTCCATGTGTTACCGGAAAGGACCAAACGTGTTAGATAGAAATAATAGAAACCAAATTCATAATTTAAAAGAAGCAATCAAAGCCACAAATTTCATACTTGTAAATATAATTTTTAATTTATTTTGTGTAGAATTTGATCCTTTCAAATAGATAAAAGTATTTTTTTTTTTTTTAAATTGGTAGGAAACATAAGCGTGGTAGGGGAGTGCATGCGAAAAGAAGCCAAAGTTGAATGTCTGGCTTTGAATTTGTCGTTGCATGCATCATCATGGGTTCCCCTTTGATTAGGATATGATCTTATTTTTGGCCTTTGGGCATTGTTGACCATTTATGTCTATAAGCATCATTTTGAAATCATTGTATTTTAAAATTGATATAATCATATAAAAGAATTAGATAAATGTTGATTATTAAGTGACATAAAATCAAATGAGACGAGTTTATGTTCAATAAAGCAAAACTCAACTTTACCAGTTTGAATTCAATTCGATAGTTTGATGAATATTCTTATAGGTTCAAGCTTGCATTCGAGATATTATATGACTTGGAAGATATTTAACTATGGTCTATGAGGTATCACCCCCCAAACCCACACCTTTGCTCCATATTAGGTCAAAAGCACCGGTCCGGAGCTTATATAAGAACTCCCGTAGACCCAAAAGCAGGACACACAAATGTCTCGGAACCATGACCATAAACATCTCGGAAACGTGACGATAAGCGTCTTGGAACCGTAACGAATCAGGTGGGGACCTGGAGAATAACTAACGTAACAAACTACTAACATGGATGGCACCACCTAACACGTAGTCGAATGACGTATCACGTCAAAAGGTATAAATACTATCCCAAAAGGAGTAGATCCTATATTTTCTTCCTTTAAATTCAATGCAATGAACTCCTTACTTGTTATCACGTCGGAGTTGGGTCACAGGGAAAACCTGTCACACCCCAACCGACGACGGATTATACGTTGGGGCTGACGCGGTTGTTCAAAAAGCACAAGGTTGACTATTTAAAGTTTAAATATTTCATTAATGACCTTCAAAGGTTCAATACAAACAATGAAACAATACATAACAAGAATACAATGTTTATTTGATAAGTATTCTAGGTCCAAAGCATAATAAGTGATCACAATAAAGTCTCATGCTGATGTACCTGAAACATGTTAAGTAAACTGTCAACTAAAAATAGTTGGTGAGATACGAAGGTTTTGACACAGTTTAACAAAGTCTTTGAAAAGTTTTACAATTCATTATGTACATGCATTCTATATTATAAGTATAAGAACAAACAAGTTTAAACATTGTGCGTATCAACCCTCCAACCAAGTTTAGGCATAACCCGAAGGTTACCCTTAAAAGTTTAAAGTTTAAATCCAGTAACAATCACTATGGGCTCCCCCCGAAGGGTCAATCAATCTAGGTGGATTGGTCAGATATAATAGATTTATTATTGTCACTGTAGGCGTGATCAAAGTTAATGAATATGCTAGTTTAAGTTTAATTTAAGCATGCAACTCTCAAAGGCACATAACACAAGAATAAGCATATAGACATAGTTATACAAGAATTGTATAAGTTTGGAAGTTTGATACATGTTCCACCCCAAGTTTATAAACAAGCAAAAGAAAAAGGGGCTAAGTATACTTACTTGGATTGGTGAACGAGTATCCAACAAGATTAAATGTAGCAAGACTTTGAGGGAGAATATCCTCACAACAATCCTAAGAACACAAGTCTAAAGTTTCAAGTTTGATCATATAATTCTATCGAAAAAAGGATCTAGGATGCTAAGATTAACTAGGGTTCCAAATGGGAGACGGGAATGATTGTGTTTATAAAGTTTAAATCAAAGTTTCAAATAAAGATTTTGAAAGAATGACACAAGACTTGAATATCAAAGTTTAATAAGTTAATAGTCTAAAATAATTATTAACTAAATAATTATTTAAAAAGGCTTTATAATTATAAATTAGGTAATAATAATTCAAACAGTTTTCTAAGTATTTATAAGTAGGGTTGTATAATAGCTGAGTGAAAGACTAAATAATTATCAAGAATGAATAATAATTATTTAAATAATAAATAGCTATTAAAAATTAATAATAACTATTTAAAGAGTAAATATTGATTAAAGATTAACAATAATTATTTCAATAATAAATTAATTATTAAATATAAAGTATTTTAAGAATAAATAGTGGTTAAGTATTAATAATAATTATTTAAAGAATACATAATCATTCAAGATAACATAATTATCTACAAGAATAATTAATATAATTTATTTAAGATTCATTAAAGTTTTTAAGTATGAAACATTCATTTTACAAATTAACTTGTAAATAAATAATGTTTTAAAATGTGATTATAAGTTTAACTAAATAATATGAATCTTATAAGTTTAAACATATATGTTTGAACATGACTAAAGTTTATATTTTAAATTATAGGTTTTAAAGTCTATAAGTTTATTAATGTCTTGAATAAAGTTTCTTATAGTATTATAAGTATTTAAATAAGTTTAGAAGTTTATAAATGTTTAAAGTTTCTGTTTAATTCTATGAAGTCTATAAGTTTATAAATATTTAGGAAATAAACAAAGTAATGTTATTTCTCTTGTTTTAAATTTATATAAAAAAATAAATTTCTATTTATACAAATTATAAGTTTTATAAAATGTCTAAGTTTGTAATTTATTAAATTAAAGTTTCTGCTTTTATAAAGTTTATAAGTTCATAAAAGTATATTTATTTTAATTAAATAAATAAGCCTTGAATTAAATATGTATAAAGATGTAAAAGTTTATAAGCTTTTGTTTTCTAATTAATATGTAAATTTTATAAATCATTTTCTAATTTTATAACATTTATATAAGTTTTCTAAATAATTAAAAGTTTTATAAATAGTTTGAAGTTTAAAATGAAATAAGTTTATTATTTCAGAAAATAATATACAAATCAAGATTTCTGATTTTTATAAAATATTTTATATTGAATGTATAAGTTTTATAAAGTTTAAATGTACTTTTATAGTTTTTAAGTGTTTAAAACTATTTTTAAAGGATTATTTATTATAAGTTTTAACTAATTTTAAATTAATTAAAATAGTTCTGGAATACGAATATGAAATTAAAATTCAGTTTCAAGTTTATAAAGGTTTAACATATTTTATAAAAATTATTAAAAGATTTAAAGACTGTTTAAAAGGCTGAAAAAAAATAAAAAGGCAAAAACTCGGCTGGTCGGATCGAACCCGGGCCACCCGAGTCACACACACGAACTAACCACCCAGCTACGGGCCTCGCTGGTGTTATAACCCGGAATAGAAAAAGTTAAACAAATTCCCAAATCATCCATATTCTCCTTATGAACCCTAGAATCAAATCATCAAAATACGAATCGATTAACCCTCTGTCATTGCAAATTGACAGAGGGCTTTTGAATAAGGAATGAAAACGATCAGATTTGCTATAAGAATTACCTGAAATGATGTCGATTTGAGAGAGAACAGGTGCGAGCTTTTGTGCGACTGACCACGGATCGAATCGGCCAATGCAGGTACGAATCGAAGGAATTGAGAGTTCAGTGAGTTTGAGTGGTGTGTCGTTAATGAGTTCTAGAAGATATTTATAACCAATTTCAATGTTTAATGCTCGTACGGTTGGGGAGATTACGGGTGAGATAAACGAGTTTAAATTTGAATTTACGCGGTGTTAAACTCGAAATCGAGCATTGAATTGCATCGGGTTATGGTCGCACGCTCGAGTAGAAGTGTAATATCCAAGGTTTTCCGGCATACCATCTTTATGTTATGATTTGACTTTCCTTTATAACCCGCCCATCTCAGGAACGAATAAACATATTTTTGGATTTGATTCTTAGTAAATATAAAGTGAATGTACAAAATAATAAGGTATAAAACTTATTTTAAAATAAACAAGTTATGGAACTTAGAAATTATTTTATAAATATATAAAATAATAAAACTTATTTAGGCGTATAAACAAAAAATAGATATATATATATATATGTTTTAAAAGTCTCAGGGACTAGAATTGCCATTCTGAAAACTTATTTTAAACTCAAATCTAAGTTTATACATGGGATGATAAAAGAGGGAAACTACAGGGACCGAATCTGCAATTTATCCAAACTTTCAGTTTGGAAACAGGTTCCAAGTTCGATCCCTGCAGAACCCGGTTTTGGGTTTGATTTTTCAGAAAACGCTTATTAGTCCGAATTCAATGTTCCTCGAACATCGGCTCGCGCATGCGACCATTCCCTGAGGTGTATCACTGCTCGATTCCGACATTAATGACCGCGTGGTTAGAATTTGAATCCGCCGTATGCAACCGTCATCTTCCCAACTACTCAAACATTAAACATCGCAAATGGTTATAAATACCGGTTGAAATACATCAACGACACACCACTCCTCCTCCTCATACTCTCAATTTCTTCAACTCGAAGTTGCATCGTCAAATTCGGTCCCTCGGCAGCCGACTTCAAACCCAGGGGCATTCTCCCTCAATACGAGTTCGATTCAGGTAATTCTTGTATCCATTACGTTCGTTACAGTCCATAGATCGAAAGCCCTCTGTTTAATTCCATTAACAGAAGGCAAATCGATACGTATTTGAGGATTCAAATTCTAGGGTTCATACGGGAATTGGGGGAGGTTTGGGATTCTGTTTAAGTATTTTATTTTCCGTGTATTAAACCAGCGAACCCGTAGCCGTGATGGTTAGTATGCGTGTGTGTATGGGTGACCCGGACGGAACCCAAGTTCGATCCGGCCAAAGCCCCACTTTTTGTTTTTCATTTTTCTTTTACTGTTACCCAATTCAAAAAAATTCTGATAATTTTTATAAATTTCATTAAACTGTTATAAACTTTAAAATAAATTTTAATTTCACTTTCATCTTCTGGAAACATTTTATTTAACTAAACTTAATTAAAATTTATAATAATAAATTATTAAAGATAGTTTTAAACATTTAAAAAGAATACTTCCAAAAGTTATAAAACTTGGGCATTCAATAGAAATCGTTTTATAAAATTTGAAACTTAATTCCTTATTCTTTTTATATATATAATAAACTTAATTTTGTTTAAAACTTTAATGTAATAAGTTTTAAACTTATACATTTTCCATATAAACAAGAAATCCAATTGTTTATTAAATTTAGAGCAATGAGAAAATAAATACACTTATCTATTTTAAACTTATAAACTTTATAAAACTAAATGGAGACTTTAAGTATTTATTAACTAGTAAACTCTATTTTAAGATACTTATTTAAAAAAATATTTTTAGAACTTATAGTTTTATCTACACATTGAAAACATTTATAAACTTATCATTAAAACATAAACTATATAAGAAATTCTATTTTACAATCTTATAGGTACTTAATATTTATTTACATATTAATTTGAAAAATAAATATTTAATACTTGAAACTTTAATGATTTATATGGTTTATTCTTATAAATGATTATTTATCCTTAATGACTATATACACTTCAAATAAATTCTATAAATCTTAAATCACTATTTAGTCTTTAAATACTATGTATTTAATAATTATTTTACTCTTAAAATAATTATTAACTTTAATTCTTAACTTAAATAATTTTTCTAAAACTACAAACTTATTAAGCTATTGAGATCCAAGTCTTACATTCAAAACCTTCCTTTTAAAACTAAGTTTAACTTTATAAACTCAATCCATCTCATCCCATATATGGAACCCTAGTCGATCTCGAAATCCTAGATCCTTACCATAGACGTATAGGATCATACTTAAATCTTTAAACTTGCATACTTAGGTTTATCGTGACGATATTCTCCCTCCAAGTCTTACAAATACTTATCCGTGTCGGATACTATTCATCAATTCAAGTGAGTATACTTAGCCCCTTTTTCCTTTTATGCTTTTGGGGTGAAACATGTTCAAACTTCTTAAACTTATACAATTCTTGTACAACTATGACTACGTGTTTATTCTTATGTTAAACTTGAGACTTGTATGCTTAGATTAAACTTAAAACTAGCATATTCATTAACTTTGATCAAGCCTATAGTAACAATGATAGATCTATTGTATTAGACCAATCCACCTTGATTGATTGACCCCTTCGGGGGGGAGCCCTTAGTGATTGTTACTGAATTAAAATTTAAACTTGAGACTTATAAGGGTAACCTGCAGGTTATGCCTAAACTTGGTTGGAGGGTTGATATGCACAATGTCTAACATGTTTGTTTTCTCATACTTACATTATAGAATGCATGAATCATAGTGAATTGTAATTCTTCTCAAATACTTGTTAAACTGTGTCAAAACCTTTGTATCTCACCAACTATTTTGTAGTTGGCAGATTCTTTCACATGTTTCAGGTTTACATCATGAGACTTATTCGTGATCACATAGGATGCTTTGGACCTAGACTACTTAAATTAAATGTTGTATTCGTATTATTCTTCCTTGTATCGAATCTTAAATTATTCATTAATGAAATATCGAAACTTTAATAGTTAACCTTGTGCTATTGAACAACCGCGTCCGCCCCGACGTATAATCCGCCGTCGGTTGGGGTGTGACTGATTGGTATCAGAGCCTTGGTTATAGGGAATTAGGTTATTAGACACATGACCTAGACTATAACTTAGGAGACCCAAACATGAGTTATCTCATGTCTTTTACTAGGAAATTCTCTCCTCATTCTATTCTTAAATCTTATATGCAAACGCTTGGAGATTCTACGTTTCTATACATGCTACAAGAGTCTACCACGTAAAGGACACATTCTTAGGCTTCAAGCCTAATCCTCCACTAAACTCTCGTCAAGAATATTTAAGTTCTAGATAATGTGTGAGAACTTGTGCGGACCAGAAGGGTGGATACCTGTATTCTGGGAAATTCTGTCAAGGAAAGCATTTCGTATAAATCCAAATCAACCGTTGGACCCGTATGCTTTCCTGGGAATTCTTGGGATGAGTATCCACTTATAGGAATGCACGACTTCTCTAAACATTAGTGAGCTTAGATCTCTCTTGATATGTCAAAGTACTTACTTAGTGATATGCACTAAATGAGTACCATCTCAAATACTATACACTTCATAAATTGATGATTCAAAAACTTTCCTCTATAACCTTTATCCTATGATTCTTAAGTCCCGTCTTGTCACACGACAGCATGCTTACTCGTCATGACCTGAAGGAGTTACCTTCAAGGAGAAATTCTTACGAGATTATACTTAAAAACTACATACATAAACTTATATTTATAGATACTACCCAATAAACTTCATGATCGTTGTAATACAACCCTTAAAACTATGTATTACTCTCCTATAAACTTCATTATTTTATGAACATAACACTTAAGGGGAAACCCTTGTGTTTCATCTTATTTTCATCACCCAACCAAACTACTCTAAATAACTCGCTCAAACTTTTGCTACACTTTCATACATCTCAAAATTTTATACATCTTTAAACTTCATGATCCTGGTAATACCAGCACATTTAAAACTATGTATTGACATACAAGTCTTTTTACAAACTTCATTACTTCATAAATTTGGCACATAAGGGGAAACCCTTGTGTCTCATTTCATTTTTCGTCACACAAGCAAACTTCATTTTATGACTAACTCAGAGCTTTGTTACACTTTAATCTCAAAACCTTCATACGTCCTTAAAACTTACACATCACCGCTTCTTGTAAACAAAAAACTTAACGTCTTTTAAACCTAAAGTACATTAACAAAGTGATTAGTAATCTGATCGTTTTCCCGCAAGGGAAGAAGCCTACTATAGGATAAACAAGCTCCACGTTTAAGAAACTAAGCCCACAATAAACCTCGACATAGTACCTTAAACCCAAATATCGGTGACAATAACTAAAAAGTTGTAGACTCACGAGGAAATTCTGGCTATGGAAATAGGGTACATAAGTGAGTCCTTGTGACCCACCCCTTCTTTCGGGAATTGTCTTCGTCAGCCCATCAACGTCAAGCCAAAAACCATTTTAATAGTACTGTGATGAATCAGTATTATGAATAAAAAAAAACTTTTGAACATATTTAATCAACTTACTTACCCACTTTAATTTTCCGTTTAAACTGTATTATGTAAGGGCTAGAAGTCCCAATTTTGAAACATCTAAATAGAAACTATTTTGAAATTTCATCTTGTCATCATTTACTAGTTTAACTTTCCTTTTATCATTGTAAACTTAACACACCTACCCAAACACTTTCGTTAAAAGCAACTTACGTTAGTACTTGAGATAATTAACAACGTTGCATTAAAAAATCCTAAGTGACACGTGTACCTGAGGAATAAATCTTGAACAAATCTTCTAATTCGTAAGCACTTTTTCAAAAATAACACCACTTACGAATCATTACCCTAAACAACCATGACCCTTACTTCTTGTATAGACTTAACACTTGTAAACTTGACCAACTTTTCGCTTGACAATCACACCTATCTTTTATAAATCTTACTTGTACTACATATCGATGCCTAACTCGTCGTTTTTGAACATCTTAATTACATTCTATACAAAAGAAAACTATACTTTCTGTTATAAATCAAGATAAATCATTTGTAAGCACACTATCATAAACCTTATCGAAACTTTTCCTGTTACTGATCGATGTCGTTAGGTCGGTCAAAAACAATCCTTAAACACTTAACTAGTAATGGTAAGAAGAGTATCGTATCCACGAGGAATGAGTGATTAGTGAAATTGCTTAGTTTGATAATTAGAATGAAAACACAGATCAAATAAAAATGCAACCTCCTCCAAACTTCAGATTCTAGGTTTATGCAACCCCCTTTAGTCACCCAACCCTGCTACTAGGTTTTGTCATCAACCAAACAAGATCATAAAGCAAGCAAACTCAAAGCACTCAAATAAACTGTTTAAAATAACTAATACATCAATCTACTCAGTTATTGTCAGAAACTAAATAGATCCAAAAACATAAATAAACTGAATCAAAACATGAAACCTATATGAACCGTCCGCCTGAAGGAAGCCACAAGTGAATTAGCCGCTCATCATAATAAATAGAAAATCAAAATAGTGTCACTTCGAATTCTAGTCCCTTGGACTCCTCTGCTTGCGTCAGTTCCCAGCCGCCGTCTGCTTAAATCCCCTCTAAAACTTGCGTGAACCCCTGTTTCCATTTAGCTCAAACTCCATGTCAGCCCACTAAACAACTAATTTAAGTCCATTTGATTTTCTTTAATTCGTGATATGAAGCCCACGTTTTCAAGTCCATCTTTTCCTTTTAATTCCATTTCTGGTAGCCCACGAAATCTTCCATATGAAATTGCTTAATTCACGTCCAATAATATTTAAGCCCACTTAATTTTCTTCACCAAATTAACTCATGATCTCATTTGGTTCGCTGGATCCTGGGTTTCTGCCCTATTTTCTTCGTGTCTCTTCCGACTCTTGCATCTCTCACTTAATATCTTCCAAAATCATACTTTAAGCTTTCAACACCTGCACATGCATAGCTACACAAAACTTTTGTATTCCACATGTTAATTTACATAAATATAACATGTTACACCCTTTAATGCATAAAACTTTGGTCGCTTATCACATCCCCACACTTATCTTTTTTCGTCCCGAAAAATATTTGCAATGGAATCATAATTGGGAACCTGATTTTCACACTCTCATTCATTTAATCATTTCAAATATAATCACGTGCTAACTGTAACAATTGTTATTTCTATCCGACTAAACCCAACCACCGACTCTCGAGAACCCGATTATGTGATCTATTATTCTATCTATTACCAAGCCAAAAATCTATCTATGGGTCTCATACTCAGAAAACTATGACTTAGCCTAATTCCATCTCAAGGTCATGTTTAGGCCTGGGTTAAACCATATAGATTTCCCACCATTATAAACACCAATTTATATGTTTTTGAAAATTGTGGAATTATGGATCGATGTGTGCATGTTTTTAGCTTTTATTATTATTTTATGAATGAACCTAACCCAGTGGTGTTTCAATCACGCTGGAACACGATATATGACATGTAGGCTGCAGTTCTTAAGCAATGAAATTCATAAGCTTCGGAATAGGGGTGTATCCTTCAAGTCGTCATCCCGAAGGGAAACACATAAACCTAACTTAGTCATCCAAACTTATTGATCACCTAAGTCCCGCCCATGGGTGTATCCTCCAAGTCACCATCCCTGTAATATCCAGTATTTCCAACCTAGCTTTTCCTAAACTTTGCACGGGTTATAAATTCAAAGCTTGAAATTTTATTAAAATTTTATTCTTAAATGATAAATATTGAATTTATTAATGTATATTTTAAAACAATAATGTGCGATATATATATAGATGAGACTCATTTAATATATATATATATATATGTATCTTATAAATGTGTTAAAAATTTCTAAGACTTTATAAGTTTTTAATTATATAATTTATAAACTTATTTTAATTACTAAAACTTATAATGGATCTTACAAATTATATTATAAAATTTAAAATAATAAAACTCATGAAACTTTAGAGGGATTTTATAAAAATAAAACATATTTGTTTATTTTATAAAGTCTAGGGACCAAACTGTAATTCCTGAAACTCATTTTAAGCTTAAAAAGACATTTTTGACATGAAGTGATAATAGTTAAAACTTTCAGGGACTAAAGTTGCAATTCGCCTCAAACTTCCAGTTTGAAATCAGTCCCCTGTTCGAAACCCCCCCCCCCCCCGAGCCCGATTTCAATTGCTTTTCGTTCCAAATCACGTTCCAGGCCAGATTCAACGAACCTCGAGCTTCGCCTCGAGCGTGCGACCGAAACCCAATGACATTCAATGTCCAATTTCAAATTAAACGGCCGCGTGATTCGAACTTTAACTCGTTTCATCAACCGAGAACTCCTCAACTGTTTTGGCATTTAATGTCGGGATTGACTATAAATATCGGTCGTAAAACCTCAGCGACATCATCCCCAAACCACCTAAACAATCAATTTGATCATTCGCCCACTACATTGCTCGATTGGAACCACGACTGCCGTTTCTGAACCCCGAATCCAATCTCCGTCATCTCGATATCGAAACAGGTAATTCGTATGATCAAACCCTTCGTCTTTACTCTTAGATCGATAACCCTCTACCAAATTGCATAAACAGAGGGTTAATCACATCGTATTCGGGCGATCAGATTCTAGGGTTCATATCGGATTTTGGGGGTGATTCGGGATTATGTTTATCTTTTTATCTTTACAGTATTAACATTAGCGAGCCCGTAGCCGGAGTGGTTAATCGTGTGTGCATGTTGGTGACCCGGGGCAGAGCCGAGTTCGAATCCGGCCAGCCCCAGGTTTTACATTTTATTTTTTTTGTTTGTTTTTAAAACAGTTTTAAGCTTCCAATAAATCTTATAAATTATATTAAACTTATATAAACTCAAAAACAATTTTTATTTACACTTTTACTTTCGGGAATATTTTTAGTCAAATAAAACTTCATTAAAACCTAAAAAACAATTTAATCCTTAATTTTGGTTTTAAATCCTTAAAAACTATAAAAAAAAATATATATATTCCAAACTTCTATGAAACTCGTACTACCATATAAACTATTTTATAAAAATAATAAAAACTTAATTTATGAAGTCCTTTCTAAAATTAAAGGAATTTTCATAATCTTTAATTTGTAAACTTTTAATAAATTCAGAAAACCTATGTAAATCTTATAAACTTGGAAATACTTATACAACTTATATTTTATAAACATAAATTAAAATGTTTATACAAATTTGAAAAAAAAAAGAAATAATTATACTTTATTTATTTCTTAATCATTTATAAACTTATATTTAAAAAATATAACCTTTATGAGAAATTCTATTTAAACATTTACACCCTTATAAATACTTATTATTTATTTAAACTTATAAACATTTCGCCTTAGTGTGTAAATAAAATGTTTAATACTTGAATTCTTTAACAAATCCTTAATGATTTATATTGCTAAGATAAACAAATTCTTCTTGTAAATAATTGTTTATCCCTAACAATTATATATACCTTTTTAAATAATTATTTATCCTTATCAAATAATTGTTATTCTTTAATTAATTATTCTTAAATAATTATTAAAACACTTGATAATTATTTATTTATTCTTAGTCGTTAACTATTTATTAAAAATGATTATCATAAATTTCTAATAATTATTTTATCCTTTAAATAAATATTATTAATCTTGATTCTTTTGGTACAACCTTATTTATAAAATACTTAGAATTCTTTATTTGATTATTATTACCTATTTTGTGTAATTGTAAGACGTTTAAATAATTATTTTAATTAATGATTATTCTAAACTAATAAACTTATTACATTATGATATATAAGTCTTATGTCATTCATTCAAAATTTATATTTGAAACTTTAATCTAAACTTTATAAACACAATCGTTCCCGTCTCCCATTAGAACCCTAGTCGAATCCCGAAATCCAAGATCTCTTGTCTTAGACTTTTTGCTTGAAACTTTAGACTTATATTCTTAGGCTTATTGTGAGGATATTCTCCCTCGAAGTCTTGCAAATACTTATCCGTGTCGGATACTCTTCATCGATCCAAGTGAGTATACTTAGCCCCTTTTTCCTTTTATGCTTTTGGGGTGAAACATGTTCACAATTTTTAAACTTATACAATTCTTGTACAACTATGATTACGTGTTTATTCTTATGTTAAACTTGAGACTTGTATGCTTAAATTAAACTTAAAACTAGCACATTCATTAGCTTTGATCAAGCCGATAGTAACAATGATAGATCTATTGTATTTGACCAATCCACCTTGATTGATTGACCCCTTCGGGGGGGAGCCCTTGGTGTTTGTTACTACATTAAACTTTAAACTTGATACTTATAAGGGTAACCTGCGGGTTATGCCTAAACTTGGTTGGAGGGTTGATGTGCAGAATGTCTAACATGCTTGTTTTCTCATACTTACATTATAGAATGCATGAATCATAGTGAATTGTAATACTTTTCAAATACTTGTTAAACTGTGTCAAAACCATTGTATCTCACCAACTATTTTGTAGTTGACAGATTCTTTCACATGTTTCAGGTTCTACAACATGAGGCTTACTTGTGATCACATAGGATGCTTGGACCTAGAATGCTTAATCAATTAGACTTGTATTCCTGCTATGTATTTGATTTTATTCTTTGTATTGAACCTCTGAATCTATTTATTAATAAAATATTGAAACTTTAATAGTCAACCTTGTGCTATTGAACAACCGCGTCCTCCCCGACGTATAATCCGCCGTCGGTTGGGGTGTGACAATCCCGAAGGGAAACACGTAGGCGAAACTCAAGCTTTCAATTGATTTAATTAAGCTCATGCAAGATGGATTATGGAATGCGGGCGCCACCAACTTTCGGATTTATTTTCATAAAAATAAAGCGGTGTGCCAAATAATTTTAAAAACTTATAAATTTTTGTTTATAAAGGTACCTATCACCCTATGTTGACAGTTTCGACCTTACCGACACCCCTAAGATGAGAACCCACAAGATAGTCTGAATTAATTATTCATTTAAACCTAGATACATTATCAGGATGTTTAAGCTCTTAAGTCGGTTGGGCCTACCAAAACATTACAAATCAGACGCACTTTCTATTCTTTATTTTTTATTTCAATTCACAAGCAGTTTCCAATTCTACCTATCATTTTCCATTTATTTGCAAAAATTCTAATTCAATGACATTTTTGAATTTTTTTTTTTTTATTTTTATGGATATTATTTTTTATGACTCAAAATACAGACTCAGTCTCCCCTCCCCACACTTAAACACTACATTGTCCTCAATGTAGGATGAGAGATTATGCACATATATAAAAAATTAAATAAATAAATAAACAAAACTATACAGAGAATTGGAAAGGACTTAGCTGGTTTCGAACTGTAACTGTCTTCAATCCAACCTCACACGATCGTATAGCATCTCTTTCGCGATCGTATTCAAAATCTGCTATTGGGTCGCCTTTTACATGAATACGAAGCTCGAACATCACCACCCGAATGGAGATTGAGTACGGGAGGATCAATCTAAACCTGCAAAGTTAAACTCGAACCAACCTAAGAGCATCAAACTGACTTGAAAACCCATGAAACTTCCCCACACTTGGCCGGCTCGCACACAAAAACACAAAAAATAAATAAATCAAACAAAGTCCTAACTCACTTTCGTAGGAATCACGAATGCATTTAGCATATGCATCAAGCCTTTTAAACCCCTCGATAGCCCGAGTGGACGAGTTGAGTCTCGTGAGGGTTTCTATTGAACACACCCGCAAAGTTCATTTAACTAGACATGAATGTAAAACATACCTTAGGCTACCTCCTAAGAGTGCTAAGTTTAACGTCCTCAGCCAGACGCAGTGTACCTTACTTAGGTCATGGTGGTTGAGTGGGATGCTTGCAGTCCTCCTTCCCCGCACTCAAGTTCCTCTCATCATCAAATTTTCTCCAAGCCTTCATAAACAAAGAAAAGAGTTCTTGATCTACATCATGAACTCGCAGTTTCTTCCCTTTCCGCCTTCTCTTTCTGACCCGTTTAGTTCTTCCACTGTCTGGCGTTTCACCATCCTTTTGCTCAGCTAACCTGTCATTCACAAAACAAGCATTCTCGACTGTGTGATTCACCTTTTCAGGTGATCCACACCTGTTAGCTTTCGGGTTTGGCAAGTTTGGAAATATTTTAAGACTCATTTTCTGATCCCCAAACCTCATCCTTATCATTCCCTCAGCACAGTTAATATTTGCCTGAGTAGTGGCTAAGAACGGTCTACCCAAAATGATAGTTGGTTCTATGTTCTTCACACAATCCAACACCAAGAAATCCACTGGGTAATAAAACTCTCCTACTTTCACAATCACATCTTTTACAATCCCCCGAGAATGTGCGGGAGTCTGATCAGCCAACACCATGGTGGTGTTAACTCTCTGTAATGGACCAAATTCATGTTGATCATACAGACTCCCTGGAATTATGCTCACAGATGCTCCAAGATCCAGTAATGCTCTATTCAATGTAATTTCACCTTTTTGAATTGAAATAATAGGTGCCCCTGGATCTTGGAGTTTCGGGGGAAGGGTACCCTTAAACACGGCATTCACACTGACACTCAATTTTACTTGCTCGAGACATTTGTGCCGTCGTTTTCGGGTACTCACACCTTTTAGACATTCAACATTACCAGGATCTTGTTTAAGCGTATTTAAAAATAATGAGTTAATTTTACGCTTCTCAAACTTTTCCCATCGTCCATCTTGTGTTGGATCTTTTTCTTTTAAAAACGGTTTGAATAGAGCATCTGGAAACGGGATTTTTACTGGTTTATTCACATTTTCAGTTTTCAAATTATTCTGTGAAATAAAATCCTGATTAGGGTCGGCCTCGGATTCACTATGCTCCACCACTCTTTCTACAACTGGTGGTGGAGTCTATTCACAAGCAGGATATTCAAATGAAGAATGGAAACTTACATCATTGAGGTGTGCACTGGTTGTGGTTTCAGAACAGGAGGACTGATGTGAACAGCGAGGTTTACCTACTTCCTTGATGAGTGACCCGACAATCCCAGTTAGGTTGGCAACTAGATCTACCAAAGCTTGATGAGCTTTGTCCTGGCTCTCCTGTTGCTGCACCACTGCTTGTATCATCTTGGCCATCTCCTTCATGTTTGACTGGATGGCATCCAGTTCAGAATGATAGTTGTCTTGATCAGGTGGCCTGCTTGGGTGGTAGTCTTGGTTGTAATCGTCCTGATAGTTTGGGTACTCAGGACCACCACCACATTGATTGTATCTTGGGAAATCTTGTGCCCAGTGGCCAGTGATGCCACAGTTGTTGCATGGTTCATAGTAGTCTTGGTCACCATAATAATTACTGTCCATGTCAACCTGCACACGTAGCACAACCGAGTAGCTCTGAACAAAGAAATAAACAAAATAAACAAAAAATAAAAACAGAAGTAAAGAAAATCTTTTTGGGTGTTTGATAAGAATTAAAATCAACTAACGACAATAAACTAAAGCAATAGAACTAAGCGCACCGATTCCCCGGCAACAGCGCCATTTTGATCGATGTCGTTAGGTCGGTCAAAAACAATCCTTAAACACTTAACTAGTAATGGTAAGAAGAGTATCGTATCCACGAGGAATCAGTGGTTAGTGAAATTGCTTAGTTTGATAATTAGAATGAAAACACAGATCAAATAAAAATGCAACCTCCTCCAAACTTCAGATTCTAGGTTTATGCAAAACTCAGTTATTTAATTGGACACCACATAGACATAGTGTTGGAAAATCAGTTAAAATAGTAATTGAAGACAGGCTGTTGTCAGCAACCTATACAACCAGTTCCGTCACAAACCAGTATAATTCAATCACCCAATTTATGAATGCCAAGTTGCCCCCTTTAGTCACCCAACCCTGCTACTAGGTTTTGTCATCAACCAAACAAGATCGTAAAGCAAGCAAACTCAAAGCACTCAAATAAATTGTTTAAAATAACTAAACATCAATCTACTCAGTTATTGTCAGAAACTAAATAGATCCAAAAACATAAATAAACTGAATCAAAACATGAAACCTATATGAACCGTCCGCCTGGAGGAAGCCACAAGTGAATTAGCCGCTCATCATAATAAATAGAAAATCAAAATAGTGTCACTTCGAATTCTAGTCCCTTGGACTCCTCTGCTTGCGTCAGTTCCCAGCCACCGTCTGCTTAAATCCCCTCTAAAACTTGCGTGAACCCCTGTTTCCATTTAGCTCAAACTCCATGTCAGCCCACTAAACAACTAATTTAAGTCCATTTGATTTTCTTTAATTCATGATATGAAGCCCACGTTTTCAAGTCCATCTTTTCCTTTTAATTCCATTTCTGGTATTTAAGCCCACTTAATTTTCTTCACCAAATTAACTCATGATCTCATTTGGTTCGCTGGATCCTGGGTTTCTGCCCTGTTTTCTTCGTGTCTCTTCCGACTCTTGCATCTCGCACGTAATATCTTCCAAAATCATACTTTAAGCTTTCAACACCTGCACATGCATAGCTACACAAAACTTTTGTATTCCACATGTTAATTTACATAAATATAACATGTTACACCCTTTAATGCATAAAACTTTGGTCGCTTATCAGTTACCCTATGCTTGGAGACTTTCCTCATTCAACTCTTGTCACGTATAAGACTTACTATAAATCACAACGGGGACTAAAAGCTTAAATACACGTTGCTAAAACATTAAACTTCGTATACACGACTATAAGGTCAGAGACTTTTGAGTCATGTAAAACTTGTACAAATACTCAATTCCGTATTCCTGAAACTAAACACCTTCTAAACCACCAAAGGAAGCATGTTCAATAAGGGATCATGTGAAACTTAATACTGAAACTTGAAACTCAACTGACTGATCCTATTTTTAAACTTATACTTGGATTCTTAGTCTTGGAAACTTTTGTGTGTCCATCTTAACTAAACCCTATAAGACTCGATAAACGTACATTTCAAATACACGAGAAAATTTCATTCTTGATACTAGAAACTAAAATGAAGGGAAACGTTGCTCTCTTTAGCAGAATACCTCCCTAGTCTTCTCTTCAAACCCAAACATCGGGATCCACTAATCTTCTGGACAACTCGAATCTTCTGTGAGAAAGCGTATAACGGTTAATCCTGTTCCAAACGCTGTCCCATACCTCTCTTAAACACTAGAGTATTTAGATAACCTCTTTATACTCAAAACGTAATCGTATACTTCTATACACTGAAGCTAAACTAAGAGACTTTAAGCTATTTTTGTGTTTGACGTATTCTTGTTCATACACAATTTAAACTATTCTATGTTTGACGCATTCTTGATCAAACACAATTTAAACTATTTTATGCTTGACGTATTCTTGTTCAAACACAATTTAAACTATTCTATGCTTGACGTATTCTTGTTCAAACACAATTTAAACTATTCTATGTTTGACGCATTCTTGATCAAACACAATTTAAACTATTCTATGTTTGACGTATTCTTGTTCAAACACAACTTGAACTACCCCATGTTTGACGTATTCTTGTTCAAACATGATGAACGTATGAGACTTTAAACTACCCCATGTTTGACGTATGCTTGTTCAAACATGATGAACGTATGAGACTTTAAACTACTCCATGTTTGACGTATGCTTGTTCAAACATGATGAACGTATGAGACTTTAAACTACTCCATGTTTGACGTATGCTTGTTCAAACATGATGAACGTATAAGACTTTTAAATTACTCAAGGTTTGATGTATTCTTGATCAAACACGAGGAAAGTGTAAAGGCTTTAAACTACTCGATGTTTGATGTATTCTTACTCAAGCACGAGGAAACTTTGAAACTCTAAATCTTGTCACGTTCTTTTCTCTTTGATTATTGAAGGACGATTCTCTCTAAGGGACTCATTAATCAATGATCACTCTTACATGGAAACCACAGTCATTGTGTTAATTCTTGTACTCATTCTTGATCCACACACAAACGGAAGGAACTATGCGGACTATACGACGATTTAAATCCTTGCGGGTGCACACGTAAGTAGGAAAATCAGCGTATGGGAAGGCATAGTAAACTTTGTCGTGTGCTATGATCTAAGACTTATGGTAAAAGGTAGCCACGGAACCTATGTACCGTAGCAAGTCCTTAGACGTATTAGTCTACAAACTCAAATCCTTGAAACTATCATCAAATCCATTCTGAGGGATGCATCTCACTCTAAATCTTGGATGTAAGTTCATCAGTTATTCTCTCAAATGCTTTCTTGAAAACGAATCCTCATATATTCCCATAAAACTATATGCTCGTGGCAACCATATGCTTTGGAAACTTAGAAAGTTGAGCGTAATCTTATTCATGTCATTCAAGTTAAACGTAACCCATAGTTTACTAAGGGACGTAAAGTATCCCTGTACGCATCATAGACTTAAAACGAAAACCTTCTACTTTAATTTCGGGACGAAATTTCCTAAAGTAGGGGAGACTGTAATATCCAAGGTTTTCCGGCATACCATCTTTATGTTATGATTCGACTTTCCTTTATAACCCACCCATCTCAGGAACGAATAAACATATTTTTGGATTTGATTCTTAGTAAATATAAAGTGAATGTACAAAATAATAAGGTATAAAACTTATTTTAAAATAAACAAGTTATGGAACTTAGAAATTATTTTATAAATATATAAAATAATAAAACTTATTTAGACGTATAAACAAAATATATATATATATATATGTTTTAAAAGTCTCAGGGACTAGAATTGCCATTCTGAAAACTTATTTTAAACTCAAATCTAAGTTTATACATGGGATGATAAAAGAGGGAAACTACAGGGACCGAATCTGTAATTTATCCAAACTTTCAGTTTGGAAACAGGTTCCAAGTTCGATCCCTGCCGAACCCGGTTTTGGGTTCGATTTTTCAGAAAACGCGTATTAGTCCGAATTCAATGTTCCTCGAACATCGGCTCGCGCATGCGACCATTCCCCGAGGTGTATCAATGCTCGATTCCGACATTAATGACCGCATGGTTAGAATTTGAATCCGCAGTATGCAACCGTCATCTTCCCAACTACTCAAACATTAAACATCGCAAATGGTTATAAATACCGGTTGAAATACATCAACGACACACCACTCCTCCTCATACTCTCAATTTCTTCAACTCGAAGCTGCATCGTCAAATTCGATCCCTCGGCAGCCGACTTTATAAAACAATAATATGTTTTATTTTTATACAAACTAGTTAAGTTTTATAAGTTTATTATTTTAAATTTTATAAAATAATTAATAAGATTTATAGTTTACAAGTTTAAGCATTTACTAATTATTTATACAATAATAATTATAAATCTATAAAGTTTTAAGGATTAGACTTGTTTCATTTTTATAAAAGATGTATATATATACCTTTAAATGAGTCTTATATATATATATATATATATATATATATATATATATAGGGGAGGGATCAAGAGAAAACCACAAAGTTAGGCGAAAACCAAGAAAACCACATCATTTTAGGCAATTTTTTTATTTACGTATACGTATCCAAAAACAATTTTTTTGATTTACGTATACGTAACCGCAATTTTTTTGTTTTATGTTTACGTATACGTAACACTATGTGTAAAAATGTTTTTTGGTAAAAATGTTTAATATTTCATTGATACTCTTATAAATAAATAAAAATAAACTAAAACAAAAAATAAAAATTATTATATGATTGGGTAAAATTGGTTTTTTTAGTGGTTTTCTTGGTTTTCGCCTAACTTGTGGTTTTCTCTGGAACCCTCCCCTATATATATATTTCTCAAATATAATTTTTTTTTCTTAAAGGTACATCAATTTAATCAATATTTATTATTTAAGAAAATAGTTTTATTAAGAATTCAAGTTTCAAATTAATAATACGTGCAAAGGTTTAGGAAAAGATATGTCAGAAAATCCTGAATATTACAAAACCCTTCCCTGTGACAAGGCTAACGATTTGTTCATCTTGCCGATAAGCCTTTCCCTAACATCCACTCTATATAAATAGCAGGATTAGGGGTGGACCTACATAGAGAGAATAGGGGGGCAGCCGCCCTCTATGAAAAAAAATTAGTCTTATATACGTGTTAAAATCTTGATCGCCCCCCAAAAATTTTGCAATAGCCTCTCGATTGCCCCGTATGAAATTTTTTTAGTGTTATATACGCATTATATATCGCTAGTCTACCAACCCCCATAAAAAAATTACTAGGTCCATCACTGAGCTGAATACTTAATCTGAAGGTGTTCCTCGAAGGTTAAAACCATCTCCTCGGGAATTTACTTCATCAGAAATGGGAACAAATGAGTTTCCATGTGTAAGTATATTTGAAACATGCATAATTGTTAAGATGGGGAGAATGGTCATGTGATTGATGATTATGCAAATATGTATACTTAAGGTTGCTTTAATTTATAGGAAGTCAATCATGAGCAAACAAGAACCGCAAGGTAGGATCTTCAAGCACCCAAGGTGAATTCATACTATCACCTTACCATTTTAATTGATAAAATACTAGTGATTATATTTGAGTTTTTGCTTATGGTCTTGGTATTATTCATCTATGGGTGCAAAGCTTTATTTTGACTTTTTTTTAGATTATAGCTTAGTATTACAACTTCATATGCACATTTCAAATGCATTGAAAAATGAGGTATTGGTTCACTTATTTTGATGTCATTATTTACTACCAAATTAGGAGATTAGCAAAGTTATTGTTGTTATTAATCTATCTTGAGATTTGATGTTAATCAAGCATGAATTAGAATTGTTGTTTGTGACTAATATGTCAACACATGTACTAGTGTGCAAGGTTTGAGTGAAGAGGTAAGTCATCTCTCAACATCATTGATACATACATGATTTTGAAGTTAGAAAGTATTGTGAATAATGGAAACAAAGGTTTTTTGCAAATAAGTTATAAAATGACATGTTTATTTTAAAAAGTCATTGGGTAATTTCATAGACAGTTAACAAAAAACACCCAAAAACCTTACAAACAAAAATAAAGTATCCACCACCACCCATAGGCCATAACCACCGACCACTATAAACCTCCAAGTTTCCATCACTGCCACCACCTACCAAATCTAGATCCAAATTATGTTTTATAAGAACTAACTTTTAAGTAAGATTATTCACATTGGACTCCGAGTATAAGCATTATTCATATATTTTAATTTAAAAAAAAAGTTCAGAGTTTTCACTTTTTTTTACTCTATCCCTTTCCTTAAAATAGGGATGAAAATTTTAAAATCGTGTCCCATACCCGGCCCACTACCCGTCAGGTTTGTGTCGGGTATCGGGCATACCCGCCGCGGGTATCGGCCAAACCCGTCAGGTATGTGTCGTGTACATTTCTATGACTCTATTTTTATTATTTTTCATAACATATCAAAATATAAATAAATTACATGCATTAATATCATCAAATACATATTTCAACCGAAAAATTAATTTTCCATGGAACAGATAAAATGAAATTTAGATACCCACTTCTATTCTCCGCTATTAATTATCTGTCTTTTCTCATATCTTGTGAGTTTAAGAAAAAGAAAAAATAAAAAGTTTATTATTTAATTAAATAAATAGATATGAGGATGAGGATGCGGTTTTTAAAAATAAATTTTGGTTAAATTGAATGAGGAATCTTGTCAAGTCAAAAACCCTTGCAAACAAAAACCCAAGTCAAAAGTAATCATGTGTATTTAAAATGACTAAAAGTTAAATATAATAACAGTTACCAATTTCTTTAAGTTTGAAAGTCAAGACTCAAGAGGCCTGGGATTCCAAACCGCTTACGAGCAGCAGCTCGCTCCAGTGCCTTAAGCCTGTTTGATTCTATGCGGGCTTTTACTTCTTCTGACAATTCAATACTGCTGCCATCTGTTGTCTCATTTGCCATTTCTTTTGGTGCAGATGTATCACCACATGTACTCTCCTTATTCAATGGCCCAGATGGTTCCTACCGACAATCAAAATCATTACTTTCTTTTCTTTTTAAAAAAAAACATTGGTTGTAACGGGTCGGGTCAATTCAACTCAAAACACTTTTTGTACAAACATTTTTGAAAAAATGCCATAACTCATGTGTTAAATATGATTAAAAAATATATTATTACAACTTTCAACTGACTTGACCCGTTGATTCATGATCAATTGATTCTAGCTGCAGGTAGATTAAAACTGCAGGATCCCATTTGGTTATGTCTTTACTTCAAAGTTATTAGAAAGTAAACTAATATCTGAATATTAAAATTGTATCATATAGGTGTTGTATGCTGATAATTAAATTAAATTAAATTAGTGGGAATTAGAATTATGCTTACTTCAGTAGTGTTTTCAAAGATCTCATCAAACATATTGTGCTGGAAATCATCTGGGTCGTGATTCGGCAAAGTATCTTCCTGATCAAACCCCTTACCTGCAAAAAGTGTATAGTTGAGTAATTTACTTTAATAGATTAAATGAGTGTAATACAATATACAGTAATTTCTAATATAAAAATACCATGTGACAATCTGAAGGACATCACTGTTTTAGGTCCCTCTACTTGCTAGTACACAACATGTTATATGTACAGAAAGTCAGAAACCAATGGCTTTTATCTTTAGTTGACCAGCTTGTTAAATGTATGACTTTTTCGATAATGCTGCTATGATAAATTTACTTCTAAAGTTATACTTCAATACTAAAATAACTTTACAGTGAAGAACAATGACTTGGCAGCACAAACACAATTGCTTGATATGCATCAAGCAAGACATCAAGAAATAAAAATAGGATAAAGTGAAAAGTATACGAATTTTATTGCACAATGATACACTCTGAAAAAAGTGTGGAGGTACCTTGTTCGGGATTTAAGTTTTCATGTGACTCATGTTTTTCAAGTAGCTTGGTCGGGTCCCCTCCGTTTGCAATTCTTTCTCTCAGATCATTTATGCACATCTAGTAAAGCCAATGATCGAGTATGAACACAATTAATTTATAAGAATGAAACTGAAAAAAACAAAGAATATATAAAATGAAGAGCAGTGTCAAGAGAATTTAAATGAAGGAATAATATATTATTCAGCAAGGCAAATTGATATGGTGGATCAAAAGTGATTGGTTTAAGAACATGAAAACTACTAGGTGTCTAATAAAATAATAGTAGTTCAAGCAAAGAAGAAATGGGTATTTAAAAACATGACCTTTGCTAAGACCAAATACAAGACTACCAGTAACATAATAGTGTTTGTTGTGTCTAGAATTATCTGAAATATTGGTCATGCGTTTTTCGAAATACTTTGCTTAAAAGAGTGAGCATAAGGTTAAAACATTCTTGTAAATCTTGAAGTTATATGGAAATAAATCACAGAGTATGAGTAGGATGCAAAGTCTAGCTCAAAGAAATTCACCAATGTTTACAAATTTAGGCATGGATGTATACACAATCTAGAGCAATGAACTTGCACTTCATGAATATCCAAAACTGCCAAGACTTTTAAAGTCATTGCATCAATGGCTCTATATCCTTTGATCTAATTTTTTTCTATAGCAGTGAATGATCGTAGAAAGCAATCTTCCCGAATGAATACATGTTACCACATGACTGTGCAAAGATTTAAATATGAACACAAAGATTCATTGAAAAGCAACTACACTTCAAATATTGAATTTATTGAAGCATCATTAACATCGATTTAAGCTAACACTACCAACATGATGAAACTAAAATAGAGAATCACTGATGTGCAAATTTTGAAAATTATATTAGCATCAACAAGCTAGTGACATTCAATTACTGTTATAAGTGTCAACTCCTAGCACCAGTAAGCAAGTGACATTCGATTTATTGAAGCATTATCAACACTGGTTTGAAATAACAATACAAACATTTGTAAAACTAAACTTGAGAATCATCGTTTCACAATTTGACATTGATTCTAGCATCAGTCAGCAAACAACATCCAAATAATATTAGCAGTGAAAACTACCAATATCAATTGACATTAGCAACATATCATCCACCAACATTCAATCTACATTTATCAACCTTCACAGGAATTTAAACCATAATATTCAAATAATTTTAAAAGGTAAAACTTATTATGCATTTTAATACAACATAATACACCTGATACAACAGACCATATGTTGTGTTCTGTGACTGCAACAGATAATGATAATAAATGTTTACCTTGACACGTTTTGAGCTGCCAACTTGTTCTACCTTGTGAACAAAGTGGTCGAATGAGTAGTAAGGAATCAGATGTGAGTGCCATTCTGCATACAAGCTTAGGAGATTCCCCAGATCACTTACCTGCATAAGTTTTCATGCAGTTGGATAAAATATAACTCTTTTAACTTGATATAAATTTAGTATATTTAACTGAACAATTAATCTCCTCGTCTTGCATCCTAGTTGCTAGTTTACAACTCTAAAAAAAGAGACAAAGTTAACTCGTTACCAAGGTTTCGAGTTTTCATAATTATGATTGGCAAAATGGCCGCTGCAGTGAAGATAAACTTATGGGATGAAGTGGCTAGTGAGTAGTGACTACCATTCTTTCTTTTGTCTCTCTTTGAAATTAAAATAATGTCTACTAAATCAACAATTATGTTATGCATAAAACCAAATCAAGAAAACATTACTGAATCCTAGGATCCATGCATAATCATCAGTGTTCAGCATTGATCTTGAATGGATCCATAAAATTTTACGATAGAGCACCACTAAGAAATTACAAAACTATGGTACAAAAGAAAACTATAAATCCTCCTAATAGACACTTGGCAATATTATGACATCCATGTTAAATACATGTCTCGTAAATATGCCATGACGCCTTTTACGCCTTTGTTACTGAGTGGAATCAACAAAATGTCACTAAAAACACAACTAAAGCCATACATGTTCACCAAATCATAAACCAAAACAAACCAAATAACCTGAGTTCAATATTATCATATCAACCTAGTGCAAATTCACATAGGAAACATGAAAACGCATACACTACAGTGCGCCAATAAAAGCCTATTGTCATGTCCTAGTCTTGGTTTTAAAAAGCGCGCCTCTGGGTGCAAGGCGACCTCAGCCACAACCTGCGTCGTTTTTGTGTAGGTGAGGCGAGTTGTGTACATAAAGTGCAGATGAGCCACACTTTTCAGGCAAAAAATCGGCACAAGACGCAGGTCTGAGGCGTGCTTTTTTGTAATAAGACTGAATTTGTGCTTCAGAATGTTGTACAACAGGCTTTTTAGGGTGTATATATAGATTATTAGATATTAAACCATATATAGAGCTTATTTGTGTCTAAATTTTAGGTAAATGATGCTATAAACCTATGAGAAATATATTAATATTTATATAACAAAGTGCGCAGCTTTTGCACTTTGCGCCTTGGTTTTAAATTTAGACCCTGACGCTTTTTAAAACCAAGGTCCTAGTTGCATAATATACCACGTTAAAGCAAAACTATTGGTGTGTAGTATTATGTGATAGAATAACGTTGTGAGCTGAGATAAGACATTATATTCATAAGTTAGAACATCAATCTCCATGTTTATGCTTTCTTAATCATGAAATAAGCTCATATTTATACATGAGGTCAAGAAGGGATCAACTCATTGATAGATTAGGATAAGAAAAACAAAAAGCCAACAAACCTTGCAACTTTATTCTTGTAGCAATTCATAATATTGCTAATGACATTTATGCACACTTAACTAAACATATAACAAAGTGGAATTGAGAATCAAACTAAAAGGCAAAATCAACATACCTCGTGGCCACGGCCACGTAGCTTAAGAGCTTTAGGGAAATGCCGAAGAACGAATCCAATACCGTCATCGGAGAGAAGCAATTCTGGAGTGAGCTTAGGTCTGGTTTTCGGAGCCTTCTTTGGCTTTTCAATTGGCTGTTTTTGGGCCGGAAATGATGCTCCACCTGCCAGGCCGCTTGACTTGAAAGGATGCGATGATGCTGCGGGTTTGTTACTAGATCGGTCATGGTTAGGGTTAGGGTTAGTGTTGGGGTTTGACGGGCAGTCACGGGACCAATGTCCAGGGCGGCCGCACTTATAACAACCGGTCGGCGCAGCACCACCGCTAGAATCCATTTCTCCGATCTAAAGTTTAGTGTTTGAATGTAGGAGATTTGGAATGTGATTTGAGAATTTGAGATTGAGTTGTCTTGGCGGGAATCCGAAGAGGAGAGAGAAAATTGGCGGGATGTCAAGTTACATCGAGGCCGCTATATCCACCTCTAAACTATAAGATAGCTGTCATTTTATTATTTTAGTCAAAAACTAATTATTTTATTCATACACGTGTATATTTATAAAATTAGAATTTTAAATATGTGACAAAATATATATACTATCATAATTGTATAAGTGATACCTTTTTTGTAATTATATATAACTAGCTTGACGTTGCGGTGATAAGCACGTCGCATTGTTAAAGAATAAAAAAGCGAATTTGAAAATAAAAAAAGTAAAAATATATTATATTTGGTCTGACTTGTTCTGAATAAATTTATACCGAAATGTATATAAGAATACATTTGATCTGGCTCAGTTTTAATAAAATTTATATCGAAACGTATATAAAAATAATTACAACACATTAACAACACTTAACCGATTATTATAAAAACTTGAACCATTTCTAATCGAATTGACCCGTTATGAAAACAAATTTTTAGATCATTGTTTATAGATTTTGTTTTCAATAGTAGTATGAACTACCAATTTAATTTAGTGTAAAGATGTGGGCTTTTGGGATGGATATGGCTGGGTATGTGTTCAAATTTCTCAAAAAAAATAAAATGTCTCTGCGGGAAGTCGAAGCCGGGTTTATTGCTTGGAAGGCTATTATCGTAACCGGTGGACTACAGCCAATTGGTAATCTACACATGTTAAATACATAAATAGAACATGCGTAATTAAAATAATAATATTTGTATAAATTTGTTGTAATGTATATAAGTAATAGAGGCCGATGAACTTTGGTTACACTTTGGTTCAACTCGAAAATAACACGAAAAAAAAATCATATTTTGAGTTTGTTAGTATAACCCGACTATTAGACGGGTCAAGCTCAACATTGACACGTTTAATTAATATGAAATTCATACATGATTCCTTTAATAAATAGGTTCACACCTTTAAATAAACTTTAATGCAAATAATATTTATTAGTTTTAAAACATATGCTTTCTAAATAAAAATAAAATAAAGATACGACTAATTTAAACTTTTTATTAATAATCAAAAACATTACATAACAATAAAAAAAACATGATTAAAAACTACATAATTAAAATTAAATAAGAAAAAACAAAAAACACCACTACTAAGCATCACATTTAAAAGAAAAAGAAAAATCAACAATTCGGTCCTTAACGGGCCGCTCCTGTAAGATGATAGGAATTAATAGTCAGGATTTTGAAAACGTTCATGTTGATCGCTTCTTTGCTTAACTTTTACTTAAACCGGGGGTTTTCCAATTGTATCTCGTTTAATTTCTGGTTGAGATTTTAGGATTGTTTGGATCCATTTCTTAGATAGATTTGAAGTTTATACTAATAAGATAGTAGAGAGAATTTATAAATTACATGTGCAAAAAGTTAAACTTTAAAGTAGTTTTATAAGAGGTAAACGTTGTATTTCTTATTATTATCAATAGTTTTTTTTTATTTGACAGTTGGTCAATTTATGAGAGTGTAATGGTTGAAATGGAGCGAGAGAGGGGGGTTTGTAGTGCCACCCTCACTCCGGTGGAGAAGCCATCTTGCGATGCTGCCTACAGCGGCGTGGTGTTATCGCTCGGAGTGGGTTGCCAACAAGGACCTTGCAAGCCTGCGGGTGGGTATAACACCCTCTGTAACTCAATCCATTGGGTTCCTCTAATATCAAAATAAGTACATTTAGGCTGGAGTCATTTTTGTTTGAATAGTTTTTTTTTTAACGGCCAACAAACAAAGAATTGCCTAGATACTCCGTATGGGGTGACCCATTGGCAAAAGGCCACCGCCAGCTGGCCCAACCCAGCCGTACGGAGCCCTTAAGCGCCCCAAGTTATCTCCAGCTTCGGGGAAAACCCACCCGCACGAAAGCTCACTGGTGGTAAATCCCAGACGCCCTCGGGATCGAACCGGAGATCACAAAGATCCCGGTCTTCCTTCATTGAGCCACCATGCCCCTTCCCAAAGTGATTCCTGTGGGGATAGAACCTGGGTCTGTTTTAAAAAATTCAGGCTTCATACCACTACACCTTGTTTGAATAGTTTTTAACTCATTAATTATTACTTATATATGTAAACGAACTTTAAACGGTTTGACCCAAACACATGATTAGGTTTTAAGTGTGACCGGTTTAAAGTTCATGACTTAATGCGTTTAACGAAAATAAATTTATAGATAGTTTCATCCCTCGTCTATTAGATTGTATGTAATGGAGCGTTATGGGTCCTAAGTGGCACCCTTATCACGCCGACACATCGCCCCCTATGCGTGACAGGGGGCATGATGGTTGGTTATGTGAAGCCCTCAACGGGCGTAAACACCCATCCCTCTCACATTTAAAAATAAAATAAAAAACATTTATACCCAAAACCATCTATCACTACTAACTCATAAAACATATTTGTTGTGATCACTAGACTCCTTACGTGACGTATGTGTGACAACATTTTCCATCACTATCACTAACCCACTAGTAGGGCTGCCATAACATGTTATACACGACACGATAAGACACGATGACCTATAGTGTTCGACACGAATCATTTTTTTCAAACATGAACACGGTCTGTTTAGAAACATATCACATGTTAAAGAATGTGTTTAGAGAGAAAATAAATATCATATATGTAATGAAAGGAAAAATTTGTGAATCTGACACGATTCACATCCTAATATATACATGTGAATTGTATGACTATATAAATAAAGGTTTATGAGATGAAAAATAACATAAAATACACTCGATAAATCCTTATTATAATAAATGATTCTACAAAATGTCATGTGTTATCATCATATTTTTTCTTATTAAAATATTCTAATTTTTCATATTTTAAGTAATTTTGATTTTAAAATTTAATTATCTTAATGTTTTTATTTTTATTTTTTAAATAATACAAAATTTTGAATTTTAATTATTACTTAATTAATGAAACAAATAATTTTTTTAACATATTATTAGTTTTTTTTACATTATCATACTTTTATTTTTTTTTATCAAACAACACCGTATAATACATAGGTATATAAACTAGTATAATATAATCTAATATGTGTTAAATAGGCTAAATAAAACACATAAATAATGCGCTCCACTAAACCCTCCCGGCTTCCACGTTGCAACGCTCCCCTTCTTCAATTTATTTCCTTGCATTACGCCACCAATATCCACCCACTCTCCACGCTCTCTAAATTTATTGTATTATTTTTTTATATCCTCTAAATTTAATATTTTAACAACGACATCATTTATGCAAATGAGTTTTGTTATATACAAATTGTCTTGAGTTATTTATTTTCTTTTATTTTATATAAAATTTATTTGTATATACACACCATTACATTAATGTCTACGTGTTTTAGTCATCTAAGTAGATGAAGTGTTTTTCCACACGTTAATAAATAGTCGGAAATCAACAACACGTTATGGAAGTTGATGGATTCAAACCACGACTATTTTACTCGATCAAACAATCAAACATCAAAAAACTTCAAGCAGCTAAATAGTCAACATATATAAATCTAGCATGTATATTAAATACAATAAAATACACTATTCGAGTTGGATTCTAATATTTCATAAAAGTATTACAATTTTTTGAAAAATTAAATAAAAAAAGTAGCGACTATAAGTAAGTCTAAACCTGGTCAAAAATTGGAAAAACGTGGTCAGCAGCTGTAGATATGTACTCTTTCTTTCTTTCTTTTTATTGACATGGTTTTCTACCAACAATTTGCCATGAAACAACCATTAACTTTGAGCATTCCCAGCTCGTTCTTTATATTCAATATCCTTATCTTTATAATAACACTAAAAACACTATTTTTTTTACATTTTATCTCTACTTATCCTTATGCTTATAATTATATTAAAAACCATTATTTTTATCCTTATATTTACAAAAACCTTATATATTTTCTCTCTCCTCCACTCACAACCACTCAATAAAATATACAAAACTCACTCACATAATTATAAGAAATGGACCGTGAATGCTCTTAAAGACCAAAGTTAACCTCAAAAGTGCGACACAATCAAACCTTTTAACTCTTCCTTGTGTTGTTTTGACCGTTTAGTATTCCATGTTTACACTTATTTTAATTTTATATAACTAAAATATAAATAGATATATATGTATACACATAGACAGGGAAAGTATAGAGAGAAAACTTATATGAGATAGAAAACTCGTGAAAATCTTATGTAACAACCTTCGTGAAAATCTTATGTAACAACCTTTTTTTGGATAATTTTGTTACATAGTTTCAGCACTTATTACAAAAAATATTTTAAAAAAACATCGACCAAATGTTTTTTAGAAGAAAAAAAATTGTAACTTTTTTTTGTATGTAACATGTGTTACATATTTAACAACACAAAAAAGAGGAATTTTTTTTTCAATTGTTACATATTTAAAAAAAATCTTCGGACCTTTTTAGTTTTTTTTTTTATAAAAAGTGACAAAAATATATAAAAAACCTACATTTTTTTAAGTTGTTACATAGGGTTTTTTTTGGATTTTCTTAATTCAATTGGTTTTCATTCTAGTCATCCCCGACACACACATATCTTATTATTTTAATAAATAAAAATATTTTCAGAACACGTGTCACTTTCTGGTTACTCCTCATCTTTATTTTCCCGCCTCTCTCTCCTATTAAATATTAGATTTTCTATTTTTCTCTTCTATTAAATAATAATCTTTATATTAATAAATCTAATTACAAATACTTATTATTTATTTATAAATAGTTATTATTATTTTATCAATCAAATTAACTTAATATGAACTAACATTTATCAATTAAATTAAAAAAATAATACTCAGTTGAAAAAAAAAATGTTTTAAAAACTAACTTACAGACCTTATAACTGTCATGACAAATTACTTTTTTTTAAAACGTATTTTGACAAATGTATTTGTTAACAAATTACATTATATTTTATTCAACTGAAGTAATATACTGGTTTATTCAACCCGTGTATTACACGGGTTTTTAAAAATATAAAATTTTTATTACTAAGTATATAACATTTTTTTTATTTAACTCGTGTAATATACAGGATTTTAACCTAGTATATATATATATATATATATATATATATATATATATATATATATGTATGTATATATGGTTAGATTATAGTAAAAATTGTTTTAAAAATAAGAAGGGTAAGAAGGATTATAAGCTTGACATGTGTTCTTTTATTGTTTTTAAATGGAGGGCATAATGGTCAATGTGTAATATACCAGGTCAATGTGTAATACAATGTCTAATATTACACAATGATCAGACCTGATATTACAAAATGAACTGATATTACACAATGATCATATTACACAATGACCTGACATATATGAGTGAATTACACAATAATGAGCGAATTACACAATGAGCCGGAAAACGTAAAACACAATGATGAAAACATATAACACAATGATTAAAAATATTTGACACAATGAACTTGTATTACACAATGACCTAACTAACTACACAATGAGCTGGAAAACGTAAAACACAATGATAAATACATATAACACAATGAACTTGTATTAAACATTGAACTTGTATAACACAATGAACTTGTATTACACAACGAACTTGTATTACACAATGAGCTAATTAATTACACAATGAACTTATATTACACAATTAACTTGTATTACACAATGACCAGACGTGGTATTACACAATGGACTTGTATTACACAATGACCTTATATCACATTGAACTTTTATTACACATTGACCTAACTAATTACACAATGAGCTGGAAAACGTAAAAAAAAAATCCGTTTTTGTTTATAACGACACTATACTCGTTTTAAAGAAAAAAAACGTTCGTCCATATAGTGTAATTTTTTTTTAAAAATAATTGCGTATGTAAAAGTTATAAACGTTTAAAAATGAGGGGGGGAACTTGATAAAAAGTCAACAAATATGGTAAATACTAAAATATCCTTCCAATAACTTTTTCTCCTACAATTTAATCTCAACCATTAAATATTTTCTACAGTTTGATCTAATGGCCCTAAACCCTTCTCACCCTTTTTACAATTAAAACCATTTTTACCTGAACCTAATCCTATATATATATATATATATAGGGTTAGGTTGTAGTAAAAAGGGTTTTAAAAATAAGAAGGGTAAGAAGGATTCTAAGCCTGACATGTGTCAAATTATTGTTTTTAAAGGAGGGCATAATGGTCAATGTGTAATATATCAGGTCAATGTGTAATACACTAGATCAATGTGTAATACACCAGGTCAATGTGTAATACAAGTTCTGATATTACACAATGATCAAACCTGATATTACACAATGAGTATATGACCTGACATATTTGAGCGAATTACACAATAATGAGCGAATTACACAATGAGCTGGAAAACGTAAAACACAATGATGAAAATTATTTGACACAATAAACTTGTATTACACAATGACCTGACTAATTACACAATTAACTTGTATTACACAATGAACTTATATTATACAATGACTATACGTGGTATTACACAATTAACTTGTATTACACAATGAACTTGTATTACATGATGAACTTGTATTACACAATGACCTTACTAACTACACAATGAGCTGAAAAACGTAAAACACAATGATAAATACATATAACACAATGAACTTATATTACACATTGAACTTGTATTACACAATGAACTTGTATTACACAATGAACTTTTATTACACAATGACCTGACTAATTACACAATGACCAGATATTACACAATGACCAGACGTGGTATTACACAATGAACTTGTATTACACAATGGACTTGTATTACACGATAAACTTGTATTACACAATGAGCTGAAAAACGTAAAACACAATGATAAATACGTATAACACAATGAACTTGTATTACACAATGACCAGACATGGTATTACACAATGAACTTGTATTACACGATGACCTGACTAATTACACAATGAGCTGAAAAACGTAAAACACAATGATAAATACATATAACACAATGAACTTGTATTACACATTGAACTTGTATTATACAATGAAATTGTATTACACAATGAACTTGTATTACACAATGACCTGACTAATTACACAATGACCAGACGTGGTATTACACAATGAACTTGTATTACACGATGAACTTGTATTACACAATGAGCTGAAAAACGTAAAACACAATGATAAATACATATAACACAACGAACTTGTATTACACATTGAACTTGTATTATACAATGAACTTGTATTACACAATGAGCTGAAAAACGTAAAATTTTTTTCTTTTTTGTTTATAACGACACTATAGTCGTTTTATAGATAAAAAACACTCGTTTTTATGGTTTAATTTTTTTTTAAAAATAATGTCGTATGTAAAAGTTATGGACGTTTAAAAGGGGGGGGGGAACTTGATAAAAAGTCAACAAAAGTGGCAAAGACTAAAATACCATTACAACAACTTTTTCTCCTACAATTTAATCTCAACCATTAAATATTTTCTACAATTTGATATAATGCCTCTAAATCTTTCTCATCTTTTCTTAGAATTAGAATACTTTTTACCTGAACCTAATCATATATATATATATATATAGAGAGAGAGAGAGAGAGGGAGAGAGTGGTTCAAATGAATGAATGACACAATAAGAAAAAATTGTTGGCTCCGCCAATACTGAACACCCATCTCAAGCATTTTAAGTTTTCCCATCAAGTTTGGATTCATTTACCATCCATAACGCTTTCAAACTCACACTCTCACATCGTTTAGTTGGCCCTTTTCCACACCCACTAGAACCACTCATCCAACTATGCATGTGGTTCACATTATCGATGCTTTTGAAGACACAAATCCGAAGTTTGAAGAACAAAACAAGCATTCAAGGTCTTACCAAAAAAACGCAATTGTGAACAACTCCATATGATTTACAAATTAAAATCTTTAACTTGTTAGACTATTTAATACCTCAAACAAACATCGCCTAAAATATTAACAGGGTTAATGTTGTATACGCCTTGTTATATACGTCATAGTTATCTTGTATTATACTTTGTTTTTAAATAAATGTCAACCAAAAAGGTTGAAATAAAAGTGGGATGAAAACAATGAGATATTTGGAGACACTTGTTAGAAAACACAATATCCAAGGTTGTTTAATAATTTTAATATTGTAGAAGTAAAAATAAAACATAATTTTTATTACTGAATAATACCGATTACAATACAATGATGAAATGATAATAACAGATTACAGAAAGAAATTCAAAACAAGAAAAAGGAAACAGAATGAAACAAAAAAACGGGGTAAAGTCTGAGGATTTCTGTCAAACAGAGGTCCCTTAAAACAGATTTCGGGCCACCCAGGTGAACCCATCTTTCTCCCATGGTACAACAGCCGAAGCAGGAAGTACTGTCGGGATTAGCCTAGCACGCGAAACTATACATGAAACAAGCGTGTAAAGGTCCACGACTGAAGGAAACGAGTCTGATTGCTTGTGCGATTTTTGAAACATGTGAGTCAGTAATTCGGTAGTCTCTACAAGGCTCTTATACACGAAAATTAGAGCTGATGAAGAGATATACAAGGCCACATTACGCCCATCGGTCTCGTGTCCGGGTCCGATGTCGTGCCCGTTCCCGGGCGCGTCAGGTGCTTCGCACCCTTGCAACTATCACCGTGTGTGTCTTGGTGTACAAGAATAATCTTATGTGAACCTTCACACTTATAAGTCAAGCGATAGTTTCTCATTCCTCCGATGTGTGACAAGCTCAATTCCCAATACATGTTCAATTTCCAATGTCTCAACATTTCATACACACAACTTTGAGCATCGATATCGCATTCATTTTAGCTCTATTTTGGACACGATTCAGTTCGTTGTGATCCTCCCACGTAATATAATACGAACGTAATAAATAATAATTATATTTGTAACAAATACAAATTAATTATTTAAGTCCAAAATATGTGAAAAACATATTTTCACATAAAATTTCCAACAAATATTTCATCCGATCAACGAGAGTCTATTTATATTAACGAGTCATGAGATACATGTTACATAGTCTTTTATCACCTAATCTATCTACACATCTCGCAATACTTTGTTACACCTTATTACATTAAAAAGTATACTCACACGCGGTGTACCAATGTGTTTGTGCTACTCAAACACAAACTAGTATTATGTACCCAGAATTCATGCATCTAACATTTTGTCACCTAACGGTTTCAATAATATACCTTCAATTGTCTTTCTTACTAGTCACCAATAACACATCAAACATTTAAATATTCAAATATAAACTAGAATTAAGTAGCACCGGTACATATATATTTCGTTACATTTATTTAGTTGAGAGTTAGAGGCTTAGAACGATAAGCACTTGATCAATGAAACCTATTTATACATATTGGATACCGCAAGATCATGGGTTTGTTGTTAGGGTACTCACGGGCTCAAAGTCAGACTGGACCAATGATCGGATTTCATAAAAAGACTAAACCCAAAGATCAAACCTGAAAAGGGCAAATTCCGATCAATCAGTTCCATTAGTTAAATATGTTTGAACCTTTTGACAGGTTTCACTATAATTATTTTTATTTTTAACCAATTGAACACGTTGACCCTTTGATTTTTATAGTTCCTTAATGTTTGTTTGTTTTTACATATTTAAACCGCTCATCCACCCATAAAAACCACGCGTGCCTCATGTATTATGAAGGATACAAAAATAGACTCTTTTGGCCAAAAAAGTAAAACAAATATTATAAATGGTGAGTATAAAGTAAAACAATATGATAAGTCGATGATTATTTCTTCGTTCCTTCGATTGATCAAACATAATATATACACATATATTTTGTTTTGAAGATGTGTTATTTTATTAAATCCATCATTAAACATAATTTATACACATATTTTTTTTTGAAGAGGTGGTATTTTATTAAATCCATCATAAAAATGAATTTAATTGTATTTTGTTTTCGATCCAAGACAAAGGGTTACAAAGTCTCCAAAAGAAGAGATTGTCCCATTTCTGTTTTTTGTTGTTACTTTTATACATATATTTTAATTTTGTTGGATAATTCATAAAATTTTCCATATCTTCACAAATTAAATTTTTAGATACATAATAAATTTTCTATTCTAATAAAAGATTTTACAATTTCACCTATTTATGCATTGATATTGATTTATTTTTTGAAGAACCTGTTTGATAAAGTTAGTTGATAATTTTTTTTTACAACGAAAGCTCGACTACACCTTTCCTACATATTGGAAACTTGTACATCAGTCAAATCATGTATATCACTAGTCCAGCAGAAAACCCATCACTATGGGAAAACATCTAGAGTCGGGGTTGAATACGTGACCTCAAAAAGACCAAGGTCAAACCCATCATCCCATACCGTCAGACCAGAAGGCCAATTGCCGTTAGCCGGATAACTAACTGGAGTTGTAAGAGAGAGGTTTTAGTTATAATGTTCGTTAAAAAGTGTTCATTGACAAAAATGTATATATTAATGTTTAGAGTTAATTACATGGATAGTCCCTGTGGTTTGTCAAAAGTAACAAGTTCAGGTACTAATAGTTTGAAGTTGCAAGTTTGGGTACTAACTTTCATTTTTGTAACACTATTAGGTACTAAGACTAACGTTCGTTAACTTTTTTGTTAAGTTTAGATAAAATGACCAAATTATCCTTTAATTACTTAAGGGACCATTTATATAACTAACTCTATTTTATGATAGGGATCATTTGTGTAATTTCTATAAAATATTAAATAAATAAACTTAAATCTAAATCATATTCTTCACACATAATCACAACAATGTCCAGTTCAAATCCACGCCCCCTCATCTCTTTCTCCACCATCGTCATTGTGTAAGCCCTCAATTTTGAATTTCTGGGTTCTGTGATCAAACATAAGACGTTAATTGCTACTGCACCTTTAACCTTACCCCTTTGCCACTATAACTCACCATTTCAAAATCTCTCATGATTTGGCATTCAGTTCAAACAGAGAACAAATTAGCTTCACATACCTTGAAATCTTGCAATCGGTGGCTTCATATATGCAATGGTGTAGTCAACAATTTGGACACAACTCTGCAAATTTGAAAGAATAATGAGAACCATCATCGTTTGATAACCCAAAGAGGAAGTCGAATATAAGATGGTGAAAGGAATCCGACACAGGAGACAGGTCTCAATCGCTGGAGTTATTTCAGGGGCGGCGACCGGAAATAAATGGGATAGGGAGAGGCTACTGTTGCAGTGGTGGAGGAGGTGTTTTTAGGTCAAATGAGGAAGATAGGAGAACAAGGAAATGGTGACTTTTACATAAATGGTCCCAGTTAATAGTAACAGTTACATAGGTAGTCCCTATTAAAAATAGTCAAAGGGTAAAAAAGTTATTTAACTCCAACTTAACAAAAAAGTTAACGAACGTTAGTCTTAGTACCTAATAGTGTTACAAAAATGAAAGTTAGTACCCAAACTTGCAACTTCAAACTATTAGTACCTGAACTTGTTACTTTTGACAAACCACAGGGACTATCCATGTAATTAACTCTAATGTTTATTAGATATATGATTATTATTAAGTTTTTCATATAATTTAATTCTTAACTTATCCGTAAATAATTTTTTTGTTCTCAAATTTTTTTTCAAGTATTTTCCCAAATAAGTCATCATTAAAAAAATTTTGGGTCACACTATCAGCATATTTAACATTTATTTATAATTAAACTTTTTATATACTAAAATATTTAGTTTTCATACCATGATTACGTTTAAATATAACAAACTAAAAATGAAAAATCCTAATTCTAATAAATGATTTCAAAAAATAACACATGTTTCACTATATTTTTTCTCATTAAAGTCATTTAATTTTTTCTATTTTAAGTAAGTTTAAATTTTAAAATGTTGATACGAATCTCAAAATTGTAGTCTTTTGTCCAATAATCCCATGGTAATAGAAAAATTGACATATTAACTAATTTTTAATTTTCTTAGTTATTTAAACTATATAAAAAATAAAATAGTAAAAAATGTGATACGAATCTCAGTGGGTAACTTTTAATAAACTTATATATATATATATATATATATATATATATATATATATATATAGTGGTATGTTCTTTTAAGAACCAACAATATGTTAAGAACCGTGAGAACCGCATTAAATCTTGCTCTATTTATAATATAAATTGACTAGAATTCATGTACATTTCAGTATGTTTAAGGTTTGGTTTTAAAAGACCTCGAATTTATAGTCGTTTTTTTAAATGCATATATGCACTCACACTATATGCACAAATGAATGCATATATGCATATTTTTATACTTTTCTTAAAAAAACCAGGAGAGAGGAGATAAACTCAAACTAAGAGTGGGAAGAGATAAATAAAACATTGTTGTTGAATTTTACTTTTTTCACTAAAGCGATATGTACACGTTTTGTACGGTTCTTTCGGTTCTCAACATATGGTTGGTTCTCAAAAGAACATGCCCATATATATATATATATATATATATATATGATATTATCCCCCAAAATAGGATACGATAGTTTTTTTTAAAATAAAAATCAAATTTTTCTTATTAAACAATAATCCCAAAATAATAAAATATGGTCCTGTTGCTGTTGGTAGTATTAATTCCTCAGCATTTGCCACATAGTATAGTAGTATCTCATCTCATCTAAGTACCCTCGCCGGACCCCGCCGGTCACGTTTGTCAGTTTGCACCTCCTTCTGCTGACCAAGCCATCTTGACCCCCTCTACCCCCAAAACCCTTCATATATCACCGCCGCTCTCAAATTAGTATCCCCATTCCTCCCCTTTCCTCCTTCATTTTAACTTTTCACCAATAGCATTAGCCATGGGGTTACCTAATGGAGCCGCTGTTGATATACACCTAAATTCTCAATCGATTGAGTTTTTTGACGGTGAAAAGAACAAGAACGAACCATACGGCGATGATTACGGAGAACAGAAGGCAGAACAACTTGATTTGGATTATTCATCTGTGGATGATTCCAGTAACAGTGACGGTGGTTCCAATGAGATTGAGAAGAGAGAGATCCGTGTAGAGGATGAAGAGAAGGAACGGCCGTTAGATGACGCCGAGGGTTTAAGAAACAGCGTGAATTGCGGTGACGTTGAACAGACCGTGATATTTCCGCCAAATACGCAGCTTCCAAGGCCGGAAGCGCAACCGGGAGTTCTCGTCGTTTACACGGAGACGGAGAAGACAAAATCGCATCCGTCAATTAAACGATCAAACTCCTCGCCGGAAAGTGCGGTGCTGATACCGGCGATTGGTAAGTTCTTCCGTGAAAAGAGCAATAGCTTATCGGCCGCGATCACGAAACGGTTATCGTTACTAACGGACGATAACGACGTTGATTCAGAGAAACGGAAGGTTTCAAACGTAACGGAGTTTCATTTATCCGGACTCAAAGTTACAGTAAAGCTTAAGAATGAAAAGAATGAAGATGAACAGTTCAAAGGACGAATCACCTTCTTTTCTCGATCAAACTGCAGAGACTCGACGGCTGTTCGGTCGTATTTTAGAGACCGGAAATTACGCTACGTGGAGATCAACGTCGACGTGTATCCAACCAGAGAGAAGGAATTGATCGAACGGACGGGAAGCTCCGCCGTGCCTCAGATCTTCTTCAACGAGAAGCTATTTGGCGGACTTGTAACGTTGAACTCGCTGAGAAATTGCGGATTGTTGGAGGAGAGGATGAAGGAGCTGCTTAGCTGGAAGTGTCCCGACGACGCTCCGGCGCCTCCGGTGTATGGATTTGACGATCCAGAGGAGGAAAAGACCGACGATATGATAGAGGCCATTAGAGTATTACGGCAACGGCTGCCGATTCAAGACCGATTGATGAAGATGAAGATAGTGAAGAATTGCTTCTCGGCGTCGGAGATGGTGGAGGTTTTGATTCACCAGTTTGACTGCGGGAGGAAGAAGGTACCGTGATCTTTTTGACTTTTGTTTTCTAAAAATATTGATTCCGTGCATCGATCTCTTGCTATATCTCGTGTGATTGCTTGCTAATCATCGTTAATTTGTAGCGATCGTGACGATCACGAGTAGTTTAAAATAATATACAATAACAATTTGAATCAGAATCGTAATAACTTCCGCGGCTGTAGGGAGTATATTATTTATTTGAGTAGCCTGCGAAGTAGATGATTATTGTCTGTGGATTGTCGTTGGACTTCCAGATCCAATTTCTAAAATAGCGTTGACCTTCGCATTTTTTAAATAATAATAATTTTTCTTAAATACGAATTTATTTATTTTATTAATGCGTGGCTTGAATCCAATTAGGTTTTAATTTTTTAAACAATGTTTTTAACTGTTGTTTCAATCTATGATTTAACCGGTCATTCTGATTTTTAAAACCGATTCACCGCAAAATTAGTGGTTTTCTAAAGGTGTTTTTTGCTTTTATCTTTTTGTATGGTTTATTTAAATGTGACGTGTGGTCACAGTTAAACTAATGAAGTCGATCGTTTTCAGGTGAACCCGGTCAATCTAGATAAGTTTTTAAAAACACCTTAAAAAATGTTTGTTTATCATAAAAGTTATCATAAGCACATATGAAGCATGTTATGAAATAATGTTACAAGCCATTCATCACATATCATAATTGAATGTTCTAAAGTGTCTATCTCATACTATGTAATTATTCATATATAATGTATGATAACTTGTAAGATGATTTGGGATTAGGGACCTTTTTTTACTTAGGGTAAATGTTTAGTGTTTATTTAAAGGATATTAAAGTCATCATTGATGACACATGGTTCACCACCTAATTGATTCTTTATTGGTAACATAAATCATGACTTCTTTACTGCATGCTTTTGGGTCATATGCTTTCTTGAAAATCGTACATGACTATAAAATAGTATTTATTTTGTACCTCTTGTCTTCAATATATTATGGGGCCTGTTATACTATACATACACCATCTTTACTATCCATACATCATCTCTAACATCTGTATGACTTGTATAAATGTTATACGAATTGTATAGATGTTAGAAATGGTATGGTGGTGCACATTTAACTATCGCCTGTGTTAACCGCAAACAAACTCACATATTCATTATGTAATTCTTGACCTTAGGCTGTGGAGATGGGCAAACTGCTAGCAAGAAGACACTTTATTCATCATGTTTTCGGGTAACATCATGATATTCTTTATATTTTTTTTAACTTAAAAATAAGGTGATAATTTTGACCCATATTTGATTCACATTATATTTTAAAACATGTCATCTAATGGTAACGAGGTTTTTTTATTGTCATCTTAAAGTTACTAAAAAAATTAATACAAAAATCACTCGAGTTTTAATATTATTTTATTGGTGTAAAATAGTTCATAAATGGTTAACACTTAACACTAAATGACTTAAATTAAATGGAACAATTTTAAACCTTGATTACTATTTACGGATTTTTTTTTTTTCAAAATTAACCTAAAGTAACATGTAAACGTGAAAAGAAGAAGTCATTTTAACAATTTATGAAAATTTCATAATAATGAAACAATATTGAAATTTTAGAGGTTTTTTGGTTGGAAAAATGTTAGAAACAAAGGATACCAACTTTAATCAATGTATTGTAAGTGTGTTAATCGGTTCAGTTTTCAGGTTATTCAGTTCGGGTTTGGTTTAAATGAATGGGAATTTGGTTTGTTTTTTTTTCATTTTTTTTGGTTTCGAACCGAATAATGAACACCCTTAAGGTATTGATCATGCTGCTTATGCATACAGGGAAAACGAATTCGAGGATGGAAACCATTTTTATCGGTTTCTTGAACACGAGCCTTTCATTCCTCGATGCTACAACTTTCGCGGTTCCACCAACGATCTCGAGCCAAAAGCTGCTACTTTAATTAGCCAAAAACTCTCCAAAATAATGTCAGCAATACTTGAATCATATGCATCTGAAGATGGTTGCCATCTTGATTACTTGGGTATCAGCAACAGTGAGGAATTCAGGAGGTATTAATTTCTAACCAACTACAAATGATCATATTCCAATTTCACATGATTAAATTAGTCAAATTACTTCACAGATATGTTAATCTGATGCAAGAACTTCAAAGGGTGGATATATCTACATTTTCGGGTTCTGAAAGGCTTGCTTTCTTTCTTAACCTACACAATGCCATGGTCATCCATGGTGTCATCAGTGTCGGTCATCCCGGGTCAGCAGTAATCGATAGGAGATCCTTCAATTCTGACTTTGTATACATCATTGGCGGGTCACCGTATTCCCTTACAACAATTGTTAATGGTGTTCTTAGAAATAACCGTAGAGCACCTTACTCATTTACCAAACCTTTTGCTTCTGGTGACAAGCGTTTAGAGGTATGTGTGCAACAAATCGTCCCCGTTTATGGCTGTTGTTAGATGTGGCAAAATGGGAGAGTCGTAACGGGTTCAAGTCAAAATTAGGGGTGACAATTTCTCACACGACCAGAAGCATGACAAGGAAATAATTAGGATTTCAGTTGTCATATCTAACCCGTTTAATAAACTGGATGTGCCCAGGTTGACTTGTTCAACCCGTTTAATTAAACATGTCGACCGGCTTGATCCGTTTGTTAAAACCCGATTAACACGTTTAAAACTACCCGTCCATTTGACATGTTTAGATACATGGGTTAAACGAGTAGTGTTCGGGTTACACGATTTTAAGTATGTATGGGTTATGGTTGATTTTTTGACACGAATAAGTATATGGGTCGTGTTCGGGCTGAACAATACAACCCGCTAACCCAACATGATTAACACCCCTAGTCAAGGTGGCTACTTTTTCATGTGGGGTTAACTTGAAACACTTTCTATCTAGAAAATTCATTTCATTTTTATGAATAAGTTAGTATGTCAATAATGAACTTGTTTTCGAACAAATGATTTTCATGCCGTGAAAATACACTTTGGTCAACTTTTATGAATAAATGGGTCGAAACTGTCGCATCTGTTTTAACTCATATGCTAAAATATTTTTTTTAAACTGCAGTTAGCATTCCCACAAGTTAATCCTTTGATTCATTTCGGTATATGCAACGGGTCCAAATCAAGCCCGCCCGTGAGATTCTTCACCCCACAAGGGATTGAATCTGAACTCCGATTTGCTGCACGAGAGTTTCTACAAAGGGATGGAATCCAAGTGGATCTAGCCAAGAGAATAGTGCACCTCACTCGTATCTTCAAGTGGTGAGAACCACTTAGTCATTACTCATTACTTCAACTCACACGAACTCATGAACTAAGATCGTTCTTGTTTCAGGTTTAGTGCCGATTTTGGGCAGGAGAAAGAGATCTTGAAATGGATCACTGGCTACTTGGATGCAAGCAAGGCGGGGCTGTTGTCACATCTTTCGAGTGACGGTGGTGCGGTGCATATTGCTTACCAGGATTATGACTGGTCCATCAATTGCTAATGAGCTGTAATTCTAGGCTCGAACATCTTGTAAATAGAACCATGAACTTGAGTTCAATTTATCCCATATGCTACAAGTTGCATTTCTGTTTGATTAAAGAACCCATTTCAAAAGGAATGGAGTGATAATATATGATTTGTATTTGAATTTAACATTTTTTGTTTATGATGTTATTTGTATTGCTTGGTCAATTATTTACTTACAAATAATAATTATCTTTTCATGTCCCTCTAAAGTCTAAACCAAAATTGTTATGGAGAAAAGATTGGTTCGGTTCGTTTTTGGAAGAGAGTGATCCCAAATCGGTCCATAAATCATAAAGGGTTTAAGGAACTTCTAGAAGTATATTGGGCCGGAAGCCCGGAATGAACTGATGATAAATTGGCCGACTCTTTAAAGCTGGAGTATTGGTTTGGTAGGCATGGGTAATACTCACTAAGAGTAATTTATGCCGGATCTCGACTTCCGGTGAAGTTTAGATTTTGATTTTTCGTGTTTTTCTTTTTTATTACATAATAATAATTTTTTTAATTTGATAAATAATATGATTACACCATAAGTCCTATTCTTTATTTTTTTACAAAACGTCTTTGAGAAATATTTGATATGTTATTTAAAATAAGTATAAAAAAACATTTATTTAACCTGCGTAATACACAGATTTCTAAGCTAGTTTTAATAAAAATAAAAATATATTAATTTTTATTGATTTTTATATACCATTAACCATATTTACAAAAGGGGAAGGATAGACACCATACACTATACGGGTTTTATACGGGCCGTATGAATTGTGTTTCTTTTTAATACGAGTCATATCAGTTGTGAATTTTTCTTATACGGGTCGTATAACTTTATGACTAACAGAAAATGATTGATGTGACGGCGTACACTGCTTACCATATGCTATGTTAGTAATCAGAGACGGTAGCACAGCGGATACAACACACAAACACGCGTAAATGATAATAAATATAAAGCAATAAACGACACAAGGATTTATAGTGGTTCGGTCAAGGTGACCTACATCCACTTGCTGCAACTAGGGTTTACTTTTATTGATAAGTGCTACAATAATTGCAATTACAAGACTGAGATATATATAAGACAAGATTATGTTAAACTAAAATAGGTAACAATGGGTTTAGCCCATTAGGGCTAGCTGCCATATTCCCCTTAATTCCAGCCATTACAGTCCCAATAGCTTTCATAACCCAATAATCTCCCACTTGAAAACTTTGCCCATACAAACCATCCAAGCAATCCAGTACCAGTAACTCCAGTCCTTCAAGCCCAAGCTAAGACTCCATGTCAAACCCTTCTAGTTGGAGCGACCATTCTCATCGGTTACCTGAAAGGCCCGTTGAAGCTCCACCGAGCTTCAACCCAATACCAGTCATACCAGACCCAACCGTGATTATCTCCACCACCGACCCATCTTCTGTCTCAACTAGCTTGCACGTTCCACCGGCTCCAGAGATACACTAAAGACCATTACCACTCTCCAAATTCAGCAAACAATCCCTTTGATATACTTTCTCATTCGAAACCTTAGTCTTCAAAACCCAGCGAACTCTCAAAACTGTACCCGGAATACGTCCCGTGCTCCCATTGTTCTCAAACCCCCTGACTGGTTTCAACCTCCGAACACATTCAACTGACATCTCAGTAGCTCCAGGCTTCACGTTTGCAAAGTGAACCCTCTTAGCGCGAGATTCAGCGAACCGGACTTTATCACTCTGAACCGGGACCGTCACACATTCCTCAGCAGGTACCTCAACTAAACACAGTGATCCTCGTTTTTCTCCCCGAGCAATAACGATATTTCCATCTAACACTTTCCACTTTCCACCGTCAAACTTGACATCCAGTCCATGTTCATCCAATTGACTAACAGAAATAAGATTCATCATCAAACCTGGAATTACCCTAACGTTTTACAAGTTCCATGCAGTTCCTAATGGAGTCTTCAGATTCACATCTCCCATGCCCGTAACCTTTAAGGTTTCACCATTTCCTAGCCTTACTTGTCCAAAATCACCTTCTTTTAGATTCACCATTGATTCACCGCTGTGTATAGCATGAATCGATGCTCCTGAAACCATGACCCAAGAGTCCACACTGCGTTCCACACTACAAACCAGTGCATCACCATAACGGGCGACCTCAGTAGTGTTCACTTCAACAGACTTTTCCTGTTTGGCCTTTGGACACTGACTCTTAAAATGCCCAACTTCTTTGCAGCCCCAACATGTGACAATCTTAGGAGTTCTGGATGCACTCCTACCCTTGCTCCCACTTTCCCTGTTATTCCCTATTCCCCTGCTTACACTTAACAATTCAGAAGAAGATGAGCTACCTTGTTTCCTGCGCCTTATGTCTTCTCCAAGAATCAAATCTCTCATCCCTTCAACTTTAAAACCACTGGCCCTGTAGAATTGGTAATAACAGTTACCGTTCCGGACCAGCTATTCGGCAGTGAAGATAACAGTGTCAGACCTTGAGTTTCATCACCAAAAGTGATTCCCACATAACTCAATTAGGACAAAAGTGAATTTAAATTGTTGGTATGTTATGTCACAACGTCTCCTTCGTTCATCATAGTCAAGAAAAATTCTCTCAACAAGAACAATTATTTGCTGCTGATGGTTTCTCATACATGTTTGACAGAGCTGTCATCATGCCACGAGCCGTGGTTTTCTTCATGATGTTGAAGGCGACACTCCTCGTCAAAGACAATGTAATAGCCGCATTGACCTTTTTGTCCTTCAAATCCCAAACATCTTTATTAATCCTATCAGTTTTTTCTTTCAATACCACATCCAAGTCCTTTTGACTCAACAAAGCTATTATTTGCATCTTCCACCATGCAAAATTCGTCCCGTCAAAATTCTCTATTTGTACCTTCCCATCATCAGCCATCTCAAATAGCAAACAGAAAAAAACAGATAAACGAACTTGAATACAGAAAAAAAAAACTTAACTCGTCGACTCAAGGGTTTGGAAACCCTAATCGGCGATCAACGTGGCAGCAACCCAAGTCCCAGCAGCAACCAAACAGCAGAAAATTTCGGCTGCTTCCCCAAAAACCTAATCGAACAGCCCTACACTTCCTCCCTTCTTGCGACAGCGATCGGCAGCCAAAGCAGGCTCCAATCAACCCTGTTACAGCCGAACAGGGACTGGATGTCAAGTGGTAAACGATCAGAGAGGCTGTTAGAATTTCGATTGGTGTTAAACCAGTCTGCTGAGTTCTGGTTCGAAGCTGCAAGGGCTGGAGGTTTAGTCGCTGATTGTTGCTGTAGCCCTTGCAGCTTCAAACAAAAACCGGAACAGCAGCAACAATCAACGACTAAACTTCCAGCCCTTGCAGCTTCGAACCAGAACTCAGCAGACTGGTTCAACACCAATCGAAATTCTAACAGCCTCTCTGATCGTTTTTCCGTGCGAAAACGGTGTGTAACAACGAGCCAAAGCTCTAATACCAGTTGTTAGTAATCAGAGACGGTAGCGCAGCGGATACAACACACAAACACGCACAAACGAGAATAAGTAGAAAGCAACAAACAACACAAGGATGTATAGTGGTTTGGCCAAAGTGACCTACATCCACTTGCTTCAACTAAGGTTTACTTTTATTTATAGGTGCTACAAGAACTACAATTACAAGACCGAGATACATATAAAACAAGATTAGGTTAAACTAAAATAGGTAACAATGAGTTTTAGCCCATTAGAGCCGGCTGCCCTATTCCCCTTAATTCCAGCCGTTACAAGCCCAAAGGGGAGCCAAGACATGCCCGGAGTGGAAAGAAAAAAAAGAAATATTTTTAATAATGTTCCATCCTAACTTTCCTTCCAAATAAGAAGGAAGTGGAATGAAAATATATAAATTCTTTAATTTTTTTTTTTTTTCAAAGTGTGTAACACTAAATTACATTTTATCTTTATTTTCCATTCTTTTTTTTCTCTCATTAAATTTGTTCTTTTTCTTCATATCCTTTTTCCCTCCTTAATCCCTTCTCCCTTCATTTATTTTCTTTATTAAACTCGACTCGAGAACGACTTTACCTTATGTATATTTAAGAGGACCTTTCTAAATTAAAAGTTTAGTTGGTCAGGTATAAAATAAATGAGAGGAAGAGAAACGTGGGCTAATAGGAGAAGAGAACTGTTCCTAAGCCGTTCTCCTTTAAAGCTTTTTGTAAAATTTTCTTTATTAAACTCGACTCGAGAACGACTTTACCTTATGTATATTTAACAGGACCTTTCTAAATTAAAAGTTTGGTCGGTCAGGTATAAAATAAATGAGAGGAAAAGAAACGTGGGCAAATAAGAGAAGAAAACTGTTACTAAGCCGTTCTCCTTTAAAGCTTTTTGTTAAATTTTCTTTATTAAACTCGACTCGAGAACGACTTTACCTTATGTATATTTAACAGGACCTTTCTAACTTAAAAGTTAGGTCGGTCAGGTATAAAATAAATTATAGAAGTCTTAAAATATATCCAAAAATTAAAACCTAGCAGTGACCTAAAAAAAATAACATCCTATCTATAAACATCAATTTTTCGAGAATCTTGTTTCGAAATCGAACTCCGAACGCATTCCACTTCCCCTGTGAAACCTTGATATATTAATGGATATAAACCGCATATTCAAACCCATATCTCGGTTGCATTTGATTCCAAAGGTACATCGATTCCTTGCTTTTACCCTGTTATTTCTAATTCGTTCAATTTCTTAAATTATTTCTCTTTCTGCCTCTCGATTAGGGTTCTGTATGTATGTTTCTAATTGTTACATTATCTATTAATTTGCAAAAAAAAATTAAGTTTAAACTTCATTATACTGTGAACAGTTTCTTGAGCTGGAAGTTAATATTTGCAGGTTTTATTAAATTAGTACTGATTGTTTGTTGTTGTACAAGGGATGACTTGCCACATTACAGAGCTTATATTTATATAAATAATAGAAATATTGAAGAAAAAAAATCAGATTATTTATACTTTGGAAACATAATTTAGGAAGCGTATTTGGACTTGTATGTTATGCAGGATTTGAGAGGTGGCAGTTGCTTAATTCTCTAACTTAAGATGGGAAGGAAAAAAAAGAATTTATGTCAAGGTGCATGTATAAAGTTTTTAAATTTAAAATCTTTAATAAGGAAACTTAAAGTTTAATGCATTTACATACTTATGATTTAAATGATTTTATTTGAATTTGTTTAATCTTTTGCTACAGAGACTCGAAAAGGTGGAAAAAATGCTATTGATTTTGATAGTGATACCGATACAGATATCCAAGAATGCACAAGTGCAAGTGCTCAGCGGGGATCAAAGAGTTTGAACCATTTATTAGAACAGTTATATGAGAAAAGGTGCATTTAAATAAAAACACTGCAATTTTAGCCTTGAAATTTTGTTTTAAATGCTCAAATTTATGTTCATGAGCTTAATTTTTTATTAATTGTCCAATTGTTTAGGGGGTCAACGAGGGAGTCTGCGCTTTCTTCGATTATCCAGAAATCTAGCCTTAGCTTTCAATACCAATTTTGTGAAAAAAAGTCGGTATTTTTCTTTATCTACATAACATGTTTATTAAAAATTTGGTCTCGTTCTACTTGTTCAATTGTACAAAATTGCTTAAAGTGAGATAATTGTTCTTTGACCGACAACGTTTATGTTCTTGCAGCTTCGCTGAGTTACTTTACCAGTGCTTGAAATCTTTTAAAAGGGGTTCAACTAAAGAGAGTTGTTTAGCTGTTGAAGCCCTTGGTAGGTTGCTCCCTTTAACTGTAATGTTTTATATTCATTTTATAAATGTTCATTAGCTTTTTTTTTACGTTTGGTTTTCCATTTTTTCCCAGGATTATTAGCTATCACCATTGGCTGTGGGGAAAACAGCCATGAATTGTATAAAGAATCAGCCCCTGTTCTTTCAGAAGTTCTCAAAACCGAGTCTCAATCAAAGAAGTTAAAATTAGTATGCTCTTACCAATTTTATTTTATTTATTTATTTATTATATTTTTTTGATTTACTTATTGTTACTAATTCAAGACTTTCTTGGTAGATTTTGGATAGTTTGGCTATTATCACTTTTGTTGGCGGAAACGAATTAGACGAGACTGAAAGATCTATGCAAAGTATTTGGGATTATATGCACTCAAGAGGAAATAGTAAGGTATGTTAGATCATTGTAATTATTTAGATATTCTTTTATCATACTACAGACATTAGTTATTATTGAAATTAAAAAAGAAATAAGAGACAAATAAGTGTTTGCAGGTCAGCCCAACCCACCGGTTTTGACACTTTCAAAAGTTACTCGTCTTGAACCATACCAGTCTTGACCCGTTCATTATTTGGAAATTGGCTAACTGTAATGTGGGCTTGTAAACAGGAATCTCAGAGTGCAGCTATTTTTTCTTGGTCACTTCTTCTGAGTACCATGGATAGTTGGAGTATCAGTTACAAACATTGGCAAGGGTAATCCATAACATAATAATATATTATTTTCTCTGTAATTTCTAGTTAGAGGTGGCAAAATGGGCGGGTCAAAACAGTGATTTTCTAGTACCAATCAAATCGGGTCAGTCAGGTTCGTCTATGTACTTTTTTTGCAATTTTATATACGCTTAATGTGTTAAAATATCATTACAATATTAATTTGTTTAATAAAAGAAATTTAGGTTTTATGCATTTTGAATAGAATTTGGGAAACTTTCGACCCATTTGCATTTTAGCTTCTTTCATTTTACCTATTCGGCCCGTTTGAGATAAATAACATCCCAAACTGACCCATTTTCCTATAAGCGGGTCAAAATCTCCACCTTTGCCATCACTATTTACTTATTTAGGAGATAACAATGTTTTTTTCTAACTTGTATAGAGCGATTCCCTTCTTCAAGAATTTACTAGAACTAGACCACGAACCTACTCTCATTGGAGCTAGGCAAGCACTAGCCCTAATACTTGAACTAGGGTGCCTTGAGAAATTTGAAGGTGACACCTCAGCAACAGAAGAGATTGACCTCAAAAACATGTTGAAGGTAAAATCTTCCATCCTTAATCCTACAGTAAATTTCACTTAACCACTAAGGTTTCATGATTATAAGCAATACGCGTGTCACTTTTAGGATGATCGCGTCCCAGAAATTTCTGTAAAAATTGGTAAACAAATATTAAAAGTCGAGACGTTACCTCAACAAATTCAGGTATGTCTTTTTTCATCAGGACTTTGCAAATAATATTCATAAAATGCTTTTCTGAATTGTTTTTATATCTTATATAGCTTAATTTTCTGAAGCGGTTACTTGGTTCGGGTTTTGGTGTGCACATGAAGGTGGGGTTTCCTTCACCTTCTATATTCTATACGTTTTATTATTCTTTTTATTGTTTATTGGTATAACTAACTGAATATGTGACACAGGAAAATGAACTCTTACATGATGTTTTCAAGTTCAAACCAGAAAAACGACAACCGGGCAGAGAACTATATGTAGCTGAACGTGACGAGGTTAGTTTCTTGCTTTTTATGAGCATTTTTAGTTTTTTTCTTTGTATATACCTTTCTAAAAGTTTACGATTTCGTATCTACCCCTCCAAATTTCATAATATCGTATTTACTCTTTCAAAAAATTAAAGTTCTCATATATACCATTTCCATAGTAAATAAAATAACATTAATTATTGGGGCAATTTCATATATATCCTTACAAACTGAAAAAATATCATATGTACCCCAACAAAACTAAAAATATCATACATACACTTACAAACATTTAAAAAGATCATATATATACCTATTTCATTAAAAAGAATTTAAGAAATGACTATTTTACCTTTATTTTTCTAAAACTTTAAAAATTATATTTACACATAAACAATAGTTTTATCATAATATTATATTTAACCTTCTCGCTTTCTTTTATAACAATGGAACTTGCAATCAACAATGCCTTTTGATTAGGTTTGGAGAATCTCGATGGTCACTGTCAAGAACAAGAAAACGGATGATCTTTTATGTATGCGATAAAACTAAAAAAATAGGTTATAAAGTCATATAATGGATAGGGGTAGAATGGTCATCAAGAAAAAGATCATTAAAATTGGGTATATATGATATTTTTAGTTTTGGTTGGATATATATATATATATGTGATATTTACCCCTTAGTTATTTAGTTACCTATTACTTATTTCATTGAATAAACAAAGAGAACATTATGTCGTGTCCGTTTATTCAGTGAAACAAGTTGTTTTAAGTACTTATTTTTTTCACTATGGATTGGGTAAATATAATATTATGAAATTTGGAGGGGTAAATAGTAAATACACAACTTTAAGCTTTTAGAAGAATATATGTGAAATTAATCCTTTACAATACATGATTAACTCAAAGTTATCCATTTATAGGCTGCTATTAAACTTTTTGTTCCTGATGTAAGAAGAGAGCAGAGCTTTCAGGTAAATTTTTCGTACTTATTATAAATATTGCGGGATACAACTTCACTCCATAAGTGTTTTATGAACTCGTTTTCATTTTATGTTCAACTGCAGCGTATTCACAAGTCACAAAACTCGATATTCGTGAAGGCAAGAACACAGATACGAAACAAGAATCGCGATATCAAAGGTAGTTTTTGTTCCCAACATAAGTAGAGTAATAGCTGGAACATGTTATTTGTACAAGCCAAAGGTTTCAAATTATAATCTTGCATTGTTAATGAAAACCTAAAATTTGTTTATTGTTCATGTTCTGATTAATCATGTACTATTCTGTAGGGGAGGAGCAATGGTGTTCTGGAGATTGATGTTAAATCATAAATGTGAACTACACTGCCTGTTGCTTTATTTTTTTATTCTTTTTATGATGCAAACAGTTGATGTTAAATTAATGATAATATTTTTTTATTCTTTTTTTTTGTTCTGTAGATTGGTGTTAAATTATACCTTTTAAATGATTTTCAAACAGTTATATTTATTTGATCTGTTTTGTTTAATTATGGTATTCAACATCGCCATCCTCGATCATCTTTCGGATGTCGCAATCCATGGAAACCCACCAATGACCATAAGTTTATACAAACATGTTGCCAAAAATAGAATATTAACATGTTGATGCTAACCATCTCAGAATTGACATAATCACTTTCATATTCTAGCAGACAAAACCAAACATGCCATTTCCATCATACACATATCAAACATGCCATTTCCATCATACACATATCAAACATGTCATTAAAGGAAGGAAATACATAAAAAAGAGTTCTATCTTATCGGTTCAGACATAGCTCACCTACCATTTTGAACAAAGCGAAAAATTTCATGATATATTATTAATGCATAAGAAAATCATGTATGTCATCTAGTCTTCATGATACAGGTATAAGCCAAGTCCAAAACGAGCACATGCTTTGCAAAAAGCAATTTCTTCAGCTGCAGCAACAGGGTCAACACCACCATTGGTGGCAGACGACACTGTTCCAGTTGATTCACGGTGTGCCTGCATTAGTAAGGTTAAAAGACCGTATTCAACCCTCTAGAATACAACAATTACAAGATTACACACTTTTTACTAATATAAGGCTCAGTTGTACTTATGCAAGCCTGGCAAAATGGACGGGTCGGGTAGTGTATCAGTTGGCAAGTTTCATAAGAGTGACCCATTTCGGCCAACTAGACCCAAATCAACTCATTTAGCAAACAAAACACCAAAATAAACCCATTTTTTGTAGAACGGGTCATGATTTCAGGTGTATACTTGTGTCTTGGCGTCTTTTGTAGCTAATTCAGTTAAATTATGTATGAAAATAAGGGCCCTAACCTTAACCTTTAGCAGGGTTAGAAATAAAAACCAAGTAAAACAAGTGTAATGTAGCAATATAAGATGAGAATAAAAAAGTTTCATAAATGAAGTGCTCTTTTAGAATGGTATGAGCTGGTAATAGACTTATGATTTAATTCACAAGACACAAGCAATGGATTCCTTTGATATTTTTAACATAATGACTAATCACACTCCTTTAAGCTTGAACTTCATTGTTAACTTGGATTACAATTGCATGAAAAATGCGTGATCACTATTTTCGAGAGAGTTTATGTATGTCAGTGTTATAAACAAGAAACTCCACTCTTGAAACTCAAAAATATAAGTCCACGTTCAAGAACCTTTGATCAAAATTAAATTTCTGATCAATATGCTAAGATCATTAATCACCTAGAAATTCAAACTACTAAGGGTGTCTGAACTTGCCTTGAGACAAAGACAATAAAAAGATAAGTAGATTGTTATTTCATCCGGTTTAAGTGAGAAACTTCTTTTGGGATCTCCTAACAAGTAATACGTTCTCTTAAAAAGAATCATTTTCATGTAAATGGATTATATACCTTAGAAGTCATCACTACAGACTTTATAAACTAGTAAATATGGTTTAACCAAAGTAACATAATGGTTTGGGCATACCTCTCCATCAGAACCACGAACTGTGAGACGGTAAACCACGGTCACACTTCCATTATCCGAAAAAATTACATCACGTATTTCTCCACACCAACCTGAAGAAAGTATTGCAATGTAAGAAACAAAATATGTGACCAAGTATTGACCTTATAATATGAAATCTAAAAGCTAGTGTCTGTCTATGTACAAGATCATTAACATATAAACTGCAATTTTATAAACTCAAATACATTAGAAGAGAGCAATCCCTAGCTACTTCATAAATGCTCCTAAGATGCAGATAGAAGCTTTGGTTAGATTCTTGACACGAAAATCGGTGAGCCAAATGTGCAGGTCTTGGTATCTCCGTAACACTTCTAAACATTGTGCATATGTTACAAATCTACTGACTGTTGTGCTCTGTTTTGTATTCTCACTTTCTTTAAGTTTTCTCAGGATCACTACTTCCAAAATCATATCTTTGTTTTGCTTAAACACGTTAAGATGGTTTATATTCATTCTTCAACTTAATACACACACCAAATGAACCAAAAACACTTTCAAAACCTACACACTTCATAGGCACCTTTTCCATTCTTTACAAATCTGCAAATCACTTCCCTAAAGCACCCAACTATAAGGCTTCCTATCTATAAGACTGGTAATAATATACCAATCAGTCTAGCTGTATTATGATAATCGATTCCCCCTAAATTAGCCATCATCCACCCAACCTTCCTAATATCCCCAATTGTCCGGTTTATTTACATCTTTTTAAACAGCAAAATCAATCAATAAGTAGTATCATTTTTTAGGTTTTAAAGAGCAAAATGAGTGATTGATTCATGAAGAAACGCACCTGGAGCATAGAAACTTAACATCCTGTTGGCATGGTACCTGAAATTAATCACTCAAAAAAATCAGATCACATGATTTACATAAACAGAGAACAACAGTTAGTGAATGTATGTTAATTTGAACTGTACCAAGGGATGAAGGACGACTGAGAACTATCCTCTTGCTTCAGGATGATGTTATCAGGGATCCGCTTATTGAGGTCTCGAAGAATCTCAATCAGAGGACGCGTGATGCATGATGACGAATTATCCAACGGTACGACGTAATTCGAGTTAGGCACGGCTGGTCCCGCCATGCCCTTGCTATTGCTATTAGCATCGCCGCCGAGTGCAGACACTCGAACACAATTTCCTCTCCTGCCGCCAACCCTAGCGGTTGCTGTGATGTTCAACTTGAAGGAATTTGGAAACCCCACCGAATTGAATGTGATCGGCGCCGGAAAACGAAGATCTTCCATCGCCGGAGCCGCCATTGAACATGCAGCGAAGGTGGCGGCCATTTTCTTCGGCCAGTGATGATGTTCCTTTGACTAGAAGCGAAGAGATGAGATGGGATGGGTAGGTGAGAGTTTAGGGGTTTAATAGCAAACCGGTCCACCTTCGCATGAAACTGCAACTTGCCAATTTCTTCTCGCTTTCACAAATAAAATACCATTTTTTGGATTTACGTTTACTTTTCAAATAATAATTACAACTCATTTTAATATAATTTTTAAATATTTTAATTTCACGTGAGGTAAGGTGTTATGTAATACCAAAGTCAAATATGGAATGGTCCAATCTATGGTGGGTTTTTCCAATAAGATGGAGATGATCAGATACACTAGTAGCATGGTAGAGATCTAAATTGTTGTTAAAAAAAAGATATGAAGTAGTGAGGGAACATTGATTTAAATTAATTTTATTAATTATATTAAATATTTTAAATAATTAGTTTTAAATAATAGTTATTTTTAAACACTTATTTGTTAAAAGAACGAAAATAAAATATTAATATAACTTTTTTAAAACATTACTTATTAAAAAAACATTTGAAGTTGAAAATACATAAATAATCACGTACAAGATGATTGTTTGCGGCCTCATGATCCCAATTAAGTCGAGCTCTTCTAGTTAGTGGATATGAAGTTTTGGTGTGATGACCTATAGACCGGACCACAGCTACGACTGCATCCGTTTACCTCATCTGCCTCCGATGATGAAGATGATGACAACGACGATGACGATGACAAATCTATTTTTTTTAAATAAAAAAAGGGAGAGTTATTAGAGGTAATATGATAATAGGAAATGAGAAGTGTGAAAAATAGTGAACAGTTTAGGTATTTATAAGATTTAAAGTTGAAATTTTAAATTAATTTTTCTAATGAGTCGTTCCACAACGGCTAGAAAGCCTCGACCCATGCGAAAAATTCCCATCATGAACGTTACCCAGCCCATAGAAACAAAGCTCACGTCGTAGTGTTCCATGAGCGTGAGTCTGATGTAACGATGCCCTCTCTCACCGATCACGCTACATTACACATAGTCTAACAAAGAATCTTAATTATTTTCCAGTAAATAATGTTTTATTCATCAAAACTTGAATAATTATAACATCTAAACAAATCTAGATATCTATCTAATTCAACTCTAATAAGAATATTTAGGGGGTGTTTGGGATTACTTTTCAAACTAACTTATTGACTTATTACTTTTTGAAATAAGGTAATAAGTTATAAGTTTGTTTGGACAATTCAAAATAAGTTGAAAAATGTGAGATGGAGAAGTTGAAATCCAAAAGTTAAAAATTCTTACTTTTGGAAATAAGTCAAAAGTAGTTTTGAAAAGTAATCCCAAACACCCCCTTAGGGAATAGTTCAAAGGATAACCAGTTTTTATGTGATAATCATTATCTAACAATCACATACTTATAACTTATTTTTTTTCTTTTATTTGTTATATACTAGTTTAGATCCCGTGTATACACACGGGTGAAAAATATCAATAACTAAAATTTTTAAATCTTTATGTGTATATTTTACACGTGTAAAAATGTATCATATACTAAGAATATAAAACAAAACTCAAAATATGCAAAAACTAATATATAATTAGGTTTCGAAAATAAATTAAATATTATTTAATGTAATTTGTTTTTCATTTATTATTTGATTGAAAATATAAGTTAAATAATTAGATTTTTAAAGTTTCATAAGGGATAATTTAAAATAAATGTGTTTTATTAGTATAATTAATATTTTTTTAAAATATATATTGTTGTTAAAAAAAGGAGGTGCATTTAATAAGAGAGAGAAGCGGGAAAAAAATGATGAGAATGAATGTGGAGGCGACACGTGACATGAAAAAACCTTTATTTATTATATAGTATAGATTTTTTGTTTCACTAACAACCCACCTCTTAATGATTCATTTTACATGTTAATGGTCCAGTTGAAAATCAATGCTGAACCATCAATACCTTTAATGAATTAACACTTAATGGTTAACACTTACCAAAACAGCCATTTAGATAAACAACTCTCACCACATCCAAGTATTTAAATCTTAATGCATTAGTTTTTTTTTTTTGAGTTTTGACTTTCTTTCTTTAATTTGAGGCTACATCTGAATCGATCAAAGATAATAAGTGTGTTTCATTAAAAGCCACCTTAACGGTGTACCAATTTTTAGACAAGTTTATGTAAATTAGTTACGATGAAAATGGTATAACTTCTCTATCATTATTATGATGATATGAACCATAAATATAAATAAACTTTATTTAAAGTTTTAGAACTAACTTTTACAATTTTAATGAGGCGCGACACACTTCTTATCGTACACAAATAAGTGCCGTCACAAATTAGGGTTCCTAGGACTAAAACCCTTGTAAAACCTTAGGACCTGCACCTACCCATCTTCAGTAAGAAGAATACAGACATGGAGACGGCGGCAGTTGCAATGACGGAGATACAAGGAAGGGGAAGAGCAATGGTGGCCATACGCCCTTTAAAAGGAGGCGAAATCGTCCTCCGCGACTCCCCAATCGTTCTATACTCCGCCCTTCCTTTACAGTCCGACGATCACCGGGACAACAACGGCTACTGCTCCAATTGCTTCATCAGCATCACACAACAATCGCAAAACCTCTCTTGCTCCACCTGCGGATCCCCATTTTGTACCCTAGACTGCCAATCCGCCGCTTCCGCCACCTCCCACACCCCCTGGGCATGCCAAACCCTAATTCGTCTCCGTGAATACTTTTCCGGCAACCGTCTGCCGCTAGACCTCCAGATCCAGGCTCGATTTATTGTCTCTGCTTACAACCTCGCCCTTACCTCTCAATCGAAGTTTCAGACATTGTTGTCCCTTCAAGGATCCGTTCCTTCTCAGTCCGACGCCGTATCCGGTTCATATTCAGATTCAGATTCATCTGCTAATTTTATTCATTCGCTCATTTCCTCCGTCTGTCCTCCTCTGCCGCTCGAATTAGGGCTCTCTTTGGAGCTAACTAAGGTTTTGCTGGCGAAAGATAAACTCAACGCATTTGGATTGATGGAGCCTTTTTCTGAACAGAGGGAGGATAGATCCGTCAGAGCGTACGGAATTTATCCGGTAGCATCTTTCTTCAACCATGACTGCCTTCCAAATGCTTGCAGGTTTGATTATCTTGACGCTGCTAAACCGTCATTAGCTAACAACACTGACATCACTATTAGAATGATTCATGATGTTCCACAAGGCAGGGAAATCTGTTTGAGTTATTTTCCGGTCAATTTGAAGTACCGCGAGAGGCAAAAGAGGCTCAGAGATGATTACGGGTTCGTGTGTGATTGTGATCGTTGCAAAGTGGAGGCCGGTTGGTCTGAAAGTGAAGAAGACGGGATAGATATGGACGACGACGATGAAGACGACAACGATGAAGGGAATCAAGAAACCACCATGGATGAGGACTTTGATGAACAGATGGAAGGTGAAGATGGTGATATGATGAAAGGAGAAGATGACTTTCCGCATGCATATTTCTTTTTGAATTACATGTGTGATCGAAAGAATTGTTGGGGAACACTGGCTCCCCTGTCTCCATCTGCTGCCGCGACAACTGGTGTGATGGAATGCAATGTTTGTGGCAGTTTCAAAAATCTTGACCAGGTATGAGGCTTGTTTGTGAGTTAATTTCAAAGTTTTGATCAGTTATGTAGGAAATCTTGATATCAAGTTGATGATTCTTGTTGTAAGAACTTATGATGTTAGTTTTATACAATACAAATTCATGCTTGTTGATAGCAGGGTTGATCAACACCCCTAAAGTGGGTTAGGTTTAGGTCTGTGTAACGGGTCAGACCCGGACCTGAATGGTTGGGTCAGTCTTGGGTCTGTTGGGTTGGGTTTCATCGGGTTTTGGGTTAGGACCGAAATGGAATCGGACCTGCATCAAACATTACTGTTAACTGTTTATTCTTTTGTCCATCTACAATAATCAACATCAAACAATGTCCAACTACAATAATCAAGCATACTGTTAAGAATTTATACATACATAATACATATACACAACAATCAAACAAACTGTTCATCAAACATTCTTTTGTTGCCAATATATGATGAAGATATGATGATGAGTTGAACAATATGATCATGAACACTGTTGACAAAAGTTTTCTGCCGACTGATGATGATGATGATGAAGAAACCGAAGAAGATCAACATTACTGACGATGATGCTTCTGCTGTTTGTCGATGACGAAGAAACTAAAGAAACCATGCTTCTTATTTGTCGTTTGAGTTTACCACATACACCTTAGACCAGACCCCCTTCCCCCTGCGTTTTTCTTCAAGCTCCGCCACTGCCTTAGATATCATTAGCAGCGGCATCCATGCTTAAACACTCGATAACCTTAGTGGCCAGCTTAAAAAATGCCTTTAGCATAGCACAGGAACCAATATTGAATAGATGGCAGCAAAGCATTCATCAATAACATCATTATCTGTATGTATATATAGCCAATACTAAAACCATTTGCATCATCCATCAATATCCAATAGCTCCAAAAGTTCAAACATACAGTGCAACAACATATGAGTAGAAAACATACAGTGCAAAACATATAATTTGAAATGACATAATATAGATTGAAAAGCAAACAACTAGGAAACCAGGAGAGATGAAATCAAGCCATTTTCTAGTTAACACTTTGATACATCATACATCATCAAACAATAAACTACCCATGACCTTGTTGGACAGAAGTTTTTGTTAGTTGAAGTTTGTTAGTTGGTTAGTTGTTCCTTCTTGTATATAAGCAAACTTGTAACCAGTATTTGAGTTAATTAATCAAATTAGAAAATTCCCTTGATTACTCTCTTTTCAATCTTTTGCTTTTTCTCAATTAACATGGTATAAGAGCATAATTGCTAATTATGTGATTTCACCTTCATCTTCATCATCATATTTCTAAATAATAGTACTTTCTATTTTTGGAAATTTTCGTATCAATTAGTTTTGCCAAATTATTTGACGTGTAATCTTGACTTGTGACGTTGCGTTTAAATTTGAGAGTCTACCTCCAATTTTTTTTATCAATTGCTTTAAGAGTCTAGAAATAGGGGGTCGAGTCTTTTATTTCGAGTTGTCTAGAGTTTAAATCTGAGTTTGTTCTTTGTTTGTGGAGATCAACCCATCTCGAATTAGGTCAACTATCTTGTTCTTATCAATTTTCTTTTAAACGTAAACTCAGTGTTGTAAAAATCGTGTCTAGGCGCCGATTAATCGCTAGGCGGACAGTGAAGGTAAAATTTTGACCTAGTCGGTCTAAAAATCGCTGGGCGGTCCAAATCGGGTCTAGTCGGGCTAGGCGGTCAAAATCGGGTCTAGTCGGGATCGTTATTCTTGAGAGAAATCCATACCTTTCGATGGTTTTCACCTTCAGATCGAATCCTTCGATGGTCTTCACCTTCACGATACGACGGAGAATAGACGAGATCGAACCTTTCGATGGTCTACACATTCACGATGCGACAGAGAGGATATCGTTGTTCTTCCGGATCGTTGTTCTTGAGAGACCGCCCATCATAGATCGATGTAGAGGGGGAGAGCATAGATCGATGTAGAGAAAAGCTGCTGTTTGAATATAGAGTGAATAGATTTAGGGTTTTAAAAGAGAACCAAATGACATCAATGCCCCTCTATGATTAAAAAAAATTAGAAAGAAGGGAAAATGAATGTGTGGCCATAAATTAGTTTATGGGTTTTCACCAATAACTATATATATATATATATATATATATATATAAAATTTCAATCCGATTAATCCCGCCTAGGCCTAGGTCCTATGTGAGGCCCCAAACCCGGGAGACCTCACTTATTGGATTTACTCATCAACACATAACACTTTAAACATAAGACATTCATTAACACAGCGGAAACGATTTAAAACTTCAACATACGCAGCGGAAACATAAACATATCTAATACAACTTGTCTTTAACAACATCAACTTAAAACATAACGTAAAACATAATCGGGATGCCAGACACTGATCTTCAGGTAACTCTTCTCTCTAAACCAAACATCCACATCCATCAACTAAACCTGCACTTAACTGATATGCATACTAAAAATCAGCAACGCTGAGTGAGTTCTAACGTTTACTTTAAATCATTTATACAAAAGATTTACTAATTTAAAACATTCATAAAGTATCCGTCAATTCCTTGTCACTGCTGGTACTGTCCTCGTGATCAATATCGTTTAACCGTCAATTCTTATCACTGCTGGTATTGTCCTCGTGATCAGTACCACTTAACCGTCAATTCATCTTTACTGTACTGCCCTCATGGCTTACATCCATGAACCGACAAGTACCTGGTCAATGCCCCCATGGCTTACACCATGAACCGACACTACCGCTTATCCGTCAATTCTGTTACATACTGGTATTGTCCTCGTGATCAATACCTTCTGGGTCCTCGTGACCCAATGATGTTGCCCTTGCGAGCAACACCACATGACACGATGTTGTCCTCGTGATCAACACCGGGTATTGTCCTCGTGATCAATACCGCTTAACTGGTACATGGGGGATTGCGTAGTCCCCCGAGTAACCGCCGTCACTCATTCCAATTGTACAACTGTTAACGAGCCACCGAGACTCTTACTAATGGGTAGAACCCATATCTGACATCTTGTACAAGTAACATCTGTCCCAAGGACCTTTACAAACTGGTACACATTCCCGAAGGAAAAACTGTTCACTTTACTGTTCATAAAACTTTCTGTAAATCTTGTTCATAACTTTCATATATAATATGCCTTTGTTTATGTATATAAAATATAGTAAACGCTTGCCATAGAATATAACTTGCTTTCTGAAACATAGCTTATCATATATATCATGCCTTTGTTTATGTATATTAAAATATAGTAAACGCTTGCCAAAATATATATCTTGCTTTACTTGAACATACTAACACATATATTATGCCTTTGTTTATGTATATGAAAATATAGTAAACGCTTGCCAAAATATACATCTTGCTTTACTTGAGCATACTAACACATATATTATGCCTTTGTTTATGTATATGAAAATATAGTAAACGCTTGCCATAATATAGATATACTTTCCTCAAAACGTACTTTTGCCTCTTTTAAACTTTTCACTAAAACATAACTTTTCCTTTCAGTTTATAATATATAAAATATAATAAACACTTTACACTAAGTATGCACACCACCCCTAAAGAAGGCAAAAAGGGGATTAGAACTCACCTGGTAAGCTAATTCGGGTTGTCCTAAACAAGGTCCAACAACGTCACTTCCGATCTGAATTGATTAGTTAAATACACATCAGACCACTACCGACTCTAATGGTTTAACTACTCTAACATACTGACTTCACTTAATCAGACCTGATGCCTGCGTACTTAGCAAGTGCGCAGACACTGCTTCCTGCGCACTTAGCAAGTGCGCAGACTTCCCTTCCTGCGCACTTAGCAAGTGCGCAGGTTCCTCTTCCTGCGCACTTGCTAAGTGCGCAGGACCTGCTGTTCTTGGCGAAAAACCCTAACTTTCGCATTCGGGTCTGATCACTTCAAGATCCCGAACCTGTTTGCATTCAAAACGTTCATTTTCCATTAAGGAACTCAAATCTATGCTTATCCTTCAGTTTCATCCGATTAAACATAACATTTTCACCCAAAACCCGAAAAACCCAAAAACGAACTAAAACTCAGATCTAGGAGAATCGGTTACCTGTAATCACTTCCTTTTCGTTGCTAAGCACCCACAAGACTCTTGCTAACGATCCTTGAGGCTCAAATCCAAAAACCGGGACTTTCTCTCTCTAGACTCTCTCCCTCCTCTCTCTCTTGAAAACGGAAATGGATGATGCAAATGAGGGCTTTTGGCTGATCTTGAGGCTTATAAGGGCCCAAACTTGCTCCTTTCGGCCCATACATCCCGGCCCAAGCCCGCTTCCCTTTTCCTTATTTAAGTTTTAAATTTCTCGTGAATTCCTTCGCCTTCTAAAACTCGGGATGTTACATCCTACCCCACCGCTCGACTAGCGCATAGCGATTTTTACAACACTGCGTAAACTTGATTAATGTTGCATACTGTATGATGACATTATAGGATTATACGCATGCCAAAAGCAATATTGTAACCCTTTGGAGTGGTGCAAGTAGTAAGCCTCATGCCCCACAAGCATAAGGTTTTGGGTTCTAGTCTCTCGACAAGGCCACCTACTTGGCTTAGGCCGCGATTTACCTTGTTCTGACCGGTTAGTACGGTGTTGATCGGGGCCCAGGGGTTTACCGTGTAAACAGGTTCCCCCGGTTTAAAAAAAAAACTATATTGTCATATCTTGTTTTTTCCACATACAAGTTCAACATATATAACTCGATCATTGAACCCTACACGTGACATGAAAACCCAACCATTGAATCATTTGGAGTTTAACACAAATTTTTATCCCGATTCATTTTGTTAAACTTTAAAGATTGAGATAACGCGACCTTAATTGAATAGGAAGGTTAATTGTGATCATGCACTTAATTACACGTGTAGACATCTAATCATGAATATTGTGTTTTCACTAATCATACCAGAATGCGATTTGCATGATTTGTATATGTGTTATTTTGCTTTCTTAAACATTGTGATTTGGTGATTTAATTATTGATTTTTATACAAGTTTACTTTTCAACCGTTACAACTCTAACTTTATCTTTTTGCTACTTTTTAATTCATTTCAATTCGAATATAAAGCAATTGGATAAAAAAGGTGTAACTTGATGTATCCGGAGTTATCGGCCAGTAAAATAAGAATGAAAATGATGTAACGGTTGACGATTTGACAAGTATCAGATCCAAGTACCTTTGTATGGAGCCCAATTTTGGATCTAATGATATTTTCAAATTTTAGTCATTTTGTTTTATTTGTAAAAACATGTGAATCTTGGATATTGCTAATTCAGGTGTTAATTTAGTCATGTATTCTTGATTATATGTGTATTTAGGTATATGCTTTCTTGTTACGTCATTTTTTACATTAATTTATTATTTTTACTTATTTATAACTTTTTTTTAGAACATTATGTAATCTTATATTTTTCCTTTTTTATACAACTTGATCTATTGTTAGTTTAAACACCGATTTTCAAACATAACTATATATATGTGACACATAATTAATTAAAGATTTCTACTAAATAATAGGAAAATAGCTTACTTTTATGTAAGTTTACAACAAGATGTTGAAGTAACAATATATATAGCTGGTTGAATACTAGCTTAATTGGAGTAATTAATGCACGAATCTTCTCCATTGTTATTAATCACGCTAGCAATAGTTCATGTATATCATCTTCACTTTCATTCATATCCTTCTTATTGTACCCTGCAACATAAGTTTAATCGAAATACAATCATTACAATATATGAAAACACATTAACAATTATGATTTTATAGCAGTGAGCAAAAACATTCAACTGTGTAAATGTTAGAATATTAGAAACTTTAAGTTCAAAATATTTCTCCATACTTAAAACACTACAAAGCAGAAGGCTTTCAAAAACGGACTCATCAATTGGAATCCCTCGGTAAAAGTGGTCACCGTTGATAATCCATCGGTGATAGTACGTGGGGAAACGCCCGCAAGATTTTACAAAGATAGCACCAACAAAATATTGATGCGTGTCATCGACACATGGATTAGCAACGGAAGTGTCATCGACACATTAGCGTCAAATATTTATAAAAGTATTTTTCGATTTTCTACTATTTGTTAGGCTATTGACCACCAACCTGCAAGTCACCGCACTTTCAGTTGGACGGGGTACGGTTGCCGCCACCACCATGGCGATGATCGCAGCCATAAACGTCACTTTTGCCATGTTTGCCATTGGTTGTCTTATGGTGTAATTTTAGAGAGAAATAATTAGGGTTTTAAAGCAAAAAAGTTTGCATGGTTTGTGAGTGTTAGATAAATTTTACAAGAAACTTGTAATTCTGCGTCTAGGATTCTAACATATATGGCTGTCATAGAAATTTATATTTGTATTTCTTAGTATTTAAAATTTATTAGACTAGTTATATATTTAATGTATTCGTCTGTAATTATCTTATTCTACGATATTAGTTTTGGTGTTGATAGTTTCGTTTCTATCTTATAGTGTGACAGTCAAAGTGCACTTAATTTTTGTTTCATGTCCAAACAAAACATTATAATTTTGATAATTATAAAGGGACGTTATAAATTATAAATTCAAAATTATGTGAAAATATTCCATTTGATGATACTAGCATGAAAATTAAATTTTATATAAACAAAAACAAACTAAAAAAAGTTTACTGTTCGTAAACTTAGATTTGTTTATATATAATACTATTTACCCTATGCTTCGCGTCGGTGTCATAATTCATTTTTATTATTTGAAATGCTAACACAACGGAATCGTTAATTTTTTAACATGGAAGAAAATAAATTGTCATTGCATGCTAAAAACAAAAAAAAAACCTCAAAATATGGGAGAAAAAAAATAAACAAAACAGATTGAAAAAAAATTATGGAGAAAGAAAAGTAGAAAAAAGAAAAAAAAAAGGCAGCTAAAAAAGCCTATGAGATTCGAACCCGGCTGCATGTGACGCTATCCAGCTGAACCGTTGAGCAATGGCGGACCTATATAAATGATATTAGGGTGTTTAAAGTCGGATATTCGAAAATAAAAAAAATATATAAATATAATATTTTTAAATTATAAAAAACTTAAAAACCTTAAAAAACATTAAAAAATATACATATAACAATATATAAATATAATATGGGGTTTTGATTCAAATTTTCTTATTTTTAAATAATAAAAACAATTAAAAAAATTATATAAATATAATATTTCGGATATCCGAATTATCCGAAATATCCGAAAATCACTATCCGAATCCGAAAATTCGGATAATTCGGATTTTCGGATAATTTGGGTTCGGTTTCGGATTCGGATTTTTTTGAACACCCCTACATGGTATGGGGGGTAGCCTCCCTCTATTAATTTTTTTGTAGTGTTATATACGCGTTAAAATTTTAATCGTTCCCAAAAATTTTTGCAATAGCTCCCGATTTCCGGTTTTTTTTTTTTTTTTGTATTATATACACGTTATATATAGTTATTCAAACGATTAAAGCCATCAATTACGATTAATAACTGTTTCATGCTTCCGTGTAGTCTAATGTGTTCAGTGTTTGTGATGCTATTTTATAAAATAACCTGTGAAAAAGAATAAGAAAATTCCAAACAACACAGTTTTGGATAGCCCACGCGTTTGGGTCGCTACCCATGTAGCTTGATGTTTGGGCCCAATCTGCTACGGTAGGTCTTCATAAATGGCGCGAGTATTTCCCGCCAAAACATACAGACCTAAAACCTAAAAAGGACGGGTAAGCGGTGATGCGCCTTCACTCACATCACTAACACAGAAGAGAAATGGCGGGAGGAAATGCTGGTGGAGAGAACCATCCAAACGAGTCGCCATCTTCGTCAGATGAAGGCGGAAACTTAAATTCCAGTCAATTTAACGGCAATCCGCCGTCCACACCAGATTCTCCTACTTCCGCAGGTTTCAACACAGATCAGCTTCCCTTCAATAGCCGTACGTCTGAAAATTACTCCGATTACGACGACGATGAGGCTGCCGTTGATCCAGATATCGTCCATGACGAGCCTGAAGAAGTCGGCGAGGATGAAGAAGGGGAAGGCGAAGACCTTTTCGCCGATAATTACATTAAGTAAGTCGTCAGTGATCTCTCTATTTCACGTATATATACCAAACAACTTATAATTAACCTATTTTTGCGATTTAGTGATTATCGGAGGATGGATGAGCACGATCAATACGAATCGGCCGGTCTAGATGAATCTCTTGAGGATGAGAGAGATTTGGATCAAATCATTGCTGACCGTAGGGCTGCAGAGGATGAGCTTGATACTAGGGACGGTGTTGCTTCTCAACGGAAACTCCCTCGGCTTCTCCATGACCAAGGTCTGTAGTTTGCTACTTTTTTCCTTGGTTAATTTGTGTAAATTGGAGCAACACCAGCCATTTATTGAATATTAATTGTAGCTTTGTTTGAGTAATCATGGATGCTTGTTTTGGTGGTACTGTATTTCAGTGTTTTATAATACAGAAGTGTTTATTTCCATTTTGATGTTCTGAGTTTACGTGTTCTTTATGTTCTTCCTGGTAGGTGCCTTTTAAAAAAAAGTTTATGTAGTATGTTATTTTTTTCTTAGTTTTGTAATTAGCATGGTTTATGGCTATACCAGCAACTTATTGTATATTATGTATTTATGTGTAGGTTAGTTTGATTAATTGCTGATTTGCATTTAGGTGACATTATATTGCTTGTCAAACATATCTTTATAGTTCAGTATACTCTTTCAATTCTTTTCATATTATCTAATATACTATTGTCTTGTGCATGGAAACTCTGCTTTTCATATAGATCTGTATTTCTTGTTACAATTCTAAAGTTCTAATGTTCTATCATATTCGTATTGTTGGTTTATGTTTGCAAACCTTGTTTAGCCATTTGTGTCATCAAACTCACTTGTAAGCGCTCTCCATAAATATATGATCAAGTTGTGTTTTTGTATCTATGGTTACAGATACAGATGATGACAGCTATCGGCCTTCAAAAAGAACTAGAGCTGATTTTAGACCTCCTTCGAGTCCAGCATTTAGCAGTGGTGGTGGTGGAGGAGGAGGGGGCGGTGGTGGCGGCGGCGGTGGTGATGACCCACCCACGACTGATCAGACAGATGATGATCTATTTGAGGTACAGAGTCCTGTCTTATTTCAGATTGTGTGCTTCATCTATCAAGCGGCAACATCTCATCATATAATTTGTTTTTTGGCATTTTTTTGTAGGATGATAATAATGATGAAGGTGAGTTTGAGATGTACCGTGTTCAGGGAACACTGAGGGAGTGGGTTACTAGAGATGAAGTGCGTCGCTTTATTGCTAAGAAGTTTAAGGAATTCTTAGCTACTACTATAAACAAAGACACCGAAGAGCATATTTATCTTAGACAAATAAATGAGATGGTTTCAGGTATAGAGTCTCATTTTTGCTATATATACAAGTTCTCTCTTTTGGGTAACAAGTCATATGATTCAATGATTGTTATATTCAATAAATTATCCATATTTGCAGTCAACAAGTGCAGTCTGGAGATTGATTATAAACAGTTTATCTTTGCCCACCCAAATATTGCCATCTGGTTGGCAGACGCGCCACAGTCTGTTCTTGAGGTTATGGAGGAAGTTGCTAATAAATTTGTGTTTAATTTACATCCAAACTACAAAAGAATTCACCAAAAAATCTATGTCAGAATTACCAACTTACCTGTTTATGACCAAATTCGCAACATAAGGTATCATTTTTTTTATTGCTTTGAAGCTGCTGTATTATTAACTTAAATGTATGCATTTTAAGAACCACTTTGCAATTTTTTTATTGTTTCAGGCAAATTCATTTAAACACAATGATTCGTATAGGAGGTGTTGTGACTCGAAGATCCGGAGTTTTTCCTCAGTTGCAACAAGTGAAATATGATTGTAACAAATGTGGGGCCATTTTGGGACCTTTTTTCCAAAATTCATATTCAGAGGTGAAAGTTGGTTCCTGCCCAGAGTGCCAATCAAAGGGACCTTTTACAGTCAATATTGAGCAGGTGACCTATATTTACTTTCTTTTTGGTAACATTGAAAATGATTTTTATACTTATCATACTCTTCTTGTGGCAGACTGTATACAGGAATTATCAGAAGCTTACCCTTCAAGAAAGCCCTGGCATTGTTCCAGCTGGCAGACTGCCACGATACAAGGAAGTGATACTTCTGAATGATCTGATTGACTGTGCCCGCCCTGGGGAAGAGATTGTAATATTCTTTTCACTCATTCTATGCCTTGAGTTTTTTCTCTCGTATCAGTAAACATTTTAACAATTTTCTTTTGCTTTTTTCCTTTTCATTTCCAGGAGGTTACAGGAATCTACACAAACAACTTTGATTTATCATTAAATACGAAAAACGGATTTCCTGTTTTTGCCACAGTGATTGAAGCAAATCATGTTACAAAGAAACAAGACTTATTTTCAGCCTATAAACTTACCCAAGAGGACAAAGAAAAAATTGAAAAGTTGTCAAAAGATCCACGGATCGGAGAAAGGGTATGTTTTTATGAGATTGTTTAGAACGACTATTAGAATATGCATTCATGCCTGTTATATAACATCTTATTTTAATATGAATTATGTGTGAAAATAATCAGATTATCAAGTCAATTGCTCCATCAATCTATGGTCACGAAGATATAAAGACTGCAATAGCTCTGGCAATGTTTGGAGGCCAAGAGAAAAATGTGGAAGGGAAACATAGGTTGCGTGGAGACATAAACGTGCTGCTATTAGGTGATCCTGGAACCGCAAAATCTCAGTTTCTCAAGTAAGTTTCGGTTGATTTTTTTTTCCAATAGTCTAATTGTATAAAATCAACTTTAGTTTTAATTTTCTTGTGAATTTTGTTTGAAGATATGTTGAAAAGACCGGTCAAAGGGCAGTTTACACAACTGGAAAAGGAGCTTCTGCAGTAGGTCTTACAGCAGCAGTGCACAAGGACCCTGTCACACGGGAGTGGACCCTTGAAGGTGGGGCCCTTGTTTTAGCTGACAAAGGGATATGTCTAATAGATGAATTTGACAAAATGAATGATCAAGATAGGTAATTAAGTTCGTTCTTTTGTGTATGGGTTTATTTCTAATAAATAAATATTTCATATCTAACTTGTGTTTTGACTTTCATCAGGGTAAGTATCCATGAGGCTATGGAACAACAAAGTATAAGCATATCCAAAGCTGGAATTGTAACTTCCCTTCAAGCACGATGCTCTGTTATTGCTGCAGCTAATCCAATTGGAGGAAGGTGGGCTAAAATAGTAAAACTGCATAACTATTTATGTATCTTATCCTTGCTAGTTATATTCATCCATGCAAATGAATCTAATACTTGGTAAATGGTAATTTTTGCAGATACGATTCCTCTAAAAACTTCTCACAAAATGTTGAATTAACAGATCCAATTGTTTCCAGATTCGATGTTCTATGCGTTGTGAAGGTTAGTATCTATATCACTCAAGCTCTTTCTGTTCATGCTTTTGTGTCTTGTTGTAGACATGGTAGTTAACATGAACGAAAATCGGTTTGATGCAGGATGTGGTGGACCCTGTCATGGATGAGATGCTTGCAACGTTTGTGGTGGATAGCCATTTCAAATCCATACCAAAAGGTACTAACTTGGATGGCAAGTCAACCAGCAATTCTCAGGAAGATAATAATGACACTGACATGTTAGCAGATCCTGAGGTAAATTTATTCACAAGTCACCATTAGTTACTCTGCTAAAATTTGTAATCTTTTTATAAATATGATTTGGTTAACTTTTGACCTGTTAGAGTTAAAACATATAAGTATATGGATTGCAATTGCCAACCGCCTCTTCCCTTTAGTTGATTGATAAAGCTTTTTTTTTTTCCATTTAGATTCTTTCTCAAGACATGTTAAAGAAGTACATCACATACGCCAAACTAAATGTATTCCCAAGGTTGCATGATGCTGATTTAGACAAACTCTCACGAGTTTATGCTGAATTAAGAAGAGAATCTTCGGTGAGTTTTGTAATAAGTAATAAAAAACATTTTAGCTTAAGCTTTTAAGGTTTCACTGTGTTTTAATCAAGTGGCGCGGGTGTAGCATGGTCAAGGAGTTCCAATAGCTGTAAGGCACATAGAATCAATGATCCGAATGTCAGAAGCTCATGCTAGAATGCATCTCAGGCAACATGTCACTCAAGAAGATGTTGACATGGCCATTCGTGTTCTGCTTGACTCGTTTATTTCTACTCAAAAGTTTGGAGTGCAGAAGGCCCTTCAAAAGGTATTTTATCGAGGCTTATGGAGCACATTGTAAATAAAAAGGTTATGTTTTTGACGTTATGAAATTAATAAATGTTTTATGGTGCAGAGCTTTAAAAATTACATTACATTCAAGAAGGATTTCAATGGAATTGTGTTGCATTTACTGAATCAACTGGTGAAAGATGCGCTACATTTCGAAGAAATAGTTTCCGGATCTAAGAAAGATGTTCCATATGTTGATGTGAAGGTGGATGACTTGCAAAACAAGGTACTCCAATTTTTTAATTTATTATTATTATTATTATTATTATTATTTTCTTAAATATATGGGAGGAAGTTGAATGATATGGTTGTTTGATTTGTGTGCAGGTGTTGGAACACGGAATAACAGATCTGAATGCGTTCTTTACAAGTGCTGAGTTTCTTCGTAACTTTGAACTGGATGAAGAAAGGGGTGTGATAAGGCATCATTTTGTAAGATGATGAACCAAGTGATGTTTGTTTGGAAGTTATGGTAATTTTGTCATTGGAATTTGGAAGAAATAGTTTTTACTTTATTGATAACTGATGGTATTTATGACTGTTTATTTTATATTGCACCTCAACTTTTTACATTACATTGTTGCATTTGTTTGTTGGGTACTTCTGTTAGTAACCGAAAAGGCCTTTGATCAAATAGGTAACATGTAATGAGATGACATCTTTTGACTTGGATTAGGGTTTGGGAATTAAGATTGTGTGTAGTGAGGCAATGACACCGCCCTCATTGGCTAATTGGACCACCTCAACCCCACGTCTTTCACCCTTGTTAAACCCACAACACCCTTCCCATTGCGTCCCCTTAACGCACACCTCGTCGGTCCTTGCTAGGGAGGTGGCAGGTGGCGTCAAACCACTACACATAGTCTAATAGTCATGTGTGGATTGCGATAAAGCTACAAAGGATTAAATAGTTTTTTTAACAACAGTTTTGTCTTAATATTATCTAAACATATACTTGCATGATTTGAACCAATGCTAAAAAACCATGGGTCAAGGATTTAATAGCTAACCACTTTAAATTGTGCTAAACTTTCACATTACAAATTAATTCTTAGTTTTCAATCACTCAATACATAACATTACTTGTTACATTATAATGTAAAATTTTGAAGTTGTTTTCATTTATTGAGAATAATTTTAGTGTTATACACGTAGTTACAATAAACGTCAAATTTAATACATTTAATTTGCGATTAAATATGTGGAAAAATGAGTGTTGTATTAAATTTTAGTCTTAATATAAACATGTAGCTCAATGAAGGAAGACCTGGATCTTTGTGATCTCCGGTTCGATCCTAAGGGCGTCCGGGTTTTAACACTAGTGGGCTTTCGGGCGGGTGGGTTTTCCCCGGAACTAGAGATAACTTGGGGCGCTTAAGGGCTCTGTACGGCTGGGTTTGGCTAGCTGGCGGTGGCCTTTTGTCATGCCAATGGGTCACCCCGTACGGAGTACCTAGACAATTCTATGTTTGTTGGCCGTTAAAAAAAAGAAATATAAACATGTAGCCATATAGGTATTATATCAAATCTTTCATAAACACGACTCTTAGAATTATAGTTACAAACCTAAATCTTTCATAACCACCCTTAGGTTAAGAAAACAAAAATTAATGATGGTCAGCTTCTTAACCATAAGACTAAAGCTATGTTTTTTGAAATCCATAAAACAAAACTCAAGCCAATGATGTGAGACTAGCTCATTTGATATAGGCTTTTGTCTTTTAGATGGCAGGTCATAGGTTCAAACACATGCATGACTCATGAGGTGATTTAGTTGGTTTAGTTTAGAAGAATGAGTAGAGTATATTTGTTGTAAAAAAACAAAACTATACACTAAAAACACTTATGTATTAAGGAATACCATAAGACTAGAGCTATGTTTTTGTTCTTCAAAAATCCATAAAACAAAACACTACATCGCCATCACCACTGATCTTCAAGACTATCATTGTCGGTTGTGTCAAGTGTCACAATTAATATTCTTTTCCTGCTTATTTTTTATTCATCGCTAACTAATTAATATTTCCTTACTATTTAATAGTTCTTTTATTAATTCCTAAAAATTCATTACTATTTATTTAATATTTCGTTTATAATTCTTAAATCTTCATTATTAAATAATTAATATTCCTCTATTCAATCCGCATAAAACATGAGTTTCTAAAATGAATAATAGAAGTATGAAAATAAAAACAGAAGGATTGGTGCTTAGAAAAAAATTAGATTAAAAAATAAAAGAAACCCATAATGAACGATGGGACGGTGCATTTCACTCTTTGCAATTAGTGGTGCACAAAATCGGTTTATGGGTCAAACCGAACCGTTTCAGATAGAGTCAAACAAACTCAAAATATGTTCAGACAAAACCGGATCAATTTAAAAATCGGTTTCTAAAAACCGGATACAGATCACATCCAATCAAAATCAAACTAGATTCAAAACACAATTCATCCCCAAACAAGTTTCCAAGTTGGTATACCCAAACTAATTTCAAATCCGCGGATTGAATCAGAACCGAACCAGTTTCACTCAAACCATTTTCGTCCCCGTTTTTTGTTTCGGTCTCAGATCACGAACCAACTCGACCAGAATAGGCACCTCTTGTCTTGCCCTCTAGGCTCTAGGTGTAAATGTGTAATTGGCGAGTCTAGATGGTCCAAAAATAGTTGGGCCGTTATGCGAGTTAAGTTTAGCCTACCCAATTGACAATTGGGCATATGTTGCTAGTTTCCTTCCTTCACCCTTCAGGCAGCACTAGCAGCCAGCAGAAGCTCCATTTCTTTCACTAGATGGGCGGCGGCCGGAAGTTACTATTCTCGGCGGCGGCGGTGGCGGCAGTTGGTGTAGTTGCAGTGTTGAAATTGAAAGGTTCATCATCATGGGACAAAGATGCGGTTGTGGAATTCTTCAAACACATGTCCGATCGGTTGGGCGATTGGGCGATCCCAGTCTACGTTGCGATCCACACCATCTCACTTGCTTTATGCCTTCCCTACGCCATCTTCTTCGAGGCCGGTGCTTCTCTATTATTTGGATTCTTTCCAGCCTTGCTTTGTGTCTTCTCCGCCAAAGTTCTCGGCGCTTCTCTCTCATTTTGTATCGGAAGGTATCGATTGTTCCTGAATTTATCAACGATTATGTTTGCTTTTTTATTGAAATTGTTACAAATAGTTGTTTGATTTCAGATTCATTTTGCATAAATTTGAGTTTCAGTTTGTAGCCCTAAGATTTCTTCATACCCCCAAGTTACCCCTTGGATCTCAATTGGTTGTCCTTTCTCTTACAATACCTCGTCACGTATTTAACTTTGACCTTCACTACGCTATGAAGCATTTATATAGTCAATAGGTTGTTCAGCCAAGAATTTTTTTTCCCATTTAGCTAATACACACATTGTAGCAGACCTAATAAGAAATTAGGTGATAAAAACACACTGTAAATAAAAACTAGTATCGGATATATGACCAAACACAAATATATTTAATATGGATAACTTGTTCTCTTACGACCGCTTCTTAATGTTTTCATAAACTAGAGAGTGCTTCTTAAGGCGGAGAGTTTTTACAATTACAAAGGACTTAGCTACTGAAATATCAAAATGCTACTAGAGTTTGGATATGCCAAGGTTCTTTAAGTAAGCGTCTGGTGATCCTAAAGGATCTTGTAAAATTAATTTTATTTGCTTCTAGAGCAAGTGTTCAATACAAATAAAGAACTTGGGAGGTTGTGTTCGTGAAGAGATTTTGGAAATTTAATTGATGTTTGGATGATTAGTAACTCTTTCATTATTTGAAATATTGGAGTAGAGTTTCACTGGTGCATCAAACTTGCGGAATAAGTATTTCATGCTTCTGAAAAAATTGTATGTGCATGTATGTATGAGAGGTATTTATCTTACAAGTGCGATCTAATACATTTACAGGCTTCACTTGGATATTGATTTCTTCTGATCTCTAAGCTTGACTTGATCTTTGCTTTGTTTACTTAAAAAAGTTCAACCATTTATGTGGTTTTTTCATGTACTGAGCATACACAGGGCTTATCTAGATAACTAAAAGGAGGCCTGTGCCCCAACAAACCTGACTCTCTTGGCACATGCGTCTTTTACCTCAAGCATCCCATGTAAAGTTTGTCATATATATTAGTAGTATTTTGTTGCTATATTAAATGTTTTGATTTAGATAGTTAAAGTATGGATCATGAAACACCTTACTTATTTTAGTGGTTTGGTTTTCGATTTGTATATATACATACACGCATATATAAACACACCCCTGTATTCTTAATTTTTTTCCAATTCTGTTAATATTGATATCCATGTATCATGCATCTGTATCCTTGCACCATGGCTTCAGTGCCATCATGTATGTCTTGGTGGTGTAGAGTCAGTTCGCCCATAATATGTCTTTACCCTGCGTGTTGTATGTTACCTTCATGTTTTCTTATCTATGGCTATATGTTTGAGGATCTTTCGTTGACTAATCATGGAAAGCACACTCAAATGTCTTAATTCCCTAGATTATTAGTCATGTCGTTTGAGTACGGTTCTTATTAATACTTGTATTTTGAATCCATTTTAGGACGTTTTAAGGGTTTTGTAGATGATTGTTCCCAACTTGGATTTTTTTTTGGTATGAAATCTAGAGGTGTGATCCCTTTATTTCTGATTTCTAATTTTGTGTTAAAACTCAATGCCAATTGTTAGCAAAAATTAGTGGCCATTTTCACATGTTCACTTATAAACGGTCCTATTTGGGTTGTCTTCTATCTTAAATGGGCCAAACCAGAAAAATTAGCTACAAAGGACGAGCATGATGTAGGTCGTCCAAAAGTCTATTTTTAATGCATACATCATAAATCATTTTGTTAAAAGATTACTATAGTATTATAATAATAATGTTTTTGTGACATAATTAACAGATTAATTATTTATATTGTAATGATTTTGATGATCTTAAGGTATTTTCCAGGCTCATTTTCAGGAGTTCTAGTTCGGCAACACGGTGGGCACACGAAAACAAATATTTTCATGTGCTTTCAAGGGGAGTCGAACGTGACGGTTGGAAATTCGTTCTTCTCGCCCGTTTCTCTCCCATACCCTCATACATCATCAATTATGCTTTGGCTGCTACAAACGTCCAGTTCTTTAAAGATTTTCTGTTGCCAACCGTCCTTGGGTGCTTGCCTATGATCTTACAAAACACATCCATCGGTAGTCTTGCTGGCGCAGCCGTGGCTACCTCCACTGGGTCCCAGTCAAGCAAGTCAAATGTCTGGTCATATGTACTTCCTATGATGGGTATTTCCTCTAGCATTCTTATTTCCTTGAGAATCAAGAAGTACTCTTCCAGTATCTCAATTGATGATAAGCCTGTTGAGAAGACCAGATGACATAGTTAAAAGGTAGTGACTGAAATTTGGTAGTTGGTTGTTCATGGTTAAAAAAACAGTTAAAAGTTATGGTTAGTGTTATTTGTAATTTCTAAATTTTATGGTTGCTGCCTTGCTAAGGGAGTGATTTGTACACCATAGTAATTGCTTTGCACACCGAGGAGTGTAAAATAGTTGAGACAAGTTTGTTTTAATTGTGGGTTTTATTTGGAATTCACAATGGTTTTCTTTTTTCATTCTTCATCCTTATAATTTATAATTTAGTTAAGAATCATCTTAATCTTTAAATTTTGTCAGTGTTTTAAAACTTCATATATCTCATTCATATTTCTATCTTTATTTAATTAAATAGTATTTTTCATTCTTTGTTTAATATTTTTTTCTTTCACTAATAAAATATAAGGAAAAAGATATGAGAAATGAATAGTGAATCTAAATATACAGGGAATGAGAAAGTTTCTTTAAATTTAATCTGTATTTTGGGGAATGGGATGAAGTATCATATTAGATGAAAATTTTAAAAAATTTCGTAAATAATAGGGATTGGGTTAAAATGGGGAATGTGATACGAGTGCTCTTTTGTCAGTTTTTAAATAACTAACGAAACCTAACGATCCATTTGTTTCTATATATGAGATGGTTAGACTTGAAATGAAAAAAAATCTAGAAAGTGTGAAGACACAAAGGAGCTAACACATGTACAATGGCCTAAAGGGTATAGATGTCCATAAAAAAGAAGGCAACATAACAAAAGAAAAACGTCATAAACAATTGTTGTACGCCATGCTGAAATTTGACGCAAGTGTAAAACACCATAGCAAAAAGAAAAACGTCATAAACACTTTTTGTACAACATGTTGAAATTTGACGCCAAAAGTGTAAAACACTAACAAAATAAAAACGTCATAAACATAAAAACACCATAAAACATTCAATTTCGCAACCGGTCAATTCTTGTTTAATCTTGGACGCAGGGGTTCAATTAATTTAATTGAAGTTCTGATCGACGAAGACATATTGATTCAATCTTAATTGTTTCCGATCGCTTCTTCTGATTGCAAAACCTGATTTTAAATTTTGAATGCTTCTGATCGAAATTGATATTTTGTCTTCTTGGCCGATCAATTTTGATCAACGATTGATTCACAAGTAGTTTTCTAGTTTTGCTTGAATTGATTTCTAAAATCAGAAACAATTAATTGATTTCCTTTTTCTGATTTCAATTATGATGTCGACACAGATTCAATCGATCGTGTGTTGACAATCTGATCGACGATCCAAGTTCTTCCTTTGATTGATGATAAATCTTGATAACCTATCTCTGATAGCAATTGTTGGTAATCAAAGATAAAAAATTAAATGAAGATGAAATAGAGATTGATAATACAAACGTGATCTTTTATTGCAAACTTTTATCATCAATCGATTATTCTACAAAATCAATGCTTATATACATAACCAACCGGTGCATCCTAAGCGACAAATTATTTGATAAATATTAATCTAATTACAACTTTAACCCTTACATAGTATAATATAACACTTGACACCTAAACATAGTTTACAGCATCGACACACTGACCCTTATATTTAACAATAAATATTAAGTTTAGTTTAAAAGTCCAATACATGGAGTGAGTGAGAAATACGTAGTTCGGCACCGTGTAAGCCGTCGGTGACTTAACAAAGACCCCATTATAGGTAACGGTCTTACAATAATAGTGTGTGAAAGCATTCGTCTAATTGTCTTATAATTAAAAAAGATTTAATTAAAATGATTTTTTAAGGGAAAGGTTTATGAGGATAATAGATGTCGGCAAGCTGCAGAAGAAGTTAAAAATGGTGATTTGATTCGGAGATTCGTAGACACATTGAAAAGGCAATATCATGTTACGTGGGTTGGATGCGTGAATCTTGAAATAAACGAAAGTTTGTTTTTGGTGGGGAACGTATGATAATATTATTGGAAATAAACAAAAAATGGTGATTTGATTCGGAGATTCATAGTCCAGGTATGTTCATACCTCATATGGGATTTCAACCGTTCATCGTTAGTTTGACACTCGAGTATGACGCCAACTCGTTCCAGGAAAAAACCGACTAACTCGTAAAACCTCATGGTTTACCTATGTCTGGAGAGCTCTTATCCACACCAACTGGTGCCAGTGGACCATATGACCACTAGCATGACATAATAATCATATCTTTCTTTAACAGCTTTTTGGATCACTGGCGGGTCACTGACCCACCCAATCATCTTTATTATTCGAGTACGGAACCTTAGGGCTTTAGGTTGGCACGTCCCCGAAGGGAAGCTCGTATATCAGTCCGTCCCCATCAGTACCGAACCTGAGACCACCTTCAGGAGGAAACCCACCGTAAGTGAGAAACCCCCTGTCCCAACCTGGAACCCCCTTTTTTTTGTCACATGTGGGACTTGACCCAAGATCTTCTTATTTTAATAAAGTCTTGGGTACCTCACCTCAATATAATAATCATATCTCGTACTTGTTATCCTAATGACATATCTACAATAAGCTTGTAAATATCCATTCACCAACCGGGAGATGCACATTAATACTTGATGTTTTCTACTAACTCATCGTATAATAGTTACTCTCACTTCAAAGTCGGATAACAGAACTCATGTGGCAAGATCAGGACATTTGAATTAGGATTCAACGACCATCAACAACGTAGCTTAACATTGTTGCAGGCTCGTAATATATTATATGTATTTTTTTAACAATAATTTTTAGATTTTTTAAGATAAATACACCATAATATGTATGATACGGAATTTGAATCTTAACCTTTTAACTGTAGGTTATATCACTTAACCATCAAGATGTCTCATTAAGAACATATTTTTATGTATTTATGCATAATATAATTGAGATACCTACATAATTCTTTTATGATTAGTTTGGTGTTATCTATTGACATTTTCGTGTTTGTATTATAAGAAAAACATAAGTAGCACATGGTTTGAAGATATGAAATAAAAAACAAAATAAAATACTCAAGCTACACCATAATACCGTTTTCTGTTGATAATTTATAAAATAACTAAAAGAGAATCTATATACTCAATGGGATTTTTAATTCTGTGAAACACTGAAACTAAGGGGCCTTGCCTAACGTGTCAAAGAACCAAATATAACCTTTTTAAGTTAAAAATAATTTGACAAAATAAAAATATTACGTTTTAAATGAACTCTAATTTTCATCCCTACATTACATGTTAACTTTCTAATTTATTCAATAGACTTGTTTTATTTGCATTATTGATCTAAAATAATTGAACATTTAATGTTTGAGACGGTGTATATTTGGCCTTTTCACTATCTATTAATATATAATAATAATAATATTAATAATAATAATATCACATAAGAGTATTTGTAATGGGGCGTTGTAGAGCCCATTTAGCACTCCTATCACACCGGCCCCTAGGCGTGATACGGGGCGTTATTGTGCAAAGGGGTGAGAGAATGTGTTTTTTTTTTCATTTTGACCGCCAACAATCCTAAACCTTATCATCTCTTTTTTTATCACTATCACTAATCCATTATACATCTTTATGATGATTACTGTACTGCTTATGTGGCGCATGTATGTCAGTACTTTTTCATCACCATCACTAACCCACTCTAATAATGGTAATCATGTTTTATTGTTGTTTTATAAAGCTGCTAAAAAAATTTGCATTTATAAAAATACTTAGTTTAAATGTTTTTTTATAAAAAAATGTTTCAATGCTTAAAATTGAATTACATAAAACTAATTGTTATGAATCAAGATTACAACTTACTTATTTTTCTACTTATACGATTACTTTATCTTCGTTTCCAGTAGCATCTCTTTTGTTTCTTCTCACTCTTACCTCTTTTAAAAGTTTTTATTTCCTTTTATTAGAGATACACACAAAAGGTTTAAGAAGACTCTCTATGATCTTAAGCAAGCATAACAAGATTTGGTTTCCAAATTCTCATATGCCCTTGTAGTCCTTTATTTACATGACGTGTCACATGTATACTAAGGTACCTTAGAAGTACATATTCTCATGACTTATCTATTTGACATGATCGATATTGCACTGCATGCTTATTTAGATGTTGATCGGGTTGGATGCATTCATGATCGTCGGTCCACTACAAGCTATTGTGTTATCTTAAGCACGACCATATTAGTTAGATTTCCGAAAAGTAACATATTTCAAGGAGCTAGGTTTTGTTTTGAATCAAAGTTCGTGCTTGAGATGTGCTACATATCTTGCTTATATATGATGTTACATCGGTGTACGAAACCTGATAGATATTGATTTACAGTTATTTATGACATGGTTTTATCCCAAACTCTTTGGGTTCATTATGTTTATATTGTTGATTAACTTGCTAATATTTTGACCACATGATTTGTTTCGACCTAAACTCTCTAGGTTCGTGCCTTGTACTCATAGTCTAGTGTCAACTAGCTCTAATGGTTTTATCCATACAAGTCATACAAGAGACATGATAAAGTTTCAGCGCCCTAATAATTCATATCGTGTGTAATAGTCATCTCCTTGTGAAACTCCTTTTCCGCCTAGCATCCCACCTTATTTGAAAATATTCAAATTTCTTCATACGATTAACTATTTTTTCGAAATAGTTGTCTTCGCATCTAAAACCTTGATGTGAACGTCCCAGTCCCGTATACTGGATTCTCAAAGAAGTAATCTTTCACGAGATGATCATGTGTGGCTTCACGGTCTCTACGTACATAAATTCTTGAACTTGTAGTATCTTGATCATATAATGATTGTTGAACGACTGTAGCAATCAAATGAAAGTTATCCACTCCCGTTTCTTCAACTACATTATGGTATGAATCTCAGGAAGATGATGACGATGATGATGAACTAGAAAGTAAATAAATGAGGGAGAGACATGGTATAAAATGTATATTAATTTTTTTTTTGAGATGGTTTAAATAGGGTTAAAGTTTTAAATTAATTTAAAAATATAGTTATTCGCAACGGTAATGTGACCGTTGAAATAGGTTGATTCTCGATACTCACTCGGCATGGACAACCCGAAAAACCTCCAAGATCTTCGTTACTAGGAGGGGCGGGCCAACGTTCCCGACGACACCCCCAAATCCCGACCCTCAACTTGCATACACTCCGCCCTCTCTAATGACTTACTTTCTTGGAAAAATAATATGAAGATTAAGTTAAGTTTGATGAATATACTAGTTAGTAATACCTTAAATAATATAAACGAATAATAAGGAATTATTGTGGGGAAGGGTGTTTAAGGCTTGCTAAGATTAGAAGGTCACTTGCATTGAACATGATGGAAGGAACATGTCATGTGCACATTAACAATATTAATAGTTAACCACCAACAAAAGATAGATATTTTCCATTTTATGATTTTTTTTTAAATTTTTTTATAATCATTATTTGATGTTAATGATCTTCGATATATGAAAAGCTAGTTAAAAATAGTATATAAAGTTAAGCTAGAGCTAAAAAGTTTGTTAGGAAAACTGATCGAAGATATGAATTTTAGCGTTAATTGTATTAAAATCTTTTAAACTTTACACCTATGGTAACGGTGTGTATCAAATTTTAAAATTACAATTTAATGTATTATTTTTATGATTACAATTACTTTCTAACCCACTTCGATCAATTAAATGTATCAATCCTTTTATTATGTGACGAACTTATGAAGCTTGCAACGTAAGCATTGGTTGCTTATAACTTATAATTAAGTTGCCAAGATGTATTAGACTAATAAAAAAAATAAGGTGTTTAAATGTATTAAATTGGTAGAGGTTTTGCTTCCATTATGATCAAGGAATGCAAATAGAATGTATCTTATATTCTTTTTTACAACATTGTTGGTTTAGGGTCTTAGATTTTATATAAATCACGGGTTTGTGTTGATGACATAATCAATGTTAATGTTTGGATATGTGATTTTTTTTAAATTGTTGTAGTTTTTAGTGTTAGGAAGTGTTTTATTTGATGTGTACCAGGGTTTAAGGTTTTTCTTTTATCACAAACAAAGGATTACACTTTGCAAGTGTAAATTTTTCATGTTTTGAAGTTTTGTAGTTGTAGTATGGGTTACCTATGAATAATTTCATGTATTTTTTTTGTACAACAATCTGTCGATTAGAGTGACGCACCCCCGTCACATGGGGAAGTCTCAACCAACCTTGGTCAGTATATTGTTTAATCTGGGCCCACTTGACATCGAGATTGGCGAGCGTTCAAGAAGAAAACCCCTCAGAGAACGACACTGATGGCTTGAGGGATGAAACCCCTCTAATAGGGATCGAACATTTGTCTCTTATAGGCAAAAATCCGGATGCATCATTCTTAACTCAGGGATCAATTATCTACTGAGCTAGACATCTTTTGCTAGGACTTGAGATTCAGGGATGAATAATTTCATGTATATACAAGATGGTTTGGGATTCACTAGGACTTGAAATCAATGTTCATTAATCATTACAAGGGGGGTTTTATTACTTTTATTTTCTAATTTTCATTTTAACCCTTTATACTAGGTGTAATATACGTATTTATCTTGTTTACTTTTCTACGAATTTGATTTTTCTATAATAATTTTCTTTCGTTAACTTTTTTTAAAATGAAATACTCAGTTGTCTTTAGTTTTTTTATTTATTGACATTCCTTTATCATTAATTAGGTTAGAAACTCGTGTTTTACACGAGTTGAATAAAGAAAACGTTAAATAATTAATAATAAAAATTTATGATATAAAGTAAATATTACATAGTAATAAATATTTTGAAATTAATAAGGAAATTATTAAATATTAATAATAAAGAAAAAATAAATAAAATAAAAAAATTAAGCTCAAAGAATTATAACACGTGATAGAAACAATTACTTATTTATTTATTAGATGTAGATATACAATTTACATACAAGTTGTGTGAGGGAAAGTCACTATTCATTTAACAATGAGTTATTCTAATTGCCATTTTAGCCTATTTTACTACATTTAATATACCCAATTATCTCATTTACTTTTCAACTAATTTAAATTTTTTTAATAATTTTTGTTCGTTGTCTTAAAAAAAATGAAATACGCAGACGTCTTTAGATTTTTTTTTTGCTGACAGCCTGACACTCAAATATAATTTTTTAAAAACTCTTTCTTATCGTAAGTTATAGCGAGTACCGTTACCGTGACTTATAACGACCAAACAACATTGTTGTCGGTTTTGCTATTACCAGAACCGGTATCGGTGTTGATTTTTATAGTTTTTTGTCGATATAAATCACGACTTTATTTTTTGGGTTACATCGTAAACATTTGTGTGATTAAATCATCGTAAGTAATTAAACTCTTTTTTTTATATCGTAAACTATAACAAGTCCCCTCGTTTCTTCACGAAACGATAACGACCGAACAACATCGGTACACCGTTATCGGTATTATTGGAACTGATGTCGCTACTTTTTGTATTGTTTTTTTATCGATGTAAAACACATATCGTTTTTTTAATTCTAGTTTTTAAATTATTTTTTTCTTTATAACTTTTTTCAGTCGTTTTTTTTTCTTGATTTTTTTTCCGCGGTGTTTTTACACGGTTTTATCTTTTCGTTAAGCAATTTGTCTTCATCGTTTTTATTTATACAATAACGTTGCTATTCATGATTTCTGATCATATATCGTTACTAGATGCTTTTTTATTAATATTTTTATGTTCGAAACCAAGTCAGAATTTTGAAAGTTTTTTTATCTGGAGTATGAAATTTTCATGTTTTGAAGTTTTGTATTGAAAATCGCGTTGAAGATTAGAATAAGGTTTAGAAAAGATAGAGAACAATGGTGTAAATATGTGTTTTTTACACGTCAAACTTGTCTCGTGATATTGCAGGTGGTGTTTTACGACTCTTATGACTGACACTTGGGCTCTAGCAAATGATGCTAGTCTCACATTGGCATCTCATCTTTTAATATGAACTTATTAGACAAGGAATAATTCTATTTGATACACGACTCTCAACACTCAACCTTTAAGGCTAAGGGTCCACTCTAGTGCTTGCAATTTTAGACACGTATATGAATAGATGACACGAATCTACACGATCTTAACAGGTATCGTGTATAGTTTTATCGTGTTTCGTACCCTAAACAGGTAGACACGAATCTACCTGTTAATTTTCGTGTCTAAACAAGTAAAATACTTGTTTACCTGTGAAGTACCTGTTAGTACTTGTTAAGATTTTTTTAAATAAAAAAAATATGATATTATATGTAGGTTCTTACCTGTTTCACTAAATAAGTTCTTAAACATGTTTACCTGTTTAACTGTTAAGTACCTTTTAATACATGTCTAAACATGTAAAATACTTATTTCACTAAACAGGTTCTTAACACATGTGTTTCTAAACAGGTCTTATCGTGTTAAGCAGGTATAAACAGGTCCGTGTTTGAAAAAAAAGTATACGATAAGTTATCGTGTCGTGCTCGTGTATACATATTTCGTGTTCGTGTATTATCGTGTACGTGTATACACGATATGCCAGCCCTAGTCCACTCTCTACGGTGTCTACATCAGTATCACATCAGATTCTATAATTTTTTACATTTCTTCACATTTGAAGGAAATGGTTCAATATTTTCATATTGTCACATCATTTTTATATATAAACACAAATATAATTTTATACTTAAATAGTTTGTAAAATAAAAATCAAAAAATAGATTAGTTACCTATACAAATACGTGCTAAAACGGTATACGAGACCAACAAATATTGTATTTTGAAGCCGGCTCGGTTTCAATGAAATTTTACCAAAATGTTTATAAAAAAATAAGCAACACCTTGTATCCATTTTTTTTTAAAGATTCACGAGGATATGTTATTAACAAAAAAACCATTTGAGATGCTTAATTAGTTATTGATTAAAAGTTTTAAAAATAAAAAAATTAAGAAAAATAATTATGCTTAATTCAGCCGCCATCTTCCTTCCACGAGATGAGGAATTCCACGAAAACCAGTCATGATAGTGATCTACGTGTAAAGGGAGCAATGTTCCACATCCCACATCTATGACGTTTTCACACGGGTATACCCCCTTCTAAACGCAGACAAAATTTAAGCTAGAATCAGTAATCAATTAAAGCTTCAAAAAGATAATTAAAGCTTCAAATAGAACTCAACTTAGCTAGGAATCTAGGATACCCAAATATATAAAAGAAAAAATAAAGTGATGCATGATTCATACACCATTAGATTAGGTATTTTACACTATTTGATTTGACTTATTTGATTTTGCACATCATTCATACATTATTAAAGAAGTCAAATCAATCTTTTTATTTAATTTAAGTTAACCAATCCATATACAAAATACTCTAAATTTTACACATGATTATTTGTTTTTTTTATTTTATTTTACTATAAATTATGTATATAAATTTAGGAGAATGAATTTATGTCTTATTTTTTAAAGACTTTATGTTGACCCTTTTTTATTTTTCCTTTTATAATTATTTTCATACGGTCCAAAATTAAGAAATGATGGATTTATTAGGTAGTAGTCATGTTTCTCATTTCGGTTGCATAGTAATCTATCTATACTAATAAACAGGTAAAAAAGGTGACACTTGTCAGCTTGTGGTTCAATCTCAGCTTTGTTTTTTCGACTCTCTCTCCTATTTAATATTATACTAAAATAATATATATTTTTAAATATTTAATATCAATCTAATTATGGATATTTTTTATTTAATTATAGATTGTTATTATATCATTAAGCAAATGAATTTAATATTGATTACCATTTATTAATTACATAAAAAAATACCAAGTTAAAAAAATGTTTTAAAAATTAACTTAATTTCCCGTCATTTTTATATCTATCATTTAGGCTCCGGTTTTCCTTAACGGTGACAAAAAAAATCACGTCTTTTTCTTTCTCCTTTCTTGTTCACGAACCTCCCTTTTCGAACAGAAAACCCATTCTTTCTTGCATAATTTTGATAAAAAACAAAAGCCTCTTCTTCACTTAGAAAACATTGACCAACGAATGGTTCCTCACAAATTGTTTTCTTGTTTTCACTTTGTTCTTCAATAGCATCTTCTTCAACCGGAGGCTCATTCAGATCCAAAAGGATGTGTCCATCCATTTGCAAAATAATAGTAATAATAATATGCTTTATATCATTTAATCTTAAAAAATAGATAGAAAGATAATGAAAGTGGTTATTTAATAGTGAATACTTATTGAAAAATGACAAAAAATTAGAAGTGGTGAAAGAGTAACTTTAGAGGGAATTAAATTTTTTTACTTAGTAGTCATGGATGAAGGAAAGATTTAAGAGGGAATAATAGAAAGATAAATATTAAAATATTAATGTAATTAATGTAAAATGATAGTTTGAATAAGAATATTTCATATAATAAATGCTTTTTACATGTGCCCTTAGACACATATTAGAAAATCCCAACAAGTAATATTAAAAAAAGGGTGAATCTATTAAGACACGGAATATTGCTAATTGGACATGCCGCCGTCCTATACGCACTCGTATAGGCCAATACGAGGCGTATAGGGTTCAGTCTCTGCCAACAGAATGCCACGTCGCATTCCCGGTCTGGCGGCTGGGTCCAATACGGGCCGTATTGATCTATACGCAGCGTATGGGCCACGGGTTTTAATTTTGCTTCAAAAGTTGGCAGAAGTCGATTTAAAAACCTCTATACGTGACGTATTGCCCTATACGCCACGTATAGGGTATTTTATTAATTTAAGTTTGTTGTTTTTTTTAATTTAATTTATATAACTTTGTTAATATAAGTTTGTTATATTTAACTTTGTTAACATTTATTATATTTTTGCATTTATAATTTATCATTACAAACAAACAAAAAATTAAACATTACAACCAAAGAAATAAGTAAAAGACTATATACATTACATCACAAAATTAAATATATACATCAAAATGTTTTTACATACATAACCGAAGAAACAAACTAAATACAAATAAAAACAACTAAGCCTGACCCGCCCCGCCGTCATCCTGACCGGCCCCGCCGTCATCCTGAACGGGGTCGTCTGGATAATGACGTGGCAGTGGTAGTGGTGGTAGCTCGATGCCGGCGGCTCGTGATAGATCCACGAGGCTACCAACCGCCCACATCATAAGGTCCTCCATGCGGTCGCTCTGACGAGCCTGTCGCCATGACTCGGCAACAAGTCGCCGTGACTCGGCAGCAAGGGTCTCAAGCAATGCCTGGGTGGCCCTGTCCAGCCTAACAGACCGACGCGCGTGTCGAGGATGCTGTGGCGGATGGTCGTGGATGGGCTCCACGTGCGGCTGATGCGGCGCCGGCAACGGCACACCTAGTGGCGGGTCAGGCATCTGCGGGCCCCCCTGTCCAGGCATCGGCGGCAACGGCACCGGGACCCAAACCTGGTCCTGGACGGCCCCTACAAACCGTAGGCCGAGCCCCGGGAAACGGTGCGTGATGCGCATGCCGCTAGCCGTGCGGCGGTCTAATCTGACAGGGGGAATGGGCGGTAACAACTCAGGCTCATGCGCATGCCATGGTGTAATACTACGCATGACCTGAGTGATAAAAGCGCCGCCATACAAAAGCCCGCGCCTCTGCCGCATATAGGCAGACGCGAAATAACTAGCGAGGCATGTGGATAGGGCGCACCCCGTGCCTGTAAGCAGGCAGTAGAGAAAGAAGAGGTCTCTATCGGTGCACCACTCACGGCTTTTCTGACGCGGTGCGATCGACGTCGAGATAAGCCGGTGCAAATATCTATAGAGGGGGTCTCTAATCCCCGAAACCCTTGCCTTGGTACCTAACCAAGGGCTATCGGAAATCAAACCCCAAAAAACAAGGAGTACCTCCTTGTCCACCTCCGTCACCGCCGCGGTGTAAACCGGCAAATCGTCTCGGGCTCAAAGTACAAGCCCGTCGCGACGGCCCACTGACGGAGGGTCAGACGGTACTGGTGGCCAAAAATACGGAAGGAGACCTGATCCGGCTCCTCTGCCGGCGCCTCCTCGGGAACGGGCGCTAGCCCCTCCTCTGAGTAGATGAACGTCGAAAGAAACTCGACGACCACCTCTCGGTAGGTCTCGGTGAATGATAGATCAAAAAGCCGATCCCATGGCGTGTCCTCGCCTATGATGGCCCTGGCCCGCTCCGCCTCCTGGACCTCCTGGAGAAGCTCCCAGTCCACCGCCGTCCCCGGCCCCAAACGCACCTCCCGTAGCTTTTGGCACCGGCCATACCACTCCGAGTCTGCCGGAAAATCCAAATAGGGGTAGTGCGCAAGATCCTGTAACTCGTCCATCTGAACATCGTCGTCGTGATCCGCCATATCTGAAAATAATAATATATTTAAAATAATAATAAATTGTTTATTTAATATAAATAAATGATTTAAAATAATAATAAATTGTTTTTATTATTTAAATAAATTATTTAAAATAATAAATAAATTGTTTATTTAATATAAATAAATGATTTAAAATAATTTTTTTAAAAACCTATACGCCACGTATAGCTTTATACGTGGCGTATAGGGTGTTACCGGGTAAGCAAGCCATACGCAGGCCAGTTACCGGGCAAAACGAGCCATACGCGGCCAACCAAGCCATACGCAGGCCAGTTACCGGGTAACTTAAACCATACGCAGCGTATAGCCCCATACGTTGCGTATTGTTTCATCTTCTTCCTCTGATGAACTATACGCCACGTATAATTCTATACGCTGCGTATAGTTCATCGAATTCAACTTATAAATCTCTATTTCTACGCAATTTTAATGACTAATAATCAAAATTAAACCTATATTATATATCACGAGTCTAGAATACGTACCTTTACGAGTAAAAGAGGAAATTTTTGACCCGACAATCTCAATCTAGCGTCTCCTCGTATGTGTGTGTGTGTTAAAAATGGGGGGCGTTTGGTGCTGTACGCTGGCTCTTCTGAGTATACCGGTCGCTATACGCCATCGTATAGAACATTACGAGGCGTATAGCTCATGACCTTTGGAATTCCATACGGTACGTATGGATCTATACGTGGCGTATAGTTCATGTATTTTAGTATAATTAGTATAATTGTATTCTTTTTTTTTGATATAATTAGTATAATTAGTATAATTGTATTCTTTTTTTTTGTTTTCTTTTTTGATATAATTAGTATAAACATGTATTTTATTACAAACAAACTTCATCCATAATTCGTGACGTATTGTGAAAAGTTATCGCTATCAGTAGCCATTTTTTTCTTAAACCGTTCAATACGATCACTGTATATATTTTCCCATTCTGCTGCATCATCATTTCGGTGCAAATTCCATAATGCATTCGTAGGGGGCATCGGAAAATCTCCGTCTAACTTGACGTGGATGAAATGAGCACTTTTGACGTGAACGAACGATACAATTTGATGTTGAGCATGAACATGAGGACCAAACCATAATGGAAAAAATGTTTGATTACCGGCAATGCTTAATAGATGAACAATCACCCCAAATCTTTGAGCAATTAGGAGTCCTGTGTATGGCATCCACATCCAACGACTAACTGGCGCGGCTTTCACATCCTGCCAATCTATTGTGTGACGCAGCCTATCATACTCTTGAAAGGCGATTCTGTCGAAAACAGTTCTCCACCATTCTTCTTTACTGTCCATCTCATGTAGAAGCTGTTGACGAATAAATAACCACCGGTTTTCATTTAACCCTAAGCCCACAGCTACCGATCGAAAACCACAGTTACCGTCGGGATTTACATCCTGTATACGTGAAATGTAGGGATGAAACAAAGATGGAATCGAATCCTTAAAACAATTTATATTGTTAACGGCATCTTCCCCAATCATTAATGGAAACCCATGATGGGCGTTATCATCTGGTGGTTGCTTTCCTTTACCCGTCGTTGAACGACGGTGTTGAATGACTGAACTCGCTTGTCGAGAGTCCTGTGACGCAATATAGGAGCTATGTCTCGCAGGGTCACATATGCTTTGTTGGGATCCTGTGAACGAGCTGTTTCTCGTGACATCCTGTTTCCTTTGTTGTTGCTTTTTCAAAGTTGGACGACCGCGAGTATCTTCTTGTACCATAGGCGCCTTCTTCTTACTATTGATCGGAAATACCACCCCTACGATTCTCGACAACAGACTTTTTTTGACCTGATCGGGTTGTGACATAATTTTGTTTCTCACTTGACCAAGTACTTTATCCACGTCTACATTTTCATCCTCGACAAACGACGGTTTTAGATCAAGCTTCGTCCAAAAGACGTCCACCGCATCTAGCGGGATTCTGCCACCTGTATTAAAACGAGATAGTCAGAAAAGTTTGAAATTAGATAAAACAAGATAAATATTAAAAGGTTGACCGGACCTGTAGCTTCGATATTTGCCAGACGACAGGCACACGGCAACCCACAACTACTGAAAAGTTGGCAACCACACGTTGCATTTTGTTTCCGTATAGTTGATAACTTATACCACTCGTTTTCTAACAAATTTAAAGCTTTATGCGAAACCTTACCGTGTAGGTTATCAAACAATTCAATACTTACGTGCCTGTCCATTTTCCTTATTAGGCTTGTTCCAAACCCATGCTGTAATTGTACATACTGATCTGTTACAATTTCATCAACAAACCTAACAAGTCTATCCAGCGAGCTGTTAGCATTTCTAATATAGCTCTTTAAGAGCGAATGCTGGCTCTCGACTCGGTTCGTGGTATGTTGACCAAAATTGAGTTTTCTGTTGGACCAGGCCGATACAAACTTTTCTTTATATGGGTCCAACCAATTTTTTGTCACATAGTCAATAACTCCTACAAAAATAATTTAAAACCTAATAAATATTTAATATTGTAAATAAATTAAACCATAATAATTATTTAATATTCAAAACTTACTTCCTCGTTTGGCTGCATACAGTCGTTCGTAAAGCCGGTTGAAGTTGTACTGGTATACTTCTGGCGTAGGAGACTCACACAATACCGACCAAGAATACTTGAAATTTTCCTAATCTTCGTCTGTAAACGATGCCTTGCAATGTTTTGAGATATTCTCGTGTATGTGCCACCGGCATAGGTTCTTGGAACTTTCCGGGAATATTTTGTCACACGCGTTTATAAGAGCTTTGTCCCTGTCTGTTACTATCACGCGCGGCTCCATACACTTTTGCAACATACCTTTGATTTGCAATAGCAACCAGACGAAGTTTTCCTCCCGTTCTTTAGATATAAATGCATGAGCGACGCAGAACGACTGGTGTGTGGAGGTCACACCGACCACTTGGACAAATGGAAGTCTATACATGTTTGTTTTGTACGTTGCGTCGATCATCAAAACATGCGGGAACGCACGCCACATCTCGTAGGATTTCGGATGAACAAAGAATATCTCCTCCACGACATTTGTGACGGGATCCTCCCGGGTATAGTAGACGTAATGTTTAGAAGAAAGCAGGTGCTCCAGAACCTGCATTGGAGTTTCACCGACTCTCGTTTCGTTTTTTATCTTTTGTATTGCATTATAAATGTCCTTTTTAATGCAACTACTATCGGGGTTTTGCTCCCTTATGGTTGCCAAAATGTTTCGTGGCATCATGTTTTGCGAATACAATTTCGCCACCAAAAGTTGTTCCGACTCAGACAGTCTCCTGGCAAACGAGTGCGCCTCAAGATGTTGACTAGGATCGTGGTTATGACTGTCATCCTTCACCGTTAATTTCCAATCACCAGTATTTACTTGGTACTCTCCTTCCAATTTAAAAGGACAACCTGTTTTCTTGCTACCGACACGTCGAACCGTGGCAGTAGATTTACGTTCGCCGTGACGGTCACACACAAGCCACACCTTGATAACCGGCTCCGACGGGTCGTCGCCTTTTCTCCTCGATCGTCGGGTGACAATGACGTAACCATTCTCACGTCCTCTGCGGACAGCCCAATCCACCAACTGATCACGAGTCTGAAAATTCTACAACAACGGTACGGTAAAAGTTAAGAAACAACAAACTAAATGTATGCATATATATAGGAATGTTATACCTGGTCAGTTTTATACGTCACGAAGCTGTCGGTTTGCTGTGTCGGGTAAGAGTCTTCACCGTACACGAAGTCGTCCGTGGGTTGTGTAAGGTAAGAGTGTTCACCGTATACGAACTCGGGATTGCTTAGTGGCTCGTTCAAATCGGGAAGCCTTACCCGTTGATTAGAATAAACGTCGGACGAGACCTCCTCCCGGTTCACATCTTGAAATCCAGAACTTTGCGGGTTGTTTTCCAGCGACTCGTTAGAATATACCTGAAAACCGTAGTTACCATCCCACCACCAAGACATTGCTATAACTTTTTGAAAACCGTAAATTGTTTGAAAATTTTTGAACGATACGTTCAAATGAGAATTGTGCATGGTAAAATACACAAAATTTGGCCCCTATACGCATCGTATAGCTCTATACGATGCGTATAGACTCCTGGTCAAACCGACAACATCGTATAGGTCAATACGGTGCGGTTTAGGGTACGAGGTGACTTCTGCAACTAGTCATCCATCACATCTCTATACGCCACGTATAGACCTATACGTGGCGTATAGCGATGTGATGGATGACTAGTTGCAGAAGTCACCTCGTACCCTAAACCGCACCGTATCGACCTATACGATGCGTATAGGGGTTGGAATGTCTAGGAGTACGATGTTGTCGGGTTTGGGAAATTGTGAAGGCTATACGCATCGTATTGCCCTATACGATGCGTATAGAGCCCGGTCCAGATAGCAATTCCCGTGTCCCATTAGTAGTCCCCTAAAAAAATGCCGTTCTAAAAAAAGTAATATTAATATATTATAACACATCCTAGCTATCAAGTCAAAGTTTCTGACTCTTCATGTCAAATTTGTTTCCTTTTGTAGCTTCTTTCCTTTACCAAACAGACTACCCACTCTCTTTCCTCTTTCTTTTCTTATTTATAAAATTTTAATCCACAGTTAATAATTGCATATTGAATACTTTAAACTTTTTCCATAGTTAATATGTTTATTATAATATATTATAAAATATTTTATTCCACATTTAATAATGCACGCATGTAATACTATACATATTTTTATGAAAGGATGTAATACTATAGACATATGGATGAGGGATTTGACAAACATTATAATATTATGATATTGAAAGGACGAGTAAATATATAATCAATTTTTAATTATATTTTTATAAACATGTATAGATATTCCTTTAAATTTAAACATAAAATGATTGTTAAACTTTTTTTCTTTTCCTTTTCCATTACACTACATCTGATTATCTTTTATATATTATTACATATAAAAACTTATGAGATTCTACAATTCTGTATTTAAACTGATTATGTATTACCGAACAAGAAACGTTTTTGGAGCCGGGCAGCCTCTTCACCTCTCAGTATTAAGGTAAGGCTTGACTCCGTCTAATCCTTTTCAGATCTATTCTTTGAGCGAGATTTTATTGGAAATATTTATTCATTATTTATTTATTTATTATTATTAATAATTTTTTGAACGACTAATTTGGATCACTGAGACACCACTGGAAATATTTATTCATTATTTATTTATTTATTATTCATTATTTATTTATTTATTATCATCGTGCCACCAGTGGTATCATCGGATCATATTTCAACATCAAGTCACCGATTCAGGAGGAAACCCAATTTTTCTGAAAAAACCCCCTTCTGAGATTCAAAACATGACCCTTATGGTCACTGAGCCTTATCAAACCATCAATCGCTAGATTATTATTTCTTTTTGATATTATTAATATTAATATTATTAAAAAGCTTTTTGTTAGTTACAAATCAATGTTGATATCACCTCAGTGTGTATCTAAGAAACAGCTAATCCAATAAATAGGGTTTCTGATCAATATAGCTGGCTTTCTCCTGTATGCTTGTTTAATTATTGCTCTTTTGTCTATTATCACCATCACCATCACCATCACCATCTTTACCTTCAATAATAATATCACACACACACACATATATATATATATACACCCTCCTCCGCCTCCATTTATCCACACTCCTCCTACTATCTCTATCCACCGTTCACATCTTTATTCCAGTGAAACAAACAAGAACAATGCGTCGGAATCAGAGATGTGGAGGAGGGCATCTGGTCTGGATGTGTCTGTTGGTGTTAGCAATGGCGGGTTTTGCCGTTGGAACTGCTCCGAGAAAGCCGGTGGACGTGCCGTTTGGTCGGAACTACGTGCCCACGTGGGCGTTTGACCATATTAAATACTTCAACGGTGGTTCGGAGATCCAGTTGACGTTAGATAAGTACACCGGAACAGGTTTCCAGTCCAAGGGGTCTTATCTTTTTGGCCATTTTAGTATGCAGATTAAGATGGTTCCCGGAGACTCCGCCGGCACCGTCACCGCCTTCTATGTATGTTTTTTTAATAATTACTTTGTTAACAGTTAAATTAGTTTTTTTTTTAACTAAAATGGGTGGTGTTTTTTTTTATTATAAAAATGATAGTTGTCGTCGCAAAACTCGGAGCACGACGAGATTGACTTTGAGTTCTTGGGGAATAGGTCGGGGCAGCCGTACATTTTACAAACGAACGTGTTCACCGGCGGCAAGGGTGACCGGGAGCAACGCATTTATCTCTGGTTTGACCCCACCGCAGCTTTCCACTCATACTCAGTCCTTTGGAATATGTACCAGATTGTGTAAGTTTGAACTTTTCAAACTTTTATTTTTTCATTTTTTATGTTATTGACGCACCATATGGTCTTATTGTGTTTTAACATTGTTCCACTTGTTACATTAGTCATATCTAGAACGTTGTAATACGAGTCGTGTGACATAATATGGCCCCCCGTATCATCTTTACGGTCCATATGAACCAATATGGCCCGGGACGGACCTAGAAATTTTTTTCATTGGGTCGGAAGTTTTGAGTTCGGTTGACTAGTGATATATAACGTGCATATAAACACTAAATTTTTTTCCATGAGGGGCGATCGGGATTTAACACGTATATTACACTAAAAAAATTCATGGAAGGTGGTTGCCTCCCATATCTCCTTACTAGGTCCTCCCATGAATATGTCTCGTATTGGATTATACGACCCTTGTCACTTAGTCAACGACAATGACTGACATCACTGACATGTAATATACATAGCCCATATTGGGCGATACAAGCCGTATCATGTTTGATCAAACGGTTTGACCAAGCATGTCAGACGGTTTGACTCAAACCAATAATTACAGACATGTTACATCACGTCTGAAACATAAAACGGGTCGTATAACCCAACCCGGCTCGTATTAGGCTATACGGGCCGTATCACTTGGCCAACGACAATGGCTGACAGGCAATACGACCCGTATCGATAAGACGATAAGATTTCCCTTTTTTTTATTTTAGTTTGAATTCAATTACATGAACATTTGACTGAAATGAAGTTACTTGCAGGTTTTTCGTGGACGATGTTCCAATCAGGGTGTTCAAGAACAGCAACGATTTGGGTGTCAGATTCCCATTCAACCAACCCATGAAAATTTACTCCAGTTTATGGAACGCCGACGACTGGGCAACCAGAGGTGGGTTGGAGAAGACCGATTGGTCAAAAGCACCATTTGTGGCTGCATACAAAGGCTTCCACGTCGACGGGTGCGAGTCATCAGTAAATGCAAAATTCTGTGCCACCCAAGGCAAACGCTGGTGGGACCAGATAGAGTTTCAAGATCTTGATGCTTTTCAATGGCGTCGTCTCCAATGGGTCCGCCAGAAGTACACCATTTACAACTACTGCACTGATTGGAAACGGTTTCCGACCATGGCTCCGGAATGCAAAAGAGACCGTGATGTTTGAAAGTGTGTTGAGTTCTATATATTATTATATTTCCATTAAATCTTGTTTGTTTGAATATATATTTCTAAATAAGGGTCAGACTTGTATTTTTTTCTCATGGTTTCTAGATTTGTTCTTGAAACTGACATAATGCATATGGTTCTATTAGTTTAAGATCTGTACAGTCCGGTTCACTGTTTGTAATACTAGGTTTAATGATTCCCCTTACATTTTGGAACTTAAAACTAGACGTGTAAATTGAAATATACAGTTATACAACTATTTTTGTATTTTAAAATTTTAGTTCAAATTCAAATTTTCGTCCAAACCACCAAGGCGAACTGTTTTAACCGGTTCGACGGATGCAACCAACCCAACCAATTGATTTGTCATTTTTCGAAGTACTTGTTAATGGTTTAATTCATATTTTTTTATGATAACCTATTGAATCGAATGTGAAACCCTAATGGTTTCAGCAATATGGGTATTAGTCGATAGGACATTTGTTTTAGAACAAATAATACATTAAATAAAAACCACTAGAGCCGTATAATAAATTTGTACATATTCCTTTAAATGTGATGCACAAAATAGTTAGAGTTAGTTACATTGATAGTCCATGTGGTCTGTTGAAAATACAGGTTTGGTATCGAAGGTTTAAAGTAACAAGTTTGGATTTTATTATTCAATTTTGTAACGAGTTTAGATATTAAGCCTAACTTTTGTTAATTTTTCTGTGTAACTTGGGTGAAATAATCAAAATACCCTTTTACTTTAAACTTTTAGTACCTAAACTTGTTACTTAAACCGTTAGTAATCAAACATGTTACTTTCCGTAAACCACAAAATACTCAAACAGTTACATAACATTATAGCCATCTGTGTGATATTTTTTTGAGTAAATTACCGTTTGCGTCCCTGTGTTTTACACGATTTAACACAATGCGTCTCTAACACGAATTTTTAACGCTCTGCGTACTTGTGGTATACAATCTGTAACACTCTGAGCACCTGGACCTAACTTCGTTAAATTCGATTGGTCAAATTAACGAAGTTAGGCTCCAGAGTGTTACAAATTGTATACCACAAGTACGCAAAGCGTTAAAAATTTATGTTAGAGACGCATTGTGTTAAATCGTGTAAACCACATGTACGCAAATGATAATTTACTCTATTTTTTATAGGTTACCTATAAATATATTAGGCGATTTTTTTTAAAGAAAGTGAAAAGTGTAGCAATAAGAGGAAGATTGTTGTTTCATAAGAAAACATCATATTGATAGAAAGGGAGGAGGATAGACGAGACGAGACGAGACGAGACGAGACGAAGAAAGATAACTAAGAGAGCAGTATCGTAGATACATTGCAGGCAGGGGTGGGGGGAAAGAAGGGGTTTCTGTCGCTACCAAATAAATCCCTTTTTCAACATCAATTTCTTCTGATTCTTAACAAACAATCCTGGCTTGCTCTGTTTCCTTCGCCCCATTTCCCTTTCTTCACAGAAGAAAAGGTCCCATTCTTGTTTCTATGATCCTGTTCGTAACAATCATGAATTTCGATTTGATCTTTGTTTTGGTCGCAGGATATTTGGGGCAGGAAGCATTGCAACGCCATGAAAAAAAATAGTCTTCCTCCTCGCGGATTATCAGACAGGCAAATCAGCAATCACGACGCCCCTTCACTCCGTCTCTACCAAGTCTGGAAAGGAAACAATGTATGATTATGTGTTTATGATCCCATTTTTCTTCATTTAATCGAAAAGTTTATAAATTCATAACCTGGATATCGACATAACACACTTTCCATATGTAAGGCTGGCATAACATGTCAGACACACGACACGATAAGACACGATGACCTGTTGTGTTCAACACGAACACGAAACGATAACTAATCGTGTCATTTTTTTCAAACACAAACATGACCTGTTTAGAAACCTGTTTAAACTTTAAAGAGAACTAATCAATTCGAACAGTTACCTTTGAGTGCACGAACACAACACTTGAGCGGCGTAAGGAAGATGACGAGCGCAGTACTTCAATGGATGGACACCGGAGGATTGGAGATGACGAGGACGATGGAGAAGGGGTGCGGTCGTGCGGACGATGGACTAATGGAGTATCAGAGTATCAAAAATTAGGTTAAACGCAAGGTCATTAAAGTCCCTAGACTGGGCAAGTGGGCAACGCAGGTTAAAGCTTGGGCTGGGTTGAGCCTAGAATCTAGATGCAAATAGGATGTTAAGTGTTAACGTGTCTCTAACGGGTCTTAACAGGTTAACATGTCTTTAACCTGTTTAGACACGAATTTAACATGTCCCTAACGTGTCGACCTGTTTAAGACACGAAACCTGTTAAGGTCAAACACGGGACATGTTAATTACGTGTCGTGTCGTGTTAACAGGTCCGTGTCAAAAATTGCCAGCCGTATGTAATTTGGTCGCAAATTGTCGAATTGATGCATGATTGTTTGGTCAGATTCATGATTTAGGAGGTGCATTTTGAAAGTGATATGGAATAATCAGAATCAGATAATCAGGATTAGTTTTGTTACTCCTAAAGTGGTTATCAAATCAGAACAAATTATATGTGACTTGGAAAACTAATGCCAGTTGCCAAACACCCCCCTTGTGTGTGTGTTTTTTTTTTTAATTTATTGTTTTCTTGCAGATATTTGCTTTTAGGGGCAGATTAATATTTGGACCTGATGCAAGGTCTCTTTACCTTACAATCAGTCTCATTGTGGTTCCAGTAATCTTATTTTGCTCTCTGGTTTCTCAAAGTCTTGTGAATTACTTCCCCAATAATATAGGCCTGATTTTAGTAGCTATTCCTGCTGTCTTCACTTTATTTGTGAGTTTTTTTCTTCTTTTTTATATAATTTTTGTTAATGACAATCTTAACTTTTCATTGGTATAAAAAAATATATCGAACAAGTACCGTTTATGTTGTTTAAATGACTGGGTTACATTGTTCACAACTGTTGAAACTATGAATGATGAAAAGGAATGATTGGTTATGAAAAATTATTGATCTTTGTTAAATACTGCAGATTCTTGTCCTTATCTTCCTTGTTGCTGGAAGAGATCCTGGAATTATTCCCCGAAATCCACCTTCTCCGGATGTAGATGATAATTGGGATGCATCTAGCATGTCTAATGACTGGGCTGCAGCTCACTGGGCTGCAGGGCAAAGTGGTAAATTTCTGGCACCTACAAAAAGTGTTAATGTTAATGGAGTGGTGGTTAGGGTCAAGTTTTGTCAAACTTGTTTGCTTTATCGCCCGCCAAGATGCTCACATTGCTCTGTATGCAACAACTGTGTTGACCGCTTTGACCATCATTGCCCTTGGGTTGGACAGTGCATTGGCAAGGTGTGTTCTTTACTTGTCATGTTTTTCTGCTCATTTTTATCTTATAAATAAAAATATTGATCATATCTACATAGTAATCCATACATCCATCAAGAAAAGGAGCTGCATTTTTCATTTCTTGTAGAGGATGTTTTGATGTGTGTTTTGTTACAACCAAACACCCTCTTATTCAAACACTAACATGAGTACCGAGTCAAAATAATGAGATAATCAGTTTCAAAACGCACATCCAAACACCCCCTTAATGTGTTAACATGGTGTTTAATTCTTGTTTCCAAATATTCATATAGAAACCGTTAATTTCCTATTATGCAATGTTCCTTCTCATATTATACTATTACTAGAATTCGAAATTTACCCGTCTGACTATATCAATTTGTGAATTTCAGAGGAATTACCGATCCTTTTTCATGTTCGTATCCTCAACCGCACTCCTGTGCTTTTATGTTTTCACCATGTGTTGGGTAAACATCATCATGACTATGCAAGAAAACGGTTCGAGTCTCTGGGAAGCTATGATGAAGTCCCCTGTATCCGGGATTCTTATAAGCTACACTTTTACGGTTCAATGGTTTGTTGGAGGCCTATCGGCATTTCATCTTTATTTGGTCATCACCAACCAGGTACCCTGTTCATTCTTTTCTTTTATTTTTTGTAACCCGTCACCAGAAAACTCACGGGACCCGCCAATACCCTGTTAACCAGCCAGATCAGGTAAATCGTAGTTTGTGCTAGGCAGGTGGCCTTCAAGAACCCTGATCATTCTTCACATGATCAGAACAAAAAGTTTGTTTATCCAAACACTAAAATGTGATTATTTGATTAATTCTTTTTCCATATCGCGTAATGATTATGAAACACAGATACAAACACACACTAAAGCTGTCCTTTTTACGCAGACTACATATGAAAATTTCAGAAACCGATACGAGAAAAGGAAGAATCCCTTCAACCATGGATGTGCTCAGAATGTAAAAGAAGCCCTCTTCTCTAAAAAACCTCGTTCAAACGATTTCCGTGCATTTATAACACCTGAAGTGTATTCCCAGTACAATAGTTCAAGATATTTTGGATACGCATTTAGCATCAATTTTTCTAAAAAGAGTTATGAAACAGAGAGTTCTGTTGATGAAAACGAGCTTGATCTTGAAAGATGTGAATCGTATCCAATTGACCGTTCAAATAAATGGGTGGCTGCACCTGATTTGCATAGATTGGCATCAGAGTTCATGACAGAAAATGCAGCCAGAGATAAGGAGAAGAGGAACTCAGGGGTATGAAAGAAACCAGTTGCTGTGAATAGAAAGGGGAAAGAAATAGAATAGGTGTTGGGAGGATGGAATGTGTTTGTTTATATTCTTTATTGGTTTTATTTTGTGACTGGTTTTTGGTGTCCAACACTTGCTGGTGAAAATAATCTTTTGAAGATGGTAATCTTTATTTTGTTATGTTTTATACATACAAAAACAAACAAACATATATAGTAAAATCTCACGTTCTATGCATACACAAAAAGTAAAAACAAAAAAAACCACTAATCTGCCCAAGGTAATCATGCAAATTATAAACACGAACTTGGCCAGCGGCTGAAAAAACAAATCACGGTTGGTAAAGTCCGAGTAACCAAATGATGGTGGTGGTTGAATCGTAGTGGATGCAGCTGAAAAAAAAAAGCAAAATGAGATATCGATAAATATATACAGGGGAAGGTTCCACTAATAAGTGGTTTTTCGCTAAGAAACGCTAAGAAGTGGGTCAAACGAACTCCGATTAAGCTCATTTCAGCGGCGTTGGAACCGTCACATCGAACTCTAATCCGGACCCAAAAACCTAAACCCCCCTCCACCCGCACCCCCAAAAACCTAAACCCCCCTCCAACCCCACCCCAAAAAGCCTAAAACCACCACCCCCACCCCTCAAAAACCTAAACCCCCCCACCCCACCCCCCCCCCCCCAAAAACCTAAGCCCACCCCCACCCATCCCCAAAAACCTAAACCCCCCACCCCCAAAAAAACCTAAACCATAAAATTTAAACCCTAAAAGCTAAACCCTAAGGCTAAACCATAAAATTCAAATGTAAAATATAAACTTTAAAAGATAAACCCTAAAAGCTAAGATGGTAGAGTTCGACGATACGGTTCCAACGCGGCTGAAATGAGTTCAATCAGAGTTTGTTTGATATCGTTTCTAAGCGTTTTGGTCATTTCTTAGATTTCTTAGCGAAAACCTACTTTTTATTTGAACCTCCCCCATATATATATATATATATATATATATATATATATATATATATATATATATATAAACAAAGAGACATTGTATTTTTATTTCTTTATATGTAACGAATGAGATACAACTTTTAAATAAATAGATGCGGAACTCTACGCAATCTATAAATGTAGGACCCTTGAGAATAACAATCTAACATGATAAGCTTACGATAATGAGTTCTAAATTTGATATTTATAAATCACATTCACCTGAAAATAAAATTTCAACGTTAAATACGCATGGGTAGTCTCTTTTTCGCCCTCAGGTCACCACGTGTCCTTTATTTTATTAAATCGAACACCCATGTGTTCTGTTACACCTTACTAGTTCATTCGGCTTAAAGCTGGTGAGTCCATGAAACCCATCCAAAATCAAGGTGTATAATAATATAAATTGTAACCAAATCAAATCTCATCCAGTTTCTTTCACTTCCCTGGTTAAATTAGACTCGTCAACACAATGTAAAATGATGAGTGATATAATGGAACCATTTATTCCACAAATCACATGTAAAGCTTGCGTATTTTTAAACATGTTTTATGCATAAGAACTTTCTTAAAATAGATTTTGATTAATGTTAGGATAAAATAAACATACTTTTACTAAGAATTTCTTAGTAGTTTATCTAAACTGCTTTCATACTTGTTAATCACACCTCTTAGAACTTCATTAGTATATATAACTCTACAAAGTTTAATAGATTTTCATATCAATATCTCATCCTCTTATACAATTCGTATATAATTTCTAATTCATATAACTCTGATAAACTTAAAGAGCACGTGTAGATTTAGAGTTAGGGTTCACATAAGTGTGAATGTGTATACACTTGCTTCCAAACTTGGTGCCCAAGGTTCTTGATCTCACTTTCAAGTCACGTATAACTACAAATCTTTTTCATTTAGTTAAATTTAATTGTTGTTGTTTTGATAATTATTTTTTCAGATGTTTTTAAAGAAATCAATACTGCTAGTTGCTTCTCATATTTTTCGGGGACTACTAACAAGACACGGGAAATGATAAGGGGACCAGACCTTATACGCATTGTATAGGGCAATACGCATCGTATAGGGCAATACGCATCGTATTGGCCCATCACAATTTCCAAAGCCCGACAACATTGTACGTCTGGTCATTCCAACCACTATACGCATCGTATAGTCCTATACGCCACGTATAGTGTCTTTATACCTCAAAATCTTTCAAGTTTTAAGGCAAAAATATTAGCCGTGACTCATACGCTACGTATAGTGCAATACGTCACGTATTGGTCCCATCCGCCAGACAAGGAAATGACACGTGACATTCAGGAGGCCTAAACCCAATACGCTGTATATTGTGCTATACGAGGCGTATAAGGTTGCGACATGTCCAATTAGTAATATTCCGTGTCTAGTTAGAATCTACCTAAATAATAATCATTTTTAAAAGAAGGTTAAATAGCGGTAACAATAGGGCTTATTATATCAAATCCCCAATCAGATTGGAGACCCAAACCCTAGGGTTATCCTTCTTCGTCGATCCCCTTCTTCACTTATCCACCTCCTGCCCTGCAATCAACCAAGCGAAGCAATTTTCGTTACAATTCAACCGTCCGAAGCTTCGATTACGCCATGAAACGTTCCACAGATGACCTTGGTGACAAATTACAGGCTAAGAAGCCCGTATTTCTCAGTAAAGCAGAGAGAGAACAACTTGCCCTCAAGCGTCGCCAAGAAGAATTTGAGGAACAAAAGCGCCGATCGGTACAGCTTCTTCGTGACAACCCTAACTCCTCATCCTCTAAGCCGCCACCGTCCGCCGACGACGCCTCCCGTCACCACCGCTCTTCTCGTGATTACGATCGCGACCGAGACCGCGACCGTCGTGACAGAGACAGAGAAAGGGATAGAGATAGAGAACGTGAGAGGGAGAGGGAACGGGAACGCGACTCCGAGCGACGGAATCGCGATCGAGAACGCGATGAGGAGCACAAGGCGAGGGAAAAGGCGCGAGTAGAGAAGCTTGCAGAGCGAGAACGGGAAAAGGAGCTTGAAGCCATTAAAGAGCAGTATTTAGGATCGAAGAAACCTAAGAAACGAGTAATTAAACCTAGCGAGAAGTTCCGGTTCTCATTCGATTGGGAGAACACAGAAGACACTTCACGTGACATGAACATTCTGTATCAAAACCCTCACGAGGCTCGTCTCCTCTTCGGAAGAGGCTTTCGCGCTGGCATGGATCGCAGGGAACAGAAGAAGTTAGCCGCAAAGAATGAGAAAGAATTGAGAGACGAGATTAGGAAGAAGGATGGGATCGAGGAAAGGCCCGAAGAAGCCGCAGCTCAGAGACTCAAGGATGAGGCTGCAGAAATGTATGATACTTTCGACATGAGAGTCGATCGCCACTGGTCGGAGAAGAAACTGGAAGAGATGACAGAGAGAGATTGGAGGATATTCAGAGAAGATTTCAACATATCTTACAAAGGTTCTAAAATTCCCAGGCCTATGAGAAGTTGGATTGAAAGTAAATTGAGTTCTGAACTGTTGAAAGCTGTAGACAGAGCTGGGTACAAGACCCCATCCCCCATTCAAATGGCTGCAATTCCGCTCGGTCTCCAACAACGAGATGTCATCGGCATTGCAGAAACAGGTTCAGGTAAAACTGCTGCTTTTGTTCTCCCTATGTTAACTTACATAACCAGACTCCCTCCAATCAGTGAGGAAAATGAGGCGGAGGGCCCTTATGCGGTTGTCATGGCACCTACCAGAGAACTTGCACAGCAAATTGAGGAAGAAACTGTCAAATTCGCGCATTATTTAGGCATCAAAGTTGTTTCCATTGTTGGTGGGCAGTCGATTGAGGAGCAAGGGTTCAAGATTAGACAAGGATGTGAGGTTGTTATTGCTACTCCTGGGCGTCTTATTGATTGTTTAGAAAGACGTTATGCTGTTTTAAACCAGTGTAACTATGTTGTTCTTGACGAAGCTGATCGCATGATTGATATGGGTTTTGAACCACAAGTTGTGGGTGTTCTTGATGCAATGCCATCAAGTAACTTCAAACCCGAAAATGAAGATGAGGAGCTTGATGAGAAAAGGATATATCGAACCACTTATATGTTCAGTGCGACTATGCCACCAGCTGTTGAGAGACTGGCTAGAAAGTACTTGAGAAACCCTGTTGTTGTGACTATTGGAACTGCGGGAAAAGCAACTGATCTCATTACACAACATGTTATCATGGTGAAAGAATCTGAAAAAATGCCTAGGTTACAAAAACTGTTGGATGATTTGGTAGACAAAACCGCGATTGTGTTCATAAACACTAAAAAATCTGCTGATCATGTATCCAAAACATTGGAGAAAGCAGGTTACCGTGTAACAACTCTACACGGTGGCAAGTCACAGGAACAAAGAGAAATCAGTCTGGAAGGTTTCAGGACTAAAAGATTTAATGTTTTAGTTGCTACTGATGTTGCGGGGCGTGGGATTGATATACCAGATGTGGCTCATGTTATCAACTATGATATGCCTGGAAATATTGAAATGTATACGCATCGTATAGGGCGTACTGGGCGTGCAGGGAAGACAGGTACAGCTACTACATTTTTGACTTTGCATGATACTGAAGTGTTTTATGATCTTAAACAGATGCTTACACAGAGCAATAGTTCAGTTCCACCTGAACTTGCTAGACATGAGGCTTCTAAGTTCAAACCTGGTTCGATTCCTGATAGACCACCAAGACGAAACGATACAGTTTTTGCACATTGAGTATGATGTGTAAGATGTTGTATTGCATTAGGGTTTTAATGTTGGGTTCAGTTACTGTAGCAGGAGTTGAGTCTTTCAGAGATTTTACAAACTCAAGGTTGGTATCTGTTCTTTTTGTCATTGATGAATTTTCAAACATGCTTATTTCAATTTGCTTCCTTATCTTTGTGGATGAAATACAATAGCTCACTTATTCCACCTTATTTATTATCAGTTTTAATTATGTCGCCTTCTTGAATGCGTTCTGGTCGAAAAACAAATCATCCGAACAATTCGAATCCCTCATTCTCACATAACATTAACAAGACAACATTTCAACTAGCATTCAACAAAGAACAATAATTCAGTAAACAACTTAACAAGCATTTAGCAAATAACAACTGAACAGTGAACAGGCAGTCCAGAAATATGCTTTAGTCGGTTACTTTCAAGTAGTAGCTGATGAAGCAGGATTGTAACTTGTAGGCTGATGAAGTTTGGTGTTCAAAGTAGTTAAATTTCAGAAACTATTTTTATCAAGCCTGTTCGAACTAGCGAGTTAGGACATCTTCGCATCTCGATATGCTTTCTGTCACTTTTTGTTGCTCAATGCTCTAAGGAGACGTTTTGATTGTGCGTTGTTTGGCCTTTTGTCGATGTCTTCATGAGTTGTGGCCTCGTTTTCATATAGCGAGGCAACGTAGATCGAGTAAAATTAATATATTTATAAAAATGTTACATGTTATACGGCTTCGGAGATTAGTTGGTGAAGTTACTGGATTGCCAGTCAAACTGTAGCTCTACATGTTGATAACAAATCCGTCATTACCCTAAAGAAGAACCCGATATTTCATGGTAGAAGCAAACATATAAATACAAGGTACCACTTTATACGAGAATGCATCTAGAATGATGAAGTAATAGTTGATCGTATTGCTGGTGATGAACAAAGAGTCGACACGTTGACAAAAGCGCTTCCTCGGATGAAGTTTGGAAAAATGAAAAGATTTATTGAAGCCAAACCAAAATTAGAGGGATGATCGTTACCCGGTTAATGTCGGTTTGGCCGACTCGTCGACCCCATGATGGGTCGGTGCCTTGGTGGCCAAGTCGAGCCCATGACTTGAGCCACAAGGGAGTTTGCTTTTACTAGTTAAAGTTTGAATATCTTGAGGAGAACAATTTGTATCTAGTTAGGTTTTCAAACTCATTAGTCAATATATACCCGAACATGTGGATTATATTGTATGCATTATGATTTTTGATCTAAACATCGAGTACGAGTTATATTCTCTGATTAAATACCAATTTCATATAATACTTATAAGCTTATTTTGATCTTCAATTTTCAAAAAAGTTTATAGGAAACCCTACTTTATTCATTTTTCTTCTAAGAGCGCACGCACACACCAATCTACTTGTGGCACGTGAAAAGTGTTGTGTGTTCTATTTAGGTCATATAACAACTCAAAACAATATGCTATGTTTCCGACCCGAACTATAATCCTAAATGGACCAAATAAATCTTGGGCTCAATCTACCACACTTACGAAAACGAACTATACCGTTATACGAAGGGACTTTCAATACTGTATGGTCTCCAAAATTGGCGCTAAACCGGTCTCCATCACTTGTCAGCATAAAACTTTTGTCGATCCTAAGCAACCTGGAAAGCACGAAATACAACCAGTATTTTAAGTGGTAATTTTCTCTATCCCTTATTCACTATGTTTACGTTGACCGACTTTTCCCCTTGCAAGTTGTAGCTCAACATTTTCTATTCTGCAAGTTGCAACCTTTCACATGGAGAATGTTTATACTTAGACACTTGAGTGGTAGTTGTTATTATAGAAAAACAAGTAAAGAACAAAAGCATATACTAACTATCACAAATTCTTATTATAATAAATAAGTTACTATGACAATACGTGCTGACTTCTATCTTTATTAAATAATAATAATTTTTAATAATTTAGTTACAATGATTTTTGTTTCTCACATCTCTCTCTTATTAAATAATAATGATTTTAAATAAGTACATATTTAAAATATAAATCTTCTCATTCTAATATTTTATTAAAACTTACTAAATCATAAGAAAATTTCAGTTATACCTAATTTTATAATTCTTAGTTTTTTATTATTTGTTATTTATTAAATCTTAATTGTTTCTTATTTCATCAATTACAAATGCTCGATGATATTCAATATACAAGCCTTTATAAAAACCTGATGATTTACAACATGTTAGATTTTACTCATGCAATACGTAAGTTTCTAATCTACTTCAATAATACATACATCCCACCTAACCTTGAGGCCTGTACGTTAAAATAACGTATTTTTGTTATGTATTTTATAGTTCGTTCTACATTATATTACGTGGCCGACCTACAGCAAACCGAACTGAAAATTCTTTAATTGAATGAATCACATCCAAACGTTGAATACTAGTGACCCCGTTGAAAAACACTCTTGGTTTGTCACTGCCTAGTGTAGTTAACAAAGTTGAAAAACATTCTTGGCTATGGTGGCTCCTAGCAGAAGAAAAGCATTCCAAGTTGTGGTCCTATCGGCAATTTGAAGTATTTGGAGAGTAAGAAACGGGGTAGTTTTTGGGGGAAAACGAGCATCTCTTCAATGGCTTTTCGAAGATCTCAAATGCACAAGTTATTTATGGGCAAAGAATAGGAAGGCGATTGGGGTTCAAAGCTGGAAAAAGTGGGTCTCATTCAATCTGTAATGAGTCTAAGCGAGTGGGGTGTAACATTGCTGTAAAACTGTTTATTGCTTCTTGTTTTTTTTGCTCTGTATCAATTGCTAGATCTTCTAGCTTGTTTTTAATAAACTCTGTCTTTCAAAAAAAAAAACTTTGCCTCCAATTCATGTTTATCAGGTCAAATCAAACATGTACACATTTAATTTATGTATACTTATCTATCCGAACATATCCTAACCAAAATATGAAGTTGACATAGAGAGTGACGGATGAGGGAATAAGTGAAGTGGTTACCAGTTAGCATTCAAGTAGAGAAAGGACGTGACTATCAAGTATCATGTCATATATTGCGTTTAATAATTATAAAATATATATATAGATATATAGGATTAGGTTCAGATAAAAAATATTTTAATTGTAAGAATGGTGAGAATGATTTATGGCCATTAGATTAAATTATAAAAAAGATTTAATGGTTGAGATTAAATTGTAGGAGAAAAAATTGTTGGAAGGGTATTTTAGTCTTTGTCACTTTTGTTGACTTTTTATCAAGTTCCCCCACATTTTTAAACGTTCAAAACTTTTACATACGACATTATTTTTTCAAAAAAATTACACCATAAAAACGAGCGTTTTTTTTATCTTTAAAACGAGTATAGTGTCGTTATAAACAAAAACGAATTTTTGTTTACGTTTTTCAGCTCATTGTGTAATTAGTCAGGTCAATGTGTAATACAAGTTCATTGTGTAATACAAGTTCAATGTGTAATACAAGTTCATTGTGTAATACCACGTCTGGTCATTGTGTAATACAAGTTCATTGTGTTACATGTATTTATCATTGTGTTTTACGTTTTTCAGCTCATTGTGTAGTTAGTCAGGTCATTGTGTAATACAAGTTCGTCGTGTAATACAAGTTCATTGTGTAATACAAGTTCATTGTGTAATACCACGTCTGGTCATTGTGTAATACAAGTTCATAGTGTAATTAGTCAGGTCATTGTGTAATTAGTCAGGTCACTGTGTAATACAAGTTTATTGTGTAATACAAGTTCATTGTGTTATACAAGTTCAATGTGTAATACAAGTTCATTGTGTTATATGTATTTATCATTGTGTTTTACGTTTTCCAGCTCATTGTGTATTACAAGTTTATCGTGTAATACAAGTTTATTGTGTAATACAAGTTCATTGTATAATACAAGTTCATTGTGTAATACCACGTCTGGTCATTGTGTAATTAGTCAAGTCATTGTGTAATATAAGTTCATTGTGTAATACAAGTTCATTGTGTTATACAAGTTCAATGTGTAATACAAGTTCATTGTGTTATATGTATTTATCATTGTGTTTTACGCTTTCCAGCTCATTGTGTAGTTAGTCAGGTCATTGTGTAATACAAGTTCATCGTGTAATACAAGTTCATCGTGTAATACAAGTTCATTGTGTAATACAAGTTCATTGTGTAATACCACGTCTGGTCATTGTGTAATACCATGTCTGGTCATTGTGTAATATCTGGTCATTGTGTAATACAAGTTCATTGTGTAATTAGTCAAGTCATTGTGTAATACAAGTTCATTGTGTTATACAAGTTCAATGTGTAATACAAGTTCATTGTGTTATATGTATTTATCATTGTGTTTTACGTTTTCCAACTCATTGTGTAGTTAATCAGGTCATTGTGTAATACATGTTTATCGTGTAATACAAGTTCATTGTGTAATACCACGTCTGGTCATTGTGTAATACAAGTTCATTGTGTAATTATTTAAGTCATTGTGTAATACAAGTTCATTATGTAATTAGTCAGGTCATTGTGTAATACAAGTTCATTGTGTAATACAAGTTAATTGTGTCAAATATTTTTCATCATTGTGTTATATGTTTTCATCATTGTGTTTTACGTTTTCCAGCACATTGTGTAATTCGCTCATTATTATGTAATTCGCTCAAATATGTCAGGTTATTGTGTAATATGCTCATTGTGTAATATCACTTCATTGTGTAATATCAGGTCTGATCATTGTGTAATATCAAACCTTGTATTACACATTGACCTAGTGTATTACACATTGACCTGGTATATTACACATTGACCATTATGACCTTCCTTTAAAAACAATAAAATGACACATGTTAAGTTTAGAATCCTTCTTACCCTTCTTATTTTTAAAACCCTTTTTACTATAACCTAACCCTATATATATATATATATATGTGAGTGAGAAGGTCTACTCAAATATATAAAATCAATGTCTTTTCATAAAAAAAAATAATTTTTTTCTTATAACGTGAGAATACGATGATGCATATATTTTATATATAACTTTTTAAAGAAACAAAATCACACATAATAAAGTTAAAGTGAGTTATAGTAAAAAGAAAATTATTTTAAATATACCTATATTTTTTTTTTTAGAAATTGAAAATTAAACAAAGTTAAATTTTAAAATTTGGGAATGACTCGGATAATGATGACCCTAATCTGAGCTTATTTTTTGTCACTTCTCTGTATGTAAATACTAACCTATGTACAAGTGTTTTTTTAATTCAAAAAATTCAATGTAAAAAAAATTCAAAAAACAAAACAAAAAACTTATAAAATTCGTAAGAATAAAAAAAAGTACACATTTGGAATTCAATTTTCTTTTTCAATTCCCTTTATTATGTAAGGTTGCAACCCCAAAGTTGAGATGATAGGGTACTACTCAAAACACGATAACAACCATGCACCATGTCGCATGTGATTTCCCCCCCTCGAAAAAGAGGACCGGTTTTGGCGGTAAAAAAAATGTCCAGATCCACGTGTCAAGAACCTTTTGGCGGTCTATGTATGTATGATACACATAACATGGCATCATGTCATGCCCTATTTGTTGTTTTTCCCGCGCTACCGTACCGCCGGATCCCCAAAAGCGAGGGAAAAAAAAGGCAAATTGCAAGAGAGAGAACAGCAGATGTGTTGTATGTGTTTATCAAAAGATAGGGTTTTTCCATAACGTATTGATTCGTCAAGATCTGTTCCATCGTTCGCTTCATTCGGCGCCCAATTCGCTTATTAGGGTTTCACCGAATCAGCTGTTCACTGTGTTTCTTTTATAAAGAGGGGTTTTCTTTATAACGGCTTAATTCGTTAGATCTATTCCAGCGTTGTGTTGTTTCCGCCAATCGGAGATCTAATTTACGTAAATCGATGGAAGATCTTAAGCCGATAAATCCTACCGTTGATTCTTCTACAGAGAACGGAGCTACCATTGAAGCTCGATTTAGAGACTTCTGCAAGGTTTTTATTTCGATTTTTCTTTCTTTTTCGTTTTATTTAAATAATTTTTTATTAATTTGTTTGATATAACTCCGATTACAAGATTTGATTTGTGGTATTTTTGTTGCATAGGGTAAATTAACAATGGATGATACCGAATTAGATGAAGCGATGAAGCTGTTTAATCGAAGCAAACATCTGTTCTTGACAAATTCATCCAGTCTTGGAAGTGGGACGGTATTGCCCTAAATTTTATATTTTTTTTATTTTTGAGATTTTGTTTTTTAGAGACTTGTAATTTGTTATGCTTATGAAAGGATATAAATTCTTATTTTATTAATGATCAAATAATTAAATTAGTACTTTTAATCTGGTTTTTAAAATCATGTTTTTTACATCATCTTATCAACAATTAAATTAGCCCTTCTGATTCTACTTTATTATGTTCAAAACTGAGTGTCATAAGGTAATGCTAATAATGATTATACATTTTTATAGAGCTAGATAGCAATCTTATTTAATTTCTGAATGGATTAAATGAACATTTATATCGAACGTTAGAGTCGAGAGAACGCTTGTTTTCTGAAGTTTCTGAGGTTTATATTTGTTTTTTTTTAAATCAGCCTGAAGAAGCAGAGCACTACTGGTTCGCGTTTCTTTTGTTCTCCTTGAAAAGGTTAAGCCAGAAAGATACTGCAGAAGATGCTGCTAATACCAATGATAATGGCTTCAACTTGTGTCAAATACTCAGAGTGGCAAAACTGAAGTATGTTGTGATTGAACTGAGAGTAGTTTTTTTTGTCAGTTTTGTTATTTGCTGATCAAGTTATCAAATTTTTTGTGTCAGTTATGTGGATTTCTTCAAGGAACTACCTCAATTTGTAGTCAAGACTGGTCCCATTTTAAGCAGTCTTTATGGTTCTGACTGGGAAACTAGACTTCAGGTACAAATGTAGCAGATAACTAAAATTTTGTAGCATGAGGAATTTGCAAATGTATATATATGTCTATTTGGCTTTATAGTTCTTGAACTTGTTTTAAGTTTTTTTGTTAATTTTTAATTTCTTTAATCAGGCAAAAGAGTTGCAGGCGAATTTTGTGCATCTCAGTCTTTTGAGCAAGTGGGTACCTTCATCTTTTTTGTTGTGTCTTTACTGGTCAATGCAATTTTTAATGATGTACAGTTTATAATGTATCATTATTTTTTACTTTCTATTTATGCGTATGAAAGCCATGTTGAGTCATTGACTCTGATTACTGTTAAGAATTATTAAAGGTGCTTTGTAGATTATACCACAAAAAGAAACAACAATATTTTTATAGTTTTTAGCAATTCAGGAAAAGTTTTAACTTTCACACGGCATACGCATTAAGCATGAGTCTGAAAGCACGATACAACTCAAACTAAAAGTGTTGGAAAATTTTGCTTATTTTTTGTTCTCATTTATATTTGAATTCAATATATGTTATAACTTTCATGGCACATGTGAACAAATTGCTGCTTGGTTTGCTGCTAAGTTTGTCCATGTATAGAGTTGTTAAAGAGGTATGTTTTGAACCTTTTCTCACTGAATTGTTGACTGTACATCACTTTCTCAAAATCTGAAATGGTAAAATTGTCTTTAATAATATTTTATTCGGCCCAAGATTGCGAACTTTGCTTTTCTGGAAGTATTCTTTTGTATATGTATCTGGTGGTCTATTAGCAATCTTTACACGATACGGTTGGTTGACATGTTGTTTAAGTTGTCTTGGGTCATTATAGATATTTTACCATTGTTAAACGTTAACTAAGTGCTAAGCTACACGTGCTTTTTGGGATCTTATTTTATCTTCTTGTAGGAGCATCTCTATCTGTTAACGTATTGCTTGTTTTAGTGAAGTCACAATTGGAATTATATCAATATATTTTGTGGGTCTCTAGCTTTTTGTGGGTACTCTTTTATTGATTTATCTGTAAAAATGGTATTCTCATTCTTCACTGAAACTTCATCATTTATGTAGTGAAATTTATCTGATGGTTCCTTTACTAGGTACTATAAACGTGCATTCCAGGCACTTTTTCTAGCAAGCCATGATAATGCTGAAGGTCAGTCAGTTGTTACCAGCTCACCAGATTACATATCCAGGTGTCATCGTTTTGGATGGCTACTATTTTTGGCTCTTCGAGTCCATGCATTCAGTCGTTTCAAAGACCTGGTTACTTGCACTAATGGATTGGTCTCTATTCTGGTTAGTGACTCTTAACTTTTTTTTTGAACATCGACTCTTAATTATTACATATAAAATAATCATTATTCATTTATATGATTGAAATTAAATTTCCAGTATGAAGATTTTTAGTTTGGCTTGGATATCTTTTTGACATTTTTGGAACCTGTGACAGGCTATTTTGATTATTCATATTCCAGCTTGTTTCAGAAACTTTTCGATTGATGACTCTTCGCGCTTTGGTAATAATTTCATAATTTTCCTCAATTTTAATACTATAAGTTATGCTTTTTTCACATTACCTGGAAAATGACATTGTAAAAATATTGACAACTTGCAGTTAAAAAAGATGACAAAGGTGTTGACTTACTTGCATCACTCTGTAACATGTATGAGACATCAGAAGAAGAATTAAGGAAAATTATGGTCAAAACCAATAACATAGTAGCAGAAATTCTGAAGAAAAAACCTTGCTTGGCTTCAGAATGTAAAAATGGAAATTTGGACAATATTGACACAGGTTTGTTTTAAATACTTTGAAATTACGTCATTGGTTTTATTTATTGTATGACGTATATAGTAAAAAAGTATGTGATTAAAAATGCAGATGGTTTGACATATTTTGAAGATTTATTGGAAGACTCATCTCTGTCTTCCAATTTGAATGTTCTAGAAGAAGATTACAATAATGCAATATGTCAAGAAGGTGAATTAGATGAAAAACTGTTCATTAATGATGATGAAAGCCTACTTGGTTCAAGCAGCTTATCCGGTGGTGCAGTTAATATGAGTGGAACCAAGGTATATATTACTAATATTGGTACTAAATACCAACATTTAAACCATAAATATACTTATTAATGGTTTGACTTTTCTTTCTCTGTAGAGGAAGTTTGACTTGATGACCTCCCCAACAAAGACAATTACAAGCCCACTTTCTCCCTACCGGTCGCCATCAAAGATTAAAGGTACCCCTGTCAGTACAGCAATGACCACTGCAAAATGGCTGCGGACAATCATTTCTCCACTTCCATCAAAACCATCAATAGAGCTTGAACGGTTCATGTCATCATGTGACAAGGATGTAACTGCTGATGTCATCAAGCGGGCCCGTATAATATTGGAAGCTATTTTTCCCAGCAGTGGTCTTGGGGATCGAAATGTAATTTCAAACATGCAGAATACTAACCTTATGGATAATATTTGGGCAGAGCAACGTAGATTGGAAGCAACAAAGTTATACTATCGTGTTCTTCAAGCAATGTGTACTGCAGAATCCCAAATTCTAAATGGGAACAATTTAACCTCGTTATTAACAAACGAACGGTTTCACAGGTGTATGCTTGCATGTTCAGCTGAACTTGTACTTGCCACACATAAGACGGTTACTATGTTGTTTCCAGCTGTTTTGGAAAGAACAGGAATTACAGCTTTTGACCTTAGTAAAGTTATAGAAAGTTTCATTAGACATGAAGAATCTCTTCCTAGGGAATTAAGGCGACATTTGAATTCTTTAGAAGAACGACTTCTAGAAAGTATGGTTTGGGAAAAAGGTTCTTCAATGTACAACTCTTTGACGGTTGCAAGACCTGCGCTTTCTTCAGAAATTAACCGTCGTGGGCTGTTGGCGGACCCCATGCCCTCTTTGGATGCAATTGGACTGCAAACTAATATGTCTTGTGGAGGGTTGCCACCTGTCCCTTCATTGCAGAAGCGTGACAGCTCACCAGGTAAACCGTTGTTGGATACTCTTTAACATATAACATGTATAGATATAACGTATTGAGCTAATGCATTCAAGTATATGTTTTTAGGTAAGAGTAACCTACTCTTATCACCAAAAAGAGTATGCAGTGAATATCGAAGTGTTTTGGTTGAACGGAATTCCTTCACGTCACCGGTTAAAGATCGTCTTTTGGGTATTAATAATCTTAAATCAAAGCTGCTATCACCAGCTTTGCAGTCTGCATTTGCCAGGTAAGAAGTAATATATTCATTTATAAGGTGTCAGTTTTGACTTGTTAGAGAAACATCTCTAACAGGTCAAACTGATAAAAAAGTTTCTGAGAAAAAAAACCGGTTAAAGGTCGCCCAAAATGGTTTTTTGATGTGTAAAACCTTATACCGGTTTTAATAATAGTTTATTGTTATTGAAATAATGTAATACTTGTAATAATATTTTTACACTATCGGATTTTTCTGGGTTTTTTTGTGACTATTTGCACACTCCATCCATTCTACTTTTGAATAAATCAGGTTATCTAATTGAGAAGCTTTTTACACTCTTTTGCAGTCCAACAAGGCCAAATCCAACTGGCAGGGGAGAAACATGTGCAGAGACATCTGTTAATTTATTCTTTAGCAAGGTGCCAAACTCTTAGCTTGTACAAGAAGCTATCTTTCTATCAATCCTTAATACTGATATTTTTTGTGACCAGATTGTGAAGTTAGCTGCTGTTAGAATCAATGGGATGGTTGAAAGACTACAGTTGTCGCAAGAAATAAGAGAAAGAGTATACTGCCTTTTTCAGCAGATTCTGAGTCAGCAAACAGCTCTGTTCTTCAACCGCCATATTGACCAGATCATCTTATGTTGTTTTTATGGAGTTGCAAAGGTTTGCTGTTACACGCATGTCACAACTCAATGGCAATATTTAATGATTAATTCTTATTAATTGATGTTATGGTCATAAACTGCAGATTTCCCAACTGAACTTAACTTTTAAAGAAATCATTTACTACTACAGAAAGCAACCACACTGTAAACCTCAAGTTTTCCGTGCTGTGTTTGTTGATGACAGGTCGACTGCTCGGACCCATGGGGTATTGCTACCTGTCTTAATCTCTTATTTCCAGTTCTTGAATGTTTTTATTAGTTAACAATTTACATTGTCTGGATGATTTGGCAACAGAAAACAGGGCAGGACCATGTTGATATAATTATGTTTTACAATGAAATATTCATACCTGCTGTGAAGCCATTGTTGGTAGAGCTTGCTCCAGCAGGAGTTGCTAAAACCACTAACCAGGTTTCAGAAACAAACAATGATGATGAAGGTAATATGTTTGTACCAGTTATGTGCTTTATTATTCGATTCATATTGTATTTGTAACATGTGGCTTGTGCGGGAATTTTAGGTCAATGCCCTGGCTCACCTAAGGTGTCTCTATTCCCAAGTCTACCTGATATGTCTCCAAAGAAGGTATCTGCAGTGCACAATGTATACGTCTCTCCATTGCGGTCAACAAAGGTATATTTATAATTTTACATATTTACACACTTTTACTATACTTGAGGATAGTTTTCATAAACATAATATCATAATTATGTGTATTCAGATGGATGCTTTAATTTCTCATGGATCTAAAAGCTATTACGCGTGTGTTGGGGAGAGTACTCATGCATACCAGAGCCCATCAAAGGATCTCGCCGCCATCAACAATCGCTTGAACGGGTATGTAAACAACATTATGATATGGTCATTTTTCTTGTTAAAATCATTTTTCTAATTTTAATTTTTTTCTTTAAATTAGCGATGTTTTCAGCGCTCGGAAGGTGAGAGGGACTCTTACTTTTGATGACGTTGATGTTGGGTTGGTGAGCGACTCGCTGGTGGCTAACAGTTTGTATCTTCAAAATGGGAAAGGCGCGGCTTCATCAAGTGGTCAGATGAAGACGGAATGATACCGATGGTGATAGTAGTGTTTTTGTATATAGAGAGGACATCAGCAGACTGGATTTGATTTGGGAATGGGAATGGGAATGGGGATGGAATGAGCGGTGAAGGTATTGTACAGTAGCCGCCACTAACCTCAAGGGTCGTGTTTGTTGGATTTTTAGTTGGCTCAACTCTAATAATTTTATTTTCCAATGATTCTGTTTCAAGCTGTCCCAAACATGATGGGGAAACATACGCAAACCCCATGACTGCTCTATAAGTTTCAAATACGTAAACCTGCAGTCAGACTCTAAAAGGAACCCTGAACTTGCAAGTTAGGCTTAACAGTATGTATGTGTATGGACAATGAGTAAGACAATCCTGCGTGTTAGGCTTAACAGTTAAGTCATCATGATGTATTATTATATTTGGAGTGAACATAATAACTTCCATATTACCTCTTGTAACCGAAATTTACACCACCTCTTCTCTTTACATTTATTCTCTTAGCTCCTTTGATTCTCTCTTGTTGAGATGCATATTTTTTTTTTTGACATTAAGAGCGTAATTATGTTCTTCTAAAGTATGATTATAAACATTTTATGTAACATTCAGCCTCTTGTCCACCAATATTGCTCGCTTTGTTTACTAGGGGCTCACAAATTTGTTTTTAGTGCTCGCGTGGAGACTTCCCATGATATCACTTATCATTGTACTATTCTCACATGAGCACGTTTAACCGTGGAGTTCTCATCTCTCACATGAGCACGCTTAATCGTGGAGTTCTCATCTCATCCACAGTCAACTCACCCAAACCGCATTGGTGATATTTGAGGCAAAGTATTCCTTATGGCCCAATGTCTTACGTGGACAGAACATAACAGAACGATGTGATATTTGACTAAGGTGTCACAATTTAGATTTCAATTTCTTTAAGAAGCATATATTATTTTTGATTTTTTTTTATGAATTAAAGCGTAAGCATTCAACTTGTGAACATCTAAAGTTTGCACTTTAAACAAGTACCGTAAGTATTGGCATGCATTACGTCTAGGTATATGAAATTATTCATCTTGATGTCTTTTGTTTTGCAATTTAAGCTTTAATTTATTTAAAATATACTCATTGTTTCTCATTTTAGCTGATAATTTTAGTTTTAAGACAGAAGACATCTTCAAGAGCTCAACAATCACTACGGGTATAATCAAGTCAATTCAACTTGTTAGCTACTAGAGCTAGACTTGAAAGGTATTCAAAATCGACTTAATATAAGTTGAGTTGTGCTTGAGCACAAAATACTTATCGAGTTCAGCTCAATACTCCATTTGTAAACCCTTGTAACATCCCAATTTTTGTTTATAAAATAATAAAATTTCAAATTCTCCTAAACTTTTTGGATAAAATGTGGAAATAATAAGTTTAATGTCATTTTTGCTTAAAACCTAAGTGAAGGGACTAGTTATGAACTCTTGAAACTTATTGTTGACTTGGTCAATAAGGGGTTTTAACCCTTTTGAGTAATAAAAATTCCAGAACTTTGTTTATGTGTGTATGTGGTGGTTTTGATGATCAAAGGAAGCTTCAAGGTTAAAAGACTCTTGTAATGTAAGTACCATCGTCTTCCATAGAACTCCATTTTTGTACTTTGATGTTTACAAATGGCTAATGAAAATTTTGGTTGAACTTGTGTATTATATGATGTTATTTAGTTCAGAAACATCATACTTTAAGATTACATGTGGCTGGATGTCATTAATTTGAATTTGAGAAGAATTACATACATATTATTGTGTGTGTATATTAAACTATCCTAATTTATGATTTTAAACTATTGAAAAAGGTGCTTACATATGTGATAGTGATGAGATTAAATTTCAAAGGTATAACTAACTAATTAAGGAGCTAACTAAATATATAAGTATTATAAAATACACCATATTGATTTAGTGTAGACATATACTAGGAAAAAGTGAAAATATTTGATTAAGAAGGGTGAAGTGACATTATAGCTTCCAGCAGTCGGAGCAGAATGAAAACTTGGTGGACTTCCAATACGAGTAATAAGATCGATTTGGAGATCGAGTCTTAAAGCGCGAACTCGTTTAGGTTTCTCATGTTCCTTTCTGCTTAGAGTATCGGCTACGACATTGGCTTTTCCTTCATGATAACAGATCTCACAATCGTAATCATTCAGGACTTCCATCCAACGTCTCTGCCTCATATTCAGTTCCTTTTGACGAAATATATACTTTAGGCTTTTATGATCGGTGAACACGGTGAACTTGACTCCATATAGATAGTGTCTCCATAATTTTAGGGCGAAGATTATGGCACCCAGTTCTAAATCATGAGTCGTATAGTTCTTTTCATGAGTTTTCAATTGACGAGAAGCATAAGCAATAACTTTGCTTCCTTGCATTAACACACATCCAAAGCCGGTGTGTGATTCATCACAGTAAACTGAAAAGCCTTCATTTTCATATGACAAAGACAATATGAGGGCTTGAGTTAATTTCCGTTTTAGAGTTTCGAACGCTTCAGATTGTTTAGGACCCCATTCATACTTGACTGACTTGCGAGTCAGAGAAGTTAATGGTACTGCAATTTGAGAGAAATCTTGGATAAATCTCCGATAGTAGCCAACTAATCCGAGAAAACTACGGACTTCAGTTGGTGACTTTGGGATTTCCCATTTGGATATGGCTTCAATTTTGACAGGGTCAACTTGAATACCATTAGTGTTAATGACATGACCAAGGAATTGAACTTCTGACAGCCAGAATTCACATTTCGAGAACTTAGCGTATAGCTTCTCTGTTCTCAGATTTTCAAGTGATTGGCATGATCTTCCTTACTTTTGGAATAGATAAGAATGTCATCAATGAATACAATAACGAATTTGTCCAAATAAGGTTTACAGACTCGATTCATCATATCCATGAATGTTGTTGGTGCATTAGTAAGTCTGAACGGCATTACCGTGAACTCATAATGACCATATCGAGTTCTGAAAGCAGTTTTAGGAATATCCTCTTCTTGGACTTTCAATTGATGATAACCAGAACGAAGATCAATCTTAGAAAAGCAACGAGCTCCTTGGAGTTGATAAAAAAGGTCATCGATTCGAGGGAGTGGATAACGATCCTTATCGTAACTTTGTTAAGTTCACGATAATCAATACACATGCGCATCGATCCATCCTTCTTTTTAACAAATAGGACTGGAGCTCCCCAAGGCGATGAGCTTGGTATTATAAACCCTTTCTCCAGTAGTTCGTCTAATTGTTTCTTTAATTCTGCAATCTCATTTAGGGCTAATCTGTACGAGGCTTTAGCAATAGGTGACGTACTGGGTACAAGATTGATTCTGAATTCTACTTCTCTCTCAGGTGGAATCCCAGGCAGTTCATCAGGAAAGACATTAGAAAATCCAGCCACAACCGGCACATCTTCAATCTTCGTCTTAGTGTCGGTAGTTATAGAAACAAGGTATGCTAAGCATCCTTCTCTTAAGTATTTTATGGCTTTTAATACAGAAATTATTCCAACAGAGTTGGATAATTTATCGCCATTAATCGTAAGAATTTTGCCTTTCGACGAACGGAGTTCTATTGGCTTTTTATCACATAGGATACGGGCTTGGTTAGAGGCTAACCAATCCATTCCTAAGACAATGTCAAAACCTGCCAAAGTCATTGGCAACAATATTGCAGGTATAACATGCCTGATAATGTGATATGGCAATCGTTAAGGATTTAAGAGATTTGGACGAGGTCACCGTTGACAGTTTCTACCATGTATTTCTTGTCTAATTTAGCTAGAGTTTTATTTAACAGTCTACAGAATCTATGATCTATAAAACTTTGGTTTGCACCAGAGTCAAATAAAACTCGAGCATAAATATCATCAACAAGAAATGTACCCGTAATAACATCGGGCATACCTGCTGCTTCGTGAGTGTTAAGAACGAATGCCCGCGCATTCTTCTTTACTCCATCTGCGGTTTGGGACCTGTCCCGTCTGTCTTCTTCTGTTTCGGACAATTGATTTTGATGTGACCAGCTTCGCTACAACCAAAGCAAGTGATGGATTTCTTTTTATAACAGTCTTCTGCTTTATGTCCAGACATCTTACAATAATTGCAGAAAACTCCAGCACGACATTGTCCCAAGTGCCTCCTTCTACACTTTGGACATTCAGGGATGTAAGAGTTGTTGTTTCGAGGAGTAAAGTTAGATTTCTTTGATCCACTTGGGCCTTGCCCAGTTATCTCTTTCTTCATCTTCCCTTCTTCTTGGTTTCTTATCAGGCTAGTTGTTAATGATGCCCCTAGATTCATGGCATCATCCAGATTTTCACAATTCGCGACTTTCACCATGTCACGGATTTCACTAATCAAACCCCAGATATAACTCTTGATTAGGTTTGATTCGAGAGTAGCTAGATGAGGAACTATTTTAGCATATTCCAGGAGTTTAGTGGCATACTCCTGATGATTTGTTCTTATCATCCTTAAACTTAAAAAATTTTTCTTCAATTTGTTCCCGTTCGTTCTGGGGAACATACTTCTTCTCGACTCTTGCCCTAAAGGCATTCCAACCCATAGTGTAGGCTGCTTCTCTGCCTTTGGCAGCAATGATGTTGTTCCACCACTCTAAAGCTTGATCTTTGAATAGATTGGAGGCATATAAAACCTTATCCTCCCCAGTACACTTGCTGATAGCTAAATCTGACTCAGTCTTCTCTATCCACCTCAATGTGGCTATCCCACCTTCTTTTCCAGAGAAATTGTATGGCTTACAGTCCTGGAACATCTTATAGGTACAACCTACTACTTTTCTCTTCTTTGTTACGTGACCATAATTGTTAACCGTACTCTCGTCTTCAAAGGAATTATGGTAGTATTCTTCTTTTTCAGTCTTCTTAGTTTTGTGGGAAATAGAACCTTTTGGTTCAAGAGTAATAGGTTTTGATTAGGTCACTGTTCGAGTTTGACGAGAATGAACAGATTAAGGAACTGAAGGTTGAACAAACATTCGGTCAGCTTGTCTCTTTTCAAGCTCCGTAAAAATCATCGGAAGATAATCCTTGATTCCTTCCGTTATCATCTTTTGAAGTTCAACACGAGAATTATTATTTTCAGCATCATTTTCTGCTTGCTTCCTTTTTCCCCTCGTGTTTTGAGATGGTCCAGTTTGTTTCAACATACTATCAAAAGAACAAGAATTGATGTAAAACACAACTTTTTATTGATAGAATATTTTACAAAGATAATTCATATAAAATATATTCATAAATTTCTTGTCTTCAAGAGCCTGAACTAGTAGAGCATTCCGAGCTTCAATTTCAGCCTTTTCTCTTTCCAGTTCGGCTATTCGGTTTAACAGCATTTACTCCCTCTAATTTCCTGACGCATTCTCATTTCTATGCGGAGCAGGAACAGGAATCGTCTCATAATATGGAACATAAGGTATATTAGAATCGGCACGCTCTTCTTCTTCAGGGTCATATTTATTTTCATAAGGAATATTGGCATATCCCTCATGAAAATTTTGTAGATAAACAGGAGTGACATTATAGCTTCCAGCAGTCGGAGCAGAATGAAAACTTATAGAAGGATTATAGGGAACACTAGGGTTTCCTATGTCTCCGAGGCTTCTGAAAGTAGAGCTTTCAGTTTCCTCATTAAGTTCTATAGTTGTTTCATTTGTTTTACGGTCAAAGTAACTAGCAGGAGCGAATTTTTGAAGAAAACTAGGACCTCCATTCTAAAAATTAAAAACAAACGATACTTTATTATCACAAAATATGTTACAATATAAAAGTGAAATACAATAACGTCTTAATCCTTCATCAGCTCTTTCCCCAAGGTCTTCAGATCTTTTCCATATTCATATACTTGCTTCCCGTAAAACTGGGTTCTTTTCTTATCCATGATTTTCTTCTTGGTTATTTCGTCCGTTTGACGTAACGAACGATCTAAACATTTGAGATGGGAAGAAGGCATAGTATATTTATAACCATATTTAGGAGGAGGATCACGAATACCCATCAGCATATCATTATAAACATGATGACATTTTGGTGGTGATTGAAAATAAGCTTGGTAAGGATCAACAAATAGATCATATGTGACCGGGGATCTAGAGTCATAGGATTGATAATCATAACTGTTTGAGATAGGGTTATTGAAAGGATAACCATTAGGGTTTTCAAAAGCATATTGATATTGAGGATCTTCAAAAGGATCTTCTTCAGATGATTGAATCTGACTGGATTGTGCATCATTTCCTTGCACAGATTGGGCAGCAATATTTCAGTTGCTAAAGTCTGATCCAACATCCATCCACTGGCTGGAAGAGTGTTGGGACTGAGGGTGGTATTCGGGAGAGTGAGGAAGTACGGCAAATGGGTCGTCATTATAGTATGGTGAACAGATCGGATGATGTTGTGATCCTAATGGATGATATTCCGGGGATTCTTACTTAATAGACGATTAGGATCGTAATACGGAATAGTATTTCCTCCATACATCTGCAATCTTATCATATTAGTACTTTTTTTACTTGTAAGACTTAGAAACTAAAGCCAATATCTTAATCTTAGCTAAAGTTCTACAAGGATGGTTATCTTTCCAGAGTAGTACCTCCAATAGTCATGTTCCCAGGTAAGAGCGACGGGTCTAGGAGAGATTTATACACCGCTCTTTCCTTAGGCAGAACACTTTCGTTTGTCAGATAACTACATACCGGTCAGAAGGTCACCTTGTTTTCTTATCTTAAAAGCATTATGGTTAAAGCTTACTTTTCTTAAAAACATTAATGGTTGAAGCTTAGATACTAGATCCAAGTATCTAATTCGCTAAAACCTGTGGCTCTGATACCAACCTGTCACACCCGTCCTAGGCACCCCCTAGACGTGTGCGGCCGATTGGTATCGTTTGGTTACTTGATTTCAGAGTTTTATAAAATACAGCGGAAGTCTTTTTCAAATGATCGTTTCATCATTCTTTCAACCTCAAGGGTTGTAATTGTAAATATCAAAACTCAGTTGGAAAACAAAATCCTTGTATTTAATTCATAAACATAGGGTTTCAATACCCTTTTCATTTGATTACAAAACATTGTTTGAAATCAAATACATGATGAGCCACTGGAAATAGTACAACGCAGGGTTGATCAGTTCCCTGGTCCTATCTCCTTTCTTTAGGATTTCCTTTTACACGAGGCCTGAGAATCCTGCGTGCATTCCATCCTTTTTCCTGGGTCAGATCTCACGTCTGCCCGTATACCCTTCTCAACATATTCTAATCATTACCTGGAAAACATTTTGAAAATAAAACGTCAGCGCGAACGTTGGTGAATACAATATCTTGACATAAAATCATTTTGGCACAAACAAGAATTAATTTCATAATCACAACTTCATGTTCAATCTACACACTCAGCCGGCCCGTCCTGTTCAATCGCACCACAGTATACACTGACGTCATGTCTTATAACAACGGACAGGTCTACGCCTCCGGATTTGTTATAAGATAAGCACCAGCCGCAATCCAGGAATTTCACCCGAGACCCGTGTATCCCTTGCAAGTTTTGCGTATACCTATGGCCTGAATGCTTGTTCGTAGAAGAACGTTGAGCATTACTTCGTTAACCTTTATTTGGCCATTTTTGCAAATAAAATATTTGACACAAGTTTTGAAAGTGATAAAGTACTCACCTTTTTAGTAGGGGAGAGCCTCTAAAGTTGAAAGCTTATAAGCTAGATCCTTATCTTGATTTCTCTAGCGAAACCGCACTTCTAAGAGCGTTTTTTATTAAACCGAGCACTACAACAAGCGAGAGTTGGATCGGGATCGTCGGGAGTAGACTAGAGGGTCTCTGGAACAAGATTGGAGTGTGTTGGATGGTTTTGGAGTGAAGAAAACGAATGGGTTCGTCAAACTATTTATAGGATGAAATTTGGGTTCGTGTCGGACCGACAAGTTTGGGTTGTCTGGGGATGTCGGTCCGACATCCGACTTTAGTCCACGTCAGCCCTAGATGTCGTTGTCTGATTGGACTGAACCTTTTTGGCGGCATGTCGGACCGATATGTGGACCGTGTCGGTCCGACATCCAGACCCATCAGTACTGAGTCATCGGACACGTGTCAGCACCACAAATTGCGGCTGAGAGGAGGTTGTCGGACCGTTACGGATCGATGTCGGTCCGACATCCGACTTAGCAACTTATGTCGGACCGACATAAATTTTGGATGTCGATTTGTCAGCTGATATCTAACTGACTTCTGCTTTAGTTCAGTATATGTCGGACCGATATGAAATGGGTGTCGATTTGTCGGTCCGAAATTTACTAAACGTCTTAATTTTTCTTATTTTCAACCCTAAACTTTGGTGTATTTACACTTATAGTCCCTAGGGTTTACCTTTTGTAAATTCTTGGACATTTTTGTGGCAGATGTTACATTACCAGGGGGCCAAGATAAGAGGAGTATTACATGTTTCAAAATTTAATTGTAACCTTCTTTCGGTTAGCCGATTAGCAAGAGATCTCCAATGTGCAGTGACCTTTTTCCTAGATTTTTGCGTTATGCAAGGGTTACGTTCGAGGAACTTGATTGGTGCGGGTAACTGCCGAAGTGGTTTGTACCAAATGAGGATGACCGGGAATGAAAGGAAGGCCTTGATGACGACGGTGAATACATGGCACAAGAGATTGGGACATGCTTCCGTCGAGAAACTTGCTCAAGTAGACTTCTTAAAAAATGTTTCTTTTAAGGCAAAAAATAAGGTTTGTGATGCTTGTGCAAAGTCAAAACACACAAGATTACCATTTTCAAGTAGCACGGTCAAAACCCATGATTGTTTTGAACTTTTACATTGTGACATTTGGGGTAAGTACCGTACACCTTATTATTCACGAGCAAATTATTTTCTCACTATAGTCGATGACTATAGTAGATCGGTATGGGTTTTTCTCATCAAACATAAACATGAGGCTAGTACTTGCTTGATTCATTTTCGCAAAATGATAGAAGTTCAATTTGGAAAACTCATCAAGAGGATTAGATGTGACAATGGAGGTGAATTTACATCTAATCTAATGACCGATTTCTACACTAAACAAGGAATTTTATTGGAAACTACCTGTCCACACACACCCCAACAAAACGGGGTGGTGGAACGTAAACATAGACATTTGCTCGAAACAGCCCGAGCCTTAAGGTTTGAAGCTAATTTACTCAAACGATTTTGGGGGGAATGTATTTTAACGGCCGCTTACATTATCCACTGTTTGCCCTCCACGGTCATCGAAAACAAGACTCCCTATGAGCTAGTTTTTAACCAAAAACCATAATATGATCATATGAGGGTGTTTGGTTGTCTCGCGTACTTTAGAAGCAATGAAACAAAGGGAGATAAGTTTGAAGTGAGGGGGAGGCCCGTGGTTTTTTTAGGTTATCCACCAGGAACGAAAGGGTGTAAAATTTATGATATAGAAAGTGCCAAAATAATCAATTCGAGGGATGTCAAGTTCTACGAAGAAAACTACCCTTTTGCCATTCTCACTCGACACAATGACCAAAATAACAAAGGTGATCCTTTTGATTGCCCAACTGGGTCGGCCCAAGATTTCCATGAAATAGAAGAAAATGGTAATCTTCGTGATGATGACCAAGGTGAAAAGGGTGAACAAAGTCAAACAGGTCATGATCCAATTCTTGAGGAATTTGATCAAGGCACATTGACCGAAGCCCAGCAACAAGAAAATAACTTTCTAGAAGATCAAGCCCATCAGGAACCGAGCACCACTAAAGAATATGAAGAAGTCAATACCGAAACCGGGCAGACTAGACTAAAAAGAAACATGTCACAACCGAAACACCTTAACGACTTCATTGTGAAACTTCCTCCATCGGTCAACCATGCACTACCTGTTTCCAACCAAGGAACCTCAACGGTACACCCTATTACTAATTTTATTTCATATGATAAATTCTCTGTTTCTCATAAGGCGTTTTTAGCGGCCATCAGTTCAAATGATGAGCCAAAATATTTCAAACAAGCCATGCAAGACTTAAAGGTGGATAGAAGCCATGAAAAAGGAAATACAAGCCCTTGAAAAAAATAGGACATGGACTCTTGAAACATTACCCAAAGGGAAACGTGCTATAGACTCAAAATGGGTCTATAAAATAAAATACAAGCCTAACGGGGAGGTAGAAATATACAAAGCTCGGCTCGTTGCCAAAGGATTCACACAAATGGAGGGGGTCGATTATCACGACACATTTGCACCGGCAGCAAAATTAGTTACCGTCAGGACCTTTCTCGCAGTTGTCGTTAAGAAAGATTGGATCATTCACCAACTCGATGTAAATAATGCCTTTTTACACGGAGACTTGGATGAGGAGGTATATATGAAGATTCCTCAAGGTTTCTCTAAAGAGAATGAGACTCGAGTATGTCGACTTAGAAAGTCACTCTATGGTCTCAAACAAGCTTCACACAACCGGTATCACAAATTCACAACCGTCCTTCTTAGCCTAGGCTTCACTCAATATAATTCGGACCACTCACTATTCATACATAGACGAGAAGGCATCTTCGTAGCGGTCCTTATCTATGTTGATGATGTAATCATTGTTGGAAATGACCCAGTTACAATTCAACAAACGAAGACTCATCTTGACAAACCATTCAGTATTAAGGATCTTGGTGCATTAAAATATTTTCTTGGTATTGAAGTGGCACGTACATCCGACGGGTTGGTTCTAAGTCAAAGGAAGTATACTCTTGACATCTTGGAGGATAGTGGGATGCAAGGTTGTCGGCCGAGCTCCTTTCCTATGGAACAAAATTTAAAGTTAGACAAAAATGAGGAGGAACCACGAGTAGATGCTAACCAATACCGACGCTTGGTGGGAAGACTTTTGTACTTGCAAGCCACCAGACCCGACATCGTGTACTCGGTAAACATTCTAAGTCAATTCGTTGCTGACCCACGGCAAAGCCACATGGAAGCTGCTACTCGGGTATTACGGTATCTTAAAACTACTCCAGGCCAAGGTATTCTTCTTGCTCGGGAAGGAGGAACCAAACTCACCGCCTATTGTGACTCTGATTGGCTTGGTTGCCCCTTCGCCAGGCGATCCAGAACATGATATCTCCTTCTTTTGGGTGGTGCTCCCATATCATGGAAAACCAAGAAGCAATATGTGGTATCTCGCTCCTCAGCAGAAGCAGAATATAGGGCCATGGCCACTACAGTCAGTGAAGTCTTGTGGATGCGATGGCTCCTCAAGGAGCTCGATGTTGCTTCTACCGGACCTACTCCTCTTTTTTGTGACAACCAGGCGGCTCGACACATCGCAAATAATCTGGTCTATCATGAACGAACCAAGCACGTTGAGATGGATTGCTATTTTGTTAGAGAACGAGTAGAGTCGCAAGAAGTTCAACCCATGCATATTGACACCAAAATGCAAATCGCCGACTTGTTTACAAAAGGATATGGGAGCACAATAGTTACGTCTACTACTTGACAAGATGGGCATTAGAAATCTACATGCTCCACCTTGAGAGGAATAAAGGAATGACTTTGTCAAATCTCACCTATTATTCTTCTATTATTCTCTCTTTGTTTATTCCTTAAATATTGTCATATCATTTTTAAAATTATGATACTTTCCATGCTTTACTCTATTTATGTGGGTTATTTTTCTTTGTAATATTGGATCAAAAATCAATACCAAAAGAATTCTTCTTGTTCCACCAAATTCTAGATTTTACGGATGTGTTTGTGTCAACAATTTTGTATAAGGAGAACAAATTAGGTGATTTAATTTACAAAACTTAAACTTTTCATGAAACGCGTATAACAAACGAGTCAAAATGTTATGGACTGTGAACTAAATGATGTATGAACACTAAGAAACCTTTTTGTATACAATCTAACTATTATATTATACGCGTGTGTTTAATTTGGATCTTAGTGTTCCCAGCACTTATGTAAACATAAGTGGAATGTGTATGAATGATAAAGGTGTAAACTTGACAATCCCTTCACAACTTTTTATACATGTCATCGGCTTGTAATGATTCTATGCATGTATGTTATGTTTTGTGTAATATTGGGATTTGACGTGCTAAAATCATATGAAGGAGATAAATATAAAGACATTTGATCATTAATTTAAAGGAGCAAGATTTATTATAAAAGGGTTAGTGATTAAAAACGAGGTTTTATACCTCTATAAAGGTGATGGATAGTAATACGAGATATTAGTCCGTATATTTTGGGTCATTTCATTTTTTACTACCATTTTGACATAATATGTTGGCTTGGTGAGTATATACGCCAAACTTGACAGCCTACGGCCCTCAAATACGTCAGATTCAAGCTGAGGAGGTCTATAATATGATGGTCGGCGTATTATACGCCGGGCCTGGTTTTTGCTCGGTTCTTAACGGTTTGTCTTGTGTGATTTGGGATTGCTTCCTTAGCCTATGCTAATATGATTTGGTGTTTCATTTCATGTAGGTAAAGCTCTAGTGCAGTAAACTTCGGGTCAAAGTTTGAAGCGAGAATATTAAAACTTTTGACTAAGTCATAAAATTAACTATAAACAAACAAGTCTTTTGTAAATTCATGTTTATAATATTTTAAAATACATCTTTTGTAAGACCTAAAATATGATGTGGTTATGTTTCGTTTTTAAATAGTAATATTCAATGTGTATGTTTTATTATGAATATATTAAAGGAAGATTTTAAGACTTGCTTCCGCATTCTGCTTTAAGATAAGAAATTTTAGCGTGTTACAACTAGTGGTGCACAAATAGGTTTTTAACCCAAACCGGTTCAAACCGAACCGAACCGGTTTGGTCAACGAAAAGTCAAAACCGGTTTGACCATAAACCGGTTCGAGTTAAACCGGTTTCGAAGGTGGAAAATGTCTAACTGGTCAAACCGGTTAGGGTTGATTACAAACCGGTTTGCCCAAAAAACCGGTTTAAACCGGTTTTTATTAAAAAAAGAAATTCAAATAAATTTTATATTTTTAATATAAAATCAAAAAAAAATATAACAAATATAAAACATAAAGTTCAACGTTTAAATTCGGTTATAGCACCATCAAATATATAAAATAAATTTTCGCCGGTGTGTGGATATTCAAACAAGTCAAACGCGATTGTACGCTTCATCATTTGCCACGTATTGGGATCAACCCAATGCGCGGTAACGCAAATGTACGAATCGGGAATACCATGTGGAGCCGACCAAACATCGGTGGTTAAGTTTACACCGGTTTTCAAATTTTCAATACCCAAAATTAATTCTTTTTTTGCTTTTTTTCACATTTTTATACAATCTCGTCTAAGGGTTGTGCGACTTACTTGATGATAACGTGGTTGGAGTGTCTCTTGAATCATCCTTGTCAAGCGCGGATTGTCAAAGTGGTTGAATGGGAATCCTTCTTGAATCACTAACCTCGTCATTCGATCTAGAACAATATTTGGATCAAAGTTCCAAATTCCTCTTTCGCTGGGCAAGATTTTTCCATATGCGTTTTCAAACTAGTGTTTGAATCTTTCCCCAAAAACGCACCACACATCTTGCAACGAGCACGTTCCTTCCCGTTTGACAACAAACATAGATCGTAATTGCACCAAATTGCCGGATTTCTCGTTGTTGCTCGAATTTCCACAACGGTAACTTCGTTTGAGGAACCACCAACACCAAAACTTGTCATGCTTTTTTTTTAGAGTTTAGAGAGCGTTTTTGAGCGTTTAAAGAGCGGTTTTAGAGATTAGAGAGTGTAGAAAGAGGTGTGATCAAACCTAAACACCCCCCACCTATTTATAGTGAATTAGAGGTGAAAAAAGGCAAAAAAAAGGGCTAGAATCGACCCCAACGGCTATAAATCCGTTGAATAACGGCTAGTTTTTTCAGCGACAAAGCCAGTTTAAAAACCGGTTTATCGAACCGGTTCACACAAACCGGTCCCCAACCCGATCACCTCCAGAATGCTTCAAACCGGTTTCAAACCGACGGTTTTAGCCTAACCCGAACCGGTTTGCTCCAAACCGGTTTATCCCAAACCGGTTTGCCGGTTTGAACCGGGTAAAAAAAAAACCGATTATTTTGTGCACCTCTAGTTACAACCCTTACAAGTCTACTTTCTTAAACCTCAACTTCATTTGGGAGCAACCCATTGATGTGTGTCAGCCCACGTATAGCCCTTGCACCACGTTCTCCACTTTAACCTTGCATAACCGATGTTGCATGTTTAGTTGTGCTCTTTGTTATTGACATAATAGTAAGAGCAACGGGTATACCAGTGTGATTGTGATGTGGTATGATAAAAAGTGCATGATACGTGGCGCCACGTCACTACTCTCAATTATCACAACACCCACCCATCATTTGACAAGAGGTATACCCGTATGATTGTGGTGGTGTCATAATTAAATGTTTTTTTTATTTTCATTTAAATAAAATAAAACATATTTATTCATTAATGAAAATAAAATAAAACATAATAAATAATATTTCATTAATAATTAAAAAAATTACATTACTAAAAAAAATTACCTTATGATTTGAATTTTCATAAACATACTCAATCAAATCCGCCTTTAGTGCGTTATGAATTTCTCGATTGTCGGTTTACTCGTTTTTTTATTTTCATCAATTTATTTGTACATAAGCTCCTCCTCTCCTCATTTGGACATATATTTTTTTAAGGATTATTTGATTCTAATAATCTCAACTTTTACCAATTGGCCAATAATAATCCCAACTGAGAATATTCTTACCATCGGTCCTTATTTTCAAACTATTTTTTTACATTGGACCCCCCGTTAAAAAACTTAACGCCGTTAGAGTTTATATGACTTGGACATCTGCAAACCGCCGGAAAGTCGAGTCAAGCTAACAGTGGTCTCGTGTTGGCTTTTGAAATTGGCTTTGTGGTGTTTAACTGGTCTCGTTAAACACCATCGTTGTCTTTGTTTGGACTTTCCGGACCCACGAGACCAGTTAAACACCAACAGAGTCAATTTCAAAAGCCACCACAAGACCACTGCTAGCTTGGCTCGACTTTACGACGGTTTGCAGATGTCCATGTCATATAAACTCTAACGACGTTAAGTTTTTTAATGGGGGGTCCAATATAAAAAAATAGTTTGAAAATAAGAACCAGTGGTAAGAATATTCTCAGTTATAATTATTATTGATCAATTAGTAAAATGTGGGATTATTAAAATCTAATAATTTTTTTTAATAACATGAAACTTAAGCATGTTATTAAAAGGGTAGATAGTGGTAAAATTAAATAGTTAATTATTCTCTTTGCACTTCTTTCTCCTTGAAATTTTAGTCAAAATAGATCAATAAATAAAATAAAAGTTCAAATGTGTTCCAAATGAATCACGCCGTGATTCATGCTTCCACGTCGGATCACGCCTCATTTCACGGATGTATACCGGATACTCTAAGAAAGGTAATTATTAGTGGGTAGTTGTTATTTTCTTATTTAAGCCTCTTGTTGTCATTGAGATTTATAAATGAAAATATGAAAATTGTCCTAATCTGTCTCTAAATTTCTTCAAAGTTTTTTCTAATTTCTTATGCCACCAGTTGGAACCACATCACCCATTGTTTGTAAGTTGTAACCATATAAACTCTAACCCAAGACCTCCTCAAGAAAAACCCACTATGTGAAAAATTCCTGGACCGCCGAGGCAAAACCTTTAGGGCAAATGTATTTACTAAGGTTGTAACTTTACATCAGATTTACATAATTAACATACGTAGCTAATAAAATCAAGATAGCTAATAAAAACCCCCCACACATGTCGCTCCAGTCACAAGTATCTCACCATGCCCCCAGCCAAAAGGGGGGGCACGGTGTTCTACGTTCACCCGTTGCTCAAGTCACAGGTGGCTCACCATGCCCCAGCCAAGAGGAGAGGGCATGGTGTTTTACGTTGGCTTTCCCACAACACCTAATACCCAACCTAAAATACTATTTCAAAGTTCACATCAATCAACTTTGATCACCACTCTTTATATATTTTAACCCAAACACCTAAAATAGAGTGAACTTAACTTATTGAGTTATGATAGTTCATACACACGCTAGGTCCCATGTCGGTTATTTGGTTGTTTGAAATGTAATGGTAGCATAATGAGTCAGTCTATAAGAATGGGCTTGACATCTTTCATTTTATATGCAGGATTTTAAATCACAAAACTCTACCAAAACACTATAATCATAACAACATATATCAAATCATGAATCCATAGATAATATCAAACATCCAAAACTTCAGCGTTACATGTAAACAGAATCAATGATAACAAACTAACAAGTCTGTGCTCCCACCAAAAAAGAAGAAAGAACAAGAAGCTAGCATAAATCACTAAACTTATAATTTGGCTCAAATTAGGCAAAACACCATAACGAAAAAGCAAATCACCTTCCTCGATCAATCGCCCTTTCTACGGAAAGAACATCCTTCAGTGAGTCTAGCACGGCCACCAGTCGGCTGGCACAACACCGTCTGGCAGTTTCCACACACCACCACCGTTTGCGAGTGGCTAAACACGGTCGTTCTGTTAACAGAAATTATCAAACAGATTAAAAAAGAAATAATCTAAACAACGAATTAAATATAAACAGTTATTAACCAACATAAACACTCACATGTTAAAACAACCCTGGCACTTAACGTCCTGCATATATGAAATCAAACGAGATTAGACTACAATTATCAAACAGAAGATGTGTAACTGAAACAATACCATGAAGAAAGAGTTGGGAGACTGAACAAGACGCTTCAGCTTGTGCTTCCTTTTCTCCAACTCAGCTGGTGGATTCAGCAGATCAACATCGTTAGGCAAAACCTGCAATTTTTTCAGATCGGTTGAGTTATTCAACGAAATCTAGAACATAATCGACGTAAGACGTATTAGAAATCAAATCATAGGAGGTACTAACCATCTTGATTCGAGATTTGTCGAAGGATGACGGTCTTGAAGAACGACGATGCAGCTGCTTACAAAAACCCTAGATAAAATTGAAATCGGCGCAGGATGATTCTTATATATATGCCTTTGAAAGGCGTCGCAACCGTTTGATATTGTCTACGACTATCGGCCGTTAGATCTAGGGCACGACCCAGCCCGGAAATTTTTTTAATGGTCTTTAAAAGGTCTACAGGTTGGGCCGTGAAACCGACTCCATTTTATATCAATACAGGCCCAGGCTCTTTATTTTTATATTTAGGAAAAATCAATAATCAAGTAATTCAAACATTTTACGTAAATAAAAACTATTTAATTTTTATTTAAAGTAAGGATGCATGTATTCATTTGTGTAGAATGCATGGTTTTTTTAGTTTTCGATATTTTATACTAGATTATATACCTATGTATTAATAAAAAAAATATACAATAATGTGTAAAAAATTAAAATAATATAAAAACAATAAATAAAAATATTTGTTAATTAAGTAATAATTAAAATTAAAATTTTATATTATTTGTTTGAAAAATAAAAACATTAACATAATTAAATTTTAAAATTCATATTTACTTAAAATAAGAAAAATTAGAAGATTTTGATATGAAACAATATGGTGATGACATGTGACATTCTTTTGAATCATTTGTTATTATGTGATGTGTGATATTTTTAAAATCTTTAAACTTTAAAAGTTAGCATACATTAAAAGATAGGGTTAGTATCATGTATTTTTATTTATTATAAAAATAAGACTAGTTTAAAAAAACAAATAACTATGGTATATGTAAACGGTAAATATATATTAAACCAGTAGATTAGGCCCGCTCTTTGTGGCGAGTTTTATTTCATTTTCTAATCAAAACTAAAAAATATTGTGTAAGCAATACTTCGCAAATCCATGGTACATTTAGAACCTAAAAAAATCATGTTTTTTAAGCTATGAGAGAAAACTATTTATAAAGATTTATAATTAAGAATTAAAAATAATAAATATGAAAATTTAAAAAAAAAATGCGTTGACTTTGGCAAAGGGGCATGCTGCGGGCAACAAACGAACCAGCGAGGGATGGCAAAGCGCCAGGCATCGAACCCATGTTGATCGGGTGCGTGTGATATGCAAAGACCACCAGGCCAGCGCCCGATCTCTGTATAATCTATGGATCGAGAAGCTAATATGCACAAACAAATCGTGAAAACACAAAAAAAATAAAAATAAAAAAATAAGCATGCGACTATGTTACAACACTTTTTTATTATATGGTATAATAATACCTTAAAATATATACCATTGGTATATAGTGTATGTAGACTATAGTATACCCTTGGTTTGTAACATACCCAGGTTTCAGGATGCCCCTGATATCTAACCAGATTGGTATCTCTAATCTTATTTTTAAATCGGAGTAAGTTGCAACGGAAAAACTTTTGGATCGATCTTTTAAAAATGTTCAACCCAAGGGTTGTGTTTGAACAATTCCAATTTCCTTAGAATAAAATTATCTTTTATATATTTCGAGGTTAAATACTCGTCTGTGTACAAAATAAGGTTTAAAACAATTACATAACCATCGTGCATTATCTGAGCATATATTTTGAGCCACAAGGTAGGTATATATGCCTAGGAACATTATCCTTTAACCTAGGTATTTTGAGCCACAAGGTAGGTATTGTGTACTTAGTTTCCCTTTTTTTTCAAATCGAACCACACCCTTCCAGGTTGATATCTTTAGTAGAACTTTATCGCCCACATTAAATTCTCGCAGTTTTCGTTTTTTACCAGCACAACTCTTTTGACGATCGCGAGCTACTTTCAAATGTTCATGACTTGTAAAACTTTGTTGTTGTTTCCTGAAATATCTCAGGACCCGAAAGTTGATTTTCTCCGATTTATACCCAACAGACATGTGTTATGCACTTTCTATCATATAAGGCTTCAAACGGTGCAGCCTTAATGTTAGTGTGATCGCTATTGTTATACACTAATTCAATGAGAGGTATGTGGTTATCCCAACTTCCTTCGATATCCATCACACAGGCTCAGAGCATATATTCAAGAGTTTGATAGTCCTTTTCCCTTTGCCCATCTCAAATTCCTCACCTACGATTAAAGGAAACCGAAGTAAAGTGCAAGCCAAAGTACGAGGCCTCGGTAAATACCAAAACTATGCGTCCCACTAAAAATCCCTAACCTTAATCCGACATTTTCATGAACTCCTGCCACTGATTATATTCTCGAAGGGGTGCAAGTCTAAGAAATCTCTCTTAATATGTTACTCCCATGTCAATCGTGGTATGCCTCTGCTCATCTTCCCTTCTAATGTGAGGGTTTCCACACTCCTTACATGTGTTGTCATATGTCTCCTCTGAACATGCTCGAACCATCTCAAGCTCTCTTCCCCTGTCTTATCTGAAACGCGTGCTACCCCTAAAAACTTAATTCCTTATCTTGTCTAACATTGTGTGCCTACACATCCACCTCAACATTCTCATATCTGCTGCCTCCAACTTTCCGCTTGTTTCTTCTTCATTCCATCGTAATTCAACCTTTTGCTTTTAAAACAAATAAAATCAGTTTTGTTACCTTTGTATTAAGTTTGCTTGGTCACAATTTCAAACGTAAGTATAAATTAGAAACTAAAATTAATCTCGAAGTTATTTTCTACATTTAACTATCATTAAATTGTAGTTAAAAATTGTGGTCAACGCTGGAATCGGTTTCTTGTTGTTGGTGGTTTTGATTTGACAGATAGGTCTTGAAAATGTGTAGTGAAATTACAATCCAACGGTGGTAAGGCGCGCAAACACATCACTCAATCCTCTCAGATCAAACCTACCACTCTTTTCACTTTCCGACTCAGCTCACCACCACAGTGCACTCAGATCCCACTCCCGATTTAATCCTCGCCGGCAAAATGTTACCGCCGGAGCTCCAACCTCATTCCTATCGCCCCTACATCTCTCCTTCCATCAGCACCCCCAACTTCCCCTCCACCTTCAACAACGGTTTCTCACCCGAACGGAACCCTAGCCCTATTTACACCAACGGCGGCAGCAGCAGTAATCGCAGATCGCTCAAGAACTCTCGCTTCACTCCGTCTTCCTTCGTCCACAACGCTAGGATCGCCATCGCGCTTGTGCCATGCGCTGCCTTCCTCCTCGACCTCGGCGGCACTCCGGTCGTCGCCGTCCTAACCCTAGGGCTTATGATCGCTTACATTCTCGACTCGTTGAACTTCAAGTCCGGCTCCTTTTTCGCGGTTTGGTTCTCTCTCTTATCTGCACAGATCGCTTTCTTCTTTAGTTCGTCTTTGTTCCTGACCTTCAATTCGATCGTTCTCGGTCTCATCGCATGCGGTGTATGCAGTCTGGCTAATTTCCTGATCGGTGTTTGGGCGTCTCTTCAGTTTAAATGGATTCAAATCGAGTATCCGACTATCGTCCTTGCTCTCGAACGCATTCTCTTTGCCTGCACACCTTTCATAGCTTCTGTTCTTTTCAGCTGGGCAACTGTTTCTGCTGTTGGTATGATCAATGCTTCCTATTATCACATGATTTTTAACTGTGTTTTCTACTGGTTGTACTCAATTCCCTGGGTTTCATCATTTAAAATGAAGCAAGAAGTGAGTTACCATGGCGGAGAGGTCCCCGATGATAATTTAATCCTCGGTCAGCTCGAGAGTTGTTTACACACTCTGAACTTACTATTCTTCCCTTTAATGTTTCACATTGCATCTCACTATTCCGTTATGTTTTCATCGGCTTCTACAGTTTGCGACTTGTTCCTTCTTTTTTTCATTCCCTTTTTGTTTCAACTGTATGCCTCCACCAGAGGGGCGCTCTGGTGGGTCACCAAGAGTGAACATCAATTGCGGAGTATTCGAGTTGTGAACGGTGCTGTTGCTTTGGTCATTGTTGTTGTTTGCTTGGAGGTCAGGGTTGTTTTCCATTCCTTTGCTCGGTACATTCAGGTTCCATGGCCGTTGAATTATCTTCTCGTCACAGCCACAATGCTAGGAGGGGCTGCTGGTGCTGGTGCTTTTGAAATGGGCATGATTACTGATGCTTCTAGTTCATTGGCTTTTACTGGTTTGGCTGTCTTTGTGAGTGCTGCTGGAGCAATCGTTGTGGGATTTCCTGTGCTGGTACGTCATTTTTAATCAAATGATATTTTTTAAGTCTCAATGTTATATTTCCTGTGTTTGCATACCTCTGCTGGTTAACTGCCATTTTGCATTGTAAATGCTATGGCTTATCTTATAAACTTGCATTGCTCTACAACCAGATTATGAAAAGTAATATAATTTCTGTCTTCCTTTTCTCACCCAGTATGTGCATTGTTCTAATTGAAAACTCTGAGCCATCAGTCTCTCCAGTTTTCTTCTAATTAGCTAGTTAAGTCATAAGTGTCCAACCATATTGATTGACAATGAAGTGGGTTTAATTAAATTAAGGGTAATCGGAGTAAGTGGACTAGAACTGGTTTACTATTTAAGTGGCTAAGTGAATCAAATATCTAAACAACTTTTCTCCTACCCTTCTTAGTTTATGGCTAAGGGACAAATCCAAGCCAGACTATCAATAACGCAACCATGTTTCTTAGATTAGTTCCGTACTTCCGTAGGTCGATGTTCTCCCATAATGCAACTTAAACTAGATCACCTAGGAAACAGTGGTACAATAAACGTTAGTCAATTATTGGTTTTTCACAAGACTAACAATGACGGTATATTATCTGATAGCAATGACCAGTTTGTTAACACTTAACATTGGTGATGTGGACAAATTTTTCTCTAGAAGTTCATGGTTATTCAAGTATTTTATATCTTGTTGCTCTTGCATGCCCTAGTCCTTCCTACTACCTTGTATGAATGGTTACATTCCATGTGATGGCTTCAAGTTGAGAATTGAGATAGTTCCATCCGCTCAAAAAATAGAGTTTATGTGTGTGGTTTCCTCCAATCTAGTCGTGATGCTTGTTATTTTATTTAGCAAATGCTTCTAGAATAATGGACATGCTTGGGTTTTGGAGCGTTAAGCATTGTTATCAATTCATGAAGCTTAGTTTTAGGGCTAAAAGATTATAGGTTTCGTAGAAGTAGTATTTGATTCTTTTGAATTATTGGAGATCTACTTAGTGTGGATAGGTGCATAAAACATGTCACTATATAATATAGTGTTTTGGTTTGATATCATTCTTTTGTATTGATAGTTAATTGCTAATTCTACCTACCAAACAAAAGGTAATATTGACTTCAAAGAAGCAACCAATATAAGGTTCACAATTTTATTTTTCATTTAAACTTTGTCGAGGTTAATAAATATACTTAGTTACTTACATCCATTTCACTACCCGTTCATGTTTTTACTCTTTTCAACATGGAAGACCATTGGCATGATAGAACGTCCAATACTTTGTTAACTAAACGTTCAGTTTGTTTACACCTCTACTTTTAATTAAAAATTAGTGTGGTTGGAGAATGTTTGTGGAGTTTTATTGATAACTTTAATGTGGGATAATCATGAGATTGTAAGGGAGCTTGATGACTTTTGTTGATACCATTATACCCAATAGAAAATCTATATGCGGTATGCTCATAGGAAGGGTTGAAGGTTGCACCAAGAAAGAATGAAATAGGTAATGCTCAGGGGTCAAATTGTACACATTTCTTCTAGGCGATAGGCATAATATGGCGTATTTAGCTAATGTTATTCTTACTTGTTGGTTGTCTTACAAATTGAGGGAGAGCATACCGGTCCTTGTATATAAGAATAAAGGAGATATTATAACATCACGAGTCATCAAGGGATCAAGGTTAGGAGCACAGATAAAATTTTGTGATGGGTTATTAAACGTAGATCAAGTGTGGGGACTAATTTACTTTAATTGATTGTGTTTATCTAGGCCAATACTGCAGACTTTTTTAGAACCGTTGGAAACTCAACAACTCCAATTGAATATCCTGAACATATCTCATCTACATTACTATGAAATAGTGAGTACATAACCTTTGGGAAACCAAAACGTTGAACATGAGCAAATTTGAGGTTGTTTAATCATCTACAAGTTCACACGAGTGTGTGTTAGACCTAGACTTTTGGTTATGATTAAGCTTACAATTAATGTCTTGTAGGGTGTAACCGTGAACCAAGGGTTCACGGTTTTGGTTATGATTAAGCTTACAATCTATATGCGGTATACCCTAACCGAATAGGGTTAGCGGTTGTTTTTTACTTTTCTTTGTAATTCTCTTGATCAATCCAAGTGTTTACTTTGAATCTTTGTGTCTTGAATCACCACAATCAATAGTTTCCGCCTATTGATTGTGAGACTTGATATCGTGTTTGTGTTAGTGTGTTTATTCGAAGATCCATTCATTTTGGGACTTACAGTGTGCATTGATGAACATTACCTGTGTGCCTAAGGGGGTATAACCTCTTTGTGTTTGTTTTGGTTTCTCTGCTTATGACTCTTTTTCGGTTCATTTATGGCCTGATTAGTTTGGAATAGAAGCCTTGTCTTTGTTGTTCAATTGAAGATGGATATCAACCTATCAAACTGACAACAAAATAAATACACAGAGTATAGAAAAGAAAGTTGTAACTCGGGGGAAAGAACCACACTTGGTCATCTACACATTATTTTTTCTAGAGCGAAAAATTAGACATAACTTCAATACCTATAAATTACAATTAGATATGTCATAAAATCTTATACCATTGGTTTGACGGATTGAAGTTCAACACACCCACCCTCAACTGCGGAAAGAACAAGGAAGACGCTGGAAAGTAGAGGAAGAACAAAAAAGCAAACCAAAAACCCAGTTTTGTTCAGCAACTGTTTGAAACCATTACATTCTAGAACTTTTGAAGTTTTTGGATATTGGTTTGTTTTAGACTACTTGTAGTATGTATATGTATGTACCTGCTGGATTCATATGTTTTAAAATTTGTTGAATAAAGTACCCCTGTCCTTGTAACGGACACACGCAATATATAGCTGATGTTGAATTAAGTGTTGACTGTTGACTTTACACATACTCTTAGATCCTGTCAGATAAACTTCACCAGTAAGCCTTTTTGTCCCAAATGGTTATCTAGTCTGAAAATGAACTTTTTTTGATAGTGCGTGAGAAGTCTTGTAATATTAATCTTCAATCACCCTGTTGCAGTTCATTCCACTCCCTGCAGTAGCTGGATTCTATTTGGCTCGTTTTTTTACAAAGAAAAACCTCTCATCATATTTTGCATTTGTCGTGCTTGGAAGCTTAATGGTGACATGGTTTGTAGTGCATAACTTCTGGGATCTAAATATCTGGCTGGCAGGCATGTCATTGAAATCCTTCTGTAAACTTATAGTTGCTGATGTCATATTAGCAATGGCTATTCCCGGTCTAGCTCTTCTCCCACAAAAGCTTCATTATATAACAGAAGTCGGTTTAATTGGTCATGCCTTACTTCTATGCCACATTGAGAATCGTTTTTATACTTATTCTGGCATTTATTACTATAGTTTTGATGATGAGGTCATGTACCCAAGTTACATGGTTGTTCTAACAACTTTTGTGGGATTGGCTCTTGTGAGAAGACTTTCTGTTGACCATCGAATTGGACCAAAAGCCGTTTGGGTGCTAACTTGCTTGTACTCATCAAAGCTGGTCATGTTGTTTATGACATCAAAAGCTGCTTTATGGGCATCAGCTGTTCTTTTATTGGCTGTTTCTCCCCCGTTGCTTCTGTACAAGTATTTGCTTCACCTTAATTCTCAATTTTAGGCGTTAATTTTACATTTTTTTAAAAACGTATTATAATCTGCAGGGATCGATCAAGAACAGCCTCAAAGATGAAACCGTGGCAAGGATATTCACATGCTGCGGTTTTTGCTTTGTCTGTCTGGTTTTGTCGTGAAACAATATTTGAAGCTTTGCAATGGTGGAATGGTAGATCGCCATCTGGAGGGTTACTTTTGGGATTTTGTATACTTTTGACAGGATTGGCTTGTGTTCCTATTGTTGCTCTTCACTTCTCTCATATCATGGTAAATAAAATCTTCTTATTCTTTCTCATGTCGAGGTGGCGAGATGAACTGGTCGGGTTGACCCACAAAAACTTCTTTTTCATTTTGTCCATTTATTAGTAACTGTCAATGCATTAAATACGGTTTATAAAACTATTTCATTACAATAATATCTATTTTTTAGTTAAAACAATTTACGTGGTTGTAAGCATTAAAAGTACACTTAGAATGACTTTCAACCAATTAGGATTCATAACCCAGTCATAAATAGTTGGGTAGAAATAGCCACCTCGAGTTTTTGGCTACTTTCTTTTAAGGGACAATTATTTATACCCTCCTAAAAGTCTAAAATTTCATACACATCCTTCTAAATTTCATCATATCTACCCTTTTAAAACGCTAAAATATCATATTTAGTAATTCCATAGTAAATAAGTATAGTAGCATATTTCACGGAATAAATGGAAAGAACAATACACACTGAAATGATTCACAGTAATACCATTTTTTTTCTGTTTACTTATTCAGTAAAACAGTTTGTTATTAAAAATTGATATTTTTTAGTATTTCTAAAGGGTAAATGACATTAAGAGTTTTAGAAGGAGATATATGGAATTAATCCTTCTTTTAATGCTGTCTTTAAGCTGTTTAATATCCTTTAACTTAACTCATATGTTGACCTTTTATTAATCTTTTTTCTTGTATGCAGTCTGCTAAAAGAAGCTTGGTACTAATTATAGCAATGGGCCTCCTTTTTATAGTTATGCAACCGCCGGTTCCATCTTCATGGACATACCATTCTGAATTAATCAAAGCCGCCCGCCAATCATCTGATGACATCTCAATATACGGTTTCATCACATCAAAGCCTACATGGCCATCATGGCTACTTATGTCAGCAATTCTGCTCTCACTTGCAGCATTCACGTCCATTATTCCCATCAAATACGTAGTCGAATTAAGAATGATTTTCTCAATTGCAATGGGAATCGCTCTTGGTGTTTACATTTCAGCAGAATATTTCCTTCAAGCAACCATTTTGCACATCCTTATTGTCACAACCATGGTTTGCACCTCTGTATTTGTGGTCTTTACCCACCTCCCATCTGCTTCAAGCACAAAGGTCCTACCATGGGTGTTTGCTTTACTGGTGGCTCTATTTCCAGTCACATATTTGTTAGAGGGTCAGGTCAGGGTCAAGACCCTCCTAGCCAAAAGCGGGGTCGGTGACATGGGTGAGGAAGACAGTAAGCTAACCGCCTTGCTGGCGGTCGAGGGTGCAAGAACGTCTCTTTTAGGGTTGTATGCTGCAATTTTTATGCTTATAGCACTTGAGATTAAGTTTGAGCTGGCATCATTCATGCGTGAAAAAGTGAACGAGAAGGGCGGCGGCATTAGACATAGCCAATCTGGTCAAAGCAGCGATTCTAGTTCTACCTTCCCGCCTAAAACAAGGTTCATGCAGCAACGTCGGGTGTCTACTGTACCCGCTTTTACAATCAAACGTATGGCTGCAGAGGGTGCATGGATGCCAGCTGTGGGCAACGTGGCAACCGTCATGTGTTTTGCCATATGTCTTATCTTAAATGTTAATCTCACCGGCGGGTCAAACCGTGCAATATTCTTATTGGCGCCTATACTGTTGCTGCTTAATCAAGATTCAGATTTTGTCGCGGGTTTTGGGGACAAACAGAGGTATTTCCCCGTTACAATTGTGATATCGGGCTATTTGGTTTTGACTTCGGTTTACAGCATATGGGAAGAGATTTGGCAAGGGAACGTCGGTTGGGGGATGCAAATCGGTGGGCCAAATTGGTTTTTCGCAGTGAAAAATTTGGCGTTATTGATCTTTACGTTCCCGAGTCATATAATGTTCAATCAGTTTGTGTGGAGTTACAGGAAGAGGAATGACTGGACTCCTTTGCTTACAATACCCCTGAATTTGCTTCCATCTATAATCACTGATGTGGTGAAGGTTAGGATATTGGGGTTGTTGGGGATGGTATATTCCTTGATCCAGTATCTAATATCCAGACAACAATATGTGTCAGGATTGAAGTATATCTAGAGATTAGAATATAAAGAGAGAAAAAAGAACATTTGTACAATTAGTGCTTTTCGGATTCAGGCAAGTAAAGTGGTGTTTTTCCTCTTTATGTTACATGTTTGTTAAACTGTAATAATCATACATAGGACATCATTTTGATTTTTTGAGGTAGTGAAAAAGGTTTTATAAATTACACATAAGTCATGATAGGGACGTGTGGAGGAATAACATGAGAAAATCGTGTATATATTATGTAACTAGGTTAGAATTTCGTGTATTACACGGGTTAAGTAAATGTAATGTCATATATTTAATAATAAAAAAAATTATGTCTTTAAAAGTCCGTGTATTACACGGGTTGAATAAAATATAATGTAATTTGTTAACACATACATTTGTTAAAATGGAACAATGTGAATATGTAAGTACATGATTAAAGAGTTTTTATTTGGATCTTACATGGCTATAAAATTGTTTTCAGTTTGTAGAATTTATAAAAATATGATAGAACAATTTAATTGATGATAAACACAGTTTTAAATTTAAAAATCTATAGATAAAAATTGAAACTAATAATTAATTTAGTTGCCTAAAATAGTGGAGTTGATTATTACTAGGAGAGAGAAGCGGGAAAATAATAATATGGAGGCCTAGAAATATGACAGTGTCCTTAAAACCTTGATTTATCAGTATGTATAGATAATGAATCATTGCTCACATATCTACTTTCATTCACGTAACATATGCTTAAATCTTAAACCCTATTAAATTTATGTTTATGTCTTAGGGGCTATTCGGTAGCCTCTTCATGATTTCATTAAGAGGTTTACCTTTAAAAACCTCATTTCTTATCTGGTATAGCCTTGTGTGTCCACACATCTGTTGAAAATTATGGACACGTATTCGCATGTACGTGAATATGAGAGGACCATATTTATGTGGAGGTAAATATGGAGGGGCTAGTTTGACAAGTTGTGATTAAATTAGTTAAGTTTTCTAATTGCATTATAATTAGTATGGTAATGTTTTGGCTAACAAGTTAAGGTTAGTCTATATAAACTATAAATTGTAATTAAGTGTTAACCGTGTTAGGGTTATCATTATGTTCAAGTGTTAACCGTGTTAGAGTTATCACTGTATCAAGTTTTTGAGTTAGTTTTCTTGATTAATAAAATTCTTTGGGAGCCTATCCAAATTATTGTGTTCGTGTTAATCGATCGGGACTTGAACATCCACCTCTGAATCATCATCTCTATTAACTCTATCTTTTGAACATGTGTCTTCTTGATGGTATGATAGTCTGTTCCGTATAAAATTTAAAGAGTTAAATACGGTTTTTTTTCATACGGTTTGGACAAAATAAACATTTTACTCAAAAAGTTTTAATTTGACTTTTTAATCCATTAGTTTCATTTTCGTTTCAATTAAACCCATGCGTTTAACACCGTTAGACTTTCCTATTAATGATGCTTTAAGGTTTTACGTCAGAACGACCGCCGTTACGACATATTATAATGTTCGCGTGTTAATATTTGGAATCGTCGCGAAATTCCCGGCGCAACACGAAGAGTTATCTTAAATTTCTTTTCTTTGATGACAAGGGGTAAAGAGTCTTTTCCTAGTTTTTCACCAACAAAATCCGTCGGCATCCCAACTAAAACAGTAAGCTAGGTTGATTAGGAGAACATTTACAAAATCAATCTTAACATTCTTTCTTCAAATTTCAAGATTCTTTCTTTGCAACGCTGATTGTTTCTCGAATGCTTATCCGATCATCTTCCGGTAACTTTACTGGAAACCCTATCATCTTAAATGTCTTGATTTTGATCGTTAGTTACATATATTCTTTGCTATTTCCGGCATTTCTGTCATCGATCATTCGCATAGGCAAATCGAATCAAATATGTATGATGGATAATAAGATGCTAGAATGTAAAATTGTTTTGTTCAATTGCAGTTTCAGACTATCTGATTGCACAAAAAAGGATCTAGAATTGATAGTGTGAAGAGATGGATTCTATTTGCTGCTGTCAATGTGATGATGAATTTGAAGAGTTTCCAGCTAATGCTGTATATAGACACTGCATCTGCTTAAGATTCTTTTTCCACCAATTATTTTCTGGGGTAAGCACAGTTTTCACAATCCCAGTTCTTCCTAATGGGGCTAAAAAGGTGAAGTTTTCTCAACTTCTTAATGGGGACAAACTATGTAGTCAAAGGCTCCAAACGAGACGAGGCGAGGTACAAGGAAACCGCCTTGCGAATTTGAAACAAACAAGCTTGAATTTGCAAAAAACATGTCTGAACCAGCCTAAACTTGTCTAAAACAGCCTAAACAAACCAAAAAACAATTCCTAAAACATGTCTAAAACAGCTAAAAATGGCATGTTTACACGGTGCGCCATGCTTGTTTAGGGGACTCACTTTTAAAGCGCCTTGCATCTGGGCTCAAGGCCCACCCTTTGCTCCTTCGACTACCTAGGGTACAAACTTCCAAAAGTTCTTATTTAGATGTTGAAGATGATTATTTGCACATCTAAGTCCAGTTTAGCACTTACTTTAGAAGGTCTTTTTCTTAACCAAAATGTAATTGAAAGGTTGTATCCTCTTCTGAGAGAAGAAATACTATAGGTCAAACGATAAGAAATAGAAACGAACTTTATACTAATTCTTCATTCTAGCAACCAGCATCATTAGGTGCAAAATAGGAACCAAGCTTACATTTTATTACTAATTTTAGCAACCAAGTTACAGTGTATTACCACTTGCAGCAATAAATAACAAGTTCAACAGGGTAAAGATCATCTTTTTTGCTGATTTTTTTAAAGAAGTTACTAATGTAGTCTCTTATTTGTCATTATAGTATATGTATATGTCACGTGACATCGGATGTGGCATTTAATAGTTATTTATAAATAGAGTTTTTGAAGAAAGTCTTTTTTTTTTCAAAATTGTAACTAACTTTAAATTTTAATTGAGCATTTTCTTGCATATATGGTATCTCATGTGGCGGCAGGCAAAACAATAATCAGTGCCATATCAGCCGTTTACATGTAAAATCAGTTAAATGATGGTGGTTGCTAAAATTGATAATAAAGTGTATGTTGTTTTCCCTTTTGTGTGTAACTAAAAGTTGTTTGCTGGAAGCGGGAAAAGGTTACAATTTGTTTCTAATCCCTGCGGTTTGCCCAATACTATAATACCCATGATAGAAACTCAAGGAAAGTTGGTTACTTTTTTTATATAATTAGCCCATTGTTGTATGGCTAATGATTCTTAATCCGACTATTGGTACAATATACAGTATGGCGCATTTTTTCAAAGGATTGAAGGACTACCCGTATCATCACCTATTCAAGGAACTGCTTCATCTTCGGGTGTTGGTTTTTCACTCCCAACTTCTTTAAATGATGAAAATCATCCGTCTACAAGACCCCTGCCTTACGATTCTGACCATAGATTCACACATTTGCCACGTGGCCTAGTTTCTAGACATGAGAAATCAACGACTCATTTTCAAGAAGATTCACAGTCTGGTATTGAATTTGCAAAGAGAAAATCCGGTCTTGATTCTACAGATGAAGATTCTAAAAGTGGTAATTTAGAATCTTTAGAGAAATCTTTGAAAGTCAAAGCCTCAGAAGGGCTACTCTATGAGCAAACTTCAGATAATGAAGATGTTTGCCCAACATGTCTTGATGGTAAATTCTTTAATATGATATTTTCATTCACACTTCTTGTTAAATGGTAAATTGTTTGTATAACAAGGCTATGAAAAAGTGCAGAATATACTTTGGATAATCCTAAAATAGTGACACAATGCTCTCATCATTTTCACCTTGGTTGTATATACGAATGGATGGAAAGAAGTGACACTTGTCCGATGTGTGGCTTGGTACTGTTGATGTACCTAATCGGCTCATGCGTTTTGATCGGTTTGTTAATCTTGAATTGGCTTATTTTTGTTATATCTTTGTTATTTTTCAGGTGATGGAGTTTTGTCAGAGCCCGTAGTTATTACTTATTCGGTTATAAAGTAAAAAGAGGTTACAGTTTACCATATTGTAGTGTTAATAATGCAAATCAGGTTACGGTTAAAAGCTAACTGAACCGCGTTTGTCTAATCTTATGGTATCTATAGTTTCAACTGGATGTGTTCTTATTATGTGTGATGATTAAAAGAATGTGTTTCTCTTTGATGGGTTTTTATCTGTTTGGGTGAAAAAAGAAATAATGTTACAGTTGGTAACAAGAATGAGTGATGGAGTAATACAAAGACCCTAACATAGGGTTGTTCAAATAGCTTGTAGCTTGAAACTCTTGAAACTGGTGTGTTTGCAAACCAAGTCATGGCTCTTTTACAAACCGAGCTAACTTGTCTTGGCTTGAATTATTTAATTTTTAATCTATTATGTGTGTATAGATATAACTAGCTTAAAATCCCGTGTATTACACGGGTTAATATAATATAATATAATATTATATATTTAATAATAATAAATTTGCCCGTGTATTATAGTGATTGATAAAATATAACGTTATATACTTAGTAATAAAATGTTTATATCTTTAAAAACTCGTATATTACAAGGGTTGAATACATTAATTTTTATAGTTTGACTTATATCAATATTTAGTTAGAAACAAAAGTTACTTAATTAAATTTTAAAGTTTTTTAAAATAAGAGATAATTTAAAATAAATGTGTTTTATTAATATATTAATATTTTTTTAAATATTAATCATTATTAAAAAAAGAAAGATGTATTTAATAAGAGAGATGGGGGAAATAAATGTAAGATTGAATGTAAGAGTGACAAGTGATAAAAAATTTAGTTTTTATTAGTATAGAGATTGTTTGCCAGTGGTGGAATAATAAGAAGGGGTTGGACTATAAACACATCCTACTTTAGTAATTTTTTTTAAAGGCAAAGCGAATCGAAATCCAACCGAAGAACAGGGTGGCCCTGACCCCAGGAAGAAACCCGCCACCAGGAAAGCCCACTGACTCACCCAGAGTATTTATGCCTCAGACGGGATTCGAACCAGTGACCTCCCAAATGATGAGGCTCTTAGGTTACTACTAGACCAAGAGGCCAATAGTTTCTACTTTAGTTATGAACCCCATTGTACGAGGCCTATATGCCTGTATGAATAAGTGGATTTGACAAATACGATTAACATGACAACAGAGGGTGCATGCATAAAGTAAAAATCTTTAAAATAGGTGTTCGTATAACATGACCAAGTAACAAGTCATATGACAAAGACCTTGCCATCTTTTCCAATTTCTTATGATTTATGATCATTGTTTCGTTATGTATTTAATATAAAATACCAAACATAATCACTTGATAAGAACATGTATATTTAGTATTTAAGGAGAGCACTCTCAGAACACACTCATAACCATCCTTATATAATGCTAGTCAGATATAATGAAAGAAAGAGAGCCGGTTATACACTTATACAACTTTCGTTTTTTTTAACGGCTAACACCTAGACCTGTGGAGGATACTAGCAAAATTCTCATCGTCAGTACCACTTGTCAGGATTTAAAGAAGCTTGATGGTACGAACTTTCGTCTTAAACCCTAAAATTCAAAAGAAAAACAACTTTTTTTAAAAGCAACTTTCTTAAACCCCTACTCTTATCGGGAGCAGCCCCGGTGTTCCTGTGAGTCATGCATGTCTTTCCCAATGGGTTGAAACCGCAGCGGACTCGAACCCAAGACCCACTTAGGAGGAAACCCACAACTGGAAAAATCTCATGACTCAACCTGTATTATTTAGAAAGTCATAGGCTACAAGAAACACAACTAACTAGGAGGCAAATAAATACAGTTACTTTTCATCTACTTGACTCTTAATTGGGCATTAATGTTGAAAAAACTAGACTAAATTAAGAAAGCAACCTTTAAGTATATACTAAATTACATCCGCAGATCTTTATCTTCACTAATTATGCTAGACACCCTTTATCTAAATGGTTTGTATCAAATTATAACCTTTAGACTAACAGATGTTAGATTTTTCAGTTAGTTTTGTTTGTTTATTCCTATCCGTTTTCGTTTCCAGATCCACACACATTCGATAGAAACTTTGATTAATGTTTTTGTCGATAATTTGACTTAAAAGCAAGAATATAAGATTGAAGATAGTAGTTTTGATTAACATTATTAATGTTTAAAATTAGTTGCAATCACACAAAACGTGATTACGGTAAAAATTTTTTTATGAAAAAACGTGATTACGTAAAAATAATTACGTAAAAACGTGATTACGTAAAAAAAGTTACGTAAAAACGTGATTACTTAAAAAAAGCACGCATGAAGCGTGATTATTTTAAAAAAATTGACATTTATGCCATTTTTTATCTGTACGACGCGTTATTTCTTCAAAGTAATTACGTTTATGCCACCGCGTTATCCCCAACCTTAGATCATATTAATCGGACGGTTGGGGGCCCTTCGTACGATTTAGGCTCTTTGTACGATAACCGTCCCCTATATATGTATATATATTAATTTGTTAATCTATACTATATGATAAATAAATATTTTAAGGGGACACTTGTCATTCACACATTCATCCTCAATATTTTTTTTTCGACTCTCTCCTATTAATTATACAAGTTTTTTTAATTTTTTGAGTAAATTACACATATCGTCCTTTATGTTTATACCATTTTTCAGATCCCGTCCTTTAGCAAAAACATTATCAGGTATCATTCTTTACATTTACAAATATTGCACGTTACGTCCTTTGTCCCTAACTCAGTTAAATTTTTTCGTTAAGTATGGAGGCACATGAGGGTACTTTGGTCTTTTTACCTATTTATATAACAAAACAAAAAAAATTAAAATATAAAACCCAAAAAACCCTCTCTCTCTCCAACAAACACACACTCTTTCTCTCTCAACTCTCTCTCAAATCTGGTGACCACCACCGCCAAACACCACCACCGGCGGCCGCAATAAACGAGTGAATGTTCTGTTGCGACGCCTACGTGGTTCTTATCGGAGGAGATCGGAAACCTCGATTCGACGACGGTTAGGGCTTTAAAGTAGTTTTGGAGATCACGGCGGGCGGGAAGGGAGTCGGCAGCGGAGGAGCGTTCGATGCTGTTACGCATCTCTTTTAGGGTTTCGAGGTCGTCTTCTAGGTTCTCGTAGATTGCGAGCATGACGTTCGTCGCCGCCGCCGCCGACGCCGGAGCAGCCATGGTTGATGACGGATCGGAGTTTTCGTAGATTGATGAGGTCATCTTCTAGGTTCTCGTAGATTGCGAGCAAGACGACGACGACGTCGACACCGGAGCAGCCATGGTTCTCGTAGATTTCGAGGTCGTCTTCTAGCACACAGATTATCACGGTGGTGATGGTGGCGTTTGGCGGTGGTGGGCACCATATTTGAGAGAGAGAGAGAGTTGAGAGAGAAAGAGTGTGTGTCTGTTGGAGAGAGAGAGGGTTTTTGGGTTTTATATTTTAATTTTTTTTGTTTTTTTATATAAATGGGTAAAAAGACCAAAGTACCCTCATGTGCCTCCATACTTAACGAAAAAATTTAACTGGGTTAGAGACAAAGGACGTAACGTGCAAGATTTGTAAATATAAAGGATGATATCTGTCAATTTTTTTTGCTAAAGGACGGGATATGAAAAAGGGTATAAACATAAAGGACGATTTGTGTAATTTATTCTAATTTTTTTTATAATTTTTGTCCCCCGCCTCTCTCTCTCTCTTATTAATTATTCAAAATTTTTAATTTTTTTATAGTTTTTGTTTCCTATTAAATAATTATGATTTTTAAAATTACTTTTATAAAACGTTTTTTATTTTAAAAAAATAGGTTTATTCATAAAACATTTTTATAATTTGAACATTTCTTCATTCTTTTCTATAAAACATTTTAAAAAATAACTATATAACATTTTTAGAATTTACAAATTTATATATGAAATGATGTTTTATAACAAGTTGTATTTATTCAACACATGTAATACATGAGTTAAAACTAGTATAAGAATGAAGGGTAAATTAGTCATTTAACTAAAAAATCTAACGTCGGTTAGTCTAAAGGTTATAATTTGATACAAACCATATAGATAAATGGTGTCCAGTGTAATTAATGAAGATTAAAGTCTACGGGTGTAATTTAATATATACCTAATGATTGTTTTATGTAATTTAGTAAAAAAAAAAATAACACTTGATTAGTGAATCCGGATCAAGGTTTCAGCTGTTTTCAAGTTTAGCCCATAGAATTTTCCCTTATTTAAACTAAACCTCCTTAATAATATAATCGCAGTATCACTGTCTCTCCACCACTTCCTCTTCCATCGACTCCGGCTAGTCCGATGGAATTAGACCCCAAATTACTCAATGTCGTCACTCTCCTCATCGCCACCGTCGCCGCTGCTAAAATCATTTCCACCTTTCTAATCCCCAGATCTCGTAAACGTCTGCCGCCGGTGGTCAAAGCATGGCCGGTCGTCGGCGGGCTTCTCCGATTCTTGAAAGGCCCAATTGTGATGCTGAAACAAGAGTACCCTAAATTGGGGAGTGTTTTCACACTCAATCTGTTGAACAAGAACATCACGTTCTTGATCGGACCTGAGGTTTCAGCACATTTTTTTAAAGCTTCGGAATCGGATCTGAGCCAGCAAGAGGTTTACCAGTTCAATGTGCCAACTTTTGGGCCCGGCGTTGTGTTCGATGTGGATTATTCAGTCCGGCAGGAGCAGTTTAGGTTTTTTACGGAGGCTCTCAGAGTTAATAAACTTAAAGGGTATGTAGATCAGATGGTGTTTGAAGCTCAGGTACTTCACTTCTTTTCTCACTTTCTTTATTATCAAATCTAGGGTTTGTTAATAGGGTTGATGTTTTGAATTCGACCCAAACATGACCCATGTATTTGTTCGTGTCAAAAATATCAGCTTTAGCCCGGACACATCTAAAATGTTCTAACTTAAACACGCCTTTTAACCCGTTTATCTAAAGTAATTGTAAGTTGGTTGACGGGTCGACATGTGCAGGGTTGTAATAAATGGGTTAAACGGATTGTAAATGGGTTGATGGGTTGTAATAAATGGGTTAAACGGATTGTAAATGGGTTGGCAGGTTGTAATAAATGGGTTAAACGGATTGTAAACGGGTCGACATGTGCAGGGATTTTTATGTCTACTCTTCCTCAGCTACCAATAAATTACTGTATGATACGTGTTTTTTTTTCTTGTATGTTTTCGGTATTTTCTTTAAAAGAGGTTTTCCTGAGCCGGGGTCTCTGTGGCTGGCCTTTATCCAATTGAATAGAGGTAAGGTTTGCTGGTATCTCACCCTACCCTCCTTGGACCACTATGAGTGGAATTTTTTCTGGGTATGTTTGTTTGCAAACATGTCATCCTGAACCGGCTCGTTTATTAAATGGGTTGGATATGATATGACAACTCAAAACCTGATTATTTTCATGTCTTGTTCGTTTCATATAATCAAGATTCTCAAGTGGCATTATCTTTATGGTCATGAGTTTCCTCATATTATTATTTTGTGATATGCAGGAATATTTCTCCAAATGGGGTGACAGTGGTGAAGTGGATCTAAAACATGAACTAGAAAGCCTAATCATTCTAACAGCCAGTAGATGTCTACTGGGTGAAGAAGTTCGGAACAAGCTGTTTGATGACGTGTCAGCTCTTTTCCATGATCTTGATAATGGTATGCAACCCATCAGTGTCATATTCCCATACCTCCCCATCCCCGCCCACCGTCGCCGCGACCAAGCCCGCAAGAAACTTTCCGACATCTTTTCCACCATCATAAACTCCCGTAAACAAAGCGGCAAATCTGAAAACGACATGTTGCAGTGCTTTATTGATTCCAAATACAAGAACGGCCGCCCCACCACTGATTCTGAGGTCACTGGACTTCTCATTGCCGCCCTGTTTGCTGGCCAGCACACAAGTTCTATAACCTCCACGTGGACCGGAGCATACCTCCTCTGCAACCCGAAATACATGGCGGTTGTGATCAATGAGCAGAAAGACCTTGTGACAAAACATGGCGAAAAAGTGGATCATGATATTCTGTCAGAAATGAATGTTTTATACAGATGTATAAAAGAAGCATTGAGACTTCACCCTCCACTAATCATGTTGTTACGCAGCTCTCACTGCGACTTCACTGTGACTACGAAAGAAGGGAAGGATTATGACATCCCGAAAGGACACATTGTTGCCACGTCACCTGCATTCGCCAACCGGCTGCCACATGTCTTTAAAGATCCTGATACATATGACCCAGATAGATTTGGTCCTGGTAGAGATGAAGATAAGGCTGCAGGGGCATTTTCTTACATATCTTTTGGTGGTGGAAGACATGGTTGTTTAGGAGAACCCTTTGCTTATCTCCAAATTAAAGCAATCTGGAGCCATTTGTTGAGAAACTTTGAGTTGGAATTGGTTTCCCCCTTTCCGGAGACGGATTGGAATGCTATGGTGGTTGGTGTCAAAGGGGAAGTTATGGTTCGTTATAAGCAAAAAGTGTTGCAATGTTCATAGGTTCAGCACTCATTTTCTTGGTTTCTTTCCCTTGATTCTGGTGTGCTAAGGTTGTTTAATGTTAATGTTCTTTAATTGATTTATGTTTTGTTCAGAATTCGAAGTTTTGGTACCTAAGTTTATGGGAATGTTTAATGAATTGCTAATGTTTTGCAAAACAACTCCATGGATATGAAAACAGTTAAACAGAGGTAAAAAGTTGTGATCTTTATAATGTATAATACATCACTAGATTCTTCAGTTGGGTATAATGTTTAAAAGCTCGATGTCAAACAAAAGTGTTTTATCGATTAATCCTTGGTTCTTCAGAACAAAATCCAGTGCCCTTTGACCCTGTGGAAGATGTTAGTGTTAGACATGTTTATCAGGTTATTATATGAAGCTGGAGTAAAGAAAGTGATGCTACCGAAAATGTTGTAGGTTTTGGACCGCTCTTGTTGTAATCGTTTTCTGGATATCCAAGATCCGGGGGCACGATGATCCTAAACAAAATGGTTAAGATGTATGAGTCAAACAAATAACCTCATAAAAAAATGTCGTCGTAATGTTCTCATCATAAGTTGATATTTTACCTTCTAATGCCACCCAAAGACATGCCTGCAACAGCTTCCTCAAAAGCTGGTATCACCTGCAAGTGATCATTCTTTTTTTCAATTTCTGGATGAACAGAATCAACAGATTATGCTTATGATCATACTTCTTGCAACAAAACTTATTATCTAAAGGTAAAACAAAATTACCTACATACCGTTTATTTTTACCTAACCCGTCTCACAAAACTTGTCTCTTCTCACAGAAATGCCCTTTTTGCTCATTTTACATTAGGGTTAACTCACCAAAAGGTATGGAGCTTGTCAAGTATTGCAACTGTATGTGGCGAACTTCAATAGATCCCTTTTGGTGTATCAAACTTGCAAAACTTACTTTTTGATGTATTTTTGGCTACTTCAAAGGTAGAAAATGATGTAGTTGGCTACATTAAATGGTACAAAATGAAAGTTATCTACATCAAAGTGTAAGTTTTGAAAGTTTGAAGATTAAAAAGGAACTTTTGAAGTTCTCTATACACAATTCAAATAAGTGACAAGTTCAATACATTTTGATTCAGCTAACCCTTTTATCTAATAATACTTTATAGAATCATAACTTGTCAAACACTAAACACCTAATTATGATCAAAAACAACACAAACATGTCTAAACACTACTTTCTACAATCTGTTTTATTATCACTTCCAAAAGGCACATTCAAACTCCCCTTGATGCCACTTAACTAAAAGCAAAGGTAAAAACGAAAATACCTCATGGGCACCTAACCGGAATCTGTAAAAGGACTTATCATCTCCCTGCAAAGTTGTAAAACGGTAAATGCAAGTCTACAACTGAGAAAAACAACATTGCATCTTTACAATGATAGGTACGATTTTTTATTTATTTTTGAAACGGCACAATGACAAGTATGATATACCTCGAAAGAACCACCCTTGGTCTTGTTTCTAGCTTCAAAAATTCGACCATAATATCCAATTGTGTAGCCATCCCAATCAACCTAATGCATTCACTACATCAAAACTTTCTTCCCACATTTTACTTTTCTCTTCATCCAATATTTTTATTTTCTTTTATTTGCGTTGACGTGTTAAAATGATTTACATAAAAACATAAGCAGGGACGTACAGAAAGATTGGCATACCACTACAATGTCTCCCTTCTTTGGTATTACACCATTTCCTGCTCTCAAGTCCTGCATATTTTGAGTTTTTAAATTGAAAAAAAAAGTTTATAAAATGTGCCAAATAAAATAGATAAATAAAAGAAATTATGAACATCCTCCCTGGAAACAACCTTATACTGGAGTCCTGAGCTTGTCTCAGCATAATCAGGATACTTCATCTTTGTTTTTCCATAATCCTTCCCCTTTAAGGCCGGCACTGCAAATAGAAATATATACTCATTTTCTATAAAATAATAGATCAAAAAACTTTCAGCCCCATGTAGAAGTTACAAACATTTTGTAGATTCGCACACATTCAAAAGCAATTTTATAATGACAGTGCATACCTAATTTAGATTACATCTTGAAAGCGGTCATATGATATTGAATAAATCAGAAACACATGACCAGTTGCAACAAAATGGGCGTCAAGGGATGCTTTTTGGATGTGATAACCAATTCAAGTTTTTAAGTATTTGACAAATTCTGATTATGTAATCAACTAATCATAATCATAAATAATCAGATTCAGTTTCATTATACCCAAACACTAATATCCGATCATCCATGATGAAGATTCCCAGGATCTTTACTACCTAAATCTTGACAGGTATTTTGAAAGAAGCTTGCTTCATAATATTTCAAAGGAACCCGAATGACAGACAATATAACCCGAATGCAGATAACAAAATTTCCACTTAATAAAAGGAAAAAGAAGATTACTGTCAGCAAAATTAGATGCCAGAGCAACTCCATCTCCAAAATTACTTCCCAATGACACAGCTAATAGCCCCACAGATGACACCAACCACTTTCTTCGATCAATTTTAGCATCGTCCGATGAATCCCTTCCATCTGCATCAACCAATTACGTCAGCAGGTTACGATAGATCAACCAATATATTGAATAACGAATCCTTGTTACCAACCAGATAAAGAAGCCGATACATGGGTGGATTGTAGAATTGGGGATGATTTAGTCTGCTTGAGTACCCATTGCTGCAAAATTAGGGTTATAGGGATTATACAAAATAAAAATGTAGAAAGATAATGAAGTAAAGAGTACCGATGAAGAAGAGGAAGAAGATTTAGGGGTGAAGAAGGAGGGAATCGCTCCGATAGATGCTGCAACTGGAACCCCCAACACCATTTATTAGCAACAACAGTTCATAGACAGGAGGACATCAGAGGTTATGAGGGAAAGATAACGGCTTTAACCAAATTACCATCCTATCCCATCTCTCCCACCATACATTTTCAACCTTCAAATTAACGGCTTTAACCAATTTATATATTACTCTTTTTTATTAATGTAAGTTTATATCTATATTTTTTTATGTAAGATATTTAAAATCAGTTTAGTAAAGAAAGTGTTACAATAATTCGTTTAAAAATTAATTTAATAAAATATATCTAGATAGGCAGAGAAAAACTTTACGCTATAAAATATTATCAATGTATCGAAGCATCATTTTAGTTGTAGTTTTAACAATGTAGTGGATAAATGGTTCAATTTTGACGGGTTGATAGTTTAGGCCGTGGTTACTTTTTTTGCTTTATGGAAACTGTATAAAATTTATAGTTCTATTTATAACTCGGTCTCACAAAGTTGGCTTCAGATTATTATTAAAATATTTATTTATCAGAAAAAAAAAGAAATATATATTTAAAAAAAAACAGAAAAAGAAAATTATTTATAAAAAAAGTAGGACATGACCAAGAACCACCAGGATTCAGGGCACATAAAGATGAGGAAACTAATCTAAAACCCAAAACCAATCATCATTTCACTTAACAACTCCCATTACACACAATCTTTCATCAAGTATGTTGATGCAAATCAAATACTGGAAACAGATATTGAGGTTTACAGGCTGACTAATTTCAAGCAGGCTGTCAAAGCTTGTCTTGAAAGAAGCTACTCCTTCAAGCTCCAGCTGGGACCCGACATAACTCCAGTCGATCCCCAATTTCTCTAGTGCATTGTAAACTCCTTCAGCCTCTGATACATTTGAATCGATCGTCCTTCCCACTGAACCATGGTCAATAAATGCTTGCAGGGCTTGATCAGGCATGGTTGACACCTAAACAAGAAGATTAGTGCAAACCCGTTAGCGTTTGGTGTGAGTGTGTGACAACTAGGTACAGGTGGCAAGATGGGAAGTCGGGCTGGTTAGGTAATGGGCCAAAGCAGGTCTGGCTCGAACAGGTAATTTTTATACGTATCAGGTTAGATAAAACATTACCTGTACCAAACTCATTTATAGTAAAAGGGTCAAAGTTGTCACATCTAAAAACAAGAAGATTAAGACAACCCATTAGCATTTGGTGCCCGCTAGAGGTGGAAAGATGGGCAGGTTGGGTAACATGTCAAAATAGGTTTATGAACTATATATGAAAAACTAGTCCATCTACAATGGCCACAAAAAAATGTATTATCTCATTAAGAGATTTTTTGAATTAACTGCTTTTATGATGTTTTATGCATTAATAAATACATCGGGCTATTATTGACCCATGTAACGTGTTTCCTTTTAAGCTTCTTTTGTTTTCATTTTACCCGTTTGGCCTATTAGAGGTAAAACATGACCAGAATAAACGCGTCAAAATTGCCACCTGACAGTACCACTAAGTGTGCATATTACAGCAAGTTAGTCATAAGGCTCACCGTGTCGGGCCTAACAAGTGGGGCTACATAAAGGGTGTCAGGGTAAGCTGGGTTCTTGACATTGGTTGAAGCCCATAGCAACCTTTGCTTCTTAGCTCCTTTCTTCACAAGGGCCTCCCATCTTGGGCCCGAAAATTTCTTTTGGTAAAGCTGGAAAGCTAGAGCTGCTTGAGCATTTGCAGCCTGTAAAGTTGATCATACAGTGAAGAAACAAAAGTTTTATAGGTAAAACTTTTATTTCTTTACTTTAACGGTTGATAGTTTTTTACCTTGCCTCGAAGGTCAAGTGCCTCAAGTGTTCCAATTTTCTCGAGCATACTGTCGACAAGTGTGTCTACTCGACTAATATAGAAAGAAGCAACACTTGTAACCTTAGGTAAGTCATCTAGACCTGAAGCCTCTAACCCATCTAAATAAGCATCAATAACTGCCTCATATCTAGATAGAGAAAACATGAGCTGTGATAAATCAATAAAAAAACAAAAAAAGAGAAGGAATCAGTAAGAAATACAAGTTTAAAGTGGTTATAAAAACTGGTTATTGTGAATTCAAGTCGCGATATAATCATAAAGATAATCTATAAACTTACAGTTACATTAACACCTATTCCCAAAGAAATAACTTCTTTAACTGAAGGAACACAAGCTGCAGTTGCAGGGATTTTGATGTAAACATTCGGGCGATCAACCACTTTATGCAACCATTTTGCAGCATCAACAGTCCCTTGGGTATCATCAGCAAGCCAGGGTGAAACCTCAACAGAAACATAACCATCACCTCCATCTGTTTCATCATAAATGGGCTCAAATAATCTGCAGGCATCTTGAATATCTTTCACTACAAGTTCCCAATATGCACTCTCAATGTCTTTCCCACCCTGTACAAGTTCCCTGTGATTACATCATCAATTGTGAAATAAGTGCTAAGACGCCGAGCTAAACTAATAGTAAATATAAATTCAAACTAAATTATATGTGAAAGCGTTCTCTCGTTTCACACGATACCAAGGCAAATGATTATGTGATACTAAATAATTAGAATCAGATAATCAGCGGTAATAAAATGAGTCGAACGGGAGATGGTGTTTGGATCTTGCTCCGAAATGTGTTTGTCAAATTTTGATTTTTTAAGAAACCAAAAGAATATCTGAAGTGGTCATTGTAAGCATCTGAGGTAGATATAGCTTTCTGAAATATCTGTAATCAAATATAGAACATCTCATTAGAATTATCATAAATCGGAAATTTTTTACTTTTTTTTAAACGACTAACTCACACACTCTTTAAACCTATTCCTAAATCTACACCAATGTCTCGGACTTAAACTCTTAACCACTTGGAAACGAACACTTTTACCACACACATTGGTACCACTTGGCTACAAACCATTTGGTTTGTAAAAACAAATATTAACACAACCTAAAAGGTATTAATTACCGTCGGGTTGCTTGTAACGCCTCTCACACCACTCTCAATAAGGGGAAGAAGATCAGTAACCGGGCGGCAGAGGTTATCATACCATGGACTTTGCCTTTGCTTGTCATAAAGATCATGAAGAGTTGTCCTCTTAACATGGCTACATTTCACACTTCTAAAAAAGAATCAAGTAAGCAAACAGTGTGCTTTTAACACCTTTAAATATTCCAACTTCCGTTATTACTTACAGGATTATTGCTCGAAACTTATTTTGTCCTTTCGGATTTTTAAATTTCGTATGTTAGAAATCTGATTTATCAAATTATCAGCTCCATTTAGTGGTTCTTGACACCCTGTACAACTGTAGTAATGTAAACTCTTGCATATAGTGCCAGTAGTTATATTAGTCGTTTTACGAAACCATAGTTTGCAGTTCAGCTCAGGGTTCTCGTCAAAACCAACCGTGAATATCCCTATCGTAAATAGTTTTGAATCAGGGTAGAATAAATAACTAAATACTGAAGGTTTAATCTTGATGGCTATTAATATTAATTTATTAATTGTTTTGTTGAGTTCGTATTAGACTACGAGTGAGTTTGTTCATTTATTTGATTATTTAATTAAGTTTGAATTAAGTTAGAATTAGTATAGGTTTAGTATAAAAATAGAGAGTTAAGAGATCTTTGTATTGTGTGTTTTTGATTTCAATATTAATAAAAGAGTCAAACATAGTTTGTTCAAAATCGTGTGTGCGAGAAGGGCATGATTTCCAACAACTGGTATCAGAGCCAAGAATTTTGAAGACCAATCGAAGGTGTTCTGTGTGAGTCAGGGTTCTATGTGAGCCAAAGATCAAAACCACCGAAGAAAAGTTCTATGTGAGCAAAGAAAAGATTATGCGTGAGCCAAGGAGATCAAGGTTCTGCGTAAATATTTTTGAAGGTTGGTGTGAAGTGTGGATGACTTGGTACAAGTTGATGGGTTCGATGTGGTCCACACTTTAGTCACTTTGGATGACCACTCTACTCCGGATGGGCAACCTGGTCTGGATGACCAACTTCTACTCCGGATGGGCAGTTCTAGTCCGGATGATCAACAAGTAGAAAAGCTTTTGAAGGTTGGTGTGATGTGCAGATGGCTTGGTACAAGCCGACGGGCTCGGTGTGGTCCACACTTGAGTCACTCCGGATGGGCAATCTGGTCCGGATGACCAAGTTCTACTCTGGGTGAATAATTTGGTCCGGATGGCCAGGTTCTACTCCGGATGATCCGGATAACCAACTTGTAGAAAAACTGAGACAGAAGACTGTTACGATCCGGAGAATTAAAACAGAATCAAATGCATTGAAGACGTTTAATGCAAATTATCTTCATTTTAATTCTCTTAGAGTTGTTTCAGGTTTAGTTTCACTATATATAGTAAGGTGATTCTTAGTTGAAAAGACACCAGAATTTATACGAATTCCTAACACGCATCAAGAATTTCCAACAACTTTTCTCTTTTTCTTCTTCTCTTAGTTTCAATGCATTCTTTTGGGTTGCTTGTGTCCTCCCCTGCACTACTAACTATTTCGGCTATTGTACTCTGGAAAACAAAAGAGTTCTTTTGGAAGTCTCGAAATTTGTTTTAAGTTACCCGTATTGAATACGAATGCTCACCCACAACATTTTGTTTTGTCTTTTTTCTTGTATTGTCTAATTTTTCAGTTGTAAAAATATTTCTAAGTTACTACTTTTATATATCTTTATGTATTGTAATCGTATTATAAAAGTGTTTTATCTTATTTTATACGAACGGTTCCTACACAACACACATAGAATAGAAAACTGGGGAAGAAGACTTACAGCAAGGAGGCGGCTAGAGGTGCGGTGGAGCGAATGGACAGCCGGGAAGAAGAAAGAGCAAGTTTCGACGGAAAATGCAGGACGGCGATGGTGGGTGGGTGGTGGTGGAAGAAAAGGGGAAGACTTTAGAGGTGTGGAGGGGGAAGAAATGTTGGAGACGGAAGCCATGGATATGGAAGTTGGTGGAGTTTTGTGTATCTTTTTTGTGCCACTAACATGGAGAAATATATGGGGGATTTCACGATGAAAACGAAGGTTGTAGCTCAAAATTGAAATGTGAATTTGTTAATTGGGATTAATCGTCTAGTTCGGCAAGCATCTCTTAATACCATATTTGTTGAATTGATTTGTTTCTCAATACTTGGTGCAAAAAGGTCGATGTGTTCATGCGAATCGCCGGCAAACATGATGGATATCAACAAATGCATGGCATCAGGTTTATACGAATAAGATTCTAACTTCAATTTTCTTCTTTGATTTGTGTCTTAATCATTTGGATTTATATCAGGATTCTAATTATGGGTTTCCACGATGGGTTCCTATTTTCGATAATTAACAGTCTTGAACCATTCATCGATTTAATTGGCAAACACCCAAATATGTTTTACTATAACCGAGAAACTAACTTAAAACTTGGTTACAATCATTATAGACTAATCAATACGTGTTAGACTATGGCTAGAATAGCTAAACAATAGAATTTAATAAATATAATCCTAAGTTCCTAAACCAACACGTATAGGAGTATTAGCTATCTCTATCTCCATCGACTTGTGCCTTCAGCATTCCACAACAAGTCATGACTAGAAACTCGCCAACAATCACCCCCCCACCACACACCCCTCCCCCGAGTTTCTGGGTTCTATATGGGAGGTCTTTAACATTGAGTAGATCCCCCATCTCTTTGAACTTGATATTTGCTAGTGCTTTTGTCAGAATGTCAGTTTTCTAGTTCTTTGCCACAATTATGTTCTAACCACCAATTCATTACATTCCCTAATATGCTTTGACTATGGAATACCAAATTCTTCACTAATGCAATGGCGGATGTATTGTCCACTCATAACAATACTCTTTGAGGTTTTTACCGATTATCTCGCATAATAATTCCCTAAGCCAAATTGCTTGACACGCAGTGTTGGCCCAGATTTGATAAACACAACCACAAGAAAAAGAATTTGATGCCAACGACCAGTTTCGACTCTTTTGTTATTATAAACTCAACTCGACATAGATAAACAATTACATTAACCCACTATTTATACTAAACTAAAACTAATCCTAACCTAATACAAACTCAATTAAATAATCTATTAAATCAAACTTTATAAACCTATTCTAATAGAACTCTACCAAACTAATAAACATAAAACAAAAGAGATAAAGATTAGACTCAAACTCTAACCAATTCTTCAACAAACTTTATCTTTTCTTCAAACTTATCCGGTCGTTTTACCGAATTAGGATTAACTCTTTCACGCAGCTGAGCTAGCTGTCATGTATTCTGCTTCATAGGAAGATAGTGATACGGTACTTTGCTTTTGAGAGCACCAAGTAATTAGGGATGTTCCGAAATAAAACACGTGACATGTAGTATTTATTCCATCATCGACGTCAATGTTGTGGCTATTATCACTATATCCGATTATTACATCTTTTCCACCTCAGGTATAGTGTATTCCATGACTTTTAGTACCTTGCACGTACCTAAGAATTTGTTTAATTGCCATTGTGTGAGACTTTCTTGGACACTGCATGTCTGCATGTACCATCTAACTATGTTGACTGAATAGGCAAGATCAGATCCGGTCTGAAATAGGTAACAAAGACACCCTACGAGCTTTTGGTATCCAGTTGCTTCCACTACTATTCATCTTCAGCTTTTGGCATCTTCAAGTTTTGATCCAAAGGAACATGTGTTGAATTGCAATCTTGCATTCCCGCTTCCTTTAGGATTTTTAAAGCTTAAGCTTCCAAATTTATCTTTATCCCATCTCTTCCTTGTGAAACTTCGATCCCAAGGGAATATATGAGTTTACTTAGGTCCTACATATCAAATCTCGTTGCCATATCTTTCTTGAACTTGGTAACACCATTTGTATTTGTACCTGTTACAACAAATCATCAACATATACGCCTACGATTAGTAGAGATGTTCTACATCGGGTTCACACCATAGATAAAAATAAGCAACACGCAACGGTAATAAACAAATAAAAAATATAAGAAAAAGAAGGGGAATACATATGAAAATAACTTTATTAAAATTAAGGGGATGCATGGTATTTTTATTAAAGTTCATAGCTAATAATGTAAATTGGTTAAAGAAAAAAAATAATGACTAAAATTCAAGAGGTGAAAGTGAAAAATTTGAGTAAAAGACAAAATTTCATCACTGCATTAAAGACTTGTAACATATGCATAAGATTTGTGGAGTTTGGCTTTTGTAGTTTATATAAGACGAAGGGGTGTACTCCATTCGGTGCCATGATAGTGTCACATCACTCCATTCCATTCTGCTCTCCTCCACTCTATTAAGGAAATACTCTACTCCAGTCCATTCTTTAATTAAAAATAATATATATACACACTAGCTTAGAACTTGTGTATTACACAGGGTGAAAAAATATTAATACGTAAAAATCTTAAATCTTTATAAATATATCTTATAGGTGAAAAAATATATACATATACTAACAATAGAAAACAAAATAAAAAAATATGTAAAAATTAATATATAGTTGAGTTTCAAAAATACATTAAATACTATTCAATGTAATTTGACATTCATTTATTATTTGATTGAAATAATAAGCTATGTAATTTAATTTCAAAGTTTCATATAATATATATGAGATAATTTAAAACAAATGTGTTTTATTAGTATAATTTATAATTGGAAATATAACTAATTATAAGGATGGTCCCGTTGTCCCTAGGATTCAAAAATTACAACGATGGTCCAAAATAGTTTGATTTTGTTGCACCCATGGTCCCTAAAATGGATGGGGATTAACTTTTTCAGTTAGGTTGTTGTGAAAAGATCTAAATACCCTTGTCATTAAATAAATAAAAATAAAAATAATATATTATTTATTTAATAAATAGGTAGATCCATTACAAGCCCTGATTCTCCACCAACATCATCCACCAACATCATCATCTTCCCTCTTCCTACCGTCGGCAACATTCCGGCAAGCTCCACCAACACCATCACAGCCGTCCCTTCTTCATCGCCAGCGCCACCCCATCCCAGCTCATGGACTAACCTTCCCTTTGTCGAGGCTCATGAGGGGCAGATCGTAGCCCTAGTTAGCACCTGCAACCGAGAGCGTCAGCCTCCGCCCACGACCACCACCGAGAGCTCAGTGGCGGAGCTTGAAAATTTTCGTAGGGGGGCCGGGAATTTTTTTTTCATATAGGGGGGGCCGGAACTATAAAATTTTCGGCCGAATACATATAAATTAACACTACTGAGCGAAAAATCGACCGAATACGTATATATATTAACACTTCTGAGCGAAAAATCGAGGGGGGCCCCTCGGGCCCCTTATATCCTCCGCCCTTGCGAGAGCTACCCCTGATTAGGTCACCGTCGAAGAGATCCAGACGCCTACCAAACCGCCGCATATAGCCATTGAGAAGCATTAATATCTTAATCTCTCTCTGTACATACGTCAGGTTTACTTTAAAATCAGAGTGTGATTCTTCTACATTCGTTCGTAGTCATTTCGATTTTGACTTATTAGGGGAGGTTTCAACATTGGAAGCTAATTTTGACTTTGCAAGGATCCTGCTACACAGCAAAATCAATTGGCCAAACTGTTGAAGATATAAATCCCGGGACCATTAATTTTGGCAAGTACACTATCAGATCTTTCGTCAAAATCAAAGTAAAGCCAGCCGGAGAAGGAGCTGGGGTTGCAGGAGGAGACTGTGGTGGTGGTTCCCGGAGAGAAAGATGGGTGGCGGTGCCCGGAGATGGTGCAGGTGTGGTGGCCGGAGGAGAATGTGGCGGTGGTGGCCGGAGGAGATTGTGGTGGTGGTGGCCGGAGGTCCTGCCATGGTTATGAGGATGAAGTGAAGACGGGGAAGGTAATGTTTTATAGAGAAATGGGTCATCTTTTATTTTTATTTATTTAATGTCAAGGGTATTTTGGTCTTTTCACAACAACTTAACTGAAAAATTTAACCCCTATCTACTCTAGGGACCATGGGTGCAACAAAATCAAACTATTTTGGACCATCCTTGTAATTTTTGAATCCCAGGGACGAAAACCGTAATTTGACCAAACCACAGGGACCATCCGTGTAATTAGTTCAATTATGAAAGTATATTTATTAAGAGAGACAAGCGAGAAAAAAATTATAAGATTGAATATGGAGGCGACACGTGGCACCGCGAGAGTGAGAGGCGGGAAAATTTTTTTAAGGGAGCTCCAAACCTGCCCGCCGAGAACCAGGTCTCTCGCGTACCGTGAGAGAACCCACCCTGGTTCTCGCGTACCGTGAGGGACTTGAGTAAACAGAAAGTTTACTCAGGTTGCCCAGTTTCATACTTACCATTTTTTCCATCCAATTTTCCATTCCACTTGACACAAAAATTACCAAACACTTGATTTTTGTTCAAAACATTTATAACACTAAATATGGACACCAAAACAACAATTCAAATGTCAATTTACACCACATTTAACGGATTTCCCTTCAAATCCCAAAAAGACCAAATATGCATACGAGAACCCTCCAACGTCTTGGACTTGACCTTGACTTACATCGGAGTTTTTCCTACATGACCACATGAACATATCAACATTAGTAATGAAGATAAACATATCAAACAAGTATTACTTGTTTTCCACCCATTCACCCATTTGACCCGTTTGCACCCAAATTGTCAAATAAGATTATTAACACTTGCAATTCCACAACAAGTTTCATTCTTTTCATTTTTCGTTCATGATACAAATTTCCATATCCATTATGGCACTTAGGCCATAACCTCATATCCATTATGATACTTAGATCATAACCTCATATCTATTATGGTATTTTAACCATAACCTCATATACATTATGATTCATAGATCATAACCTCATATCCATTATGATTCTTAGATCATAACCTCATATCCATTATGATTCTTAGATCATAACCTCATTCACACATATCCATTATAATATTACACTATAACTATATTCATTCATGCACATATCCATTATAGCATTCAACTATAACTACATTCATTCTTTTCCACATAACCATTATGGTATTACCACTATAACTATATTCTTTCATTTGCACATATCCATTATAGTTTTATCACTATAACTACATTCATACATTTTCACATACTAGTTCATGCATAATCTTACACATTCATTTCAACACATAGTATGCACACATATCACATATATCACCCATTTATCAACATTACTAAGTAAGTGCAAAGGCATTTACCTTTTGAGTTGGAAGATCCAGCACCTCCTTCTCGGTTCACAATTTGATTACCTAAACATATACACCTAGTTTAATAATCTAACATACATACATACATAATCACATTACAATTGAGTCCACGACCCAATTTCCATTTCCAACCCAAACTGACCCGTTTGGGTTATTCCCATAACCAAACACCCTATTTCAATACAAACTCATCTACTTTAGTTTTCTTTCCAATACCTTGACACTAATTTCTCATTCAGTAACTTTTATTAGGTCAACTTGGTGTTCATTCGAGTGTCTAATACCACACAAACACTTAATTATCACTAATTCAACATTCTAGCATCATGATTCAAACACCCTCAAATTTCTTCATATGAACCCTAACTTCTCATAATCAAAATCAAAGGGTTCTAGGATGTTAATCACCACTCTTTACCTTTAGTTTAGCTAGATTATCCACAATTTAACACCAATTAACCACATGCATACATAATTTTCGGATTTCTACAAAACTCACCCACTAACACATTCAAAAGTGAAATTAAAGGAAGATAATCACTTACTTGATGTTAGAAAGGTGTTGTGTGAACCAAAACCTTCACAATCCAAGCTTCAAATGCAAGAATTAGCTCAAAACCCGTTTTCTCCTTTTCTCCTCCTGGAATGAACGACCCCAAACCCAAAATGGGTTCAATTTTGACTTCTCCAAGTCAATATGACAGATTTGCCATGTTACACTTTTGGCCCCTCAACTTTCTTTTCACCCATTTCATTCCAAAACTAATTAAAATTAGTATAATCACATTACTAACTTGAAACCCACTTGTTTCAACTTATTTCTAATATATTATTTTCACCATAATATTTATTAGAATATTTTATTTATTTGAAAACGAAACCCGGATTTTGGTTCGTTATAGAGGATGCTGCGGCGACACCGGCTCGACCGTCGCCTGAACCGGCTCATCCCCTCAGTCGGCTACCTCCTCAAGCTGCTGAAGCTGGACCTCGTGTGCACCCAGTGGGTTGAGGTCCACCAAAAGGCTCGGGCACCCAGGCTTCCAAAACATCATATATCCTCACCAAACGCCACTGCCCGTCCGGGAACTTCCGGGAGATCCTCATCCCGGTCGCCGTGGCTTGGCCCGCCACGCGCGAGGAAACCGCAGCTATAGGTAGCTCTGCCATCGCATGAGCGTATCCCAGACCTCTGGCGATCTACGACACGATGTTGCCGCCGACCAACTCCCCTCGTGACTGCGTGAGATAGTACCTCACGAGAATTAAAATACTTAAAGAGTTACAAGGCCAGACTTAAAACGTAGTACATAAAACAAAGAAATAAACAATTTAAACGAACGAAATAGATGTTGTCATACTTTGTCTGTTTTATATGAAATTGTCTCCTTGCGTATGCGATCATCGTCCAATGCATTCTCCGCATCCCCATCGTTTCCTTTCAAGTGAACGGAAGAGTCACTGCCATCTGTGTCATTCCTATGGAAACTATCTGACACGTGTGTAGGTTCTGGTTGTGACCGGTACGAGAGATGTTCATAATCCGGTTCTGGTTGTGAATGGTACGAGATATGTCCGTAATCCGGTTCTGGTTGTGACCGGTACGAGAGTTGTCCGTAATCCGGTTTTGGTTGTGACCGGTATGAGAGATGTACGTAATCCGGTTCTGGTTGTGATCGGCAGGAGAGATGTACGTAATCCGGTTTTGGTTGTGACCGACATGAGATATGTACGTAATCCGGTTCTGGTTGTGACCGGTATGAGAGATGTCTGTAATCCGGTTCTGGTTGTGGCCGATACGACCCTTGACCGTAATCCGTCGGTCCAAATAGTGGCATTTACGCCTCTTGACTGTAACTCGGTAATGGTTGTTGCTGAGACGACTCTTGACCGTAAGTATTCAACGGGTTGGTCCCCCCCACCCCACACGAAGGGTGACTCTCGAATACGAAATACTCCTGAAAACGTAATGGCCGGTTAGATACCCGACGTAAAATAAAGACTTGCACACCCATAAGTTTACCCGTCCCAGTAGAACCCTTAATAAAATAAAGACTTGTTAAACCTGGTTCAGATCTTCGAAGGTTGAATCCTCATTCAAATCTGGAAGCTTCGACTTCTGATAATGATCTCCCGAACTCGACATCGATGTCAGGCGTGAAACAAAAAAAAACAGCGGTGTCCCAACAGCAAATAACCACAAACCAATAACTCAAACACGCACTTTCGTCTATATTTTCTGTTCTTTTTAATTATGGTAAAGATGGTAGTGTCAGGTTTGTGTAGGATGGTGGGTTTAGTGTGATGAGAATGAGTGGTGAAAGTTGTGTTAATATAGGGTGAATCTTCATACCTAACCGTCACGTATAGGTCCAACTGTGACCGTTAGGTTAGGTGCCCGACAACATTGTCAACGTTAACTTTCTGTAAAAACAACCTCGTACTGAACTGTCACGTATTGGCCTATACGTGACGGGTAGGGTTCCCCTTTTTGCAGACTGCACAACCTCGTATCATCAGTGTCCTTTTTATCCCCGAACTCACGAGAGACATACCGTCACGTTTAGGCCAATACGTGACGGTTTGGGTCACAACCGTCACTTCTAGACCTATACGTTACGGCTAGGTCAGGTATGAAAAAAAAAACCCAACGGTGTCCCCAACACAACCCATATGTAATATCATTATGAACTACAATTCATAGTTTATATATCTTTTTTTAATATCATTATGAACTACAATTGTAGTTAATAAATATATTCGTCGGTGAGTACGCTATTTTTAGAATTGTAGCTTACTCACAACCATCATGGTCTTCTCATCAAGATATCATCTTCCAATTCAGCAAATATGTAAAACTTTCAATTCAACAAATACAAAACATTAGTTATTCCCAACAAATAAACCACTTTATGCTGTCTTATTCAGAACTCAGAAGCAGCACATACAAAAATTCTGATGCATAAATGGAAGGTAAATTATAACAAAATTAAACCAATGGTCCCTGCTTTCTTGCAGCACACTTTATACTAAACCTTGTTTATAACAGTCTCACCCTATCAGCAACTTATTGTCACCCAAGAAGCTGTAAGTAGGCACCTCTAGGTTATAAGGAGCAGGACCCTTCCGGATTCTTCCAGATATATCATAGTGAGACCCGTGGCACGGGCAAAACCAACCACCAAAGTCACCTGCATTCGGCAACGGGATGCAACCCAGATGAGTACATACCCCAACAACCACGAGCCACTCTGGGTCTTTAACCCTGACCGCATCCTCCTGTGGGTCCCTAAGAGAGTTCACATCAACACTGTTGGCTAAGTTGATATCATCCTCAGTTCTACGCCTGATGAAAACCGGTTTCCCACGCCACTTAACTGTGACCGTTGTCCCCGGCTCGATGCTTGAGAGGTCAACTTCAAGGGAAGCAAGGGCAAGAACGTCTTTACTTGCAGACATGCTTAGAACGAACTTGAGTACCAAGAGACGGATTAGTGATGCATAAACAAACCGGCCACCGGTCAACACAAAGTATGCAAATGCTCGTTTGCTGGGGTCACCAGGCGGATACCGTTCATGGTTGTACTCATCATAAGTAATTTTCGATGTTGATTTCTGAATGGCAGCAACGGTAGCAGGGACTTCAAAACCTAGGTCGTTCGTTGGAGCAACTGAACCAGTAGAAAGACCTGTAGTAAAAAGAAAGTCAAAGTCTATACTGAACCATAATATGGAAGTCAACACCCAGAATATAAAATAAAAAATCAATCTAACATGGGGCATTAAACTTTTGTTCATTAGTAAAATCAACCCAACCCAACCCAACTTGTTTTGATATAATACCGTTTGTGGATAACATTAGTTTTCAAAACAATTGAGACTACAAAAAACATACATAAAGCCTACTTGCTCTTATGACATAGAATAAAATAGCTTGTTGCCCCGCTCCCAGATGATATGTTACATGATATCAATGTGGTGCTTATATTTCTTACCTACCTGTTAGCAGAGGTGAGGACTTCACTAAGGACCGTGATCATTGATGAAAGAAAAAAATAATAATAACAGATGGCATTGATCACTCGTGTGCAGGTCATAAGGCACGCTAATTTTATGATGATCAACGATTAATCACTAATCAAAGAATCACCTTGGAATTTTCATGTAATCGGTCCACTAATCGCTAGGCGGTCCAGATAAGTCCAAATCGGCCCAAAGATTTTTTTTTCTTTTCATTTATCACTTAATCTTTAGTAAAATTACAAGTTTCATCCTCAAAATTAAAATTTTAACAAAATTGGCCAAGACTTTTACATTTTTTTTCATTTATCACTTATTATTTAATAAAATCACAAGTTTCATCCTCAAAATTATAGTTTCAACAAAACTGACCAAGCCTTTTACATGTGTGTGCATCAAGATGTTGTACATATAGGTTGTACATATATATTTTTTATATATTAAAACATATATAAAGCTTATTTATAGCTTAACTTGTGGTATATAATTCTAAAACATATAAAAACTCCAATCCGATTAATCCCGATTAATCGCAGTTGGTACCTCACTGCCGGACCCTAACAATTTTTACAACACTGCTTTGCTTTTATCACGGGTGATTTAACTGTTTCCTCTCTTTTTGCTCAAACAGCTGACCAAGTATTTTATTTTAAACTCTACGAACATCATACAAGTTTAGCAAATAAAGAGAACTTCTCAAAAATTTACTAGCCATGATGCAAATACATCTTAATGGTGCTTGCTTTATGAATTATGAGAAACACTGGAACACACGACCATGCCCATTCATGTAATATGATATCAACTATCAAAGTGGAGCATGCATAGTTATTTACACAATATACCACTGGTAGGTAATCAATTTCAATAAATGTAATAATCAACCAAACAAACCATAAAAACAACATATCATGCTTGCACAAGCTTACACACTCTGACTCTATAGCATCTAAATTTGCCAAAAATCCAAAGTCGTGTTGACTTCAAACAAATGTGAATGTGTAGTTGTGTACTAACAGTTTGTTAAAATATATATGTTCCTGGTGCTTCTTTAAATGACTGGAAATTAAACTTCCTTATCAAGCCATATATATGCAAACGAGTAGCTTCATACGAACACAATGAAATTTAAATGGCACAAAAAAGGTAATATTTGACACATATTAACTACTTCCATTCTTTTTCCATCTTCAAAAACTACTCAAAACTCCAACAACAAATAAATAAACGAATATCAGGAAACTCAAAAAACAATCCACATACAGAAGAAACGCTTGTTTGGATTCACCAGTGCTCTCAGTGTTTCAATCATTAACTGTGACAAAATCGCAAAAGCCATCGGTGTATAATTTCTAACGCAAATGAATATAAATCATTAACAAACTTTGACACGTCTATAACTGTGTAAAAGTCAGGTGAATGTCAACGAGATCTAAGTTCGCTACGCACACGTATACAGATTTGTAAACAGCAGATCCGTGCAGGTAAATTAATATCAATCTATATCCGATTACTGTATGATGAAAGCGTTAAAACGACGCACCTCTAATGTGATGAAGAAACATAGAATTGAGGTATGAGGGATTCGAATCGGAAATGGATCTGGGATCATCGGATGTGGAAACAACGCCGCAGCCGTTGATTGTATTGCGAGAGATGATGGCCGATGATGCCGGAGTAGACGACCACCATGAAGAGCATCTCCTCCCGGCGACTCGCAACATGTCGTCGATTTCAGAGCTTCTCTATGGTTCCGATTTAGGGTTTCTGGGAAAGCGAAAGGAACGAAAGAGGGGTAGGCTAATTTTTTGCAATAATAGATGAGTTTTATTTTATTTTATATTTATTGTAAAACTAATTTTAGGTCCTCCTTTTTGCAATAAATTAAGTTTTTAATCTATATATATATATATATATATATATGTGTGTGTGTGTGAAAACCTGATTTTGATATCTAATAAGTTAGAATCTCGTGTATTACAAAAAGTTTATGTTTTTAAAATCTATGTAATACATGAATTGAATAAATCCGTGTATTACACGGGTTGAATATCTATACTATATAATAAATAAAAGTTTTTTCATGCTACGTGTCGGCTCCATATTCATTCTCACCATTTTTCTCCCGTCTCTCTCTCTTATTTAATGCACTTATATATTTTAATAATAATAATATATATTCAAAGAAAATACTAATTATATTAATAAAACACATTTATTTTAATTATCACTTATTATAAAAACTTTAAAATTTAATCATGTAACTTTTATTTTCAATCAAATAGTAAATGAAAGTCAAATTATATTACATTGTAATTAACGTATTTTTGAAACTTAATTATATATTAATTTTTACATATTTTGAATTTGTTTTCAATCTTTAATATATATAATATATTTTTACACCTATAAATGTATACATAAATATTAAAAATTTTATGTATTGATATTTGTCATCCCGTGTGTAAACACGGGATCTAAACTGGTAATATAATATATTAACACATATACTTGTCAAAACGGAATTATATGAATATGTAAATATATGATTAAAAGTTTTTTATTTGAGTCATAGTTAGCTATAAATTTGTATTCAGTTTGTAGAATTCATAAAAATATGATTGAAGAGTTAATTGATGATAAACAAAATTTTAAATTTAAAAATGTGTTGATAAAAATTGAAGCAAATAATTAATTTAGTTGCCTGAAATAGCGAAGTTGATTACCAATAGGAAAGAGATATGGTAAAATGAGAATGAAATGCCTATAAATATGACAAATGTTCTATTAGTTTATTTATTTATTAGACAGTATAGATATAAATCAGCACTTTTGCTATCTTCTCCGACGATTCCTCCCTTTCTCATTCCTCTTCTCCAGCGATTCCTCGCTTTCTCAGTCCTCTCGCATGTCTTCGACCTCAAATCTATCTTCGATTTGCATCTGATTGTAGCAGCAATGGTAATTTGTATGTGACATCTTCACGAATTAGGATTTTTTTTCTCGGGAATCAGGGTTTCTTCTTCGATCCTCTTCAAGTTTGACATCTGAAACCTACATCTTTAGCTTTTCGGTCTTGTTCTTTCTGCGAAGATTCAAGGTTGGTCTTGTAAATCACTTAGGTATAATTTATAATAATCTTTGACGTTAATATGTTTCTTACAAACAAAAAATATTTGAAGTTAATATGTTGTTGGGTTTATTTTTTACCCACGAGGAAATTAAATATCTAGCCAAATTAGTAGCCTATTATTATTATTATTATTATTATTATTAAACTCAAAACTTAAAAGTTTTTTTTTCTTGATTGTTTCTGTCGAAAACAAATGGGGAGAACAAAAGTCAAACTTGGTGATAAACTGAGTTTGGTTGTTGGGGGGTAATTAAAGTGTCACCTGTCATCTTTAATTCATACAACAAGAAGTTTTTTTGCTTGTCCGGACTATCATCTCTCGAAGAAAAAGAACAAAAGAAAAAGGGTTTTGGGATACTTGACTTTCTGCCATCGTTTTGAAGACATGATTGTGTTTGGTTCGTTTGATAAAAAGAAGAAACGGGGTACTCAAGATCAAGCCTTGGAGTAACTCTATTTGGTGATCCCTCTCCTTTATCTTTGTTTGTGTTTTCATATCCTTGATGTTTAGTGATTCCAAGTGTATGATGATTATTGTATGTCTCTAGTTTACCTAGAGAAGACTTTGTATTGCTTTGAATTAGTGATAGTGGATTTGAAGCGGCTCTAGTAGTCCCGTGGTTTTTTACTCTCTCGTTTGAGGGTTTTCCACGCTAAAAAATTCAGTGTCTCTCTATTTTATTTGCATAGTGATTTGGGGCTGTTGTGGTTATTTTGGAATACCCTATTTGTTTGCATCCTAACAGGTTCATTCGGGTCTGGAAAGTTTTGACCAAACAAAGATTAATTCCGCATTTGTTGTTTACCATTTGTGGTCGGTTGCGTTTTTCCCATCAGACTGGTATCAGAGCCATTGGCTCTTGTTATTGGGTTTAGACTTGTTTGAACAATGGAAGCTAATACAAGTAGGATTGTGAATCTGAATGGTTCTAATTATTATGTTTGGAAAGGCAAGATAGAAGACCTTCTTTATGTGAAGGATTATTATTTGTCTGTGTTTACCACTGATAAACCTGAAGATAAAACAGATGAAGAATGGAATATTTTGCATAGAAAGGTTTGCGGGTATATCCGACAGTGGGTTGATGATAATGTTTTGAACCATATTAGCGGGGAGACTCATGCTCGTACCTTGTGGAACAAGCTTGAGGAGTTGTATGCTCGGAAAACTGGGAACAATAAATTGTTCTTGATTAAGCAATTGATAAACTTGAAATACCATGATGGTACTCGTGTCGTGTTACTGATCACTTGAGTCTTTATCAGGGAATTGTTAATCAGTTTGCAGGAATGGATATCAAGTTTGAAGACGAGCTACAAGGTTTATGGCTCCTTGGCACTTTACCAGATTATTGGGAGACTTTTAGGACATCATTGTCCAACTCTGCAGCAAATGGTGTTATCAATATAGAATTAGCTAAAAGCAATCTTTTAAATGAAGAGATGAGAAGAAAGTCACAAGGTTACTCTTCATATTCAGATGTTTTAGTCATAGAAAACAGGGGGAGAAGTCAAAGTAGATGTCCAAGTAACAGAGGGAAACATCATAGTAAGTCTCAAGGGAAGTTTGCTAACTTTGAGTGTTATCATTGTGGTAGGAAAGGACACACAATTAAATTTTACAGACAATTGAGGAAAGAGAACAAGAAGGCTAATTACAACAATCAAAAGAACAATCATAAGAAAGATGATGGTGGTAATGACACTGCTACCGAAGAGTTCTTTATTTGTTGTGATTATGATATGGTTAACCTTGCACATGATGATTCGAGTTGGGTTGTTGACAGCGGTGCTACCTGTCATGTGACATCACAAAGTGATTTCTTTTCATCTTATACACCTGGTGATTTTGGGAGTGTTAAGATGGGTAATAATGGGCTATCAAAGATTGTTGGTGTTGGGGATATTTGTTTGAAGTTTGATACTGTAATGGAGCTGGTTTTACACAATGTAAAACATGTTCCAGATATTTGACTTAATTTGATATCCGCTGCCTTACTTGATGATGATGGCTACCATAGTAACCTTGGTGATGGAATGTGGAAACTCACTCGTGGTTATATGATCGTGGCAAGAGGTAAAAAAAAGTTCAAAGTTATACACGACACATCCGAAGATCTCTAGAGACTCGGTCCACTCAGTGATGAATTCTGATATGACCGACTTGTGGCATAAGAGACTTGGCCACATGAGTGAAAAGGGGATGTCTCTATTGTTGAAGAAAAATGTTTTGTCCGGTGTGCATGATATTCATTTGAAGAAATGTTCTCATTGTCTATAAGGTAAGCAAACTAGAGTTTCCTTTAAGAGTCATCCTCCCTCTAGAAAAGAAAATATACTTGATTTGGTGCATTCCGATGTATGTGGTCCCATGAAGACTAGATCAATTGGTGGTTGTTTATACTTTGTCACATTAATCGATGATCATTCAAGGATTATTGCTTGAAATCTAAAGATCAAGTATTAGATATGTTTAAGCAATTTCATGCCCTAGTTGAGAGACAAACTGGGAAGAAGCTTAAGTGTATTCACACAGATAATGGAGGTGAGTACATTGGTCCTTTTGATGCTTATTGTAGAGAGAAAGGCATTCGACATCAAAAAACTCCTCCAAAGACACCACAGTTGAATGGTTTAGCAGAAGGGATGAATAGAACATTGGCTGAGAGGGTTAGATGTCTGCTCGCGCATGCAGGGTTACCTAATTCCTTTTGGGGTGAAGCTTTGAATACGGCGGTACATGTTATTAATCTAACTCCTTGTGTTCCTTTGTCTTTTAATGTTCCTGGCAGGGTTTGGAGTAACAAAGATGTTTCGTATCGTCATTTGCGGGTCTTTGGATGCAAGGCTTTTGTGCATATTCCCAAAGATGAAAGATCAAAGCTTGATGTGAAGACCAGGCCTTGTATATTCCTTGGTTATGGGCAAGATGAGTTTGGATACAGGTTATATGATCCGGTTCTGAAGAAACTCGTAAGAAGTCGTGATGTGGTGTTCATGGAAGATCAGAGTTTGAAAGATATTGAGAAGACAAAGATAGTTCCTCAACAAACTGATGATCTTACTGATTTGGATCCAGTTCCTCCACAACAAACCGAGACACATAATGGAGATGATGTTCAAAATGGTGAACAACATAGTACTGATAATGTTGATATTCCAGAGCCGGGTGAGGATTTCCACCCTAAACTACCAGTACCTGATATGCCAGCATTTGCTGCTGATGAGTATGTGTTACTCACTGATGGGGGAGAGCCCGAGAGTTATACAGAGGCCATGGAAGATGAGCATAAAAGGGAGTGGGTTGAAGCCATGCAAGCTGAGATGAATTCCTTGCATGAGAATAATACCTTTGAGTTGGTGAAATTGCCTAAGGGCAAGAGAGCTTTGAAAAACAAGTGGGTTTACAAAGTGAAGACTGAAGAACATGCCTCACGACCTAGGTACAAAGCTAGATTGGTTGTCAAAGGGTTCAGTCAAAGAAAGGGTATTGATTTTGATGAGATTTTCTCTCCGGTCGTGAAGATGAGTTCCATTCGGGTGATTCTTGGTTTGGCTGCTAGTCTTGACCTTGAGGTTGAGCAAATGGATGTCAAGACAGCATTCCTTCATGGTGACTTGGATAAGGAAGTCTATATGGAGCAACCTGAAGGTTTTAAGGTTAAGGGTAAAGAAGACTATGTCTGTAAACTTTAGAAAAGTCTTTATGAGTTGAAGCAAGCACCAAGACAGTGGTACAAGAAATTTGAGTCAGTCATGGGGGAGCAAGGCTACCGAAAGACTACTTCAGACCACTGTGTTTTCTTTCAGAGGTTTGGTGATGATGACTTTATCATCCTATTACTCTATGTTGAAGACATGTTGATTGTTGGCAAGAATGCAAAGAGAATTATTCAACTGAAGAAAGAATTGAGCAAATCTTTTTCTATGAAAGACTTGGGGCCAGCAAAACAGATTCTTGGCATTCAGATTACTAGAGATAGAGCTTCAAAGAAGCTACACATGTCACAAGAGCAATACATTGAGAAGGTGCTTTGTAGATTCAACATGGCTAAAGCCAAATAGGTCATTTCACCTCTTACTCCCAACTTTAAGTTAACTGATAAAGATTGCCCTTCTTCTAAGGAGGACATTCAACTTTAAGTTAACTGATAAAGATTGCCCTTCTTCTAAGGAGGACATTGAAGAAATGGATAGAGTTCCATATGCCTCAGCAGTTGGAAGCTTGATGTATGCAATGGTGTGTACAAGACCTGACATTGCCTATGCAGTAGGTGTTGTTAGTAGGTTCCTGTCAAATCCGGGTAAGAAGCATTGGGAAGCAGTTAAGCGGATCTTTAGATATCTACGTGGTACTTCCAAATTGGGCATCACATTTGGAAATGGATAGCCGATGCTTGTTGGTTATACTGATTCTGATATGGCAGGAAATAAGGACAACATGAAGTCTACTTCTGGATATTTGATGACATTTGCAGAGGGAGCTGTGTCATGACAATCAAGGCTTCAAAAGTGTGTTGCTTTGTCCACCACCGAGGCTGAGTATATAGCAGCAACAGAAGCTTGCAAAGAACTATTGTGGCTGAAAAGATTTATGCAAGAGCTTGGCTTTATGCAACAACGCTACGTGGTTCTTTGTGACAATCAAAGTGCTATTCACCTTGCTAAGAATTCTATGTTCCATAAAAGAACAAAACATATTAATGTGAGGTATCATTGGATTAGAGATGGACTTGAAGACAAGTTGTTTGAACTTGATAAAGTTCACACCGATGATAATTGTTCCGATATGTTGACTAAAGCTTTAGCAAGGGAAAAGTTGAAGACATGTTGCTCGATCACCGGGATGACGAACTCTTCCTCATAGATAAAAAGAGGAAGATTTGTTGGGTTTATTTTTTACCCATGAGGATATTAAATATCCAGCCCAAATTAGTAGCCTATTATTATTATTAAGCTCAAGAATTAAAAGTTTTTTTTCTTCTTGAGTGTTTTCGTCGAAAACAAATGTGGAGCACAAAAGTCAAACTTGGTGATAAATTGAGTTTGGTTGTTGGGGGTAATTAAAGTGTCACCTGCCATCTTTAATTCATACAACAAGAAGTTTTTTTGCTTGTCCGGGACTATCATCTCTCGAAGAACAAGAAACAAAAGAAAAAGGGTTTTGGGACACTTTCCTTTCTGCCATCGTTTTGAAGACACGATTGTGTTTGGGTTCGTTTGACAGAAAGAAGAAACGGGGTACTTAAGATCAAACCTTGGAGTAACTCTATTTGGTGATCCCTCTCCTTTATCTTTGTTTATGTTTTCATATGCTTGATGTTTAGTGATTCCAAGTGTATGATGATTGTTGTATGCCTCTAGTTTACCTAGAGAAGACTTTGTATTGCTTTGAATCGGTGATAGTGGATTTGAAGCGGCTCTAGTAGTCCCGTGGTTTTTTACTCTCTCGTTTGAGGGTTTTCCACGCTAAAAATTTCAGTGTCTCTCTATTTTATTTGCATAGTGATTTGGGGCTATTGTGGTTATTTTGGAATACCCTATTTGTTTGCATCCTAACAGGTTCATTCGGGTCGAGAAAGTTTTGACCAAACGAAGATTAATTCCGCATTTGTTGTTTACCGTCTGTGGTCAGTTGCGTTTTCCCCATCATATGTTTCAACAAATTAGTGAGTCACTATAGTTAAAGTTTGGAAATTGAGAAGCCTTGCTTCCTCACATAGGTCGTTGGAATTTCAACAACACGGTAACAAGTTCTTCATTTTGAATATTTAAGTTTTTAAATCATTAAATTTTCAACACAGGGTCCTGACATTTAAATATTTGGCAACAGATATTTTTTGAGTCGACACATTTGTTAATTACGTGGATTTCTTGCATCGGATAAACCGTGCCACACAATATTTGTTTCCCGAATAAATGGCCAAGTGTAAGAAGTTTGTTTGGGTGATGCTAATCAAATATGTCCAATGCCTTATTTAAAGGGTTATTTGTGTTTTAATACTGTTAAATTTTATCTGAAACTTGTGTTTAGATAACAATGAATGATGATTAAAATATGAAATAATCATTTGTTTTGATAATGACCGAACTCAATAATTTGTGTTAATAAGTTGTTGACTAAGGATAATCAAATCACATCCATATGCACTTAATGAATCATCAATTATGACAACATTGATGATGATCAAGTATGTAAAGGCCAACGAGCCAAAACCGACATCCACACGTATTGATCAAAGCTAAACCTGACAATATGAATATGTTGAGAATTTAGAGAGATTATAAAATGGTTTTAAATAACATAACTAGTAAATATACTATTTATAGTAAAGCAGTGACCATTTCCAAATATATTTTTTAAAACATTGACTAAGTTTTTATAAAACCCCAAAGTCCTATAAACATTTGCTAAGGTAGTTGTGTTTAAATAAAATGGAATATTTGAATTTTGAACTTGAATAAAGTTTTTTTCCAAGTATAAGAGAGATATTATATATATCTTTCATAGAAGATAGAAACACTCTTTTTCGGGACAAGCCAAAACAAAGAACGAAAAAATCATCCTTACTACACAACATGCAAAACAAACCATCCATTTTTTGTATTAAAGTTTGCTTTACATGCCATAGGGCGAAGATACATTTCTTGAGCTTCAAAATATGAAAAAAAAAAACTTGTGAAAGTGGACTTGGGAGGGTGTATGTGACAACACCTAACGTTCACAACACTATAAGTAATGACACAACATGCGACCAGTCCCAATGTCGCTCCAATAATCGTGGGAGGGGCGACATATTGCCTTCTTGTCTTGTGTGTTGTGCAGATCCATCCCTGGGATTTCGGGGGCCCTGTGCGATAAAGAAAATGGGCCCCTAAAAATCTAAAATATAAAGTTAAATATATGGAAAAAAAATCATTAATATGATGAAAATTGTAACAACACTATATTTGATTTTTCTTTAAACAAAATCAATTCAAAAACCTCCCTTTGTTGAATTCATCCGATTGAATTTTGCCGTATATTTTTTATTAGGTAAAATTGTTAAATTGGACATGGTTCACTGATTGAGTAATTGTTAATGGGTTTTTAAAAACCCATAAGTTAATTGTTAGTTGTAATTTCTTTTTTAATCTCAGTTTATATTAAATATATTTTTATATATAATATATATAATTTATAATTTTGGGCCACCGAAAAAACGGAGCGGTCGCTCACCTCGCACATGCTCAGGGCCGGCCCTGGTGTTGTGTCTATAAATACACGTCTCACACATCTATTTTCCTCACCATTTTTGCTCAAAACACTTTCATATACATATCTAATATATATATATATATATATATATATATATATATATATATATATATATATATATATATATATAGGGGGATGATCAAGAGAAAACCACAAAGTTAGGCGAAAACCAAGAAAACCGCTAAAACGATGTGTAATACTATGGACTACGTATACATAACCATAATTTTTTTGTTTTCTGTTTACGTATACGTTACACAATGGGTTACGTATACGTAAGCCAATATTTAAATGATTTTTTAGTAAAAATGTAAAATATTACATTGATACTCTTATAAATAAATTAAAATAAAATAAAACAAAAAATAAATATTATCATATGATTGGTTAAAATTGGTTTTTTTAGTGGTTTTCTCGGTTTTCGCCTAACTATGTGGTTTTTCTCTGGAACCATCCCCTATATATATATATATATATATATAAGTCTCTTGATATTCTAACATCAAATAAAGAGAGAGATTGAAGATCAAAGACCATGAGCAAAATAGAAGATTTATTCAACAACTTAATTTCTTGTGTTTACGTGAGCTTATAATTTGTGAGTAGTTTGTTATCACTTGATTGAGAGTACATTGTAAGGGGGCACTCGTTTATGTGAGTTAAGTTTCATCATATTGTCTTGGGTCAGAATATATTATACTGATATAATGTATAACTGTGAGTTGTGAGAATCGCAATATCTTAAAATAATGTTGAGTTTGTTACGAGGTTAAACACTATAGTCAGAGCCGGTCCCGAGGATTCGAATGCCCTACACAAGCCGGAAAAAAGGGCCCATAATGAAATATATAATTTTATAAACTATTTTTTTAAAAGGCTTTAAGTGTCTAAAGAAAGAGGTAATTGGACCTTTAAAAAATTATTGGCCTTTTTTAAAGGAGCTTGGAGGGTGTTCTTGATATGTATTTGTTTGGGTAATAGCCAATAGAATATTGTTGACTATCCATAACGAAATTACTTATTTAAAAAGCCCCAATAATTTTATTTTTTTAAAGCCTCAATTATATATATATTAATTTTTTTTGAGGCTCTCGAAATGTTAGACCCACTACGGGTATGTTGCCCGCAGGCCTAATGGGCTAGCCCTGAATATAGTGACATAGTGTTGGGGTGTGAGATTGTAAAGATTGCTAGCTTGATATACTTAGTCGAAGAAGATGATCATTATGGTGATTGTGTATTTTCGAGATTCTCAAGTATCATGCACATGTTATGTATATTGATATTGCTGTGAATCATGGTTAGTGTGTAGAAGAAGCCTTTTACTTTAACGTTCTTCATTATTGTATACCTTATTATGAAAGAAAGTGTAAAATTTATGGTTTTCTTTGATTAAACACAATCAAATATTCGTTTATTCCAAACACCTTTCAGATACAAGCTAGAATCATATAATAACAGTAAAACTTAAAAAGAAGTTACACTAGTCATCACGGATTTAGACTAGCTTTATGGTGAAGGTGAAGAATGTCTGCAACCAACTGGATGCAAGGATGAAAGTAGCAGCGGAGACAAAGGTTGGAGCAAGACGAAGGATTTGATCGTTCAGAAGTTGAGATGCGGTTGCGATCCCTTTTTATGTGTGTTTAACCCTAATCATAAGAGGCGTATAAATATCCGAGAAGTTGCATCAGAAGCACACGAATGGCCCTTCAAAGTTTGGTTATTTTGCACCATTAGTTCCTCCAGGTCACAAACCAGCTCATACATGCCAAAATAAAAGGGAGACATTTATTAGAGAAATAATTTACTAAAAATAAAATAAAAAGAAACAGAAATCATATCATTTGAAATTGTTAAGTTTAACATGCCCCCTCAATTCAATGGTGTGAAAAGGTTAAGAAGTTACAGTTTCTTACACAGTACATCGTGTTGAGAGGCACCAATACCTTTCGTGAATATGTCGGTCGGTTGTTGTGTTGTATGTATTTTTTCCACTTTAATAACTCCAGCCATGATTTTTTCTTTTATGAAGTGAAGATCTATCTCAAAATGTTTGGTCCGCTCATGAAAAACTGGATTAGCAGATATAAGGACAGCAACATTATTATCACAAAAAAGTGAGACAGGAAGGTTGCTTTTGACATGAAGATCATCCAAGAGTTTGATTAACCATGTTACCTCACAACTTGCTATAGCCATAGCCTTATATTCTGCTTCAGCAGAAGAGCGTGAAACAGTGGGTTGTTTCTTGCTTTTCCATGAAACGAGAGAATTACTTAGGTAGACACAATATCCAGAGATGCACCGTCGGGTAGCTAGGCATTTTCCCCAATCAGAGTCAGCGTAGGCTGTTAGATTAAGAATATTGCTTTTGCTAAACAAGCAGCTTTTCCCGGGCTTATGCAATTCTAAGATGGGAATCTAAGGGCTTATGCATGAATTGGCTTAGACACCCGACAGTATATGAGATGTCGGGTCTGGTTAGCGTGAGGTAGATTAATTTTCCAATGAGTTTTTGGTACCCAATAACATCATATAGTTCATAATCTTCCTTAAAAGAATTTTGTTTATCAGTTATGACTACATTCTGCTCAATTAGATTGCTAACGGGTTTTGATGCAAGCATCCCAAATTCACTTAACAGGTCTAAGCAATATTTTCTTTGAGATAAAACTAACCCTTTGTCGGATTTTAAGACTTCTATTCCCAAGAAATACTTAAGTTCTCCAAGGTCTTTTATCATGAATTTGGACATTAAGCAGGTCTTAACATTTTCGAGATCTGAAGCATTATTTCCAGTTAAGATAATATCGTCAACATAAACAAGTAAAATGCATATCGAGTCTTTTCAAGTTTTTACAAATAGAGAGTAGTCATTCTTGCTTTGTTTGAAACCAATTTCAACGAGAGTAGTGGTGATTTTTTCGTTCCACTAGCGGGGTAACTGCTTTAGACCATATAGGGATTTTACAAGTTTGCAAACTTTGTTTTCAGAGTTGTCATAGTAACCCTCGGGGAGGGTCATGTAAACATCTTCCATAAGATTTCCATATAAGAAAGCATTGTTTACATCAAGTTGACACAACAACCAATTATTTTGGACAAATAAACTTATGACACATCTTACGGTGACCATTTTGACCACAGGGGAGAAGGTTTCTTCGAAATCAACTCCTTCCCTTTGACTGTAGCCTTTGGCAACATGACGAGCCTTATACCGCTCTATTTGGCCATCAACCTTATATTTAATTTTATAGATCCATTTGCAGCCAATGGGTTTTCTTCCTGTAGGAAGATCAGTTATAATCCAAGTGTCATTTCGAAGTAAAGCATCAATTTCATCATTCATGGCAGAAACCCAGGTGGGATCCATGGATGCTTCCTTGTAAGACCTAGGCTCGACAGATTTATTAAGATCAGATATGAAACAAGTTGCTTCAGGAGATAAATTAGAGTAGTTAACCACTTTTTCTATTCCATACCGAACTTTACCCTCTACAACAAAGTCATCTAACTTCCTAGGCGGATTTGCGTTTCTAGTAGATCTCCGTAGATGAACTGTTTCTACTTTTCCTTCATTACCCTCAGAAGCAGTACTAGATTTAGAATTTTCCTCACTGTTGTTATCCTCTTTGGTAGCTTCAAAAGTGGTGTTCAGATCAGCGTTGCACTCATGACTGACTGTTTCTGCTCCAGATCTGTTCTTATCATCAGTCGAGTAAGTGCTAGGTTGTTCTGATACACTACTTGAGTCACTAGAGGGTCTACAACCATTAGGATTGGGGTAGTCTGCTTTTTTCTCATCATCGGGCATTGGCTGATTGCTTTCAAAGTTTATGAAAAAATTAAAAACTTCAAGTTTGGCTGATTTTTCTAGTTTAAAGATATCCTTTTGTTTTTGTTGAAATGGATAAATTTGTTCGTAGAATCTGACATCTCTTGAAAATATTGTTATTTTTTCCTCAATATCCCACAATTTATATCCTTTTTTGTAAATGGAATAGCCAATGAAAACACATTTTTTTGCACGACTATCAAATTTATTTTCAGGGTTTAAATTAGTACAGAAAGCAAGACAGCCAAAGTTTCGTAAATGTTCAAGAGAGGGTTTATCGCCATACAACAGTTCACAAGGAGACTTACCATTTAACACAGATGAAGGAGTATGATTTATAAGATAAGCAGTAGTTAATACATATTCATTCCACATGGATAGAGGTAATCCCCCCTGAAACATAAGGGATCTAGCAGTGTTAAGAAGATGCCTATGTTTCCTTTCAACGACCCCATTTTGTTAGGGAGTATAGGTACAAGAGGTTTGGTGCACCACCCCATTTTCCTTAAAGAAGGTTTGTAATTTTTGATTGGTAAACTCGGTTCCTTTATCACTCCTACATATTTTTATTTGTTTGCCAAACTGGGTTCTTATCAAGGAAAAATATAACATGATGTTTTCAAAAACCTGATCTTTAGTTTTTAGTAAATAACAACCACACTGCACAGGAATAGTCATCAAAAAATTGATAGAAAGTATTTGAAACTTTCTCGGCTGGTGACCTTGAAGGGACCCATACATCGAGGTGAATTAAATCCCCTACCTTGGATGTTTTATGATCACTATTTGAAAAGGAGTTCCTAGTTTGTTTAGACATATGACAAATATCGCAAGGATGATTTAAAACTTTCTTGGCTATTGACAAGTCATCCTTAAGGATATTTAAGACTTGTTCCGAGGGGTGACCAAGCCTGCTGTGCCATAACTCAATGGTTGCTAAGCCGGATATTTTACTATTATAGTTGAGAGCCTGACCTATAGTTAGAGGGTTTATGACATAAAGACCACCTAACTCATTACCAGTCATCACAACTTTCTGTTTTGTAAGGTCTTGAATATAACAATGAGATTCAGTGAATAACGAGTAAAGTTTATTTTCGTTTATTGCATCACTTAAAACCCTAACCAAACAGACAAGTTCATTTATATGTTCACTGTTGTGATTAGAAAGAAATTTTAGTGCCTGTATGTATTAGTGAAAATCTCTTGCATCAACATGAAGATTTTATGTTTATGTTACAGACACCTTGTGGTCACAACTTCTGCTTGAAGTGCTTTGAAAAATGGGTCGGTCAGGGGAAGCGTACTTGCGCTATATGTCGAACTTCGATTCCGCTTAAAATGGCGAGTCAGCCTCGGATCAATTCATCGCTTGTAATTGCAATTAGAATGGCAAAGATGACTAGGTCAAATGCAGCTTCTGGGCCACCAAAACCTTACTATTCTGTTCTAAACCAAAATAAACCTGACAAAGCTTACACCACCGAGAGGGCAAAGAAGACCGGGAAGGCTAATGCTTGCAGTGGAAAGATATTTGTGACGGTCGCGCCTGATCATTTTGGGCCCATTCTTGCTGAGAATGATTCGGAAAGAGGAATGGGGGTTTTGGTTGGGGAGACGTGGGAGGACCGTTTGGAATGTAGACAATGGGGGGCTCATCTTCCTCATGTTGCTGGGATATGTGGACAGTCTGATTATGGTGCACAATCTGTTGCATTATCTGGAGGGTATGAAGATAATGAGGATCATGGAGAGTGGTTTCTCTACACTGGAAGGTATGCTGAAAATTTAATTTTGTTTGCAAGAGGTTCCAAATTGTTCATGGAATGTTAAGAGGTCTTAAGTTGTATTTAAATTTTCATACTTTGCTGCATGATACTAGGAAGACATATGTTTGATAGTATTATCTTTTCTGTTTTTCCTTAAACAGTGGAGGAAGAGACTTGAGCGGAAATAAAAGGACTAACAAGACACAATCATTTGATCAGAAGTTTGATAAATCTAACGAGGCTTTACGAGTTAGTTGTAAAAAGGGCTACCCAGTACGCGTTGTGAGGTATACTGTTATGGCATTATACATGATAACCTCATTGTGAGTCTATTTACAAATTTGTATCTTTTAAGATATGAAATTTCAGAAACTACAGAAAATGAATGACAGCTGTAAGGAGTTATAGTTTATTTGTTTTCTCCTTTTACATACAAATGAATGTCTCAAACAAATTTCTTACAAAACGGACAGGTCTCACAAGGAAAAGCGTTCAGCGTATGCGCCTGAGAAAGGAGTCAGATATGACGGGGTGTATAGGATTGAGAAATGTTGGAGGAAACCTGGAATTCAAGTAGGATATCTTATCTTACTATTGGTTGTTAATAACATAGTATTTTAACAGGATACTGGTTTAACTTTTCCCAAATTTTTTTGCTCACTTTTAAATGCTGATAGGGATATAAAGTATGCCGGTATCTGTTTGTTCGATGTGATAATGATCCAGCTCCTTGGACAAGGTCTGATATTGCTCTCATGATTGCTATATTTTCTACTATTTGAAGTCTATAAAATGGATTTTAATTATTTACATTTGATCATAATTGTGCAGTGATGAAAATGGAGACCGTCCAAGGTCTTTGCCTACCATTAAGGAGTTGAAGGATGCAACTGATGTAACAGAGAGGAAGGCACCACCATCTTGGGATTATGATGTAAGATTATGCAGCTTCTATACGATTCACTTTTGTGTACATTTTTATGTTATTTTAGCTGCTTTTTAGAAATTGTTCATTGCATTTTATGAACTCGAATATCCAATTCTTGTGTGTAGGAGGAAAAAGCTTGTTGGATATGGAAAGTACCTCCACCTGAAAGTAGAAAACAAACAGACCGCATAGATGCTGGGGATGGCACAAAACCAAGGATTGTCCGCCGTAAGACACAAATGATGTCTGTGAGCGAACGACTTCTAAAGGGTTAGTTATTTTAGCAGTTTGAGTTTGGTTTTTCAAAATTTTTAAAGTTGTTCCTGTATAGAAATTCAGTAGCATAAACTTTTAATTAAAATGTTAATCTAGTAAAGTATTTGTGTTGCAGAGTTCTGTTGTCTTATCTGCCACAAAGTGATGAACCTCCCACTTACTACTCCATGTGCACACAATTTCTGCAAGTCATGTTTGCAGGATACTTTTGCTGGTCAAACTTTTATAAAGGAGAGAAATTGTGAAGGTAGGCGAACATTAAGGGCGTAAAAGAACGTCATGAAATGTTCATCATGCTCTAATGACATTTCTGAATACTTGCAGAATCCACAGGTAAATGGGCTAATCTAATATGCATCTCTACTATAATTTGTTTGTGTTTTTGAAGGCTTAATTAATTAAATAAGCACCACATTTTATTTTCTTGACAGGTAAATAGAGAATTGATGAGTGTGATAGAATCACTTCAGAGACAGACCAAAGAAATGGAGGAAAATGCAGTTTTGGAAGAAGAAATGTTGAATAAAGATGACGAAAATGGTGATAAAGAGGAAGACAAAGATAATAAATCTGAGATGGAGGTCAAAGATGTGTCTTCTGAAGCTAATGAAGATATTAAGGGAAGTGATGAAACTGAAGTCATTGCAAAACCTTCACCTAAAGCTAACAAGAAAAGAAAAGTTGAGTGAGATACCGATGATGCCCCTAATAAGAGGCTGCATCAGCATGAAGAGACTGATATGATGATGGATGATGTTGTTAATGATTTCGACAATCAAGTAGTCAAGGGAGGAAAGAAAACTTCAAAGAAGAAAGATAATGATGGGAAATGCTCTTTCAACTACTGGTGCAGGAGCCAAGACCAGAAGCAAGAAGGCCTAGCTGAAGCGAGGTGGCAGTGATGTTGCATGATTTGAGGCTCACAATGTTTCTGATTGGTTGCAGATTAATGGTGGCAATTTTGGAAATTGTGCTATATTCTAGTATACTTGGGATTTTGATGTCTCTATAACACAGGTCATATGCATTGCATTGCTATTTTGGTATCAATCATGGTTGTCATGACTATATTAGAGGTGTTGTTTGGGTTTTGGGTTTTTTGTTATAGGAATCCTACATGTTTACCGGCCCAAGTAAGATTCAGGTTGGTTTCAGTTTTATTTAGGTCGGGGTAAACGGTATTTGGGTAAGTTGCAATGCAAACTTTACATGTAACTTTAGAGGGTATTCATCATATAAGAAGCACAAAATGTCCATTAAAACACTCTCAATTTGATCGTTTGTTCAAATCTATATGGTAAACACATACATTGACTAAAAAACATCAAATAAAATAAGCAAACCAATCGTATAAACTAAAAAGAAAACGTCAAAAACATATCAATCAAACCGGACCTTTTTTGTCGCCCAAACAACCAACATTATATATGGGAGGAAGATAGAAGAAGTATTTATACATGTAAAAACAACAAAATGGAACATCATGTTCACAACAGTAACAAAACACATGGGAGGAAAACTACACCTTTTTATTGATTATGTATGTATATCATATATGTTTATAATAACTAGCAATTAAAACCCATGCTACGCGACGGGACACGTTAAATGTTAAAACATAGGAAAGGAAAAGAAATGAAAAAAATAAAAATAAAAAAAAACGGTATTGAAAAATAATTAAAAAAAAAAAGAAAATTATAAAACGCCAACCCAGCTGAGATTTGGAAACCAAAGCATTAACCAACTCAACAACACAACTTGTTAGTTTATAATAGAAAAAGATAAGTTTTTATAATAGAAAAAGATAAGTAAAAAGCAGAACATGGCAAGTAAAAAGGAAAATAAACCAATCAGTGCACCCATATCACCCAACCAAATCGAAGTACTGTTAACACACTCAGAAACTCATTTTGAATTGTATTGTTATTAATTGGCATGAGAAATGCGGTAGCACAAGTCTCAACACCAAAATGCAACAAATTTTACTGCATTTTATAGCTCAATAATATCTATACAGTATTTGTACATTCATACACTTTAACAATCTCTTGCAACTTGCATCGATTAATTCATGATTCTGATAACTTTTGCTGCTCTAGTTTCTGTATCAAAGCTGTCTTTTCTTCTTCAGGCAGGGCATTGAATGTAAAAACAGATTTGTCTCCGATATCATCCTGGACAGACTTACCAGTTTAAATGTTTAATCACATGTATGATTCATTTTAGTTACAAATTTCATGTAAAATTCACCTTAATAGGTTGAGTGAACTTTCTTGCTGCAAATATTACAAAGAGTGCCATCCACACGCCAAGCAGACCGACCTTTAATCCATCGTCCATTAAACCCCTCTGGTCCACAAGAAATGAAACAGCTTCATAACATTTAAAAGAGTACAGATGCCGAAGAATGGTTTATTTTATAAGACATTATCATATTGATTCTGTGATAAAAGATCTCCCGTTTAATGTTCATTTGTGAATATGAAGTTGCAAAGTTGCTGGAAATGAAGAGTTGTGAAGAGTAATAGTAAACTAGAGGGGAAAATTAAAAATCAAAGTAGTAAACTTGAAATGTTAATGCTTTTTAAATAACCCCTTTTGGGTCTAGATAGGAACTTTTTCGAAAACCCTTAAACTAAAACCTGTTTATTAAACGGGTCGTGCTCGGGTTGAGTTGTTAAATAAACAGGCTACACTAGTCAATCCAAAACCTACTTATTTTCGTGTTTATCAAGTGAAAGGATCAAAAGTCATGTACCAAGTGCCCTAGAAGAACACAAGGAATGATAAATGTCAGAATCCCAGCTTCTAACTTGCCATAGCAAAGTCCTGTATCCATATTCACCAACAAAAAATTAACTTCATTGAGTATTTAAGAATGATGTGCAATTTACAATGGAGCGGATCCACAATATATACGAATTAACATAGAAATCTAGAGATACCTGTCTTGGCCCATGGGTTAAACACAACTAAACCCTTTATAAGAAACTAATAACTATAATTAACGGTAATCATCACAATTACCTTCTTTGAAAACAAGCCCGGTTAATGCAGCAAACAATGGACCAACGAACCAAACAGCTACCGGATTGTCCACAACATATTGCACCAAACTCTCGTCTGCTGGTTGAGCCAGACATATTTTAGCTGCAATTGATCCAACAACACCAAGAACCCACAACGCTTGAAGACTTCTCTTAATCTCAGTTACATAAATATGAATCAATACCAATGATAACCCTAATCCAGCACCTCCAATTGCGTACGGTATATCAATATTTTGCTTCAATAAACCAGTCACAACATAAAATCATCAGGCAAGAAAAGAGCTGATGACGCAAGAACAAACGATGTTGCAGCTGTCACTAATCCGGATCTGTATAAAATTACCTGCAACATCAAAAGGATAATCATAGGTATATGTAAGAAGCCATGAATTGTGCGGAAATAAGGTGAATATCTCACGGACATCGGAGGAATCGACGGACCAGGGGCCGTAAAATCCTTGATAAACTATAGGAGGTTCCAGAAAACCATCGTCTCTGGCAGCCTCGCATTTAACCTCAGATGAAGCTGCTCTGTGTCGATGGAAAAGATGGTTTCTGGTGTAAGTAGAAGTGGGTTTTCGATAGCCGCGAGAGGAGGGAAGTCTGGAGTGTGAGAAAATCACCGACGACGAAGAACACGCGGTAACCATAGCCATGGCCATCGTTGGTGATCGTTAGTTGCTCAACCTACAAAAACAGGACTAACACCGTGTTCCTGAGTAAAAACTAAAAAGAGAGGAGTGAAAGAAAACATAAAAAACACTAAAAAAAATCTTTTAAAACGGAATCTTTTTCGTAACATTCGAAGCAAAACATTCCTTTCAACCTAACTCCTTACACCCGCGAACGTGTTAATAAAATTTAAATAAAAACGTATATAAAAATAATTTTAATAAAAAATAAACATAAAACTAAATAATAAAAAAGAAAAAAAAGTTACCAATTTGGGTCGTCAAAAACATAAAAGCGAATACTGATACGAGTTCCGATACCGGCAATGATATTGTTCGCTCATAATAAGTTTGAATCGTCATGGTACCACAACAGTAACGGCACTCGTCATTGACAACGATACATAAAAAAAGTCGTTTTAGAATACAACTCCGTTTAAAAAAATTATATCGGAGCGTTGACAAAAAAAAATAAAAACAGTCACGCTGTCGGTATTTTGATAAAAGTTAATGAACAAACTTTATTAAAGGAAAACGAAACGGGCTAAAGCGTATATTATAATATAAGTGTTAAAATGAAAATAAAAAAAAATTATATCAGAACGTTGACAAAAAAAAAACTAAAAACAGTCACGTACTCGGTATTTTGATAAAAGTTAATGAACAAAAGTTATTAAAGGAAAACATATTTAATAAATAATGAGATGTGCTAAAAACGTATATATAATATAAATGTTGAAAATGAAAATGTAACACCCAAAATTTTCAACTGATTTTAACTTTCAAAAACACCAGCGGAAGTAGGTCCCACATAACGCTATTTGACAAAACATGTGTTAACTGTGTTGAAATAAAAAATGGTTTGATTTAAAATGACCGAACAAAACTCCCAAAATCAACCATGAGTTTCAAATAAACAAATCGACTACTACATTTGACTTAAACCAAGTATAATTGTTTTCTAAACCAAAACATAAGTTTTACCATCTAAATTACATCCATTTATACATCCAAAGGGTTTAAGCACTCATAGTGAGGCTTAAACGAATAACCAATGCACCAAAGGTTCTTCCAATGAGAATCCGAAGCTTGAAACATGACCCGAGGCTAGACCGAAGCTTTTCCTACATAAAAACATCCAAACAAAACAACCATTAGTAATGATAGACACCCCATAGGACTATTCACAAGTTAACACCTTAGCCTTGGCCCAAAAATGTCATTTCCAATTTTTTACCAGCGCAAATCAGTGGGTTTTCAGCGCAAATTGCGTGACCCCCTCGCAATACGCTAGCTTTACCCATGCAATATGCGAGCCTACACACTCAAATTGCTACCCCCTCAGACCTGCACTTCACAAACTTCATTTTTATTTTATTTCAGCCCTTTCAACTCGACCCCTGATCGTTTTAACGATTCCACAACATTATGACATTATCATATTGACCATATACCACTTATTAAACATCCCATGAGGATTCGTATACATCTAAACAATCCAACATAATTCAAGTAAACTACTTAAGCTTACATTTTGCAAAGCTTAAAAACATCTAAATTGTTAATTATGACCACACACACCATTTGTACTTGTGAGACTCAAGGCCTCAATGATCACATACTCGTGAGATTCCTTGATCTCAAACTCCATTTGTACTTGTGTAGTTCTTATGACCACACACACCAATCATTCTTGTGAAGTTCCTAGACCTCATTGACAACCACTCTAGTGAAGTTCATGACTTCAAGTACTACATGTGAGATTCTTAAATCTTAATACCACCCATTAGCATACATCAAGCACACACATAATTTACTAACTCAATCCTATAACCCATCCGATATACTCGACATGTAAGGTTCAATGATCCCAATCCATCATTTATACTTGTGAAGTTCAATGACTTCAGTTATACCTTATTCACCCCATTTGTTTGACTTTACACCACATAAGTCAATTATCACATTTGTTTGACTATAAACCGTATAAATCAAATTCACCATATTACCACATTTGTTTGACTATAAACCACTTAAGTCAATTACCACATTTGTTCGACTCTAAACCACTTAAGTCAATTACCACATTTGTTTGACTCTAAACCACATAAGTCAAATTCACCAAAGCAACATACTCACATTTGCACATATGAAATTCAATAAAATCAACATATATAACAAGTATATGCATTTACTACCACCTATCATTACTAAGTAAGTGCAAAGCACTTACCTTTTGCTAAATATGACCCCGCTTGATCCTCCAAGCTAGCTTCCTTACTACTTGATCACCTATACGACCCATTTACAATTAGTAATCCATTGATCACCAATTGACACCCAACACACCTTTGTGATCTAAAGATCAATATTCTAACTTAAATCAGTTAACAGAACCTTAACCAAACCCCCAACACCCAATAACCACCATTCAACCCAAATGACCCGTTTGACCCAATAAAGTCAAACTCTCAATCCACCAATTGAGGTCTAACACCCACCCTAGACCTTATGGATCACACCCATTCTAACTTGATTAATTATACTTTTAAACAACATTTAAACTTCTAAAGACAACATTCATCCATTTTGACCTGTTTAGGTTCCACCCAAATCACCCAAACTTCCAATTTCTTATATCATCAAATTGATTGAGGTTTATTACTTGGTTATGTGTTTAATTACACCACAAACTCTTACTAACACCCAATTACCATCCATACAACCCCAATTTCGAAAACCCCCAATTTCACCTCAAGAACCCTAAATTTAAAATCATCAAATTGGATGTTATAACCATGTTTATCATGTTTCTCCACCATTTACAACACTAGATTAAGGTTTATAACCAACAATAAACCAAAATCTCCACACCCATTGACCAAATTCGGGTTTTCTATCAAAACTCACCAAGAACACCTACAATGGTGATTTAGAAGATGATATGGCTACTTACTTGATGATTGGAAGAAGATGAACACATTAAATCACTTAGATTATCCATGCAAATCATCAACTCCAGCTTTTGATCTCTTCTCCTTGTCTCCTGGTGCTAAAATCGCAAGAACACACACAAGTGTGTGTGTTCTGCACTTTTTTTTTCTTCATAAGACAATCAAGTTTGTCTTAAATACAAGTTAGCCCCAAGACTTTTAGTTTTGCCCCTTTTTGTTAGAAAGTCAAGTTTGCTCAATTACAACTAACACCTCCACTTTTATTTTTTTGTTAATTTACACCTTTATAATATGATTTCACATATTATTTATCAATCCCGAAAAGTGGTTCGTTACAGAAAATATAAAAAAATTTATATTGTAACGTTGACAAAAAAAACTAAAAACAGTCACGCACTCGGTATTTTGATAAAAGTTAATGAACGAAAGTTATTAAAGGAAAACAAAATTGATAGAAAATGAAACGGACTAAAAGCGTATATATACATAATATAAATGTTGAAAATGAAAATATAAAAAAATTGCGTGTCAAACATTAAGTGGATCAACTACTATTCAACTTCACTTTGTTTTAATCTAATTACTAATTATGAAACTATATCTTTCTGTTGTAAGTAGATGTGAGTTTTCATTCGGTTAGTGTTTGTGAACCGTTCATAAACAAGTTCAGTGTTAAAATAATGAAGATGAAGAAGGCTTTATTTGATTCGTTTTGAGTCCTATCATAGTCTATTATAATAAGATAACTGGTTTGATAGATTGAAATTATGTTGTAAATGTGCTAAGCGTCATAAATGAGTTAAACAAGCAGAAAACGGGTTGACATTCGTTTAGAGTCCTATCATCTAGCCACGCGAAGGCAGCCAATCGGACCTCTTTTCCTCAAAAGTTGTCTCCCAATTGCCGCCTTCCGCGTCTCCAGCAGCAACCTCCAATCCCGACCGACTTTTCAATTTCGAATGTCGGCGGCGCTGACCTTATTCTCCTTCCTTCTCAGGTATTCCTAAATTCGTCTTAATCTCACAGCTCCGCCGTAATTTCTCTCATTTCCATATTGCGTATTAACAAAGCTGTTCATTCAATTGAATTGATTTTCATGCGTTACACGATTGCCCTATTAATTTCCGATTGAGGGTTTTATTCCGTAACGATACAAATAAGCTGCACTTTGTGCTTATTTAGTTATTTGTGTTTGCCAATTTTATATATCTAGGGTTTAGCATAAGGTTTGCTGTTTGGGGAGATGGAAGAGCCGGGACAACTTAAAAGGGCGTTGATAGATGCAACGGCCGGATCGATCTCAGGAGCTATTTCTCGGACAGTTACGTCGCCTCTAGATGTTATTAAAATCCGGTTCCAGGTGAATCTTTTGTAGAACTCTAGTTTTCTCATCAGCAGCAAATAGTTTTTTTTTAGATTTTATTTTATCTTGATGGTTGATTTTTGTACCTCCATTGAGTTTTGGATGATTTATTATGGAATCAGGTTGAACTGAGGATATTAAAAGTTGTTTGATGTATTTGCAGGTTCAACTGGAACCGACTACTTCGTTTGCATTGCTTAGCAAAAATGTATATGGTACCTCAAAATATACTGGAATGGTTCAAGCATCGAAAGATATCTTTAGAGAAGAAGGCCTTTCGGTAGGGTCTCTTCTACATGTTTGATTCTTAGCAATCAACCATTTGTTTGATTGGTGCTAACAGTTGTGTGGAGACTAGAGGGACCCGCCGGGGGGGGGGGGGGGCTTATGTTATTGAGATTTACACAAGACCAAATTCCAGAGGGACTTTAGGTTAAGTGCTAATATAGGTTTGGAGGTGTAGAGTGTAGATTCGTATAACCTAACTAATCCCGAACCTAACGAATGGTCAAGGGGTAGTGCCCTGAAACCTAAATGGTTTGCATGACCCTGTATGCATGATGAGATTAATATGCCTGCAAAGAAAATCATGTACCTCGCCTCGCTCATTACAAGAAATCGAAGTGCTCTACGCACCAAAATCGACATAAGCCTCAGCCGGGCACATCATGGAAGAGGCTCCGTGAAGTGGCGCCTAAAGCCACCTTTTGAGATTTCTGAACTTTAGGTTTCCTGATGCGAATTTTCAGTCTTGAGCACCTCATAGGGATTTTGTAAACCAAGTTCAGGGTCTGCTGCTTTCTTAGGATTTTGAAAACCCCAATTTTAGGGCATGCAGTACCTGGTGGGGAACTCCAAAAATAATATTTTTGAAATTAGTGTCTCTTCTGTTGGGTTTAAGTTTTTTAATTTGTTAAGTAATATCCTACGTCTCTCAAATTATTTGTTATTGATTAAACTAGTAAACAACTCAACATCTAGTTGTATTAGGAGTGCCATGATTTTTTGTAGTTGATTATTTTGTTATATACATAGTCTTATGGTTCAGTTTTATTTGTAGGAAGTTTGGTGTATTATAATCGGTTTTACAACACATAGTAACATCCGTTTGTTCATTTGACTGTGCGCACTTATATGTACCCGACTTTATTTTGACTGTCAAAGACCCTAGCTAAATGAAGCCCACAACTCATGCCGCTGGTCTATGCGTTCTATGTATTAATATCTTTTACTGATTTTTTTTCTCATTTATGTTTTATCTTGTTTTTAACATGATTTTTTAGGGCTTTTGGCGTGGTAATGTCCCAGCACTTCTCATGGTCATGCCATATACCGCCATACAGTTCATGGTGTTGCATAAAGTGAAGACTTTTGCTTCTGGGTCCTCAAAGTCGGGTATGTGTTTGGATCTTTATAATAGTGCTCGTTTTTTATTCATTTTAAAAACATATTTTAGATGTTTTGTTTAAGTTTGCACCCTTATCTAGTCAAACCGGTGGGCAATTTCAGAAATTTCTATTGGTATGAGGTAGGGCCCTTAGATTACCGAGATTAACAGTTTTGACACTTGATTTTTATGGGTGATCAAGTGTTCATGGTATTCTAAGTTCTTGAGGTTGATTGTTTAATAATGTGTGCATTACTGCCATATTTTCAGACGTGGCAACAGTCATTCTTATTTAACGTATTCTAGTCTGCATATAGGAACATGAGTGTTGTCTCAGTAAATTTTTTCATGAATCACAAGTTATCATGCTATGAAAATGTTGTGGCACAAGTTTTTGATAAACTTTAGTTGAACTTAAAGTGTCAATAATGTACTTTTCTTTCGCCTTTGACTCCATTGGATGACCTTACTGTTCATGAGAGTTAAATCCATTTTGGATTGAATTACTGAAGTTGGCATGTAAAGAGACATGCCAAGGTATTGTTGTTTTGGCAAATGGGACATAAAACCTGGAAAGTAAATATTGTATTTTCTTTTTGACTTATTTGATCTCTCTCTTTTTCTCACACCTCCTAAATTTGGATGTGTTTATCTTGCAGAAGATCACATTCATTTAAGTCCATATTTGTCCTTCATGAGTGGGGCCCTAGCCGGGTGTGCTGCTACAGTTGGGTCATACCCCTTTGATCTACTACGAACCATTTTAGCTTCACAAGGGGAGCCAAAGGTATGATCTTATAAATAAAGCAATGTTGCTACATTTTCTCTGCATATGATGTGTCTCATTACTTCTGGCATAATGAACGTGCTCAAGGTGCATACGAGAGAGAAACTCATCACTGCCATGGATTAATTATTACATGTTTTTTTAGTAATATCTAAATGACCTTTTTAATCATTAATCATGTTACATTACCGTTGGCCATTTGGTGCAATGTTATCCCCAAGACTTCCCACAGTGGAGCTCTTGGGTTCGAGTCTCACATGGAGCAATTATTTGGGTTGAGCCGGTTTTTTTTTCCCAGTTGTGGGTTTTCCTCTTGGGTTGGGGGTTTGATCCGGATTGCTGGGGTAGTTTGGCCCGATTTAGATAACATCTATCTCCCAAGAGGATCCTGGTGTCTGCTTTAAAAAAAAATCATGTTACATTGATTATTTTACAAGTTAATAGTACACACTTTCATGTTCTGTTTAACTTAGTGATGGTAAGAACGTCTGTTCACTGTTTGATTAAAGAACTTATACTTTTTAGAAACTTCATATATGAAACATATGATTGTAATTTTGAGCCTATATACTGCCAAATGGCATGTAGATTGGATATGGAATAGTCAGGTTTAGTCAATACTAGTGGTTCTGACACATGAATTTTCTGCTAATCTTGACATTTATATCTTATATGAAACTGTCGTAGTAATCCAGAGATTCACTTGAAGAATTCTTGCCAATGAGATGTACTATTTTTTGAGCATTTTCTAATGTAGCTTTGTTTGATTACACTTGTGTAGAAGTTTTTATGTGTTCAAATATTTTCATGGGGGTTATTTAATTGAATCTTATCATATCTTTTGCAGTTACATCTGTCTCAATATAATGAACTTCTTCTATAATCTTTTTCTTATCAGAGATATCTTATTCATGTAGATATACCCAAATATGAGGTCTGCATTTGTTGACATTATGAAAACCCGTGGTTTTCGTGGGTTGTATTCTGGACTATCACCTACTCTAGTTGAGATTATTCCTTATGCTGGCTTGCAGTTTGGTACATACGACACCTTCAAACGTTGGACCATGGTAGTACATTGTTTTTCTAATTTTTTTTAGGGTTTTTTACACAGTTTATGTTGGCTATGGATATATACATGTTTTGATCAGTGATCTATAGTTTAGCTGCTGATTGTCATATATACTGACTTATTTGCACTAAACTTGTCGATTGATAAATTTAGTACCTCCAATTATTACCATTTAATAATCTGTTCTATTCATGTTCTCACTACCAGCTCCTTTTTCATCTATTGTTTTACTCTCTTCATAATCCTTTTTGTTGGAGGCTCTCTTGTTTGAAAAATGCGATGTTTATTTAAGAATGCCAATATTTGGTGAAGTTTTTTTGTTGTTGTGGGGATTGAAGCAGTAATTGATAGTCACAAGTGATACCATTTCATTTTTAGCCATTAAAAATGATATAAGTTGCATTTTCTTGGTATCTGAGGCAGCTTGATATTTTTAGGCCCAGAATGCACGCTGGTCTTCAGATTCAACGTCAAGTGAAGAATCTTTGTCAAGTTTTCAGCTTTTGGTTTGTGGGCTTGCTGCTGGATCATGTGCTAAGGCTGTTTGTCATCCCCTTGATGTTGTGAAGAAGCGGTTTCAGGTAAAACATTTACAGTTTTGATAGTAATATCTTCAGATAGCGGCCCAAAATTTTGAAAATGAGTCAAAGTCTTGCTTATTGGTTTTGTTTGGGTCAACATGTTTATGGGGGTATTTGGCATTGTGATGCAAAATAGATTATCTGGTTAATGGTTATTGCTTTTCATGTCCTAAATAATTGGTTTCTAGTGTTTGGATATGGTGATATTGCTTTTCATTAACTTTTATTTAGGGTAAAATAATCAGTTTTGCAGTATGCAACAAAGTTAATTCTGTTTTTGTGATTATTTAGGGCCATTTTACATGCAAATCTTCAAACAAACAAAGTTTACCAAACACTTAAACAATTAGTTATAGGATTACTCTGTGATTATCACAACACTAAACAACGATTTTGTTAGGAACAAAGTGGGGCAGCGGATTCAACACACACATGCACAAACGATATTCACGCGGTACAGAAAAATAAAGACACAAGAAATTTACGTGGTTCGGTCCCGGTGGGGGACCTACGTCCATGGGCTGCAACTAGGTTATTTCATTAAGCTCAAAGGCCCATAGATTACAATTATAAGATAGGGTATTTATAGATTAAAACTAGGGTTCCTAACTTATTCTCCAAGTTAGGCCCAAACCGTAGAGATAGGCCCCCGCTTCTAAACGAGACTTCACACCTAACAGATTTCATGTCCAAACACTATGTTGGTTATCTGATTCTTATTCTTAAAACGTAATTTCAAACACCTGCTGAATGTTTATTGGTCAAAATGGATTCCAATCAAAGCATACGAAAATCATATGGGTCAATCGGGTAATCCGTAATATGCGAATCCAATGTGCTTGCTGGCTTTCTCGTCTAGCCGAATCACCACCCAACTCATTTTCACTTTGGCATATGCTCCACAACCATATTGTTCCTTATTATATTCCTTTTTCAATATAGATAACAAAATTACCCTTGATTATTTTTTCATATACTAGGCAAAATAGATATCTTATGGTCACAGTTTTATTCTTTTTATCAAATATAAGTGTTGATAATATCAATCCGTCTGAACCCAAAATTAAATTTGAAAAAAAATTGGACGTCACAAATTGACATGTTTGATTGTTTTAAAAACATGTATGTTCTGACCCGTTACCTAACAAAACCACATTGTCATTTCTTGTTGCTGTTTGTTCTGATAGAATGAAATTGTTGGTTGTTTTACATTTACAGATTGAAGGATTGCAAAGACACCCTAGATATGGGGCGCGGGTGGAGACTCATGCTTATAGAAACATGTACGACGCACTTAGGCGGATCTCACAACACGAGGGCTGGGCTGGACTTTACAAGGGGATTGTGCCATCCATTGTGAAGGCTGCACCTGCTGGTGCTGTAACATTTGTTGCTTACGAATATACATCTGACTGGGTGGAGTCCATTTTGACTTGATTTATTTGTAATTTTTGGAATTAATGGATTCCAATAGAATTTTACTTTAATACCATAAATGTCATTCTTTCCATCCGGAGCTTTGCAACTTTGATCTGCTTCTTAAAATCATATAAAATAAAAGTTGACCAAGAAATGTATAGGTTGATTGCTAGAAATGAACATTGATTGTAATTTAATAAACTTAAATTATTAGATTTTAGAATTCGTTACACAAATTCTTTAACATAAAATGTACTGAAAATATGATGATATAAAACATAATTATAACAGTTTACTGTAAGTGTATTTTTGTCTAATAATCTATAAAATCCAGATTATAACACTTGTAAATGTTATGTTCTTATTGCTAATTCATCCTCCTAATACTATGATGTTGACATATGTTTGTTTTCTTTATCTACTTATCATGTCTCTTGTTTTTGTTATAGGTCACAATCATATTATTGAGGATAGTTGATAAAAGAAAAGTACGACAATAAAATTTCTCTTAATAAAGCAATAAAAATATAAAATTATCCGAACTTATCATTCTAACAAGTAGATGATAAAATATGTTTCTTTCTATTTTTTTTTAAACAACTTTCATTCAAACAAAGGCAAGCCAGAGGCCACCGTGAAGCAATACAGAAAAAACAAAAACAGACACAAATTAAGAACTAGCCTTAGCACTACAAATACAGTGACAACTGAAATGACTACAACTTAAATTTTGAAGGAACACCAATCTTTCCACTCCAAAAAGCTCATTTTAGCCCTATTTTTAATCCATAGATATCCAAGAATCTTGATTTCTTTAATGATTTTTGTAGCAAAAGCAGGATGGTTCTCAAATAACACTTTATTTCTAGCTTTTCAGATTGTCTAACATGCTAGCCTATAAGATGGGAAGGAAAGAGAAAGAAGAGACCTGTTTACGAAGTCGTGACTCGCACCTAAAAGAGAGAGAAAAGGACCGGTCAAACGGGCATTGGAGTGCGCCTTATAGCATTAGGAGATTTTATTATAGATTAATCATGTACTAAAAGTGAAAACACTGTTGAAGTAGCATGCCAAAAATGGGTGATGACGGTTAAACTAGTGTGAAAGATGTAAAGGACAACAGCCGCAATGTTTGAATGTAGGTTGCCGAAAGTGATTCTGATCATGATTTCCCCTCTTGATTATTTTGTTTTCCTCAATAGAAAACGCCAACTGCCTACACTTTCCCATCATTGCTTTCCTCATAAGGTACATGTTTTTTATTTTATTTTCTAAGAAATTTTTTCTTATTTTAGGTTTTTTTGAAACGTGACTTTCTTAAACTTCTACTACATTTCAAAGCAGCCTGGGTGTTTTTTAGAGTCATGCATGTCTTTTCCAATGTGTTGTAACCGCAACAGACTCGAACCCGGGACCCACCTAGGAGGAAACCCACAACTGGAAAAACCCTCTGGCTCCACCTGAAACAATTTGTCACATACGAGACTCAAACCCATGACCTTTCCACCCGAAGGCTTTATGGTTATTCTAGGTGATTAAGAAGTATACACATGGTTTTTAAATGCTTTTTTGAAGCCACTTTTTTCCAACTGATTTGCCTTTTCAACTATCTAATTGTTGGTAATCATGTAGTCAAACTAGAATATGTAAACATTGCAAAAACAAAATCACCTGCCAAATCAAGAACAAAGATAATGTCATCCACTAGCTATAGTAGCGAATCAAGGATCATCTAGAAATAATAATGATTTGAAAAACACTTAAAAACCATGTTTACAATTCTAAACCACCTAAAACAAGAGAAAATTGTTTTCTTATCAAATCATAAAGATTAAAGACCATAAATCTGTTGGGATTAAAGACGATCACACACGAACACACAAATACGAAAGCAGTAATGAACACGGAGTTTAACGTGGTTCGGTCTAAACTGACCTACGTCCACGGGTGGCAACTAGGATATTCTATATTAGAGGCGACACAAATTACAAGTACAAAACATTGTATTTATAGAGACTAAACTAGGGTTAGGAAACTTAATCCCCAAGTAAACTCAATTAGGGCCCAAAACCAATTAGGCTTAGCAACCGGGCTAGGGTCGGCTGCCCTTAACCTGTGCCTGCCCTAAAAGGCCTACGAACCCAACAATCTCCCACTCGGAGGCCTTGAATGCTTTCGTCTGCTCTCTCAAATGTACTTCTGTAATCTGTCAACGAAACTTCATGCTCCTCCTAGTTACCACCACCTTCTCATCAATTAACCTGAAGGCCCGTTGAAGCTCCCCTAAGCTTCAACTCATCAGTCACAACCAGTGACTCGTTCTCTGTCCCTGCCTGCTCCCACTGTAACCAACCCGTTACACTCCTGGCATCTGAAACATCATGAGAACCCACACTCTCCATCATAAGCAAGTAATCCACTGGAGAGACTTTTCTAGTCGGAATGCTGGTCTTCTTAACCCATTGTAGCACTGGAGCTGTAACTGAAACACGTCCTGTGCTCCCACTGTCACGATGCCCTCTACTTGGTTTAACCTTCCGAACTCGTTCATCCTGAATCTTCACTTTGACTCTGGGTTGCTCACTTGCAAAGCAAACCCTCTTCTGCCCACGAGATTTTGTGAACCGGATTTTGTTTTCTTTCTGAACCAGTAATGCCCCAGTCTGCATTTTTCACCAGCTAAAATCCACACCGTTAAACTTTTCAATCTGCACCTTCCTTTCTTCTGCCATGATAAACACAATGACACGACTAAAAGAAACCGAATCGAATAAACAAAACCAGAACTGAAATAAACTTGAAACAATAGCACCTGATTAACGATCACTGGTCTATGGTCTCGTTTCTCTGATCTTCACAAACGGTTTTCTGAAACACGCTGGTCAAACTGATCTACACGCAACCAAAAAAAAAAGTCAAACAAAACAGCAAAACTGCTGTTTGACTGGTCAACGTTGACCAGAGTTGACCGGCACGGTCAACAGCAACTTCCGGGGCAGATCTGCGTTTTTTACTGTTCGTGGTACTGTAGCGGCGGGCGGCGACACTGTAGCGGCGGTACTGTTCACACGCCACTGTAGCGGCGGATTTACTGTTCGTGCCCGGGTACTGTAGCGACGGCGGTACTGTAGCGGCGGAACCCTAATCTGGCGGCGGCAAACAGTCAACGGTTCGTGTGATCTGTTCTCGAGCCAAAGCTCTGATACCAGTTGTTGGGATTAAAGACGATCACACACGAACACACAAATACGAAAGCAGTAATGAACACGGGGTTTAACGTGGTTTGGTCTAAACTGACCTACGTCCACGGGTGGCAACTAGGATATTCTTTATTAGAGGCGACACAAATTATAAGTACAAAACATTGTATTTATAGAGACTAAACTAGGGTTAGGAAACTTAATCCTCAAATAAACTCAATTAGGGCCCAAAACCAATTAGGCTTAGCAACCGTGCTAGGGCCGGCTGCCCTTAACCTGTGCCTGCCCTAAAAGACCTATGAACCCAACAAAATCTTAGTTATTTACTACATTTTATTTTTGCTTAAATTCTTATGCTGTTTAGTTTTTTTATTAAGTTCTGCTATCCTTATTTGATGTTAATTCTTTTTTCAAAAATAATAAGGTTTTCTGATATAGTTGTTATAACTAATATTTTTATTTATTTGATACTTTTCTCTAAGACGTTTATCTCAACCCAAAATCCATTTTGACCGAGACGGAATTGTTAATTTTTTAAAAAAGTTCACTTTAACCCTGAACCCGTTATGACCCGGCATGCCCACACGTTTTGTCATGCTTAAAATATTACATGAAGAATTAATTAATGAAAGTATATAGTTTAATAAAGAAACTGTTTTCAATAAATTAACTAAATACCCTTGTTATTTGTAAAATCTATAAAACATAAGTATAAAATAACACCTCATCCCAAATTGTGTTAGAATGATGATAGATGGACCACTTTAGATTTGATGGAAATGATTTTAGATCACCTTTTTCTCCGATAATAAGTGATATGGCCGGGGTTGATGAAACCCTACGGTTAGTGACAACTTTAGCAAAGCACATGGGCTTGCTACTACCCACGCTCACGCATGCATTGAGAGGTTAATGTATGCATATCTTTGCTGTAACAAAAGCTATTATCTAATTATGTGTACTTGCTATCACTATCAATCCATCTTAGCCCATAATTAGTAGATTATTTTAGCTTTTTGAAAAAAAAAGTTTCTGTTGAATTGATGATTCGTGTAATGACTTGAATTCTCTGATAATCGTGTGAGTTCGCTTTCAGATTGAATTATTTCGTTGGTATACACTAATATTCAATCGGATAAGAATCCGGGATTCAAGAACGAATATGTTAAGATTTTCGTGTGTGTGAAACTGACCAAAACAATTATATCTATAGGGGTGAAAACGTCATGACTATTGTCTGATAACTGGCATAACCGTCAACGGTTTGGAGGTTTCCTTAATCGATGCTTCAGTTTGGTCCAGATGACCAGTTCCGGTTCAGATGACCAAATCTAGTCCGAATGACTAAGTTTAGTCTTGATGAACAAGTTACTCCGGACTACCAATTTTAAGCAGTTAACCCCAGCCAAGGCGTTGCCCCTTGGAAGGGGCGCTGCCCCCGGACCCCTGTTGTACAGTGGTTTCGCCCCCTTGAAGCAACAAGATGTCTTTAGCACAAAAAATGATTATCAAACAAGTTTGCATTCCATACTTACCAACTTGTTTGATGTTTCATTATGACTTCTTATTTGATCATTAAATAAATCTAACTACACAAAAATAGATAGATGACACTAAACTCACCAACAATAACTGCCAAAATTTTACTTATACAAAAACTTTTAAGTTAATTACTATACTAAATTTACTGAATTATACACAAATTTGGGAGGCACGCCACGACCTACGTGGTCTCTCGGTCATGCTCCATAGTCACGCAAACATCGCCCCATCCTTCGATCATCGCGACACGGTAGTGGGATTTTGAGACTGTGGTCATGATCGGGACTCGCAATATAGCAGTTGCAAGGCCTCTCCTCCAACTACTAGTTGTTTTTTTTTTCTAAAAAAAAAATAAATTTAATTAATATTTTCCTCACACCCTTTAAATACATATCCAATTTACATTTTTTCCTCACACCCTTTCTTCTCAAACTCTTTCAATTTTTTTTATATTCCGTGGATTTATTTTCTTCATCTAGCTCTGAGAAGTCTTCCAATGGTTCGTTTGAGGAACACAACGATTTTATTTTAACGAAGATGGCTCAAGGTCTATTCTCCCACTGAATGATGATGAAACATAAAGGGACACTAGTTCAAGAAGGTATATAGATAGAGATCGGAAATCCGCACATCATCCTCTTGTACATGATTACTTCTCCCAAACTTCTTTGTACACGGCAAAGATATTTGATGAACGGTTTCGGATGCGGAGGGTATTTCAATGAATCGGGGATGACATGGATAGAGAATATATGTTTTTCCAAGTACGTTATGATGGTAGAGGCAAAAGATAGTTTACGCCACTTCAAAAATGTACGTCTGTAATACGTCAATTAGCATACGGAACTGTGCCTGATGCGTATGATGAGTACTTGAAGATGTCGTCTAGAACTTCGCGTGAAAGTTTACAACTTTATTGTGACAACATTATTGCACTCTAATCATGTGAGTATATGTGCATGCTAACTCAAAGCGACATGAGAATGGAGGCGTCAATAAATGTGAGGTGATCATGAGCACCCCACGATAACGCTCGAAGCGGTAGCCTCACAAGATGGTTGGTTTTAGCATGCTTTTTTTGGGTGTGGCAGGTTCCAACAATGACATCAACATGCTTAATTAATCACCGTTGTTCAATGACGTACTAAATGGAACTACGTCAGACTCTTCATTTCAAGTTGAAGGTCATCCACACAAGTATGGGTATTATCTTGCCAATGACATATACCCAACCATGGATACAATTGTCAAGTCGTTAAGCTTCTCGTATACTGATGTGAAAGCCAGGTTTAAGAAAGCACAAGAGGCAGCAAGGAAAGATGTGGACGAGATTTTGGAATGCTCAAAGGTAAATGAGCTGTAGTTCAAAACCCGATCGAGCAATGCACCCTAGAAGGATTAGAAATTTTATGTACGCATGCATTATATTGCACAACATGATTATATCGGACGAAAGACGAGCGTTATGTCCTTTCTAATGAAAACGAGCTACCAAATGGAGATGGAGATTTTCAACCTAACATGGACACATATCGGGAATTGTATAGCGAAGAAACTCACTATCTACTACGAATACATCTCGTGGATCATATTGCGATAACTCATGTGCCAACAATTGACCATTAGTATTCTATTAGTTTTAATTTATTGAGTTAATGTATTGTAATATTTTTAATATCATTGAAATCTGCTTTTTATTTAATCGTATTTTTTGTACTCTTAACAATTTTATTTATAACTTTAAAAAAATAATAAATTATAATTAATAATTTTGTAAAATAAAAAAACTAGAATGATCTGGTCCATTCGAATGAGGACGTTTCCATTTTTAAATGAGACTTGAATGAGTGAGAAAGGGATGGAGAGAATGATACGACGCTTACGTGCGGCACGAAAGAGAATATGTATGACTCATCCTCTTCCCTTGCAACTTCCATAAATCACAACAAAAAGATTTCTGACGAGATCCCAATGCACATGCATTTGGGTTGATTCTACCTTTAAGCGATGTATCCGTTTCGTCCACACATTTTTGAGGATGAAATAAGCCTATTGTTCTTTTGGATAATATAACAAAAGCACGTTATAAAATATACACATGCTAAAACCGAGTGTTATTATTAAATTATTATGTTTAAAGAAATACACTTATATATAATCTAAACTTAAGCATCCTTATAATTTGCATTTGATTGGCATAACTCGTTACTTCCTATTGGGATCAAAAGCATCCTTCCACTTATCCCAATTTACACGTTGATCCGACCCTAAATCCATCGTCAAATCCTGATTGTTGATGTAATGTGGCTGATAGGACACCGATGATGATCCTACACTCGGTGAAGAAGCAGATTCAGAATATTGTTGTTGACGAGTGTTTAGATCTGAAGTACTGAAGTAACGTAATTGAGCTTCATTACTGGAAAGAAGTTGTGCGTATGGAAGAAAGTCTGGATAATTGTTGGCTAGGGATTGATGTGACATAGGATTTGGAGGTTGTGATGAGGTGGCAGCGGGTGGTTGTGTGGTGGCTATATAACGGAGGTCGGAGCGGCCTTGAACGCGTTCTGGGAAATTGAGCTTGGCCTTTGATCCTTTGAACTTAAGGGCCGCCTGATCGTAAGCAATAGCTGCACTCTCGGCTGTTTCAAATGTGCCCAACCAAACACGGGCGCCTTTGTTTGGATCCCGTATCTCGGCTGCCCATTTTCCCCATGGCCTTTGCCTTACGCCTCGGTAATGTCGTATCACCGGTGTTTCTTCAAGCCATACATTCATGCACATGATAAATAAAACTCAGAGATATATTTTGCTTAACATGGAAATTAAAATAAACACTTTGAGCCGAGCCCGAGCTAGCCTTGGCTCGGCTCATGAACAACCCAATATAAAATATTTATCGTAGTACAATTTTGTTTTTATATATAAAGTTCTGATTTAAAGGCTACGAGGTTCAAAAATTCAAAAACCAAACTTTAATTCATTTCAGTTTAAATTTATGTTTTTTAGACTCTAACATCCCTATTTACCAAGATTTTATATTCTTTTTTAATGGCCAGAACCAGAAGATTGATCTTGTCATTTTCTTTTCTATCTAAAGTGGAAATATAATTGGAAAAAACGTGATATTAATCTCACCAAAATACATTTTATATAGGTACCAAATGCGGTATATCTATCAATCATGAGGAAAAGAGTCGCATAAGGCAATTAATTACAGCTGAATATATTCTTATCTTTTTTAAATTTCAACAATAAAATCTGTTTTGCGACTGTTACTACTTGCTTGTTTGGTGATACGCTTACTGAATAATACAACTTTTATAGACTTCCGGTTCTAACATATAATTAGAACCTAGAGCAAATAATAACTATTTATTGGTTATCATTTTGTTCATGTTCGTTCGTTTAATAAATAAATGGTTCACTTAACATTTGAGTCACTTTATCATTCCGATTTGAAATCGATACTGGTCATAAATAAACAAAAAAAAGGGTAAAAGAGGGGGAAGATCCAATGGTGATTTTGTGGATGGATAGAAAATGGGAAAAATACGAAAATGGACATTTGACCAAGAAAATACTCAAAAATGGACATACTTATTTAGCCTACTGTTTCATGGACATTGTTCTTGCGAAAAGGCAAAAGACGGCTAAGCTAGCCGGCTAAAAGTTCCGTGCCAACATTCCATTTTTCAGATTACGAACCAATAAGAATGTGACACGTGGCAGGCTTAGCCGTCTAAATAAACAGTTATAGCCGTCTATCAGACGGCTTAGCCTCAAAAAAAGCTTTGAAAATTTTCGGAGGCTTAGCCGTCTATAACTGTTTATTTAGACGGCTAAATGCAGTAGACGACTAAAACTGTTTATATAGACGGCTATAACTGTTTATTTAGAAGGCTAAATGCATTAAACGGCTAAAACTGTTTATTTAGACGGCTAAATGCATTAGACAGCTAAGCATGCCACGTGTCACATGTTTATTGGCTCGTAATCTGACAAATGGAATGTTGGCACGGGATTTTTAGCCGGCTAGCTTAGCCGTATTTAGTCTTTTCTCAAGAACAATGTCCATGAAACAGTATGCTAAATAATGATGTCCATTTTTTAGTATTTTCTTAGTCAAATGTCCATTTTCGTATTTTTCCTATAGAAAATGACTAAACAAGGTACGTAATGATGGAGTGATGGTTCTAAATTTTGAGAATATTGCGTAGGTGAGATGTATCTTCATTGTCATTCAAACCCTTGTTGGCAACTTGGCATTAAAAAACCTCATGTGGCACCAACCCCACCTCTTTTCAGTCTTGCTTTAGATAGCTACAAACATACAACTTGATTTTTCCATGCATAAATGAATGTAATTACTAATGTTAAGTGTGATTAAAACATGTCCAACTAGTTTAATACTTGATATATGATTTAAATATTGATTTTTCTTTATTTTATTAAATGCGTTTTATGCATTAAATATTTGTACACATAATTTAATTAACTAAAAGAAAATTAATATTAGCATTAGCTTTTAATGAAAAACATACAAAATCTTGCTTTGATTTACGATCATTCCGATTAGTCGAGTAGGAAAACTGAATAACCGAAAAAATAATATAAAAAAAACAAAGCAACTAAGAAATCAAGTATGGCGGTTTTTTAGGTAACCAATTTTACAGTTCGTTATGCTTAATTACAACTATTTTTATATAAATAACAATAGTAGCCGCAGCTTCTTCCTAGACTCTACCAGTAGCTTTGCTATAAGTAAGATTATACTGAATATGTTTGTTTAGTTGCCGCTTATTCTCTTTTACAAATTAAAAGGTGTAATATTTTACTTGATTCAAGATATAATTTAATTATCAATTCACCTTGAATCTACCTATTCACCCAAAGCTAGCGGTTAACCGACCATCATTTCTAATACCAAACCATTTATAAGTGAAACCAATCAGAACCATATTTTCAAAAATCAAACAATTCATAACCAAGACAGATCGATTACGAAAACCTAAAACTCGAACATTAATTATAGGTTCGGTTTTAAAACATAACCTAACGCAACTTAACCATGGATATTATTAAAGTGAAACATGTTTTCCTAGAGTATAGTAAGATTGCAAAGAAGAAAAGGAGAAGATCATTGTTATTGAATATTAAAAAATCTCGGTGATAGTGACTGTAGCTAATCATTGTTATTGAATATTAAGATCTTTGTGACGCAAGAATCTTGTCGATTAACATACGGCCATATGACAGAGGAGAGAGAAATAGAGAACATGTCCCGATTCATCTTAATGTAATATGTGATGATACATAGACATAGTAGTTACATACGTGTATATTGTATATATATCACAGAATAAATAGTTTAACAAACAATTAAACTACTAGTGTTTGTTGTTAGTAATATTAGATATAGGAAAGAGCAGATGTGTACCTTGTTGACGATGATCCGGTGGTGTAATCGGTTGTTGATTTTGTAACTGAGGTATAATCATCATCGACGACGGAGGAGATAAAGTTGAATACTGAGGGTTGAAACCGCGGTAAATATCATCCGTTGGCGTTGTGCCAACGATCTGATGATGAGGATGAAGGTTAGTGTTCGAATACTCTTCTCGATATCTACTACCTTGACTTTCATAAGCACCATATTCTTCTTCTTCCGAGTGCTTGTTGATGACGATCTCGTTAGCTTCATGATCAATCGGTGCTACTTGCTTCGGGTCCCAGCCGAATCGTTCACTATCCATGTCTTCGTAGATGATCGGGTTTGAGTGATTGATATTTAACTTGTAGTAGGAGTTAATTGAAAGTTTGAATACTTGGATCTGCTATGGATACATCAGATTGAAGTTACTATAAGAAAAGATGAAAATCTGATGTGGCAGCTGGACACACAACTAAGGTTCATATCAAGAGGCTGTGATGTTTTGAACGGTGATACCTAGCTAGAGGCTGTGATGTTTTGAACGGTAGCAAAACGAGATGCATATGGACACACAACTAAGGTTCATATCAAGAGGCTGTGATGTTTTGAACGGTGATACCTAGCTAGAGGTAAGTTTGGTCTTAAATACCACTTTCCTATCACCTTCATAAAATAAATTTAAATAAAAAATAGGTGACTTAAGTTTAACTACTTAACAATTTTATTTCTATTACGTATATCTAATTCAAAAATAGTTAAAACCAGTGATGAATCTAGAAAAAAATTTCAGGGGTATCAAAAATTTTGTTCGGGGGTATCGGAGAACATAAAACAGTAAAAAAAAAATCCACTACGCGTCGAAAGTTGAGGGGTACGTCGCCATAAGGTAAGTCCGCCCCTCGTTAAAACCAATTCAAATGTAAAATTGAAGTAATCTGATCAATTTGAAATACAGACGTTTGATACATGGTTTGAAGGAAAACTAGCACCCATACCACTAGGTTGCGTAACATTTTGGATTATAGTTTCCATCCGACCCTACTTACCATAATCATTGGCTGAGGTAAACATTGTTCACCGACATCCGTTTTTAATAGATTATATAATATTTATTTATCAATTAAATATTCCTAGATTGAAAAAACAAATAAATGTAAAATAACCGGTTTAGTTTATATAACCTTTTCCAAGTTTCAAACTGTTTAAATTAAGCCATGTATCAAACGTCTGTATTTCAAACCGACCAAATTACTTCAATTTTACATGGTTTGATTTAAACAGTTTGAAACTTGGAAAAGGTTATGTAAACTAAATTGGTTATTTTACATTTATTTGTTTTTTCAATCTATGAGTATTTAATTGACAAATATATATTATATAATCAATTAAAAACGGATGTCGGTGAACAGTGTTAACCTCAGCCGATTATTATGGTAAGTATGGTCGGATGGAAACTATAATCCAAAAGGTTACCATTGGGGTTGGTGGTCCAATGGTAGAGGAAAATCCTCTACGAACACCAAGGTTTGAGTAGGTTATGAGTTCAAGTCTCACTCCTAACAAGAATTAAGAAATTTGTCTTTCAAAAAAAAAAGTTACGCAACCCAGTGGTACGGGGGTTATGTGGCTAGTAACTAAGAAGGTGACGAAGTTTTTACCTTGAGGTTGAATGAGATTTCCTCATTATGCTAAAAACGTTTTTACCATTATGTGTAGAAACAAAAAGGCCATTCCCAACCGTGACAAAGCTCAAACCATTCAGACGATGGTTCTTCATGGTGATGATTGCATTAAGTTGTGAAGGTTATGACGTAGAGATTGAATGAGATTTCCTTGCTCTAACGATGACAATGCATAGACGCCATCATAGCATGTTAGTGAGAGAACATATGTGAGGATTAACGTGGTGTTAGAAGGAGGTTACAATTAGAACAGAAAGGCTATCCACAGGACCACAACTGTAAATTATGACGATGGTTCATTACTATGGTGATGATTGCGGTTGTTGACTAGCATGGTGGTGAAGGTACAACCTACAGATTGAATGAGATTTTCTTCTTCCTCAAACGATGAAAATACATAGACGCACGTTAAAGAGGAAGACGGAGAGAATGTGAAAATCAATGTCGTGTTGGAGTGTTTACTTATAAATTTATACCATCATGCGTGAAAAAAAAAACATTTGGACAAAGTTGTTAAAACTTAAAAAGACTATATCAAAAGCTGGATGTACCACATGATCTTATATTTAATTTTTCAATTATATTAGCAACACATGATTAATACACAATAATTATATATTTACAGAATATAATGAAATAAAAAAGAACATTTAAAATAAAAATATTTAGCAATTCTATACTTCAATGAAACTGTGACCTTTTGGCAAAAGAATTTTTAGTGAAGGAAATATGATTCGAGACATTCCAGTTTCATGTTATAGGATATTAGCTTATGCATAAGTGAAAGAAGTTCAAATTTTACATGACGAATCCCAGTGAAGCCGTTTGCAACAGTTTGTAATCCATTTATTCTCTCATAAATTCACTTTTGACGGACCTAATCATTCATTGTTTAAGAATGATTCACGACACTTCCAATCTTCATTCACGTGGTTCACAGCACAGTGTCAGGAAACATCTAACACAACTACATTGTCCCATTGCCGCATCAATCGTTTCAGTTTCATTCTTGGTGGCGTTAGCAGACACAAACTGGTCTACTAAATGATTGTTTTTTTTAACTCTACTAAATGACTGTTGATAACAAGACTTTGGTCTGTATGGTATAGGGTACTGATTCTTTCATTTTATTTAACCAAAAACCATTTCCACAAGTGTTATTATTATTCCTTATTTCTGCATCTTGATTTTAGTAGTTTAAATGTTATGAGATGGCAGTAATATCTTCTCAGCAGGTGCGGGCGGGTGGGGATGTAATAACTGTATTGGCTTAGGTGTTACTGGTCATGGTGGTTGTGATGGTATTCTTGGCTTCATACTGAGTGGTTGTTTAACCTTTTTTTTACTTTTAGAACCCAAATGTATCAAGGTTTGACAGCAAAATCATGTTCATTGGCTCTCCGGTAAAGCAATGCTGATGCTTCCACCCTGTTTATCAAACACGTGTCAAAATTCATTTCAAGAACACCAAAACCGACAACTGTCAAGTAGACTAAAGAGCTTATTTTTTTAAAAATTTAAAATTTCATACCAGCCAGGATGCACAACAGGTCTACCTGTAGCAAGTGCCCAATTAACCTGACATGAAAACAGAGAAATCAAGCTTCCCATACAAATAGGGTGATGGTATATTAACAATGTACCTTATCAGTGCCAAGAGTATTAGCAACCACATGAGTGACCTGTTCATCAATTTGATTAGTGCAAACAGCACCGAATTGCTCAGCTGTCTGCCATAATGGATGTAAGTGAGGACTAGCTTCACCCACAGGAATCACCCTGCTGAATACTATTCGACACCCGCTTAAAATTTTCCTCTGCTCTGCTGCTAGTATATTTCTAGCATCGGCTTCATCTAAACATTTTTCCAAGAAAAATATTTGATGTATTTTCTGAATAACCTAAATTTCAACCAGCAAGTAAGTGATATTAGAGCAGACATAACAGGATATAAATTTAAGACGATTCGGGTTATAGGTGTTTACTGTTAAAGAAGACGCCAGAGTCCCATCTTCTGGTCTCTCATCATGATCAATCTCAAGAAGTGAAGGACCCGGAAGTCCAAATTGTCGCCTACTACATGGAAAGTATATGTACCTGCATAAAAATATAGATATTACAGAAAATCATACATGATAACAATATGTGTTTTAAATCAAGGCTATGTATACAGCATGATAACAATATGTGTTTTAAATCAAGGCTATGTATACAGCATTACCTTTCTACAACTATCAAGTTGAGTTTGTTATGAGGCCATACTCTTATAGAATCGTCTATAATTACAACAGCAGACTCCATACCCAAAACCCCTTCCAAATCCTTGCATTTGGGATCCCCGTCAACATTATCACCATAATCGCCCCTTGAAATAACCCGCCCGTTAAATAAAACTCCTTTTGGATCAAGCAGTTTGGCCATTTCTGTAGCATATACTTTGTTTCCCATTGTGTAAAGATGAAGCTCATAAAGCTTACTAGCCTGAGGTTCGAGAACAAAATGAATTAAAGATTTTGACACAAATAGTTTATCAGCTGAGTTGTTAATTTGTGATTATATAAAATTATTACCTTCTCTAAAAAGTTCCAAACCCCGGGCCGAAGCTTGGTCCACATACCCATGTGAGGAAATCTAAAGAGATGCCTCTGTGGCTTGCCACGCTCTTCTTCTTCTTTCTTTTTCAACATCTCATTATGCACCGGTTCGATTTCAGAGAACTGAGAGCATTGTCATATAAATTAAATACTGAATTCACAGTAATATTAACTTATAAAATCACCAAAAAAGAATATGAAAAGGCTACCTTCGCAGAATTTAGAAGGGTGTGATCAAGATCTAACACAAGGCATAGTTTACTGTCGGCAAACATCTTTTTCTGTTCTTCCAATCTTTTTGATCTTTCCCTCTGAATAGCAGCCCGTTGTTGGTCATCAAACCTTACAATATATTGATCAACATCTCCCCACGCATTATGTGATTGAGATTGGCCATGGCCCGAAGCAACTTCTTCAGATGTGGACCCAGCCCTATTCTGAAGGCGGACTGGATGTGAATCAGATGGTCCTTTCATATTTACAAAACTTGGATGGACTTGTGACGTTTGTGATGAAGATACTTGAACAGATGCACTCGCGGAAACAACATTAGCAATGTTTTTCAACTTTTTAGTGAATTGACGGGTGATATCAGGTTCTGATATAGGTTGAGATGATACCCTTCGATCTGCTTGCTTTGAATTTCCCTTATCACCCGCAGCAGTTGATAAATTGGTTATCGGTTCTTGTTTTTGTAATAACTTACTGTGCAAAGCACGACGAGGATCTCGAGGTTTCATTTTCAATCTCCCAGAGTCATCCTGCAAGACATCAAAGAAAAGTAACATAAATGCATACTACACATACAACATAAAGGTTTCCAAAAACCACACATAAATGGTTTCAAAATCTTATTAAAAGAGGGCTAAAAAATCATAGAAACAATGCCCACCGTTGAAGATGTCTGTGGTATTTGCACCTCATGTGTTAATCTTTTCTCAATTGCTAATGTTTGAGAGGCATCTGTAATCATTGGCATGGAGCCCAAAAGAGAATTTTGGCTTGTTTGTGTCACATAGTTTGGAGGATCAACTGACCTCTGTTGTTCTATACTGATTAAACTCATCAACTGGGTAGGATTCACTGCAATATCTTTTAAAATAGATTGCAAGGATGCTGAGGTGGGATTAAGGCCTGTAACAGGAGTATGCACGCTCCCACTACTAGTACTGGGTAAAGCAGAGGTTGTTAGAACTTTTTCTAAGCCTCTGGTTTGTGAAACAGCCATAGTGTTCCTACGATTACCAGAATCTGAAAAATCGATTCTTGGTCTTTTTGGTGCAGGGCCATCTACCAGCACAGACTCATCAAAAGTCGTCTGTTTTCTTGAACCTCGTAATCCATCAAGTGGCTCGATTGCAGGTTGTTTCCTCGACAATGGTACTCTGACCTGGTTGACTTCCAAAGTGCTTTCAGGATTGGCCAACCGAAGTCTAGGGTCCCTGATTTTGTTTGGAACCCTAGTTACAGAACTAGATGTGGAATACACAGGAACAACGTTCCTAACATTCCCATGTAATTGCACATTAGGTCTTTCGGGAAAGTTATAGATATCCCTCTTCTCTAAAGTAGCAGAGGCTAAAGAATTCAATTTCTGAACATCTGGGAAACTAGAAATCTCTTCACCACAATCACCACTTGCATCACCACTTTCTTCAGAAGGGGTTGGGCTTGGAAGCTCATTTGACATAAATGAACTTCGATTAAATTTCTGTTGATAGGTAGAAACAGCTTTTAAAGCATCAGTTTCATAACGATGTAGAACCACACTTGGGGTAGGCGTTGGCCATTCTGGTCTTATTTCTGCATCCCCTACGAAGAGTGCTCTGCCTAAAGGTACAATATTTGTGGTTTCCCGTGTTGGCGATGGAAGACTGTCAACATCATGATCCATATGAAGATCAAGAAGCGGAAGCAGTACTCTGTTCTTGGAAATAGATGTTTGTATTTTCAAAGATTCAGATTGTCTAGAGTTTTGATCTGTCGCACCAATGGGCATTACATCTAAGACAGACTCCTTATTTAGAGAAGCCACTTCCTGATTAACATGATTCTGTAAATCTCCTTCCTTATCGTCAGACTTGGTACTTGAACAAGCATCATTAGAGTTGCATGACAGAAACATGTTCTCTACCTATAGAAACAAAACAAAAAAGAAATCAATATTCTGGTCACTACAAGTTACTCTAAGTCGAATGATTTTGCTTTAAAGTTTAAACCACACCTCCTTCAATGGTTCAGCAGAGAACATAACAGACACATGGTTTTTCACATTAGTCAGCATTCTGTAAAAAAATACATCACAAAGGGTATAACAACCATGCCATACAGCATAACAGGGCCGAAACATTTAAAATCTGAATGAAAAGAGATGGAGACCTTGAGATTATGTGCCTACTGAGCTCCTTTTGATTTTGGCTCATGGAACAAAATACCTGCAATCAAGCACTTCTTAGCCACTTGTCTATATGTTAGAACAACAAAAAGAAATAAAAGAGTATTATGAACAAAATGCAGTTTAGGAGGGTTAATAGGTTATTAATCTAACTAATGACCAATTCTTTAATGATATCTTACTGAATTAACAAGTTCAATAGCAGAAAATGCCAACTGAACCAAGTCATCTTTGTTTGAGACAGAATTTTCCGAAAGCAATGTCGACAAACTGTCAACCATATCCTCAAGTCTGGAACAGACTACATTAAACGATCTACGAGCAAAACATAAACAGTAAATCAATCAAATGCACTTCAACCAAACACTAACAAATTTCACTAACCAAATTAGTTATTTAATTTGATTATTTTATGAGTGTTTTCAGACTTACTTATTTGCATCACTCACAGTTATACCCTCCAACCCGATACGAATTACATCAATCCACTTCTCAACATTACCATCTTCTCCTTCTTTACCAGCACTAACAACCTCCATATTCAAATCAATTTCACCTTCCTCCAGTTCCCCTTCCTCCTTCTCACTATCATCATCATTACCAGTTATATCCACTACAATCTTATCCTTGTTTAAATTATCACCCCCCTTCACTCCAATCTTATAATTACCATCATCAAGAGGTTTATTCTGAACAGCCTGTGCCCAGGCAAAGTTATACAACCCAGATGCGTAATTCCTAGACATCTGATACTGCTTCTGGTACTTCACCAGATCCTGCGTCGTCCAAAGCTGCTGTTTCTGTTTGGATTCGCCAACAGATGCTTTCTTAACAACACCAATCTCCGTCCGAATAGCCGGAGACTTAGCAGAAAAAACCTCTTCACTGATCTCTTCAACAGAATCCGAATCAGAAATTTCACCTTCCTCTACATCCACATCTATAGATACCAATAATTCCTTATCCATTAGTTTTATCACTGTAATACCGATCGATTTGAATCGTACGTCAATCGGAAAACGTGACTACACCTTCCAAAGATTGTCAATACAAAAAAGAAAGAAGAATGAGAGTCTAATCTTCACAGATCTTCAAAAAAAAAACGCTACAGATTTGAATGCTAGGGTTTGAAAACTTTAATTTAGCCCTAATTGTGTTGCGATTTTGAAATTATACAGTAAAATCTACGAATTGGATGCAAAAATCAAAACCTTGATTTGATAACTACGAATCGAAATCAAAAACTGAAGATCAAACGGCGGGGAAAGGGGAAGAGAGTAAATCGAGAAAATAAATGGGAAGACAGAGTAACGAAGGGGGCGAATTAAGTAGGCAAGGAAAACCGGGGGTAGATCTTATAAGATCTGAGTTGGAAACTAATGTGGGATCTTGACCGTACACGTCAGCGATTCTTATGATTGAACCGCTTAAAATCCTACTCTTTATACCTTCTGAGAATTTATGATAGTATCATTTAAAATTTCTTTCCATTATTTTTTATTAAAACTACAAAATTATATTTAACTAGGAGAACAACTCACGCTTCACGGCGGTATCGTAATTCCCGATAATGCGTACACAACAGAATTGTTAAAATTTGTAACGTAAAAATAAGATAAAGACAAAGTATTATCACATAGTAAAAAATGAAAAAAATGTAAAAACAGGAAAACAACAAATCTTAGGAAAAAAGAAATTAAAAAAGAAAAAGAATAAAAAATCTGAAAAAAACTAGGAAAAAAAATGGTACATAAACACGTTGGTGAGAGTCAAAACCGCGTCAACAACTTGGCAAGGCAAGGGAAAGCCCCTACCGTTGGGCTACAGTCACACAATTGTATTATTGTTGGCGCTTAATTGTATTAAAACACAAGTAGCCACATGCGACTACTGTTCACCGTTTATGGTTTTGTATGTTAGTATAATTTATTACTTTATTATATAACTAGGTGTAACACGGAGTAGATAAATGCAATATTATATACTTAGTAATAAAAAGTTTATGCTTTTAAAATATAATACATAGGTTGAATAAACCTGTGTATTAACACATACACTCGTCAAAATTGAACAATGTAAATGTATAATTAAAAGTTTTTTATTTTAATTCTAGCTAGCTATAAAACTGTTTTTAGTTTATAGAATTCATAAAAATATGATTGAACAAATTAATTGATGATAAACACAATTTTAAATTCAAAAATGTTAATTGCTTAAAATAGTGAAATTGATTATTAATAGGATAAAGAGGCGGGAAAATGAAAATGAGAAGACCTAGAAATATGACAATTGTCCTCCTAATTTACTTGTTTATTGTGTAGTATAGATAATTTATATAAACTCAATTACGATTAGAGATGATAGAAAAAATCTAAATCTGAGGTAAAAACACGAAACTTGATAAATCAAAGATGGTAAATAAGTTATTAGAGATCTCTATTATATTACAGAAAAATTGTAAGGGGTGATTTATTCGAATAAGAGAGAAAATAAGGAAAAGATCTCTCGAATAAAGTAAATTAATTAAAATTCAAATGTGACTATATAATGATATCTCCTTTATCATATAATATCTTTATTTATTATCTTACACTAATAAGCTTTTTAAACTTCATAATAATCTCTTTATTTAATATCTTACACTAATAAGTTTTTTAAACTAATATGCTTTTAATAAACAAATGTTTTAAAAATATAACTATTAATTGAAACTAGTTGGTTCCTTCGCGCTTCGCGGCGGGATGTATCCACGTAAAACAAACAAAAAAGACTTGAGTATGCTTGTATAAACGAATGTTTGGCTTCGTTGTGGCAGTCTGGTCGGTTTTTTGCCAACGCCACGTGGAAAGAGTTTGCTCATTATCGGTTCAGGTCATTGAAAATCATAAAAGCGAATACCGATACCGATTCCGATAATATCAATACCGGAAATGATGTTTGCTCATAATCGGTTAGGTTCGTCACGGTACCACAACAGTAATGACACTCGCTATAGGCTACGATACCAAAAAAAATAGTCGATTTGAATACAACTCCGTTTTCAAAAAAAATATCGAAATGTTGACAAAAAAGACTGAAGACAGTCGCACAATTCGTTTAAAAAAAAGTGAACAAACGAAAGTTATTAAAGGAAAACGAAATTATTAGAAAATTTAACGGGTTAAAAGCTTATATTATATATAGTATGAGGGGTGAAAATATAAATTTTAAAAAAGTATTATATCAGAATGACAAAAAAAAACTAAAAACAACCGCACATTTCGTTTAAAAAAAAGTCAACGAATGTAAGTTATTATAGGAAAACGAAATTACTAGAAAACTAAACGAGTTAAAAACATATATTATTCACTAGGTTATATACCCATGTATTACATGGGGTTTTTGAGAAATGTAAATTTTATATGCTCTACAATCATAAAACTTTATATGCTTGTAAAATTTTATATTATGTTAATGTATCCTTAATTATCTAATAATTAGAATTCAAATTTTAAATTAGTTTTTGTGAAAGAAAAAAAAACATTAACATAATTAGATTTCAAAATTCAAAGTTGCTTAAAATAGGAAAATTTAAAAGATTTTAATGAGAAAAAATATGATAATGACAGGTAACATTATTTGGAATCATTTATTAGAATAAGGATAATATGAGAAGTTAATTAAATTATGTTTCGATTCTTGCTGGGAGGCTAAGTAGTTTTAGCATAAAAAATAAGGTTATTGGGTCTTTGTTGTTATACTTTGATCAATAAACAAATGTTATGGTTTATTACTTTTCTGCTATTTCTCATATACAAGGGCATGTGCTACAATATAAAGTTGAGGCATGAAATGACATTAGAAAAAATTTAAGCTGGCTAAAGACATATAACTACTTTTACACCAAAAGGAGCAAACATCATCACTTCTTTACCAAACCACATATTTTAGTGTTTTAACTTCTTATGTAGGAATACAATTAAATCACTCATTTAGTAACTTGACCGTGCCATTTGTTGTAACGGTAACTTCAAAACTTTCCATAGTGGAGAGGGTTTGAGGACAAGTCAAGGGTTTACCCAGTTGGGGGTTCCTCCTGGGGTGGGCTGTCCTGGATGTTCTAGGTGTTGCCCCGAGGAAACGTAATTATCTAGAATATCTAGGTCTTGCCTTTCGAAAAAAATATCAAAAGCTTATGCGCCTCTAACGCGTATTTAGCGTGTAATAGTCAACCAAATCAGGCAAATAAGATATGATACAATAAACCCTTCAAAATCCATGATGACAAAAGGAAAACATCAGAAGTTAAATGAAATCAGTGTTGTAAAAATCGCTAGGCGCTAGTCGGGCGGTGGGATAAGGCCTAGGCCTAGGCGGGATTTTTACAACACTGAATGAAATGTGATCAGTGAATATAAGACAGACTGTTCGATGATCAGTGAATACAAGATCAACATCGGCGCATAGTTTGGGGTGTAACACATTTGATCCGATTTTGTCACCAATTTTTGAAAACTTACGAATTTAGTCTCCACTGTTTTACGACTGTGTAACAAATTTGGTCAACGCTAACAGACGTTTAAATATCTGTTAAGTTGGTATAAAATGATAATTTTACCCTTTTCATTAAAAAACAAAGTATAAGAAAATTACTATCAATGTTAAGTTGATGTGAAAATGTGAAATGAAACACACACAAATGATACAGAACAAGTTGAGCATTGCCTCCTGCTTTAGCTACTTAATAAGTTAATATCAACAAAGGGAAACTTCCCACAAGAGACATCAATGCCAAAATAATCATTTGATAAAGTAGCATAATATTATAAACAAGGAAGCTTACTTGTAGATGCTTTTGGATTTACCAGTAATCACCACAAGAGCAAACCCCATCTTCAAAGTGATGAAACCTATTTATATCTCGAATAATAATTTCCCGCTTCACAATCTTTGATATAAACTTGAAGACCACATGGCAATCCAAACATATTCTAAGATTTTTCATAATACGAATTGGGCATCCTGATGGTGTACTAACTAACCCAAAAGCTAAAGCTAACCTCTCACTGTGTACCCACAATAACCGCGCTTTTTCATCATCTTCTACATCAAGTAATATCACATCATGATTACAGACGTAACCAGCTTTCTTGATTTTCAAATTTAACCACTCCAACATCCCATATATTAATCTAATGCCACCATGTGAAGAATCCCCAACTGTAAAATAATGAACTATACCCTGATTCTCAATCCAACTAAGACCAGGCTCCTTTTTCACTCTTTTTTTCTTCATATTTTTCCTAACCGAAGCTACATTATCCCACCTTTTTGCACTGGCATACATGTTTGATAATAGCACGTATGTTGACTCATCTTGTGGTTCCAATTCAAGGACAAGTTTAGCAGATAACTCACCCAGTTCAAGATCTTTGTGGATCACACATGCTCCAAGTAAAGCACGCCATACCATTACACTAGGTTCACCAGGAATTTGATCGATTATATTCACAGCTTTGACTAATTGACCTAACTTCCCAAAGAGTGATACCATACAAGTATAATGCTCCATGCATGGTTCAATAGAATAATCATCAACCATGGAAGTAAAATAGGCTTCTCCTTCATTTAACAAACCTATGTTGCTGCACGCTGAAAGAACACCAACAAATGTTAACTGATCAGGTTTAACATCTGTTTTACACATCATTTTAAACATAACCAGAGCCTCGTTACCAAGACCATGCATGGAATAACCTGAAATCATTACATTCCATGACACGACGTCTTTCTGGCTAATCATGTTGAACACTAACCGAGCATGTTTAATGTTGCCACATTTGGCATACATGTCTATTAAAGCGTTCGCGACTACCACATTGTTTTCGAGAAGGGTTTTGATTATAAAAGAGTGTATTTGAGCTCCTGTTTCTAAAACTGTTAAGTTAGCACATGCACGAAGAACACTGGAGTATGCAACCTCTGTTAGCTGGACTTGATCTTTTAGCATATCAGAGAATAGAGTTAGTGCCATATCCCAATTCCCTATATTTACATAACCAACAATCAGTGTGTTCCAAGATACCTCATTCCTGTTTTCTGATTCTCTAAACAGTTCAATCGAGTTGCTTATTAATCCACATTTAGCATAAACATCCATAAGTGCGTTTGATACATGTACAAACAAATCAAGACCAACCTTTTGTGCATGGCAATGAATCTGCCTCCCCAAGGTTAAGTTCTTCATGGTTGCACATGCTTGCAGGACACTAGCAAAAGTAAACTGGTTCGGAACAGTTGGCTCGTGTCTCATTCTACAAAATAGCCTCACAGCCTCTTCACATCGGTCACTCTGGGAATATCTTGCAATCATGAAACTCCAAGGAATCACATCTTTTTTAGGTATTTCTTCAAACACATGGTGTGCGGCTTCAATGTCACCAGACTTGGTGTACAAATCAAGCAATGAAACACTGACATACGGATCAATCTCATAGCAAGTTTTAATAGCACATGCATGAACACTCTTACCCACTTCAATCGCCTCGAGGCCAAGACAAGCCTTGAACAAACTAGCAAGTGTGAAGTTGTTAGGATTAAACCCTAGCTCGCGCATTCGAGAAAAGAAATTAAAAGCTTCTTTGAAATAATCATTTTCAGCATAACATGTAATCATCCCTGTCCATGAAACCATGTCCTTACAAGAAATGCAATCGAAAACTTCCCTTGCCGTACGGACACACCCACAGGATGAATAAGCATCAAGAAGTGCAGTGCCAACAAAAGCATTGGAATGATGACCTAATTTATAAATTGGCCCATGAACATTTCTAGCAAACTCACCACACTCCATGTTCACAAACAGTTTCAAGATGGTAGTGAAAACAAATGCATTAAGCTCATGACCTTCTCTATGCAACCTCACAAACAATTTGGTGGACTCAACCTCTGGGGACTCTGAAAACCCTTGAATTAACGTGACAAAAGAAACTGTATTTCTGCTAGGCATTTCGTCGAACAGGTTATGAGCATCTGATAAAAGCTCCGACTTTACGTACAAATTCAAGAGTATATTCCATCCAAACAAGTCCAATCCACCACCTGTTTTCAAGATATGACAATGGAGGGTCTTTCCTGAAGCTAGGTCGCCGCTGATAATGCAATTTTGGAGAAAGTGGGCACCTATATGAGGATCCAAATTGGGAGTTGGTGGTAAGCAATTTAGTTGTTCTTGAGCCAATTGGGCCCGGGTGGATAGGGGTAAAGAGAACCCACATCGTATGCACTGATTCAGATTAGGGGTTGATTGCAAACTGGTCGATACCCGCGTTCTGTAACGAGAATAAATTCTTTTCATGAGTTTTGAGATAAAAGCGTTTATTTTCCCGGGTAATTCATGATTTTGAAAGAAGACCCAACTCGTTCTTGATTAAGTTGAGGCTGTGTATCGTTTATGATCGTTTGTATTGCGATAATCACTCCATGGGACGAACATAAGGTATTCTTGAAAGAGTAGAAGCATGTCCAAATTGCAAGTTAGATAAAATTCATAATTTTTCCAAGTAAAATATCATAAATGTTTTTTCGTGAACTACAGTAATGTCATCCGAATGCATACAACTAGGTATTAGATCCGTGCGTTAAGGCGTGCAAAAAAATAAAAAAATTTAGCATCTTCGAAACTTAGCGACAACGTTAATAATATTTAAACCTTACTGATAATGATAAGCACATTGTAATGTTAGGGGCGTTATAACATTTGAAACTTTATATTAAAAAAGGAACGTCGTAAACCTGCACGATGCGACGTGAACGTTTATAATATTAGGAAGTTTATATAAAAAATGAAACCATTAAAAAAATCACGTAGAAACATCGATAAAAATAGGCACGTCGCAACGAAATAAAAAAGGAAACCGTGAAAAATTTCAAACCGTTAGAAAAATAACATCGAAATTCGATAAAAATAAGAATGTCCCACCAGGAAAAAACGAAACCATAAAAAAAATTGCGTTGAAACGTTCATAAAAATTAGCACTTCGCAATGACGAATTCGAATTACAAAATATCATATTTTAAAAGTTGTAGAAGGAAAAAAAAGACACCGTAAAAAAATCAAAACGTTAAAACAACCTCGACGCCTTGTACAATTGTCTTCCTATGACTTGTATATTATGACGCACAATTCTGTTGTGAATCAAATTTATATCGAAATGAAAATTGAAAATAAACATGTCGAAACGATATATTCAAATTTTTATAACACATGCAATTTTTAAAAGTTATATAAGAAAAAAAAACAAAAATTGTATGTGTGCCAAAAAAATCAAATAGGTAAGTATAAGGTGTAAATGATAATTATAGGTAAAATAGAGGGGACGAAATAGTAATATATTTGAGATGTCAAAGTGAAGTACCGATCTTGGATAGAAAATAAGAATAAGAATAGTGGCGGCTACTTCACGTGGTGTCTCGGAACCTAAGTTGGTATCATCAGTCACTTGGGGTCTTTTTTACGAGGGGCTCAAATTTTAAAAAATATTTTATGTGTATGTATATAAATAAGTTTTTTAATTAGAACCAAAATAAATGAATGAAAATTTTATTAAGAGACCTATAAATAAAAACTCAAAAAAATATTTAAATATAAACCTAGATGAAAATAATTGTTATTACAATTATCATCGATCTTTGGGGAAAAAAATTATATTTAAGGGCCCATTTTTTAGTACTCGTCTGGGGCACCTGAAATCTCGAAGACGTCTCTGCTACTTCTCACCTATACGGCTATACATACACTAATTGTATAAGGGGGTGGAGTGGTACCCTCCCAACCAAACTACCTATCAAATTACACCAATCAAAAGATGCCACATCAATTATTCAAAGTACCCTCCCAAACTACCCTCCAACCTTCTTATTTAAAAAATAAAAAATAAAACAAATAAAACTAATAAACTAAAACTTTAATTAATTAATTAAAAATACATAATAGATAAAAATACATAACAACAAATAAAAATTCATCTACTCGTCGTCTTCGTCCAAATCCGGAGTGTTTCTCGCAATATGTTTCACGAGATCAAATCTAAGACTAATATGTGTAGTACATCGTGCAACTTCGAAAGGACGTTATCGTCAATAACTGGTTCGACTGGAGGATCCCGTATGTAGACAGGTGATATTGCGTTCCCGTCATTCTTTAAGATCATATTGTGCAATATCATGCACGTATATACCTCGTTCCTAATCTTCGCCAATTTTAAATTCCGGTTTGGTCGACGAAGTATACCCCATTTCCCTTTTAACACACCGAAAGCTCTCTCGACATCTTTTCTTGCCGACTCTTGCACCTTCTTGAATGCCTTTTCTTTAGGGATTGTTGTATATGGAAACGATTTAACAAATGTAGACCAAGTAGGGTATATCTCATCCGTAAGATAGTATCCACGCTTGTATAGTCGTCCATTAACTACAAATGGACACTTATGTGCAGTTCCAAGCTCCTCGTTGGTAAAAAGTGGCGATTGTTGGAGAACATTTATGTCGTTGTTAGAGCCGGGTGAACCACAAAACGCATGCCAAAACCATAAATCATTTGAAGCCACCGCTTCTAACATGATCATCGGGTATTGGTGATCGCCTCTCATATATTGTCCGCGCAAACTTGTCGGACAATTTCGTCAAACAAAATGTGTACAATCGATGCTACCGACCATACCCGGAATACCATGTTTTACTTAATGCACGTTGTACAAAAGTATAACGTCGTGGCTTGTCGGTCTGCGTAAGAACTCTTTGTCGTATATTTGAATTATGGCGTTACAAAAATACTCTAGACATTCACTTGAGGTTCACCTAGCCATACATAAATAGTCGTCGAATTCGTTAGGAGGATTACCGGTTCTGAGTTGTTTAATCGCCGATGTGCATTTTTGTAGCGTCGTGAAACTCTTCTTCTTCCTAGCGTTTTCTCCCTCTTGAAAATATTCAAACCTAGCATCTAAGTCGCTAACTATTTTTAAAAATAACATCTTCGACATCTGAAATCTATCTCGTAACGTCGTTTCCCCGTGTGTTGGGTTTTCGTCGAAACAATCTCTTTGTAGAATCTCTAGAGCATGTTCACGATCACGTTGTACATACGTCCTTGATGATGTAGCTGTGTCTTCCTCTTCGTCTTGGGCGACAATATCACATACGAATTGCATACTATCACCGCCAAACACGAAGTCGAGTGATTCGTCCGATGATTCGGGTGGGTAGTATAACGTACGATTCATATTTTGGTTGAGTGGATACAAAAGTAATGGTATATTTAGAAAGAATGTATTTAGAAAGATTATATTTTGGTTGAGTGAGTAGTACAAAATGATTGGGTATGTATTTATAGGGGTAAATTTTTATTTTTTTTAAACGGTCCCATTTCCCCATCGGATCAATATCAAATCGCTCTTCAATCATCCATACGCGTATCCGAAACCTAATCGATCCACCATCTCTTCCGACGCATCGTTTGATTTGATCCATTTCCCAATTTGTTAGGGTTTTTCGGAGTAATCAAAGCCCCAATCGATATATCGTTGTTCCGTTGCCATTTTCTACGAGAAATATCATCAGACTACGTGTTTTGGTTTGTGTTAGGGTTCGGATCGGTTTTGGATCCTCTATTCCGACTAAAACATAATCAAAATCAAAATCTACGCATTTGTGATTCGGTTCATTGTTTTTTTTGGTGAATTTGAAGAAGTTGTAACCTAGGGTTTTACAGAAGATGGACGGAGTCGTGGCGGAGAAGATAGGTTTTACAATCCGGCGAAAGCGAGAAGAAACCGTCAAAATCAGCCGTTCAACGACTATATTCGATTAAAGTTGAACGGGTACTTTGCATTGTTTGAGCGGGTATATAAACCCGCTGAACCTACCCGTCGGAAGTAACCCGCTGAAGCCGCTGGGATGCGGCGGTGTTCCACCCAACCCGCCCACTACCCTCCTTCCACTAGCACCACGCTAACTGTGTTGTGAGTAAACACTCTTCACAAACTTGAAAGTGTGTGTATCTAACGTATCAGATAAAACATGCATAAAAAATTCCACTTTAATTTGGTTTCTTAAAATCAGTGACTATGCGAACTGCGAAGTATTGTATAGCGGTTCAAATGAGTAAAAGTAAAACGAGTAATCTATACATGCTAATAAATAAAGGTTTTGGGGTGACACATGTCATTCACTCATGCCTCCTCATATTGGTTTTCCCGCCTCTCTCTCCTAATAAATGCACCACTATTTTATTAAATAATAATGATATTATAAATATATTATTAAAAAAGAATAATAATTATATTAAATAAGAATATATAATAAGAATTCAAAATATAACTAATTAAAGAAAAATACTAATTTGTTATATACACACACATTTCCACTTGATATATCTCGAGACTATCATAATATTCTGACAAGTTAGGACGTATTTATAAATTTATAAGTTTTATCTTTTTTTAATATACAATCTCGTGTAATACACGGGATTCTAACCTAGTTATTTAATAAAGATGAGTATTATTTGCACTGTTTTTAAACCCGGACCGGCCGGTCGGACCGGGAACCGTGACGTCCACCGGTCCGGTTACATGCTCTGAGACCGTTTGCTGGTTGAACCGGGCGGTCCAAGCGATTCAACGGTCGAACCGGGTAGTTTAATTTTTTTTTTACTATTTTTTATCTTTTTTATCCTATAGTCCTCCTACTTACTTCTATTTACAATTTTAACTCAATTTGGCTCTTTCCTTTTAATTTATTCGCTGCCACAGGTCCTCCAAAACCATAATCAAAATTAAAATTGAAGATTTAAAAGAATTAAAATTCCTACAGACCTACAACCCTCGTCCTTGACCCAAAATTGTTTAAATGGTTATTTTTATGAATATTTATATTATTTATTGCGTCATCCGGTTCTTGAATCCGGTCCGACCAGTGAACCTCTAAGACGTCCGGTTCGTTGTCCGGTCCGGTTCTGAAAACATTGATTATTTGGGTGACAAGAATATATTCTTAATGGACTGATTATACTACTTAAATACTCCTATCGTTGTTAGTTGTTACTAAAATAAAACTTGATGATGATGTATAGACAAATCGCGTATGAACAAGTTCGCACTCTGTCCTGATTTTGGATTCCGAATATGTAAAGTTGATAGATATTCATTCCTAATATTTTAGTTATGCTCAATGGAATCAATAGCTTTTATCTACTCTATTCAACGTTGATGGGTCGTTGAGTAAAATTGAAAACTAGTAAGAATATTATACAAGTTTTTAACAACTTATTTCCATACTATAGTTTCACTGACATGGATGCCACATGATATTCGTTAGCGATGACATGCTTTGCACAATACTTCTAAGATAAACATAACTTAGAGGCGAACTTATTCAAATTTAATAGAACTGGGGGGACATCCGCGCTTCGCGGCGGTGCATCAGGTCGAGGTAATGATGAAAAAAACGGGAGAATTAGAACCTGTGAAAAACGAAATGAAAAAAAAACCATTTGCATGACACGTATTGCATACAAAATAAGAACGTTAAAACACAAAAATAATACCGAAGAAAACAACAAAAAAGGTCCAATAATAAATATCCAAAAAAAGTAAAAAAAAATATTGCCGCCCATAGATTAGAACCTGGTTGGGTAAGTGTTTTAAGTAAACTATGGGAACCAACTTTAACACAAAACATTTTTTCTTTTATTTCATGGAGTGGAAAAAAAACAAAAAAAAAACTTACTTCTCTTTATTTATATGTTAGAAATAATTTTTTTGGTTATTTAATTATAGTTTTCTAAAGTAAACTAAAAGTATTTTAAGAGTGAATTTAAAAGGATGTTATATTAAATTTTGTAACGACTATTTATTAGTTATAGGAAGTAATGTCAGTAAGTTTTAACGGTTATAATGGGGTTTAAATGATAAAAAAATGTAAATTATTGGAACAATAAATGGTGGTAATATTTGTTTTAAATTTATTTAGGATTAATTTGAATTGATGATTGAGAAAAAGTCGGAACACAAGTATGTTATTAATTCACATGTGATCCTACTTCTTCAAGCTTCAACCAATTAATGAGAAGTACTATTCACACACTATCAAAATGTATGTTATTGTAATGTAATGTAATTTGGAGATTATAGTTATAAATATAAGTTTGATTTATGCATGTATACTAAAACATAGCATAAGGTGAGTTCACTAGAAAACTCATTTTCATAAGAAAAATAAAAAACTTCTACTACATATGTGTAGTACATCCAAACACCCAACTCACCCTCAAAAACCTAAACCCCTCATCCCACCCCCACCCAAAAACCTAAACCCTCATCCCACTCCCACCCAAAAACCTAAACCCACCCCACCCCACCCAAAAACCTAAACCCACCCCACCCACCCCCCCAAACCTAAACCCCCCACCCCCACCCTACCCTACCCCTCCAGAAACCTAAACTAAACCAAAAAACCTAACCAACCCCCAAAAACTAAACCAAAAAGCTTAACCAACCCCCAAAAACCTAATCCCCCACCCCACCCCACCCAAAAACCTAATCCCCCACCCCAACCCACCCCACCCAAAAACCTAACCCCACCCCACCTACACCCTCACCCACCCTCAAAAACCTAAACCCCCCACCCCACCCCTCTAAAAATCCAACCTAAAAGTTAAACTAAACCTAAAAGCAAAACCCACTACTTTCCGAGTTTTTTTTTTTGAACGAGTACGACGTGGGAAACGAGGTCTCTGAAGCAGTTTTTTAATTTTTGATTTATTTTTTGAGTTATGATTTTTTAACTTAAATAAGTAGTTTTTTGGTTTTCTCATGAACATTGAGTTTTCTTATGATTAATCCCCAACATAGCATTGTTACCAAAACGTTGGGAATTTGTGAAAGATACATACCAAGTCACGAATTTATAAAACACACGTTAATTTGGCTAATTTTTAAACTCATATTATCAAAAAAATCTGACTCAAAAACTTGATTACAATTAACAAACACTGACTCGGTTTATATAAATTAATCTAGACTCCTTAGACTACAGTACTAATTGTATATTTAATATTAAAATATTAACAATCAAAACCTACTATAAGAGTATCCGCTATACCCTTACGGGTGGGAACCGTGAGGGAGTTCACGAACACCGCCCCCTATTGCTTGAGGGGGGCGTGAGGGGCTTCATGGGGAAGATGGTGGTGTGAGGGGGAAACAGGTTGTGATTGGCTAAGAGGTGGTATGAGGGAGCTCACTTGGGTGAAATAACACCCCCCAACCCCTTCTTGCGTGGCGTCAGGGTATACCCCTTACCTTAGGCCCTTTAGCGAAGCACCATTGACATTTGCCTAAGAAAGGCATAGGGTTGTTATAATTTTGAGGAGTAGGTAGCAGACCAGGGGCTTGGGAGTGGGCTCGGTTAGTCCACTGTTTGGAAGTAGACCGTGTGTGAGTGGCGAATGCGGTGACGGGTTGATGTAGGTTTCCGGCTGGGGTAGGATTTTGAGCAAGAGAAAGTTTGTGATTAATTGACTTCTCGTGTAGTTCATGAAAGGAAATGGAGTTGTATCGTGCATGAATGGCTTCAATAATGGGTTTGTATGAGTTTTGGTCAAGATGAAAGGACTAGGAGTAATAACGCTTCTAGGGTTTCCTCATGCAGCCGACTTCCAAAGATGACCAAGGAGGTTGGACATGGACTTTCAACATATCGAAGAAGGGTACTGGGAATGAAAGGAAGACAACGAACGCTACTGTCGTCGGATCAAAGAAGGAGACTTGGAATGAGGTAAATCCTAATTTCAAACGTTTGGAAGATGTGTCTACGTCCGTTTACGTTACAAATTTCCCAATAGATCTCACCGTGAACGCGATGTAAGGAATGGGGCCGTGTTTCAGATGTTTATTTTTCTGATCGTCGATCGAAACTGGGCAAACGATTTGGTTTCGTGAGGTTTGTTAAGGTTACGGATGAGATCAAGCTTATTTAGAACTTGCGATCCATGTGGTTCGGTAGTTATCTTTTGTATGCAGATCAGGTACGCTTTAAAAGAACTATTAGAGAGGTTTCTTCTACTCATCAAAAACTTATCCCGAGGAAGGTTCCATCGGTTGATTTGAAGCCGAAGTAGATGAATGTGGGTGCAAGTTCCTTCGCGGATATAGTCAAGGGATCTAATCCAAAGAGGTCGATCGTGGTGTGTGATCCGCCTCCTCCGATGGTGATTTCCATTGACAATTCGGACCTTTTAAAGTTAGACGAATTCGGATCGGCGATTCTTGTTAAGGTGAGAGAAACCGTTAATCTGCGATATGTGGGCGGACTTTGGGTTTGTGTGGAATTCTCGAACAGAGAAGATTTCATGGCGTTCAAACATCATGAGGACATGAATCTGTTTTTTTCAGATATCAAACCTTTTCTCAAAGATTTCATTTTGAAGGAACGGGTTGTTTGGTTGGAGATTGGAGGATTGCCTTTGATAGGTTGGTCACCGAGTACTTTCAAGAAAGTGGCTTCTCAGTGGGGAGGTGTTATGTTTTTTGAGAATGACTTTGAGGAACCCATGGCGTTAGGTCGAGTATGTATACTCACAAAGATCTTGTCTAAAAATGGCACGTTGGGTAAAGTAAAATGTGATGAGGCTATTTTTGATGTGTCGATTAATGAGGTTTCAATGTGGACACCTTCTTTTAAGAAACGTTGTCAGGGGGTGATTCTTCTAGCGATGATTCAGATGAGGATAAGATTTCAGTGGCAGATAGCTTTGAAAATATGGAAGTCAATCCGGTGGAAGATGTGGCCGAGTCTGATCCTTTGACCTTGAGGGCGTGATTAAGGGGGTAGGGAGGGAGGAGAGTAAAGCCTCTTCTCCCCCTCACGTCCGCCGGGGTATGCTGCTCTTAAAGAAAATGGATGTCCTTTTACTGAGGCGGATAAGGGGCCTTATGTTCAACATTTTACGGGACATGAAGAAGCGGTGGTCAAAGAGCCATTTAAAGGCCTAAACACTGAAGGTGGGGATATAAGTCAAGTGGGGGAATCCATTCAGTCGGTCTCGTTTGGTTGCTCCAATAAAGAAGGTGGGTCGCTTTTTAATGAATTACAACGTCATATACAGTTGGGTCAGGCGATGGGTTTTCATATGAAAGGCAGTAAAAGTGACTTGAAGAAAGTGATCATGGAATGAGTGAGAAATTTGTGGATCAATGAATGTACTCTCTTTAAATGCTTGTGGTGTAGGGAACGTGTTGAAACGCAAAAAGATAAAGAATATTTGTTGTCACCATTCCATTAGTTTTTTGGCTATTTAAGAAACATATATGTCGGTGGTAGATGTTGGTAGAATTAGAAGCTTGTGGGGTAATTATACATTTGATTTTGTGTCTTCGAGTGCTCGAGGAAGATCAGGGGGTTTACTTGCTATCTGGGACCCAAATATGTTCATGAAATCGTCTTTCCTTTGCTTCGAAAATGTTTTAATTGTTGAAGGATATTGGGTGGCGTTTGATATTCGATGTTTCATGATTAATGTATACGCTCCGCAAGATGATGTGGAGAAGAAAAAATTATGGGGGTTCATCCTTTCCTTCATGATTAGTCACTCGGGTTCTTACATTATTATGGGAGATTTTAACGTGGTTCGTTTTTCCTCCGAAAGGCGCGGATCGGTTTTTAATCAAAATGTTGCAGATGCTTTTAATGATTTCATTTGTGAAGCCAATCTTGTGGATATCCCGATGGGAGGCTACAAATTTACGAGGATTAGTTCAGATTTTTCTAAAATGAGTAAATTAGATCGTTTTCTAATTTCTGAAGATATTGTGGCAAAGTTTCCGAATCTGGAAGTTCTAGCTTTGGAAAAAAACATTGTCGATCATAGACCAATTCTTTTGAAACACCTTTCAGAAAACTTTGGTGCGGTGCCGTTTAAATTCTTTAACTATTGGTTAAATCTAGAGGGTTTCGAGAAGCTTGTTATGGAGGCCTGGAATGACGATGCTTTTAAGATTCACACTAATGCTCTTGTTTGTTTCAAACTGAAACTTAAAAACCTCAAAGAAGTTATAAAAAAATGGAATTCCACGAGACGTCTTAAAGAGCACGGTTTGGAGGATGATCTCTCTACTCGCCTAAGAGTTCTTGACTCTGAGTTCGACAGAGGGGTGATCGATAGTATTGGGTTAGAAGAAAGAAAATCGATTGTCTTCCAAATTGCTGAGATTGAGAAAAATACAAACTCGGAACTGTTCCAAAAAACGAAAGTAAAATGGTCTATAGAGGGTGATGAAAAAAAAAAGTTTTTCTATGGGATCGTAAATAAAAAGAGAATACATCTGGGCATTAGAGGCATTAAAAACAAAGGCACTTGGCTCTCCGATCCCATTCCAATCAAGAAAGCATTTTTTGACTAGTTTGAGGACCGATTTCGTAAATTCAACGGGGTTCCTATAGATGATCTAAGCCATAAATTCAATAAACTCTCGAGGGAACAAATCCAATCTTTAGAAGTGATTCCTACTATAGAAGAACTCAAAGCGGCAGTATGGGATTGTGGGAATGATAAATCCCCGGGCCCAGACGGTTTTACGTTCGCTTTCATTAAGAGACATTGAGAGATACTAAAAGGTGATATTTTTGATCTTGTGTTAGAGTTTTGTAAGAAGTGTAAAATCCCTAAAGGGTGCAATGCTTCTTTTATTACTTTGATTCCGAAAGTGAAAAATCCTCTTATTGTGTCGGATTTTAGGCCTATAAGCCTAATTAACCTTCAATACAAAATTATTGCAAAAGTGTTGGCTAATCGGTTGGCTTTGGTTGTGGGTTCGGTTGTTAGTCATCATCAATCAGCGTTTGTTAAAGGTCGTCAGATTCTTGACGGACCTCTCATTCTTAATGAAGTGGTGGATTGGTGCAAAAAAAGTAAACAGAAGATGATTCTTTTTAAAGTAGATTTTGCTAAAGCATATGATTCTTTATCTTGGGAATACTTATTTTCTATGTTGCAGTTTATAGGCTTTAGTAAGACTTGGATATCATGGATTGAGGCTTGCCTTGAGTCGGCCTACGCTTCGATATTGATTAATGGATGCCCTACGGAGGAATTCAAATTGGAAAGAGGATTAAGACAAGGAGATCCTCTTTCTCCATTTCTCTTTATTCTTGCTCTGGAAGGATTACATGTCATGATCGATGATCTAATTAATCTCGGTTATTTCAAAGGTACGAAAATTGGTAAAAACAAAATTATTCTTTTGCATTTATTCTTCGCGGATGATGTGATTATTTTTGGGGAATGGTCGAAGGAGAATTTGTCTAATATTTTACGGGCGTTTAATTGCTTTTTTCTAGCATCGGGTCACAAAATTAATATCCAAAAATCGAGTATCCTTGGAGTTGGGGTGAAAGTCGATGAGGTAAACTCTTTGGCGGCTATGGTTGGTTGTAAATCAGAATCATTTCTAATTAAATATTTGGGGATCCCTATTGGCGAAAACCTTGTTTTGTCAACAATTTGGAATGTGATTGAGGAAAAATTCAAAAATAAACTTTGTCGGTGGAAAGCAAACCTTCTCTCGTTTGGAGGTAGGGGTACTCTAATTACGTCGGTCCTTGGTACAGTTGGTAATTTTTATTTGTCTTTATTTCTTATGCCGGTAATTGTTCGAAAGAAATTAGAAAGTTTACGTTCTAATTTCTTTTGGGGTGGATCGGACGGCGATAAAAAGATGGCATGGATTAGTTGGGAGCAAACCTTGGCGGACAAATCTCGTGGTGGATTGGGTTTTTGGGAGTTTACACTCTTAATTTGGCTCTTCTTCTCAAATGGAGGTGGAGATATTATAATTGTCCCAATTCGTTATGGGTTTCAATTATTGATTCTATTTATAAAGGGAATCACGATGTCTTAGACTACGATAAAGTGGGGAAAGGAAATGGTACTTGGAACCGAATTGTGAAGTGTGTAAATAACCTTAATGATAAAGCGTTGATTTCTCTCTCGACAATTAAAAGAAAAGTGGGTAACGGGAATGCTAGGTTTTGGCTGGATACTTGGTTAGGAGATTCTCCTATTGCCTCCTACTTTCCTCGACTTGCAGCTCTTGAAGCTGAAAAGGAATGTTTGATTGCTAATCGCGTTTCGAGTGGAAATTGGGTTTGGAATTGGAGGAGATGTTTGAGAGGTGGTAGGGAGGAGGTACAATTTGGTTCTCTATGCTCTTTATTGGAAGATATTCATTTATCAGATAAAGCGGATGAGTGGTGGTGGGACTTTGATCTTTAAGATGGCTTTCAGGTGAAAGAGGTTAGGAAATTCATTGACAAAGCTATGTTACCGGTTAATTCTTTGAAAACTAGATGGTGTAAAGGGGTGCCCAAAAAAGTTAATATTTTCACCTGGCGTATGCTTTTGAACCGGCTTCCGACTAGAGATAACCTTTGTAATAGAGGTGTTGACATCCCTTATATTATGTGCCCTTTTTGCTCTTTGAAAAAAGAAATTGTTGACCATTTATTTGCATCTTGCGGTATTGCCCATTCTACTTGGTTATCAGTTTTCAAATGGCTAGAGATTTCTTTTACAAGGCCGTACCGACCCACAATTCTTTTGGAATGGCTAGATAGTTCGAATTTGGGATCTAAAAAAAATCGATGGTTGAAGGCATCTTCTTAACGACATGGTGGGTGATATGGAATTCTAGAAATGAAGCTGTTTTTCGAGCTAATGATCCAAGTAAAAATCTTATTTTGGAGACGATTATCCACTATTCTTTCCTTTGGATTCGTAATAGGAATAGTAAAATAAATATTGGAGGGGTCGAATGGATGAAAAATCCGCTTTTATATATGTAACTTTTTTTTTCCGAATTTGATTAGGTTTTTTCTAACCATTTTCGGTTGATTATATAATTAACTTCCTTGTTGTTCAAAAAAAGAGTATATAACCAACTTGTTATAATTCAACTCAAACACCTTATAGCTTAAGAAATTATAGCCAAGAACGTAAGGTTGATAAATAATCAAAGTTTGAATAATTTTTCGTTTTAATAAGAAACAATAAATATCAATGCCTGACAACAAATATTTAACAGTAAGCATACATTAAAATAAAGTTGAATTAAATACAAACTGTCATGTTTACGAATATGAATAAGTCAAACCCTTTGAATAATAAATAAAACAACTTGGTCACATATGTCGACCGTCCAAAAGTTCAACTATAAAATAAAAAATCATTTCTGAAACTTGCCTAACTCCACCAAAATTAAAAAAAAAACTCTTCAAATCATAGTCTTGTATATTCCATCATCCTACTTTTTATGTCTTACGTCACACAAAATAAACCAATCTTAACTTCTTCTTCAATGTGAAGATGAGCTTTCCTGTGAATACGCGTATGGAGATAAACACACGTGCCTGCAAAAATATACAAAGTTATAATTAATTTTAATAAAATAACTAAGTATTTTTGCAAAAAAATAATAATAAATAATTCTTATAACTTCTATCTTTTTTTTAGAATAAAGTGTCATTTTCGTCTTTACGTTTTGGTTACTTTTATCAAAAAGGTTTAATTTTCTTCGCATTCATCCAATTGGTTAACCCACCCATTTTTTAACATTAAATCGTTCAATGAGCGAATAATTAAGGGTTTAAAAATGAATAAAACAAACAAATATATAAAAAAACAAAAATAAGTTAACAAATTAAATTAAAATGACAAGTTTTGGTAAGAAGGATAATGCACATAAGAAAATTAAACATTCTGGATGAAAATCACAAAAGTGACCAAGTTCAGAGAAATGAAGTTTACTCTTTCTATCTACATTTTTTTTAAATGAAGTGAATATTTCGATTATTGAATACCAACCTTTCTTTACGCTTCTCCAAAAACCTCCTCAACGATCTCTTCCTTGACATTGGTAGATCTGAGCAAAATGATCCAAATAAACATCAACAATCGGTATAACTCTCAATTCAAATAAAAAAAAAGTAATCAAACACAGATTCCGTACCGTTTCTGAGTACTCCGCCGATCATTTCATTTTGATAGCTTTCAGCCTTCAGAACTAGTGTCGGTTCAACAACATTTTTAGAAACTGAATTCAAACTCTCAGCCAGTTTCATGATACTTTCCACCTGATTAGGCGTAACGTCAAAAACAGAAACGGTTCCGTTGAAGAAGATAGTCATCGGAGCAACAACGGCAGGCTTGTTAGCCACGAAACTCGTGTTAGCAGATGCGGAAGCAATCGCGGTTTTCAGAAGCTCCGGATTGATTTTCGATATCACGCCTTGGATATCTGCAGATTTATTACACAATCAGATTATAAGAAATACAATGCAACTAACAGAAGAAATCGATTAAATAACAGCGAGTTCAATCCTACCTCGACGATCTGAGAGCTTTTTGGTGGATGATTCGTCTCGGAGACGGAAGAAATCGATTTCAACTACAGATGATATTCCTGACATGATTATAATTCCAGAGATCTAATGGAGGAATTGAGTTGATTGAGAGAGAAATTGAAAATGATTCACAGAATGAATGGACAGATGTGTTGGTTGGATTGGTAATAAAGTAGTAGGATGGAATAGTAGGTAAATGTGGATGCTGCCGTGGTGTTTGTCTTCCACACTTTTCAAACACGCATTTTTTATTTTTTATTTTTTATTTTTGAAAAAAGGAAAAGGCGGAGAAAGAGTTGAACACGTGTTTGATTCGGTCTCAATAATGGACTACCAAAGTTATTCAAAATAAGTTATATGCACATGGTTAGATAATTAAAGGATATTCTAATCATGAGCAACCGATATTCTTTTATTTCATTTCAAAATTATTTATCCTTTATTATATTTTAAATGATATTCTAAGACATTCGTCCTTTCAAATGTCCACAGACACTCCACGTCTACCGTCACAACATATTTTCACTCATTAAATACACGTTTCTTCTCTAATGTTGCGTCATTTTTCAAACACTTATTTTAAAATAAATTAAATATACGAAAAAAATATCAAAATGGACATTAGTCGGCAAAAAAAACCAAAATGGACATTTAGCCGGCTAAGTCTTTGGTTAGCCGACGCATTTTTAAGTTAGCCGGCTAAATGTCCATTTTAGGATTTCCCTTAAATATATATCTTATTTAGTGGTTGTGTGAAAGGAGCCCACTACCTACGTGTTTGCCAACGTTTGGAATTCCGGATGAACCCAAACAAATACACAACAAATAGGCTCCTCCGACGCTTGTGTTTAGAAATCAAATGCCACGATGGTGTTTGTTTGTTCTTGTTTGAGATGCTCTTAGATGCGGGTTTTTGTTTGATGTTTAATTTATTGATTAAATAAAGTAACACATAATTGAAATAACTCAACTGAAACACACAATAATTGAAATAATTTTTCAAGAACTTTATTGTAACTAGAAAATATAACTAAAAAAACTGAATTACAATACCTCTTTAACTCTTATGATTAATCCTTAAACTGGTAACATTTATTTATAATGCTAAACCTAATAACCCTAACTTAGCCATTAAGTTATGAACTAAAACCCCTTAACTCATGGACTGGGTTCTTTTCATGGCCCAAACAACAATTGAGCCAACAATCACCCCCCAATTGTTGTATTCGAATTACCCCCTAATTTCTGACTTGAGACATGGGCGTTTTCAACTTCAGTCTTGTCATCCTTGTCTTGATTCTCCTGAGGCACTTCTTGATCTCTTATAGTGTTCTTTAGGCTCTATTTAGCTTGAACAAACACATGCTTCTTGTGATCACTGCAATTCTTTCATTGAGCTTGAATCTCTTGCTTGACTTTACCTTTGAGTTCTTGTACTTTCTTTCTTGGACTTTGAACTTTGGAACTTGGATATTTGATTGGAATCTGACTCGTACTTGGCTTATCGTCTTTCAGTCCAACTCTTTGAAGATCTCGACCAACAAAGTTATTCACTCAAATGCTAGCTTGTATACCGGGACTTGTTATCTTGATACTAACCTTGTATAACCGGTTATTGGTTCTTGTCACCTTCAACAAAAGCTTACATGTATCTTCATGAATGATTAGCGAATCATGTTTCATGTTAATGCCACTAAAACTTAAAAGCAAAATGAAAAAAAGAAGACGGTAAAAAAAATTGAAAGCTGACATAAGAAGACAAAATAAATACTTGCATCATGTGCTTGTACCTTAGCCGTTATTTTTTAATGTTTTACTATTTGGTACTCGTAATGTAGGTAATCTGTAATAATTAATATCTAAAAATATATAAATACACAATTTTATTTATCTTTCGTCTGCATTTCAATATAGTTTTTCCTAAAACTGAATTACATAATATATATTTTTTTTAATAAATTAGATCCAAAAATTCTTCATAATGAATACAATTTAGTTTTTGATAAAATTTAATTTAAGAGATACACAGGAAAAGTTTTAAACAATGTTATGTATTTATATTTTCATAAAAGAAAAAAAGTAAGTTATATAACTTTGCAAAAAAGTAATGAAGTTTAAAAAATGTTCAAATTAGGTCACTCAAGTTTAAAAAATGTTCTAATTAAGTCACTCAGTTTTCATTTTTTATTTAAATTATAAGTTTTAACATATTTTTTTAGCATGTTCTTTTTTTGTTTCAATTAGAAATAATTTTTTTCTTTTTTTTATGTTGATGTGGAATGGTGACATAGATTTTAGATTATTTTTTTATTTTTTGATATAATCAACATGTTTTTTTATTTTTTTAATAAAATTACATATATTGAAAATCCCGACCCACACAACTTCTCATCCATAAGTTTCTTGACACATTTCGTGTGTCGATGATGGTTTGATTTGAAGGTTTAGTGACCAAATTTGGATAAAAAATGAATAAGTAATCTAATTGTAACACTTTTGATACTTCATTACTATTCTATGAAGTTTTTCTTAAAAGAACTGAAAAAATGTATAAAATAAATTTTCATTCGAATTCTACTTTTAAATATGTATATCACTTTTACAAAAACTTTCTAGATAAGTCTTAAAAAAAAAAAATAACTCCCTTTTATCTCATTATGAATCCCGACCATATAACGTTCATCTTATATTCTCATGTCACTCTAATCATCATCACACATCCACCACTTGCACGCTACAAGTTCAAGAAACGCCACACGACAACTTGTCGTCTCTCCATAAAACCATTTACGAGTTTCGGACCGTGTTTTGAATTAACCACCGAAATCAAAAACTTAAAAGACAAAATATTAGATCAAAGTCAACTCAAAATCTTTCGATTGACATAATTGTTGCCGACTTCCGTCATAATACATAGAGTTATATAAACCATGGTTTATTTTATTTATTATTAAATTAAATCCATACTTGATAAATAAATAATTGGTAGCGACACGTGTTATAATTACGTGATAAAAAAAATTCCTGCTAATTTTCTTCGTTACTAATTATTTAATATTTATTAATAACTATTTAATATTTTCTTTATTAATTTTTAAATCTTTATTACTTTTTAATATTTTTTTATTAACTATTTAATATTTCATTTATTCAGGGCCGGCTCAAAGTTTATGGTGGCCCCAAGCAAACTAAAAAAAATTGAGGCCCTTTTTCAAAAGTCGTGTTAAAACCCTCCTTCCTTATCCGGACTTCATACCGGCAATTAAAAACTAAATCAAAGCTTATTAAAACTTAAATCTAAATGAGTAAATAAGCAAATCAAGTCAAATGAGGTCAAACATGATATACAAAGGTTAGACTCTCAAAATTGCTAAACAACTTGATGTCATTGTCTACAAACAAATTAACTAAACTAAACCAAACTAATCAATTGTAAATAACCAAACTAATCAATTCCAAATAACCAAACAACACTAATCAATAAAACCAAATAACTAAACCAAATTAATCTAATTAGTTATTCTAAATAAAATCAAATAACCAAATTAATCTAAAATTCTAAATAACCAACAAGTATGAGAATTAATATAAACCAACAAGATGTAAACCAAAAAACAAGTATGAGAATTTGAGTTCCTTACGGATCAAATTTGACCACCAAATAATTTAAACTTCCAAATTGAACAAGTTGAAGATACAATGACGCAAATCAAAACCCATTTTTAATCGGAGGCTTTCAAGGAGTGAAAGAAAACTTCCCCTGCTTGAAGATGTATTTCATTATTCTCTTTACACACACACTGTTGTTTCATGATTGAAGATGCATTAATTTGAAAATGCAGATAAGCTAAAACAAGAAGAAAACGTACACAGAGCACTTGAAATTCAGGAAATACCGACTATTCCGTCTTCACAATTCAACAGGTTATAGGGCTTGGCCGCTTGGAGAAGGCCCGTTTGCTTTCAAGTTTCCAGGCTCAAAATCAATTAATATATATAAAAAAATAAATTAAAACGGGCGCCCTAATTTTTAGGTGGCCCCACCAAACCCTTGATTGGCCCAGTAACATTAATGGGCCGGCCCTGCATTTATTTCACACGTGCAAAACACGGGTTTATAATCTAATCTATCTATTCTAATAAATAAAAATAAAATTGGACACGTGTCAGTATGTGGTACAATCTCACAATTATTTTTTCGTCTCTGTCTTTTATTAAATACGTCTCTCTCTCTTATTAACTACGTCACTATCTTTTAAAAATTTTCCATATGAAATATTAAACAGATAAGGAAATTAGAGAGAAAATTTGAATAATTACATTAATCATAAAAATCAATTACCAATCACAACTATAATTATAGATATCATTTAAAATAATTAAATTTTTAAATTTTTTTTATTTCGTTTCATTTAAAAAAAATTATTTTAATTATTTTTGGTAAAACAATTATATTTGATAAAAATCTGTTTAAATTTGATCAATTCTCTTGTATGGGAAGATTTTACTTAAATTACCATTTTTTTTAATTCCATCTTATATTTAAATTAGAATAGGTTATATCAAACTATATTTAAGAAAATTGGCTAAATATATTACAAAAAGTTCTAATGATGCTTATTTTCTTATTCTCTAATTTGCAAAATTGAAGTTGTATAAAGGATTATGAATTAAGTTAAAAAAATGTATATACATATTTATGAATTGTTGTTAAAAAACATATTTATGAATCATATCGTTTCAATATACAACTCGTGTAATACACGGGATTCAACCTAGTATATTAATATATAAATTAGGTTTGAAATAGTGTGAATGTAAGAGTATACTATATGCATTTTTATTGAATTCATATATAAATATTTGATAATTTTCGAACGAGTAAATAAAAAAAATCAACACCGTGGCTTTAATATTGACAAACATGATTAAGTCTGGTATTATAAAAACCTCGTGGAATATGCTATTTCTTTACGCGGTTAAATTCAAATAAAAAAACTCATTCCCATCAAAACTATAGGATTAAAACAGATATAAAAACAAAGACAAAGAAGTTATTGAATCAAACAAAGTTCATAAGATTTTCTGACATTTGTCTAGAAACGTAGAGATATCACGTGAAGGATGAATATTTATGAAACTTTAAAGACCTCTCGTGTTTTTGACATGTTTTATTAGGGGTGAGCAAGTAACCGCATTGACATAATTGTAACCGAACCTAATAATTAACCGATGGTTCAGTTAAGTCATAACCGATTAACCGAAAATTATGGTTCTGTTTTGATTTTGATGTATGATATAACTGAATTAACGAACCAAACTGATTGTAGATATAGCTAGAATTTGTAGCCATATCTTTGTCAAAATATGTGAAGCCTTTGCGAGTGTACTATAATTTCTTCCTTTAAATTGTTATGATGGGAAAATAAGGCTACGTATATAGTGTGTGAGGGGGCGTGAGCTACATGGCGTGAATGGGGTGTGGAACACTGCGTCACCCCTCTATGAGAGGAGGCGTGAGTGGGGGTTCGTGACCAGGGCAACAACATGGGGCTTTTTATTTCTTCTTTCTAATTTTTTTCAACCTATAAAATTAAAAATATGTATCCAATTATTTTTTTAATTTGTTGGTCACACTCACTAAACCATTACACAAATTTTGTGCTCACAATCACTAACAAATATTGATTACGTGACATAAAGTTACAGTACGGAAAAGAAACAAATTTTAATATTCTTACAGATGACTTGAGCCAAAAACTCCAACAAAGCTGTAAAGCCAATCCAGATGATTAGAAAATTGTACACACTTTAAATAAAGTTACAGTACGGAAAAGAAACAAATTTTAATATTCTTACAAATGAAATAAAACGAATAACAAGGACAAAACTCAAAAGAACAACCCTACGGTTGCTAAAGATCCGTGTTCAACACAGACCACTTGAAACAGATTGTGAGTCTCCCCATAGAACTTGTCTATTTCCTAGGGAACAACAGCCGTGGACTGTGTAATGTCAAGGAAGATTCGAACAACAGAAACTGTACAATAAGCGAGCAGCAAGAAAGAAACGATTGTTGGAAAGTTTTATGTGTTTAGCTGTTAATTTGGAGTTTTCCGAAGTGTATCTCTAACTAAGGTAGCACCTTAGTTTTACGGTCATTTTATAAGACAAATCTGTCAAAACATATAACATCATTAAACATTAAACGTCCTTCATAACAATATATAATTGGTTTAATGGTTGGTTTCAAACTGAATTAAATGATTGTCTTAATGAGTTCTTGTTACACATTTCACAGATCCACGAGTGCTTCTAAGTATGCCTTCATAGATTTGTGAGTACTTCTAAACCAGCTTTTAAAAACATGCAACCGCTTCTAATCCAACCTCTGGACCCAACTTCTTGTTACACTACCTTTTGAACTCAAGCCTATGAAACGAACTACTGGCTCCTGAACAAAAGTCTCAGGCGTAACTCCCCCAAAAGCGTAAAAACTCTTAAAATCAAAGTCTTGTTTATACTTGTATCTTGTCCGATCGTTTTACATTTTGTATCATGTGTGACAGAAAATGGAACAACGAATCCGAATGTTTTCTTCAATGTGAAGATGTGCTTTCTTCTGAATACACGTATGGAGTTAAAGACACATGCCTGCAAAAATTATACAAATTCACAACTAATTTTAATCAAACGTTTAGGCGTTTTTTTTACGAGAAACTGATCAAAATTTTAGTAATCTTTAGTAATCGAATACCAACCTCTCTTTACGCTTCTCCAAAAACCTCCTCAACGATCTCTTCCTTGACATCGGCATATCTGAGCAAGACGATCCAAATAAACATCAACAATCAGTACAACTCTCTACGCAAATCGACTAAAAGTAATTTAAAACTTTAATTTTGCACAGATTACTTACCGTTTCTGATCGGTTCAACAACATTTTTAGAAACTGAATTCAAGCTCTCAGCTAGTTTGATGATACTTTCCGCCTGATTAGGCGTAACGTCCAAAACAGAAACGGTTCCGTTGAAGAAGATAGTCATCGGAGCGACTGTTTCAGCCATGTTAACACCGCCACAGTCCTTGTTCGATGCTGAAGCACTTGGATCAAAATCAAACACACGAACACGGTTATTTTGTGAAACTCCCACGATTCTTTTTATTAATTTGAAAAACTGTAAATAATACAATAACCATACCATCTATTTATAAACTCAAACCTATTCTACCTCAAACTCTATTAAACTAATTAAATAAATTAACTCCTGATTAAACTCAAACTAGGAACTCATACTAGATAAACATAAACTCTAATTAATAAAATAAATCCTTTTTTTTTCTCTATTCAAGATTAACTTCATCATTCTCCCCTTTAATCTTGAATACGGTCCACGTCTAATATCACATTAATGGAGGCATACTTTCTTCTTGTGTTAAATTCGCTTCCGCGTACTTTGGTTTTTCCTTTGGACATTCCCACGCAAAATGACCAAACTCATCACACCGATAACATTGAATTTGTAACTTATCTCGTCCTCCTACTTGTTCTTGTTGGTCACCGCTTGAACTTGAACCGGATCGATTCTCACGACCCCTTCCTCTTCCCCAACTTCGGCCTCTACCACGACCTCGACCATCACGGTTAACCCATCCACGACCTTCACGGCCTTGTTGACGATAATTACTATCGTTTCTCGGTTTAACTTGTTCCTCATCACGAGTGAACAACAACTTACCTTGCGTATTTTCATCTTCGGATTTTACCCTCTCCTTATAAGCTTTCAGTCTACCCACGACTTCTTCAAACGCTATGGTTTCGATATCCGAGTATTGCTCAATTGAAGCGACGATTGGCAAATATTTCTTTGGCATAGAATTCAAAATTTTCCTCACCATAACCTCATCCTCAAGTGAAGATCCGAGACTCTTATACTTCGATTGTAACATATTTAACTTACCTGCGAACACATCAATTGTTTCGGTATCTTTCATCTTCAACATCTCCAATTCACTTCGAAGTGTTTGCAAGCGAGCCTTTTGAACACGATCTGCACCCAAATACCGAATGCGGATTGACTCCCACACGTCTTTCGGTTCTGTGTGCTTCGCAACTTGAAGAAGAATGTCTTCGGGTATTGATTGGTATATCATTGCCTTTGCCGTGAACTTCCTTTTAACATCCACTTCACCTCCCGTCACAGGATATATGGCCTCTTGTAGACCATTAGCCACTAAGATTTTCTCCATCATAATCGACCATGCGGTGTAATTGGTCGACGTCAACTTCGGGCATTGCAACGTCACATTGCTCGGTTCACGAACTTGTGCAACCGTACCATCCGCCATCTTTTCTTGATTCTACTTCTTCCGCGTCACACGGTTCTTCCTTGCTTTACTTCTACGCAACTTGTTTCACACAAGTTTTAAACGGCGTCTCACCGGTTAGCTTCTAGCCTTGATTTCTTCACACGGGTCACCCGATTCCTTCACGGATCAGTTCTTCATGAACTTGCTTTCACAGCAAACACGATTGCTTCACACAACCGTTTTTTTTCACCCCGTTCTTGATCGCTTCTCGCAATCGGCTGTCACAGCACCTTAATTACCGTCACGGTTTTATCTCCTTGATTCTTCACGAACCAAAAGACTTGATAAAAAAACTAACACCACCGAACATACAACTAACACCACCGCCGCTTAAACGTACTGAACCACCGTTGCTGTTTGTTCTCGGCCAGAAGCACCTGCTGGTCTGTTGCTGCTTAAACCCAAAAAAAATCGAGAACACAAAAAAATATCTTGTTAGCTTCCTTCGCTGTTACGAACCTAGAAGCCAACAAGAAATCAACACGATCTGTTGTTATCTCGAATACTTTTAAACCTTTTTCTTTTCTTTTCCTGTGCCGTCTTGCTCGGAGTATTGTTGTGAGCCTTTAAAAAATCACCACAAAAAAACTTCTTTTCTTCTTTGTAAAAATATCAATATTTGTGCCAAACCTTATCCACAAGGCCTGACTCGATTTTTTAATTCCTTCACTGCGTATGTTTGTTTCTAGAATATTATCTTGGTGCATAAACCAAGCAAGGAAAAAACGCCTTGATCGTGGTTAAGCACCCCACGATTTATCACAAAAAGCAGATAACGAACCTACGCTCTGATACCAATTGTTGGAGTAATTGGATTAAAATCAAACACACGAACACGGTTATTTTGTAGAACTCCCACGACTTATTTTATTAATTTGAAAAACTGTAAATAATACAATAACCATACCATCTATTTATACTAATCTAAACTCAAACCTATTCTACCTCAAACTCTATTAAACTAATTAAATAAATTAACTCCTAATTAAACTCAAACTAGGAACCCATACTAGATAAACATAAACTCTAATTAATAAAATAAATCCTTTTTTTTTCTCTATTCAAGATTAACTTCATCAGTTCGATGCTGAAGCAATCGCAGTTTTCAGAAGCTTCGGATTGATTTTTGATATCACGCCTTGAATATCTGCAGTTTTGTTATATAATCAGATTATAAGAAAAACAATTCTATTAACAGAAGAAATCGATTAATTAACAGCAGATTCAATCCTACCTCGACGATCTGAAAGCTTTTGGGGAGACGATTCGCCTTCGAGACGGAAGAAATCGATTTCAACTGAAGATGATCCGGACATGATTATTCCAGAGATCTGATATGGAGGTATTGATTTGATTGGGAGGATAATCGATCTATTGGTAATAAAGTAGCAGGATTGAATGGTATTATGCACGAGATAAATGAGGATGCTGCCGTGAAACTCTTGGTGTTTGTTTAAGAGGGTGTTTGGGATTACTTTTGAAAACTCATTATTAACTTTTGTAAAAAGTTAATAATTAGTTTTGAAAAGTAAGTTGGAGCTACTTCTTGAAAACTCTTTATACATTTTATTTTTTCATCTTCTTTTGATTTACCTAAACAAACTTTTAACTTATTAACTTTTGAAAAAGTAATCTCAAACATGTCCTAAGTCTTCCTTCCACGCTTTCAAATACGTCCCTTTTATTTATTTATTTTTTAAAAAAAGGAAAAGAGGAATAAAGAGTTGAACACGTGTTTGATTCGGTATCAATAATTTAAAATAATTTACAGGCACATGGTTATATGATTAAAGGATATTGAGATATTCTAATCCTAAGGTATCGGTAGGAACAAACAACCAATATTCATTTATTTGTGTATAGACTATAAAGTTGCTTTTGAGGATTACAAAGTTATTATAAGATATTTAAACTAAATTATTAATTATAAAAATAATAGCTACTTAATAATGACTCAAACTTAATCCAATTTTATAGACTATGAGTAATAGTGTGAGATTTTGTTTCAATGAACCTAAGAGTATGAGATTAGGTATACCCTCGTGAAAGGCGTGACACACAATGTGGTGTGTGTGTGGGGGGGGGGGGTGAGGTATTGAAGTGAGCCCACTCAAGGTTGCTTTAACTCATTTTTTAACCGTTGATTAATATTTAATTTTAATATTCAAACCCATATTTAACCGCCGAAAGCTCATACTCACATCACTCACACTCACATGTGTATACCCTTCCCACGTGAGAGTCGTGTGAAAAATCTGGATGGATGAGGTGGTACCCACATGGTGTGTATTTTTTTACTCACAACACTTACATGAGTATACCTCACGCCTTAAGTGGGTTTTGCAATCACATTAAATGAATGATTTGATTAATGTAAGAATGTTATTAATTGTTTTACTATTATTAATCTTTATCTTCATTTTATAGTTAACACTTGTTTTTAAAAGCGACGTATGCTTGCAGATTAGGTAATGACTAATGATGATTTTAGCATGGCATTGGTGAGGAAAGGATAGAAGAACCATGTTGGAATGAGATGCTTTTAGATTTTAAAATATGAATATTTACTTTATGAGGTAGTGCAATTTTATGATTTCATTTGAAATGAAGGACAAGTAACACCCAATTTTATAATTTATTTTAATGATTTTTTTTAAATGACTTGGAATTTCCGTTGTTAAAAGGAACATTTTTTAGTTCACTATTTTTGAAAAACAAGGGTGTTACAGAAAAATTCTAAAATTGTTAGTTAGCAATTTAGCATCACATTTTCTGTAACATCATTTACTTGTCTTTTGGATGAAAGATTTTTCTTTAAAAGCTGTAAATGTTTTTCATCATTCACCATTGATAAGGGACAATTTATAGATTTATTAGAAAATTTGATTATGAAGGATTTATTTTAGAATTTCATTTAAACCTTTTTTTTAATGAAAATACTTAAAACTAAAATCTCACTTAATGCCTCTAAATAGTATGAGTTTTCTTTGACCTTGTTTTATTTTCAACCAGGTAAACGTACAAAATATTAAGTAGATTGTTAGTACTTAAGAGCCGAAACTAATAAAGTAACTTGATACAAATAAGGATCAAAATGAAATTCATAGATGCCAAAGTAGTAAAAGATCGTTACATGATACCATCATATGAGCTCCGATTAGCCAAAGGCTTAATAGCCCAGCGGCATCTTAGTGGTGAGATAAGACTCAGTGACCATAAGGTCATGGGTTCGAATCTCACAAGGAGGTTTTCCTAGAAAAATTGGGTTTCCTCCTGAATTGGTGACTTAGTGTTGGAATATGATCGGGTGGTACTACTGGTGGCACGATGATACTCCAGTGGTTCGTCAGTGATCCAAATTCAAAAAAAAATGAGCTCCGATTACTAGAAGTATGATGTCACCCTTAGGGGACGACAAACTCTGTTATGGACAAGTGTCAGCTTGTGAGCAAAGATGCTATCATCATCAATAAGAAATAAGGTGAACAATTGCATGACACCCTTAAAGTACCCACAACCCTCACACAATCATTATAGGTAAAATCCTAATCCAAATGCTATATATGGAAGTAATATTTCTTCATACTCTACATAGTACACACACCTGCACTTCGTCTTCTCCATTATACTTCTCCCAATAAACAGATACTTTCTCACGCTAGATGGTTCCCCTCCCAGTGACTCTTTAACATTTTTTTGTTTTGCAGATTAGAGTTCAAGGCCTGAACTGCACGGTTGTGTGTTGATCAGAGAATGTTCATTGACGTATCAACCTTGGTCCTTTAATCGAACGAGATTTGCGTCAACACTCGTCAAACGGATGACTGAATATCAATAGTGAAGACATATGTTGGAAACCCATTCGCCACGCTTTAAATGAAATTACAATAAAAAGGAAACAAATTACAATATTCTTACAACTGAATTAACGAAATAACAAGAACAAAAGAACAACGCGACAGTGGCTAATGATTTGTATTTAACACGGATCACTTAAAACAAAACAGATTGTGAGCCTCCCAAGAGAACTTGTAAGTCTCCCAACGTATAACAGTCGTAACAGTGTGCACTGTTGAGGAGACTCGAACAACCGAAATTATACATGAATTGAGCAACAAGAAAGAAACGATTTCTTGAAAACTTTTTGTGTTTTGTTGTAGATTTAGAGTTTTCAAAGTGTCTCTAGCACCTTAATTTTATAGTCGGACAATTAACATTTAACATCAATAAATGAAAAATTAAATTGCATTAAACGTCTTTAAATATCAATATAGTTGGTTTCAATCTGAATTAAGCGATTGTCTTAATGACTTGTTACAGATTTCAGAGATCTAGGAGTGCTTCTAAGTATGCCTTCATAGATCTGCAAGTACTTCTGAACCTGTATTTATAGGCATGCTTTAAAAAACCAACCGCTTCTAATCCAACCTCTAGACTAGCTTCTGAACAACATCATCACTGGCTTCTGAACAGAAGTCTCAGGCGTAACTCCACCAAAAGTGTAGAAACTCTTAAAATCAAAGTCTTGTTTATACTTGTTACTTGTTCAATCATTCTATTTTTTGTGTCATGTGTGACAGAAAACGGAACAACGAATTCAAACGTCATCTTCAATGTGAAGACGTGCTTTCTTCTGAATACGCGTATGGAGTTAAAGACACATGCCTGCAAAAATATACAAATTTACAACTAATTTTAATCAAACGTTTAGACGTTTATTTACGAGAAATTGATCGAAGTTTTAGTTATTGAATACCAACCTCTCTTTACGCTTCTCCAAAAACCTCCTCAACGATCTCTTCCTTGACATCGGCATATCTGAGCAATACGATCCAAATAAACATCAACAGTCGCTATAACTCTCTACGCAAATCAACTAAAAGCAATTTAAAAGTTTAATTTTGCACAGATTACGTACCGTTGTTTCTGAGTACTCTACCAATCGTTTGATTTTGATTGCTTTCAACCTTCAGAACTAGTGTCGGTTCAACAACATTTTTAGAAACTGAATTCAAACTCTCAGCAAATTTCATGATACTTTCCGCCTGATTAGGCGTAACGTCAAAAACAGAAACGGTTCCGTTGAAGCAGATGCTCATCGGAGCAACAATTGCCGTCATATTAACACCGCCACATTCCTGATCAGTAACCGGCGGGGTTTGAAGTTGCAGCGGAGACGAAAAATACTCGTTCTCCATGAAACTCGTATTGGCAGATGCTGAATCAATAGTAATTTTCAGAAGGTCCGGATTGATTTTGGATACCACGCCTTGAATATCTGCATATTTATTATACAATCAGGTATGAAAAAAATGCAATTAACAGAAGAAATCGATTAATTAACACAGATTTAGTCCTACCTCGACGATCTGAGAGCTTTTTGGGGGATGATTCGTCTCGGAGACGGAAGAAATCGATTTCAACTGCAGATGATCCTGACATGATTATTCCAGAGATCTAATGAGGCTATTGAGTTGATTGAGATTTGAGAAGATAATCGATATCTGGTGGTGGGATTGGTAATATAGTATAGTAGGAGGATAGAATAGTATTGTGCACGAGATAAACGCGGTTTGTTTCATTTACTTTTCTTTCTTTTATTTATTCCGGAGAAAGAGTTGAACACGTGTTTGATTCGGTATCAATAATGGACTACCAAAGTTATTCGAAATAATTTATATGCACATGTGGTTGGATAATTAAAGGATATTCTAATCATAAGGTTTAGCTACAAACAACCAATATTCATTTTATTTTCCTTTAAAAAATCTTGATCCAATGCTTAAAATGAATTTGAATCGTTTTTTGGGGTTAGTTTGTGTATAGAGTTGCTTCCCAAAATATACAACTGATTCTATAAACACTCAAAATTAATCCTATGAATAACATTTGATAAGTGAGTGCCATTGAACACAACCCTCTCGCTGGCGTGGGGTGAAAATTCTCATGGGCCAAACTTTGTGAACGTTTGAATATATATTTTTTTTTTCAAAATTAACTCTATAAATATAAATATAACCTTTTAACCTTATTTTTTTACTCATAAAATCTAACTCTCACATCTCACTTTATTTTTTGTGGCGGATGATTGTGGCGGCGTGGGGGTGAAGGTGGTCTAGCCGACGAGGATGAGGAGAGGCCAGATGGGAGAGGGGATGCATGAGGTGAAGGGCTGATGTTTCTTGTAGTGGAGAGACGATTTCTGTCTGGGTTAATTAGGGTTGGACTATGTGTAATGGAAAGGTGAGAAAGGGTGAGGAAGGGTGAGGAAGGGGGCGTGAGCCATGTGGAGGTGGTGAGGGGCGAGAAACACCGCGCCGCCCGGGTGTGAGTGGCAAGCGTGAGTGTGGTCACGGGCGCGAGAAGGAAAGTGCTGCAGCAGGCGAGCTGGCCCAATGAAAAGGAGGTGGGGGCGTGAGCAGCACTACACATAGTCTTGGACAGAGGAAAGCAAGGGAGATGAATAAGGGAGGGATTGAGTTTTTTTATCCTAATAACAAGCTTCTTAGGTAGGACAAATTACATGATTAGTCCTTAATATTTTTTAAAGAGTAAAACAGTAAATTTATTTCAACTTATACAGAAAACTAATGAAAGTTAATCTTAATATCCAAACTTGTTACAAAAAATAAAGCATAAAACCTTGACCTATTACCTAAAACTCTTTGTTCCCTAACCTATTATTTTTAAAAACTATAGGGGATATCTATGTAATTAACTCTATAAAGATCTAGGGGGAATTTACTAAAGGGGTATATATATATATAAATCAATTTTGTAAGAGGGTAACCTTTTCCCATCTTTGGTTATGAAATATTAATAGTAATTTTCTTTATTGTCTTGCGTTCTCTTATTCAATTTCGTCGCACTCCCATGTTTTTCCTGCTGGCGGGAGTGTGACATCAGGGGCGTTGGGGTCGGTGGTGGTTGGCGGGGCCGACTACATTAGGTAAGTGGTGGTCATTGTGATGGATTTTCAATTCATTAATGATTGTTTAGTCACTCAAATAGATTAGAAATTCAAATTATTTTAATAGATTTCAATTCCTTTAAATTCTAAATTCTTTGAACAATTAAAATTTCAAATCCAATTCCTTAAAAATTCCAAATCCAATTCCTTAAAAATTTCAATTCAAATTAAATTACGTCGATTTACGCGAATCAAAAGCATCCTTAGTATCACAATCTATTATTTTTAAGAAAGGAGAGGGGCTATACATCATGTAATTATCTCTAAAAAAATTTTAAGAGGGTAACAACCGGTTCCCATCTATGGTGATATTTTATTTACATCAAAGTTCAAATTTTTATCCTCAAAATATGGCGCCCTTCTCATTGATATTGTCTCTCAAGCTGTGTTCCCGATAGGGGTGCAAACGAGCCGAGCTGCTCGCGAGCTACTCGAGATCGGCTCGTTAAAAAGCTCGAAACGAGCCGAGCTTAAACGAGCTCGAGCCGAGCTCGAGCCTAAGAATAAGCTTGTTTATTAAACGAGCCCGAGCCCGAGCTTCACTTATCGAGCTCGAGCCGGCTCGCGAGCCTTAACGAGCCTTTTATTTATATAATGTTTTTAATATATTTAATATATATTTATAAAATAATAATAATAATTAGTATATATAAAATTAAGATAAATATAATTAAATAATATGTATTATGTTATATATAAAAACTATAATAAAATTTATATAAAAATAATTATAAATATATATAAATTAATTAATATATAATAAACGAGCCGAGCCCGAGCCGAGCTCGAGCTTGTAAAGCTACCAACGAGCCGAGCCCGAGCTTCAAAATTAGAGCTCGAATCGAGCCGAGCTCGAGCTCGAGCTCACAGTAAGTTAAACGAGCCGAGCTCGAGCCTAGTCAAGCTCGGGCTCGGCTCGGCTCGGCTCGTTTGCACCCCTAGTTCCCGAGTCTCATTAAAGAGAGAAAAAAAGGAAAGGAAACCCTTGTTCCAGATTCTTTAAGAGAGGAAAAGAAAGAAAATGAGACGAAAGATGTTTTAGAGATTTTTTTAAGAAAGAAAATGAAGAAAATCTGGCTTATTTTTATTCTTCCAAATAAATTTTTTTTTTTTTCTTTTCTTCCGTTTGATAAACTCCTGTACACAGCGTCCTATATCTCTATCGACTCTCCCCGTTTTCTCCGGTAAGTATATCTGCCGTTCTATATCTCTTTCTCACGTTCCTGATTCCAGTTCCATCCAATCTACTTTCCCTTTCTTTCTATCATCTTCAAAGCGGAAGCAAAATTAGGGTTTTAAAGTATGTACAACAGTTTCTTCTGCAATGTTCGACTTTAGATTCTATTCTCTCTGCATCGGTATGAAATTTCCTTTGAAGGACACTGTTCTTCATTTAAGGTATGATTTTAGCTTTGTTTAGAGTTGCCTCATATTCTCGATGTATTTTCATGCTCTTGGTATCAGGTTATATACTTATATGCATTGTCAAAACATCAATGGTATCATTTCAAATTGGTGATATGATCTGCTCCAGCCTGTTTGGCAAGCATTCAATGTAAGATAAAATTAACCGACCATGTGAAACTAACTGCCATTCTAAGCAAAATGAGAATATTATGTTTTTTTTTAAATTGCTTTGATTTCCAGTTTCAGATTATTGACTTGTTAGTTGTTAAAATTTAAAGATTCTTGCCTCTCTATCCTCGGGATAGAGATATGGTTTGCCTATTACTCGTCGCTAGATATTAACAGGCCTTTTCTACGATGGATCGAATCTGTCCCAATCTGCCGTGAAGCCCTTTGCGATGGATTTTCTGCGCTAATGCCTAGTTTTCTTGTAGGGAATTTAGTTGTCTACAAGGGTGTAGTTTAGCAATTAGAAGTTTGCATCTTTAGATTTATTGGCTGATCTGAACTGGTTTTATTGATAATATTGTAAATGCATATTAAAAGATGTTCTTCTTGCATTTGAAGGTTAAAAATACATACATAACACACATTTTTCATTATTAATCAACCACCACCAGTTTCTTGTACTCCTCGCCGGATATGGCACTCTCCATTACACTCTCAGGGTTCAACCTCCCTCCATCTTCCATGAACAATGTCATCAAATTCTTCGAAAATCCGCTAACAAGCGCCACACCATTCTCCTTCCCCGCCACCGGTGTCGCACGTGAATCTCCCAGGTTCCAAAACACCATCTCCGGCACCGCCCGTGCATACCCTTTCTCTGTAAACTTTCTCTTAATCACTTGATAATCAGTCTCCCATGGATTCAACGAAGCCTGATCGAATTCCATGTCACTAAATACAAACACCCTCTTGACCATCTCATCTTCACTCAATCTTCCATTTGATGCCACTTCAAGAATCAAATCAAACACCTTTTGGAAATTAGTGTTCATCCCCCACTCCATTGTTCTCACGAATTCCGTCTTTGATCTCAGATCATCCCCCTGTACCGACTGCAGTGCAGGGTTTGCACTAAAAGTAATAACCTTCCCCTTCCATGGCTGCTCGCTTAGTTCAGAAACAAGAACTCCAAGAGCTACACAAACCTCCATCGGAATCCCACTCATGCTGCCCGAAACATCACATATCGCTAAACAGTTATTTAACTTCCCTTTCTTTGACATATCCTCCACCATTCTCTTCCATTGAAGCTCAGCCACCTGACCACCATCCTCGTCTACCAAACACCATATGATCTCATGTGGAAGGAGTGCACCAGCGGCTATTTTCGCCTTACCGGACTTCATGTTTTGTAGATACTCTTCGAACCTTAATCTATCATGCTTTAAGAATTTCTGTTTGTAGAACTTCATAGCTACTGAAGCTACTCTACTGTATGGGATCAAATGCCATTGATTCTGCCCTATGTACACCTCTGGTAACTCCAAGCATTTCCTCAGAGGCACCAGTACTTGCTTTCTTAGCCGGTCTCGAACACGGTAAGCGTAATAAGCTTCTTCTACACCGTCGTATTCTGTGAATTCTTCACGAGGGAACACTTTCTTTGCTATGCTTTCGCATAGTAAAGTCGACTTGTCGAATGACGAATCCAACGACGGACACCATTTTGCAGCAAGACTGATCTTTCTCGACTCTCCGTCAGCCAAGAACTTGATGTCAGACCTCAGTAGCTCCGCGAAAAGATCAGAAACACGGTCGTGTAAAAACTTGTAATCCGGGTCACGACTGTACCTCTCGATAGCTTTTGTGGCCATCATGATCCTTTTCTCTTTTCTGTTCTTGCTGGCGTCAAGTTTCTCGACCTCCACCCTCTTCATCTCCGACGCAATCCTTTCCTCTCTCGACACACTCTTCTTTGCGAATGGAGTGACCTGTTTTGAGATTTTATATCGACGGTGTCTTGATCGTTTCATATGTTCCTCTTTCGCTTTTTTACGAACATCAGCTCCTTCAAGAAGTCGGTATAGTAACTCCGGCAAGTCCTTAAAGTAGCCTAAGTCCGCCATGGATGACAGATTGCAGGCTAGAGTTTTAGGGTGGTTTTTATGGAGCCACAAGGCTGACGTATAGTACCCTTCTTTATCCGATTTTCCCGTGCCTCGAACCCCTCGGAGGTTGCAAATTAGTTTTAATGTTTTCAAAGGGTCGTGTTCCCATGATTGTTGCAGATGTCGGGAGATTGTTTCCGGTGGAGTGTCGGGGACGATGTGGAAGAAGTAATCGAGGCAAGGGTTGCCTGTGGATAAATAAGTAGCTGACATGTTTTCGGTGTAACACATTGGTGGAGATTGGGGGAGTCTAGTGGAGTTGAAGTTGGAGACCATGGCGTCAATGAATGGGTGGGAGGTGACGGTGGTAGAAGGCGGTGAGACGGCGGGTTTATGGTAGATTTCCGGTGGACCAAGGAGGGAGGTGGCTGTGGGTGCCATTTGTGGTTTATGATCTTGCAATGGCTGTATTTATAAATTGTTGTTTACTTGGGCATTACGCATTTTACTTGGAGAATAGTTTGAATTTTCATTGAACATGAATAATATATGTCGGGCTGTACCCGGTATGACTTGGGCAACACGATCAAGAATGCGTACGAATAATATTTAACGATTATTAGATGTTAAGTTATCATTGTCTTAGTTTAAAAAAAAGGATATGTGGCCATGTGTGCTGGGCTCGATTGTCAAAGTTCTTATACACATGTTTGGACCGGACCAGGCCCATCTGGACCCGTAACAGGAATCGATTTTTAACTTGAACTGAATCGGTTTGGACTCAAATCGAACTGTAGGGTTAAAATTGGGTTGTATTTTGGGCTGTTCAAAAAGATCGCGGCTCGTGGCTCGCTCGAAGCTCACTCGAAAAAAGCTCGGCTCGAAAAAAGCTCGGTTGTAAACGAGCCGAGCCGAGCTGCCTCGAATTGTAATCGAGGTTGGCTCGGCTCGGGCTCGGCTCGTGGCTCGGCTCATTGGCTCGGCTAATCTAAATAACACATATATAACATATATATGTATATATATATATGTTATATTTGAAATATGATGTTTTGATTTTTTAAGTTAATTTGTTTTCAAGAACTCTGAGTTTTGGATAAAAATTTTACTATATCTGTAATTGTATTTACTCTCTACTTTGTAAGTTTTGGGTTATCTATGTTTTTTTTTGTATTTTATATATTGTCCCTTCCATGTATTTAGTTTTTTGAAGACAATCAACTTCAAACCGAGAATAAAATATTTTTTTTGTTGTTAAAAAAAAACGAGCTAGCTCGACGAGCCACGAGCTGGCTCGAGCTTTTTACGAGCCGAGCCCGAGCTCAACTTTTCAGCTCGAAAAAAAAATCGAGCCGAGCCGAGCTGGCTCGTTTAATTTCGAGCTCGAGCCAAGCCTGGCCTGGCTCGGCTCGTTTACAGCCCTAGTTGTATTGTAGTAACCCCTTTGTTGAAACTGGTTAAAACTGCATGGAACTGATGTAGTTATATTAACAAAAACTTTAGTAGAAAACATTATCAGTAGGGATTCACGTGAGTAACAATCTAACTCCCAGGATTTAAGTTTTACACATGGACTATTATCCGACAGTTGGTTCCAAGATCGATTCCGTTGATCAAATGTGAAACAAACAGCCGAGCTGTTGTGGTTCCGGGGTCCAAACCGAATAACTTTCACTCCGATTCAAAATGAACATTTTTTTTTGTGAAGAGAAATTTTTTTTTTTTAAAGAAAATCCTATTACAAATGAACCAATGATGATAAGGTGATGTTAGAAAATAAATATCAAATTTAAGTACCAAATACAACATCCAAAATTTTTAACATTAGGGTTGGTGGTCTAATAATAAAAAAAATTCTCTTGAAACACTAAGGATTGAAAAAAGAGTAAAAACCTCTTCGAACACCGATGTTTGACTAGATCACTCTTCAAATCTTACCCTCTTCAAATCTTACCCTCTCATGATTAAAGAAAATTTGCCTTAAAGAAAAAGTAAAAAAAATACATCCAATCCAAATAAATGTTCTAGATGTAACTATGCAATTAAATTACAAAGAAAAGACTTACCTGTTAATTATAGTCTTATAGATTATCATTCCAGAACAACTCGGAAGTTTCCGTGTCTTTTCTTTCTCAGTCTCTATCCATCCAAGAAACTTGTAAATATCTTTTTCTTAAAATTAATTTATTAAATTTACGACTATGCCCTTGTACTTCTTTTCATCGTCTCCACCTTTAATACGGATCTTAACAGAAAAGAAATTGTAGAATTGTATAGTCCAAAAACTTGATCGTGCTTAGGAATTGTAATAGGACCAGTTTTGATAATTTGATACTGATTATCAAACCGTATCCTATATTCCTCGAGTCCCGTTTACTCAATGCCTATCTGATGATCTTTTCTAATCAAAATTACTTGTTGGATGCGTATTATTCAAATCCCGATCTTAACTTCTTCTTAAAAACTGACTTTGAATATCAAACTCAATGACATTTCTAACATTATATAATGTTAATAATCTTAAGTTTCTAACAAACTAAACATACGATTTATTATATATTATATTAATATATTTAGGTAAATGGGTTACGGGTATCACCGTATCCTGTACTTAGAGGTGCACAAAAGAACCGGAACCGGAACCGATCCGATGGATTATCCGAAACTGGATCCGGCGAGAACCGGTTTTTTTAGAACCGGTCCGGATATTATTAGAACCGCCGGTTCCGGGACCGGTTCTGGGTTTTTTGACGGACCGGTTAAAAATCGGATAAAAATCGGATTTTTTGGAACCGGTTTTTTTCGGACATTTTGGAACCGGTTCTAGCCGTTGGGGTTAAAAAAAAACGGCTATATAGCCGTTTTATGGCCGTTTTTTTGTTTTTTTTTTGTTTTTAAGGATTGAAATTTAGTATAAATAGGTATTGGGTGTATGTGTTAGTTCACCACAACATTCTAGCTCTCAAAACTCAAAAACGCTCTCAAAACGCAAAAAAACGCTCACTTTAAGCAAAAAAAAAACGCTCTCATGGCTTCCGCTTCCGCAAGCACTCAAAATTCGGTTGGTGGTTCTACTAGCGATGTTACGGTTGTGTCAATACTTCCTTGCTCCCGAAACCAAGAAATATGGGCTTATTTTGATTTATGCGAAATGTCGAACGGCTCGCAAAAGGCTCGTTGCAAACGTTGTGGTAAACTTTTGGCTGCGGCGGGAAATAGCAGTTTGAGGAAACATATTGCTAGTCACGCAAGACACACTCAAGAAGGTGAAAATCAAACTCAAATTGGTAGGGATGGAGGAGTTTGGCAATACAATGTCGAAAGTGTTCGTGAGAGAATGGCACATTTCGTCATTCAAGAAGGCTTGCCTTTTGATCATTTTGATAATCCGCGCTTGACGAGGATGATACAAGAGACGCTTCAACCGAATTACACAAATGTAAGTCGTTCTACTTTGAGAAGAGATTGTTTAAAAATGTGGAAAAGAGCCAAAAAAGAATTAATTTTAGGTTTTGAAAAATTAAATACCGGCATTAACTTAACAACGGACGTTTGGTCCGCTCCACATGGTTTACCCGAATCGTACCTTTGCGTTACCGCACATTGGGTTCAACCGGAGTCGTGGCAAATGATGAAGCGTACGATTGCGTTTGATTATTTTGGATATCCACATACCGGTGAAAACTTATTTTATATTTTAGACTCGGTAATTCAAACTTATAAAATTCAACCAAAAATATTTTCAATATCTTTTGATAACGCTTCAAATAACACAAACGCGGTCGAAAAATTAAAAATAAAATATGAACCGCCTTGTAACGGTGTTTTTTTTCATAGTCGATGTGTTGCACACATCATTAACTTGGTTGTGCAAGACGGTCTAAACGTCCAAGAAATAAGAGACGTAAAAGAAAATTTTAAAGTGATGTTACGTGAAGTTTTTAGCACAAGCAAAAAAAGATATATAAACTATAGAAACTTGTGCCAACAAACGGATTCCATCTTTTTACGTCCGAATTGGGACGTACCTACTAGATGGAACTCGACTTGGAAAATGTTTGAATCGGCCTTAAGGCAAAGAATTACTTTAAAACATTTCCATGATGAACTTGTACAAAAGAAACGTTGTTTACAAAAATTTGATAATATAAGTTGGGATATGATCGAGAAACTAATTAATTTGCTTGAGGTTTTTAAAAATGCAACTACATGTTTATCGGGAGTTTATTATCCCACGTCTTCGCTAATACTTCAACAATTATACTTAATATGTAATAAATTAAAAGAGTTTGAATATCACGGCACTATTTTTGAAAAAATGGTAAAACCTATGAAAACTAAATTTAAAAAATATTTTTCAGAAATGCCGGCCGTTGTTACATGTTCGGCCGCCTTAAACCCAACGATTAATGTAACCGGTGTTGAAACATTAATTGGATCAATATCGGATGATTTAAATATGTTCGAGGAAGACCCAAATTTTGAATCAAATGCAATAAGGGGTTTCAATTCGGCTTTTAATAATATGTTTGATTATTATTTACGCAAATATGGTGGAAGTGGTGATCCATCAAACATACGTGAATCAATGGGTTCGGGTTCAACTTCTAGTAGTTCAAGGAACCCGATGCTAAATTTATTTAACACTTTAAGAAACGAAAATACTAAACGAGCTCGTGGAACCACACCAAGTAGCGAGCTTGGGAGATATCAAGCAACCGACTTTATTTCTACTCTAAGATCCGAAGAGTTTGAAAACTTTGATATCTTGAGTTGGTGGCAAGGAAGGGAATCCCAATATCCCGTTCTAGCCGCAATGGCCCGTGACCTACTAACCGTCCAAGCTTCCACGGTAGCTTCGGAATCCGCTTTTTCTCTTAGTGGCAGGGTTTTATCTATTCGAAGAACGAGGCTTACACCGGAATCTATGGAGATGTGTATTTGCTTGAAGGACCATTTGGATGCCGCCGAACGTGTACAACATGTTGCAAAACTAGAAGGCGAGCTTGACGTTGAACAAGAAATACATGAATTCGAAGTAGAACATGGGGCGGCGACTCCACTTTCGGACGAAGAACAAGCTTACGATGAAGCCCAACGTATCTCAAGCGAAGAAGAATGAAAACCGATGTTACAAAGACTACGACGAATAATATTGAAAACATAATAAATAATTAATGCTTTGTGATTCAATTATGTTTTTTGTATTTTTTTTGTACGAACTATTGTTAAATAACTTAAAAAAATCTACAAAATAAATAAAACATGTATTTTATAGTGTATCTTTGTTAATTTTTAAATTTTTTTTTTCCGGAACCGGTGGAACCGGTTTTTTTTATCCGGTCCGGTTCTAAATATCCGAACCGGTCCCAATAGGTTCCAAGTCTCCACACCCGGAACCGGATCCGAACCGGAACCGGTTCTAATGGATCCGGTTATTAACCAACGTTGACGGAACCGGTCCGGATCCGAATCGGATCCGGTTAAAAAAAAAAACCGATTTGTGCACCTCTACCTGTACTCATTATGAGTTTCTATGACTAATCTCATACGTAATCTCATACCCGAATACCATCTTTTTGGATTTTACGTTTTTAAATAAGAATAAAGATTTATTTATTTTCCATTTATGTTACTTAATTTACCTTTTTAGTATATATAAAATATCCAGAAGTTAACTGAAAAAGAAAATCTGAGACTTCAATGATATATTGTATACAGTGATTTCAAAAACTGGGCATAGAATCTGCTCGATTATGCCTATTTAAATCGCTTTTGTTTTGAATCGGTTGATTACCGACCGGACCAGGTGGACCAGATTTTCAATTTCTTAAATCTTTTATTTGAAAATATCATTTTCTAATTTAGTATTCGAAGTTCCATATTTTATTTTTTTACGTCTTTATATGTAATTAAATATATAAATTTACATCAAAACACAAAATATTTTTATCTTTTGCGTCTATATATATACATAGTTTTAATTTTTTTTATTATTATACTAGGTTATATACCCATGTATTATATGGGGTTGTTTAATAGAAAAATGAAATTACAATAAATAAAAATTATTTGTTTCCTTCATTAAGTAATAATTATAATTCAAATTTTTAAAAGAAAAATTAACATAATTAGATTTCAAAATTGTAAGTTTATTTAAAATAGGAAAAATTAAAAAATTTTAGTGAGAAAGAATATAATAATGACACACATTTTTGGAATCATTTATTAAAATAAGAATATGATGTCATTCGGTGCAACCGATCTGACATATAAACCTCTAAAATGATCGGTTAGCTCTCTGCTCCGATTCTGAAAACACTACGGTATAGTTTGTTTAATTGTGATCGACGGAGGGCAAAAATGTCCAATCAAATTACGTGTTATGGAGGTTGGAAAAAACAGCTCTGGAAAATGACCAGAAAGGCAGACTTGTAAAAACCGTCATCCATGACCATCTCACCGCTGACGCTTCATCTATATAATCCGTACACCCAAATTTCCATCGCTAATTTATAAAAGCTTCACACAATCCCATCATTTAATTTCAATAAACCCCCAAAAACGCGTTGTGTATACTTTGACCGGAGTAATTGATCGGCGGTGTCTTCAACGATGGAGAGGAAGAACGAGGAACCGGTGATGGGGATCCCTTACAATTCCAACTATCAGCCTCCTCCTATGTACGCACCTCCACAACCGCAATACCACGTCGGAAATAATCCCTACCAGTCCGGCCAGATCCCTCCTAACGCCGTCTTCGGTGATCCCAAAGGTGTTCCACTTCAGCAGACGATTTACAGAGATACCCCTGCTCCGATTAACTGCGCCTTTTGTGGCAGCTCTGGTCTCACCACTGTCAGGTATTCAATTGATTTCTTTCTACATAGAAAACTAATGCTACAGCATAAAATCGTAGCACCTTAGAGATGAGACGATTAGGTAATTTCATGAAGGTTACTGTTATTTTATCGTCCTCTTGTCACATCCTTGTGGGATCAGTGTAATCGATTTGCAGTTGGGCGAGAATTAGGTTTTCTGATTGGTTTGGTTAATTTGGGTTATGATGTTTCATATGGAGAACTTGAGATTGTGTGTTAATTTGCCTGTGGAGTGTAAGTGTAACCAGTCTTTCAATTTTTGATTGGTAATTAGAGGATCAAATATGTAATAAATTGAATATGAAACACTTGGGGGAAACTGGAAACATCATGTTTAGCTAAGAATTCTGTAGCTCCTATTATTGACAGACAATTTAAAATTGTGTGCCTGTTGGGAATTCGGGTTTCTTGTTTTCTTGGAGAAATAGATTATGAAGGTCTATGATTGATATCTACTTAATTAACTGATACGTTCAGTTCAATAATCTAGCCAAACGTTGGTGTTTACTTTTAGAGAAATTACGAAAGTAGCCATTTTTATGAGTGTGTTATACCACTCAAGTCATGTGCATGTACTCATGTAAGAGACTTGACACAAATTCATATCTATAGCCATCTTGGTTTTAAAATGCGTAGTGCATAATGTTGATCGCATCATTGCAGGTGATGCAATGCCATTCCATGATGCGTAAGTGATGCATCATGCAGTTGACCAACATTTGAACAAATTAGACCATTGGTTGCAATGGGTTTGATTTTTTCAAATCTTATTGAACAAATCTAACCATCAGTTGAACAAATCTAACTATCGATTGAGCAATGGGTTTGAGTATTTGAACAAATTAGACCACCTATTGAACAAATCTGACCAAAGATGATGAAAATGCCTTATGCTTTAGTGTTTAAAAGCTAACAATTTAAAACATTATCTGTAAATAATTTTTTAGTATTCTTTTTAGTACAAATGCCTCACATACATGTCCACGTGGGATCAAATTGCATCTGAGCGCCAAACGCTTTCTAAAACCAAGATAGCCATGAATCAATCCTTACTGGCTTTTAGTCCGCAAACAGTACATAAATCATGAGTTACATGAGTACAAAAAGTAGATACGCAAATCTAGTTCGCGCATCATTTATTATGTGAGACGAAAAAGGCTTTTCTTAAGGATACGTGAGTACAAAAAACACACTTAATCTGATCCGTGTTTCATTTATTTCCGATATGTTTCTTGTATTATTATCACCAGGTGTAAAGGCTGATACACTAGTAGAAGTAAATACGTGACCAAAGATTCATGTATCTCGTGACTATATGCGTGAAATTGTTGAATCCTCTTGGTACCTCTTGTACGTGTAGTATTTCTTCTTCTTTAGATTTGATGTTCTTTTCCATATCCTTTTGCTTGTGGGGTGAAAATTCTGACCTGATTTCTCGAACGTGTATCTTGGGAAATACTGACTCTGTTTCTTTTTTCAAGAACCGCCGTTGTAAGGCTTTCTAACATTTTAATCATTTTTAAACATGATAAGATGAAGATCTTTTCTTTTATGGTTAAATGGGTTGCTACATGAAAATCTTAAGAACCAGAAGTTACTAACCATAATTCACTTATGCAAAATTTGACTGATCCTTTGTTGAATCATGGGTTATAGATCAAAGCCAAGTCTGGCTGCTGTTGTTGGTTGCATGACTCCATTCATGCTTGGAGTATGCTTTCTTTGTCCTTCAATGGATTGCCTTTGGCACAAGTATCACTATTGCCCTCACTGTAACGAGAAGGTATACAATGTTTCGACTTTCTTTTAGCTAAAAGATTCTGCATTTTAATTCGAAGAACAAAAATTCTAATAATTTTTTTAACGCAGCTTGCTGATTATGAGAAAAATGACGCGTGTTTGGTGATGGATCCACCAAGTTGGTGTCTACCGAGTTTTGCATTGCCTGCATAATCATGGAATATATGCGACTTTGATGTTTAACCTTTTATTGTGTTGTGAGTTTGAGCGAAGGTCAAGTATTAGAACTTGCATATTGTATAGCTTTCTAGTGTTTATATACATGTTTTTACACGACGGATACTTGCCCTGTTTGTTGTATTATGTGTTTGTACGTAAATTATTTTGTGTTTCGCACATAAGAAAAGTAGCAAGAATTGGTATATCATTTTTTGTTTGTTTTGTTTGAATTGTAGCCTGCAAAGCTCATTTTTCTGTGAGTGTTAAAAGTTAAAAATCAAGCAATAAGGATGACTTTGAATCTGTGCATTGTATTTGAGTAGTTGGACATACTGTTATACATTAACACATGTATATTAAAACGCATTACAACATTGAATCAAACATGCGAAATTGGACGTGCGGTTGTATTGAGTTAAGCACATTGTTATATACTTGTGCAACAAACCAATTACAACACTAAGAAGTTAAACGCGTTGTTGCAAAGGGTGACACGTTGTTTTACTGAGTAAGACAAACCGTTATATGTATGCACGTCAAAACTAATCAATTGAATCAATCACAAGAAGCTAGACACACTTGTAATGAGTTAGATAAATAGTTATGTACATATGCGTCAAAACGAATTTCAGCATTTAATCAAACATAAAAGTTAAATGCCCTCTTGTAAATTTGTAATGGGTTAAAAAGATTGATATGTATGTTCACGTAAACTTCTAACAACAACGAAGTAAATCTCAGAAGTTAGGTGCACCGTTGTAATTGGTTGATGAAACTTTTACAATCCTGTGCATTTCCTCTTACCCTCGTCAAAGACACTTTCACTTTATCCTTCTTTCTAGATGTACCGTCTAAATGGTTCGACACACTATTCAATCATCAATACATCAGACCACATTCAAATAAGAGATCATATCAAATTATAGGACTAAAAATTGATGGAAACTCTTATTTTTTGGTTTAAATTTGGACATGACAATGCTGCTTATTTTTGGATTTCCTCCTTTTATCTTTGCATTTATATTTAACTCTATGCTAAATCTATGACACAACAATAACTATGTAAATTACTATTATATTTCAAATAGTTTTTACCATTTTAGTTTTTTCTTACCAAATAAAAATTGAAATAATTTAATTTTTTTTAAACTGATTAATCTTCATGATAATTTAGTTTGATTTACTGTAAAGAGTCAATTTAAAGATAACAGCCATCAGTTATATTATATTTTCAAAATGCAATAATTTTACTAAATCATTTATTTTTACAATTATTAAAAAAGATTTAGGTAATTCAGGCCCTTATTTGTATACCATTACCAAGAGCAACAACCAGCCACCTGCTATTTGCAGCCGATCATCCCTCGATTCATATTTGCAGGTAAATATCCTTCGGTTTTCGATCTTTTGTTTTCCGGCTATAAGGAAAATTGTATGATTGTACTGCGTTTTTTTGAAATTATTGTATGATTATGCTCCGTATTCGTCAAAATTAGGTTTTCTGATATGTGCTGATCTCGTGATCTCCAAATGTAGTAATGAACTGTTCTAGCACATTGTTTCTGGATTATTCGCAAATGTATGCTAGTTTGTTATAATAGTTCGTAAATTCATGCGATTTGATCCACCTGCAACTAATTTATATATTTGTTAAAAGGAATTTTCGTGAACTTATAGTTGAATAGTAACAAAAATCATGGTGGATTACTAAGAATTGTTTTATGTTTTAGAAAATTAGACAAATAATAAGCTATTTACGAGCATTGCACTTTGAAAACCAGGCAACTAAATGATTCGAGTTATAGAGGTTCGTTCGTTACAGAACCAATTTTAAGTGGAGAACTGCAAGAACTGAATAAACACTTGTACTTATTGCTTTATAGATATAGTGGGAGAGAGAAAGAGAGACGATTATGTGGTTTCATAACCGTCTTATGTATCACAGGTAAGACAATAGGTACTAGTGTTTATGTAGTTAGCGCAGTTCTCTACTTAAAATTGGTTATGTATTGAACGTCCCTCTCCAGGTGTATATGTCGAGTTCTAATCTGCGAAGTATTAGGCTTAGAGTTGTCATGTTTGAAGTGGAGTACTATTGGGTGGAAGGAATGTATTGCTGTAAAGTGAACTGTTTTTGTAGTTACAATTTATCCTTTGGTTGGCAACAGTTGCTATAGGGACATATGGCAACTATTAGAAATCTGAAAATCAAGACAGCATCATGCAAACGTATCGTGAAGGAGCTACATTCTTATGAGAAAGAGGTTGAGAGGGAAGCAGCCAAGACAGCTGACATGAAGGAGAAGGGTGCTGATCCCTATGATCTTAAGCAACAGGTAAACCGTACGCTTCATATACATCTCCCTTGTTATCTCAATAAACTTGAAAATGTGTTTAAAATATGCTGTATTTCAGCATTTGGTGTTTTGATGGTGTAGAAGTGTAATTGGGGTAACAATAATTGCAGCTTTGCTACTTCATTTAGTGAGCTTGCAAGAAAGTAGCTAATGAGATGTCTCTTTGATTAAAGAACTTTCTTTTGTTTATTTGAATAGGAAAATGTGTTGGCTGAATCAAGGATGATGATTCCTGATTGTCGCAAACGCCTGGAGTCCTCACTAGCTGACCTGAAAGGAATATTGGTATGCAATTTGTTTTTTATTTTATTTTATTTTATTTTAGTAGGGTAATTTCTATAAAATTAATATATACGGTCATACCTGATGATGACACATATGATATGTGATAAATGTATGGCAAAAACTCACTATCTACCATGGAGAATTGTCTTAGCAAAGACATAGGATATAAGTGGTTCCTCTCTTTTTTGGACTTATTTAAGTTTGTATTCTGTTAATTAAATATCACCAACCAAAACAATATTTATCGATTGTTGAAGAAAGTAACATAGTTTGGATCATGCATGAATACTTTTCATTAATCAGACGAAAAGAGTACTCCATTGATATCCAAAAAAGGCTGACTTCAAAATTTGAAAGGGGAAGACTTATTATTTGTACAAGTTCTACATAGCAAAATGACTGTGTATGCTATGTTTGAGTAATCATGCTTAATTTGGAGGTGACAAGATAACATGTCTTGCGGGTTGTGTTTTGGTAATTATTATTATGGATTGGGTTGGGTCACACACACTTTTTGTCCATTTTGTAAGTGGATACAACTATATTATTACAGTATAATCTAATGTTTTTAAAACATTACTTAGGAGGCTACTTTTTTCTGATTTTAACCAATTTTGTAACTAAGCGAGTTAAATTTGCCACCATTATTATTTATATTAATGTATATGAAAAATCATGAGCTGTTAATGAAATTGGCTATGCTCTGATTGCAGGCTGAGCTGGAAGAAGCAAACCAAAAGGAAGGACCTGAAGTCACTGAAGCTGAAAGCACTATTGTTGACGTTGAGAAGTTATTTGAAACCACAGAATCTTAGTATGTGCTCAAAATTTTGCATATCTTGTATGGTTTACAAATTATACAATGCTCAGATTCTTATTCTGTGTTTGTTTTGCTGATGAGTATCTACTTTTTCATCCCCCACATCGACATCTTTACTTGTCTACTGGTCGGTCGTGTGAAGAAATTTTAATGTTTGAAATTTGTCGTATTAAGACACTAACTTTGCTGTTTGCATATATTTTATTGATGCCAAAAGTCTGGTTTCTTTGTTATTTGCATAGTGTAATTGCTATTAAAAGTCTGCTTTCTGTAGGATATAAAAAAAGTGAATTTCATAAATTTTAAAAGTAGATTGACTAATAAACTCTGTTTTTCAATCATTAGATTTAATTAGTTTAATCTTTAAAAATTAAGCTTATTTAAAAAATACCAGAAAAAATAGTTTCAGTTGGTAATTCCATTATGAATATACACGTATCTTTAATAATATTGCCAACATAGTCTATAGCCATAAATATGTGTTGGTAATTATGTTACAAAAATATATCATATTACCATTTGTAATAGTATATTACACGATTTGGTATTCTTTCTCCAAAATCCGATGACCCATAAAGAATGTAACAAACGAATCTCCCTCAATTAGATATTCTCGGTTTGGAGACTGAATTAGGCGCCATTACGATTTTTGAACATCTGAACTTGTGAAGCAGTGATCGTAAAGGGACCAGGGATTCATCTTTTCGGCTTTCGATTACAGGCTTAAGGATAATAGTTCATATATGAATATGTGACTAGGTTTAAGGGCTTGCTACTTTATTCAAAGGGTCTTATTTATTTTGTATAATTGAAGGACTCACACTGTAGTTTTTCAAACTTTCCAAATTCAAATTTTAGACATATGGACTATCCGTGTACCTAACTCTTAAATTTTTTATACAGTGTTAGACTAGATTTGACAAATTCCGATATAAAAAACCGGAATAATTAGATGAAACTTAATGGCAAAACAATATTTATAATCTATTCCAAAACAATGTGAAACAAATAATCTCAACAATTATCTTTTCATGATATAATAACCAACATTGAAAGTAATACAACCTCATACACATATGCAACGTGTGTGACATATTCGGGATCGAGTAAAACAAACTTGCACGCAACCATGGATCCAAAGGTGGTGATTACTTATCCGCGAAGGGAAAAAGAGTTTGTTGGATGGGCAGCATAAGACGAACCGATCACATGTCCCATCATTTCATTGTGAATTAGGGTTTTTAACACCTACAAAACCCACATCAGCCATACACTGATAATAATTCTTAGGTTTTTTCGGTTACAGTGAACAAAATGGCTGATTCAACCAGGATTCAGAGGGAATTGACGCATTTTAACAAAGATCAAAGCATATTAGGCATGACTTTAGTGCCGGACGAGAAGGACATTCGCCACCTCACAGCAACCATCCCCGGCCCTGTCTCCACTCCTTATGAGGGCGGATTATTCGGTGTCGACATTAATCTGCCAGGTCATACCTCTCATTTATTTTTATTTGTTTGATTTTACATTGATAACGCTTATTTGCAGATATGTGATTGAGTAAGATTTTGTGTTGATTTGATGATCTGTATGTGATGAGTTTTGTCGATTGAACTTATTTGAACCTTGATCGGATCTTCAGTCTCACTGTCTGTGCCTGATTGTATATTTTAAATGCTTTAGCTTATTAGTTACGCATGTGTATTTATATGCAAGGACTTAAGCCCACACTGTATCGTTGCAGATTAAGAAGCATAAAGAGGAGGAATGGGAGGATTATATAGAATGAGAGAATGTATGTATAGCATCTTAAGTTTTTGCTTAATCCAAAATTAGTTACAACTCCTTGTCTTTGTTCCCAAGTGATCATGATTGAATTGAGGAAATTAGCCAATAAACATATCCAAATTCTACAAGGTAGCTTTCATAGATGCGGTATTAGACCACTGCGCTAAGACCTCCATAATAGCAAACACTATTTTTCTTGACCATTCGTTTAATTAAGATGGCTACACACTGTGCGAATAGCTATCCTGTAGATCCAACCAAGGCAAGTCCTAGATGGACTTTGGCCTCTTTCTGCATTTTGATTTTACAGGCTACATTTTTCTTATTGAAAGTGTGCATACTCTGCATACTTGCTTAAACGATCAACGGAAACAAAGTCTACATTCAGTCTACCAGATCCAGGTAGTATGTCGTTAAATGTTAAATGAGATTTTCTGACACGGAAGCTATGCTGTAGGGAGTGGTTGTAACGGCCTTGAAGGACGTGCCTGACAAAACCTCTTTTTTTTTCTGAATGAACAACTTTTTGACCCATGATCCTCCACTGGAGAATGGCTTAACTTCATTAGCAGCTTAGTCTTGATATTTGAAGTAGTTCATACTATCAACATGCCTATAAATCTGCTGTACCCTGCCTTTCTCATTAGGATACACATGCTGTGTAACTAAATTCAACTATTTAAGCTGCGATTTCTGGTATGTGGGTGAACAGAATCAGATCAGACTTCCGAGCTCTTCATCTGCCCCCTTCTGGAGCTTTAGGCAGCAAGTTAGTTTAAATATTATTCTTTCATTTTTTATACATAATCACATAATCAAGGCCTAGTAATATGTTTATGCTACTCTGTAATGGAGATCCTTTTATCAAGCAACTGTTTTTAGCTCTGGTTATTAGTCCTTAAGATACATCGTTGCTTATAAGATAATGCCTCCACCATAGTTGTCAATAGCGCTTGTAGCGGGCGCTATAGCGCGCTACATAGCGATTCGATTAGTCACCGCTATCTCCATTTCTCGAGTGAATAGCGACCTAATAGCTTTTCTTTTTTTTAAATTATTTTTTAATTTTTTACTTGATTAATATAAATAGGGTTGCTAATAACCCTAATATATGAAGATTTAGATGATTATTGATTATAATTGCTACAAATCCTACAATAGTTGAATATAAAATATTTCTAAAAATTTCTAGCAGTGTATCGCTAAACGTGAAATAGCTCCCGCTATTTACCGCTATTCGCTACGTAGCGTATAGGTGGCTTGTCGCTATTTACCGCTATTCGCTATTGACAACTATGGCCTCCACTTGAAACCGCAGACAACAACCATTACTTTGTTCACAAGGCTTTGGAGCTATGGCCTTGCTGAAGTAGGCTACACGCCTACACCTGCCTCTGTTTCAAAAATCAGATTTCTATCTGAAAGGAACACTGTAGGAGTCCATCTCATTACTTGCTTGAGGCTACAAAAGGCTTGTTTTGTATCCTCATCTAATTTGAAATTATTTTCGTAAGCAAATTGGCCAAGAGGTGCCCCTGATGCGTGCATCTCATGCAATTTTGACCTTTGTTTCATCCCTGATGCTTCCGCCTCATGCAGCCGGATGCGATGAACCTCTCGCCCGAATGCGCCTAGCGCGTTTTAAAGCTAAGGTCACTGCAGCTTCAAAAACTCAAATTCAGTACCTTCCACAGTCCACTTCAAATGAGGACAATGACTATCCAATTATTCGTGTATTTCTTACCATTTGGTTTTATATCTTCTTATGATAGATCCTACTCCCCGAATCAGCTCACTTGTTTCATAATTTAATTAGCTTGGTGTTACTTCCTTTACAGTCTCTTAGGTGATTAGATTAACCCCACATGATTCTCATTACAGTTTTATCAGTAATGATCGTGAAGCACGCTTATCATAATAATGATGTTCTGCAGCACTGATAAATTTTCAGGATTGTAAATCATACTTGATAGAAAAAGAAAATACATGAATCTTTACTTTGTTCCCATGTATAAGCTACTACTTTTGTGGCATGATTGGTGATAAAAGATCAAGTTTAATAGAGGATAAAATCTCATGCACATTCCACTTGTAACTTATTAAGGAATATTTAATATATCAAAAGTGAGGTTTTTTTATTGCTGGAAACCAAACAGGGTAGTATTGCCACAATATACACTCGCACATTGGAGTCCTGATTTGGTCAAAGGGAAGAGGTTTATATGTTACTTCCTTTCAAGGGCGGCTCAATCATTTTGGTGGTCTAAAGCGAACTAAAAATTTGAGGCCTCTTTTCACGTTGATAGGTTCGTCTATATCTAGAGGTTCATCTACATCTAGAGGTTGTTTTCCAAGGCAACTCTTCGTCTCTTGCTCTAAATCCCTTCAGATGTTGGGATTTTTGTCATTCCCTAATCCTCGCTACAGCCTTTAGCGAATAAGTCATCAAGTATTATACAGGACGGTACTTGGTCTTGTTCAGTCGTTCCATTAAGCCCAACCCAAACCACACACATGTATATAAAAAAAATTGAGGCCCCTATTATCTGGTGGCCTAAAGATAGGGCTTTACTTGCTTTACCCAAAAGACGCCCGTGCTTCCTGTGATAATCCTTAGATTTGCCCAATTTTGCTTGAGGAGTCCAATTTTGTAATTCAACTTCTTTGACAAGTTTTTGGCTTCTTCTTTAAAACGTAAGGGATCATTGTTAGAGTTTAAGGGAAATCGTGGCTATGATTGACAAAAGTATGTGGAGTTTTGAGCAAGGGCTCGGTTTGTTTTGACCCTTATGTGTAAAGATCGAGCTCAATTCGTGAGTAAGCTTGTGGGCTCGACTCGTTTATTATATATATTTATTATTTAGCTATTTTATATATAAATGTATTTGTGAATAATATTTAACTTTTTTAAATTTAAGTATACTTATAAAATATTTTGATGTAATTATATATAATATTTTAATTATATGCCTAATAAGCTTGTTTAGGCTTGCGATCCTAACTGAGCTCAGTTACAACTTACACCCTAGTGACCTGGAGCTTTTAGTTGTATAGAAGTGTTTTGTAAAGTAGTTTATAGTGAAAAGTATAAAGTGACATAAAGGACATATAAGGGCTGCATGGGGGAGGAACATGATTATTCTGGTAATATTGTTTATCAAAACCTCTATGTTCTTTTTAGTACTTCACATAGCTTTTCGTTTAGGAGCTTATTTTTTCCAATTCTCACATTCAAACGAAGTTTTTTTGGTGCTGAAATTGACAGGTCATTTTTTTTTGAAAAACAAAAGCTTAATCTCCTAAAGGCTTCCTGCCATACATTGTGCAGGATTTATAACCTAGTCTTATAAATGAAACCTATATATGTAAGTTGAATAGCTGATGCTGATACTATGAGGTGGCTTTAGATGATTGCTTGGTCATCCGATCGATCATTTTTCTTTCTTTTAAGAGTTTGAGTCAGGTTTAGTGTAATGCTTTAGAAAGAGAGTATCATTTGACTGGAAAACTGTTTTAGTTTATCTTCTATATTTATAACTGTTACTGTCTGTGTACATCTTAGGCCTTGGTATAAAATCAGTTAAAAATGTTCATTTTCCTGATGTTTTGCAGATGGGTATCCCTTTGTGCCTCCTAAAATGAAGTTTACTACAAAAGTTTGGTAAGCTTGATATAAACATTAACCCCAAGTGGTAATAAAATGAATAAAAAAAAAGAACTTTTATTCTTCAGTCGCTCGAAAATTACATTCTAAGATGTAAACCTTCTTTGATTTCAAGGCATCCAAATATCAGTAGCCAAACTGGAGCTATATGTCTTGATATCCTAAAGAACAACTGGAGTCCAGCTCTAAACCTAAAAACCGCTCTGATTTCGTTACAAGCTCTGTTATCAACCCCAGAACCAAACGACCCCCAAGATGCTGTTGTTGCCAAACAGGTTTCACATTTACCTTATCACACTTACCTTATACTTTTTATTTTTATTTTTAATCGTACTGTAATTACTTTTCCCACCCTTGCAGTATCTTAGCGATTATGCTACATTTGTTACTACAGCTAAGCGTTGGACAGAGGAATTTGCCAAGGCTTCATCCAGTGGGTTCAGTGGGAAGGTATTAATGCTTTTTTGACAACTGAAGTGTATAAAAAGGGGAAAATTTCATAAAAGTGTATTATGTCAACGACTTCTTAACAATATAGTAGGTTATCGATTTGGTTGCAGGTGCAGAAGCTGGTTGAAATGGGCTTCTCTGAAGGGTTGGTAAAGAAGACACTGGAAGCTTGTGGTGGTGATGAAAACATGGCACTTGAAAGGTTGTGTCCTAAATAGAAGCACTTATTTGTATAGTCGGTTATCTCTGATCTAATATCCCATAATAGGAAACAGATAGTCTCGAGGAACGGATGAATTGAAACTTTTATATTTAAAACTGGCTTATTTCTATCGTAATCTCGTATGTCTGGAAATGTTTCTCTGTTCTTATATTGAAAACAAAGGATGCCAAACTAGACATTTCCCCAAGGGGGACCATGCGGTTGCACTAGGCGAAGAGTATTCTCAGTCATGTGTAGACGGGTTTTTTTGGATTAAAGGCTGTTGTAGAATGTGGTTTCAATAGCAGGTGATACATTAAGTGCTGTTGATCCAATACCAGTAGGACAACTGGCGTATAACAGGCCGTTCTTTGACCCTGTCCGCCCCAACATGGCGGGCCTACTTTTGACCGCTTCCCAGTTATCCTTAGCATACTCGTACTGAGCAACCTGCATGATTTGGTTCTCGGATAGCGCCTGAAGTAGTTAGGCTACAGCAGCCGCGTTCTTCTTCTCATCCATTTCAGATCCCAGTGACGGCTCGATTACATCCCATAAACCATGGAACCGGAACACAACCTTGATCCGGATTGCTCAGATGGTGTAGTTAACCGTTCGTCAACAAAGGAACTTGGAGTGAGAGATCAAGGTCTTCTCTTGAACATGAATGATCTGGTTGTTTGGTAGTGGTTGGTCCGCCATGGCTTGCCTTCTGTTTCTTTGACTGTAAGTTAGCGGAGTGGTAGGTTCTTGATCCAGAATTCGTGATCAAGAACTGGCTCTTGAAACTCAATTACAAACAAGCTTAGGTGTGACGGGATTGCGATCAGCAGAATAGGTGAATGTTAATCGCAAACAGCCTGTAGAAAAGGCTATTCTGTTTGCGATCAGGTAACGATTTTTGTTGTGAACTCTGATATCAATTAAAGATTGGTAACCAGAACCGTAACAAACAAACAGAGAATTTAGATCATAAACTCGATCTAGGCTTTCATTAAACTCGAAAAACCAATATGTCTATATAACCAATAAGGGTTTATATAGAAGTACCAGACATGGGAAAAAAAACAATTAGATCACAAAATTAACGCCTGAAATCTCTAGGTTTATAATTCACCAATTTCATCAAAAACCAAGCCTTATTTGCGGGCCACCCATGGGCTCAGGTGTACCGCCCCACTCATGAGCTCCTGAGCTCCAGTGGGTTGGCGGCCCTGACCGAGATTACGGCACAACAAGCTTTAACTTTTTTTTATTTGTTTCCTGAGCGGGTGATAACCATGTTTTGTCTAACATACTATAACGGTTATCAAATAGATTGGATCATCCTATTACTTATTAATATTAGTTAATTGTTGGTTGATAACACTTGTTAATTTACGTTGAGAAGTTTCATTTTTAATTTCTATGGTAACTTATATCAAAGTGTGAACCTTGTCTCTGACTATTCACAATGATTCTAACCAGTCACAAAAACCAGATGGAGGCTCTAGTTTTGTCTATTTCTATTTTTGTTGGCAATGACCATATGCATGCACAACTAACCCCCAGAAAAGTGATTTCATGCTTGTTTTTGGTTGATATGCAAAGCTTGAGTGTGTTCCTAGCTAAACCAAAATGGAGAATTATAACAAACAACAATGCATGAAACCTTGTTTTAGAAACACAGCTCTCAACCAAGGGAAATATAGATTGCACTATACAAACTAATTTCCTATTTCTAGGCGATTGAGTGAGCATAATATTCAAGCTTATATGTGTATCAGTAGCCGATGAAAAATGTCTTAATTACTCGATCACTTGGTATAAATACTCGTTACGAGTGGCTCTGGTGGAGATATATCCTCAACTCAAAATCATCCACCATATATCATATAAGCCAGCACCATACAGAATGTTGCCAACAATTGGCTTAGTGTTAGTTCTCACTTGCGCCACCATATTCAATGTATTTCCTACCAAAGCCGATGACCTCAAAACCTACATCGTTCAGTTAAGTTTACCCGAAGGTCAAGACTTTTCTCAGGTGAATGAGATTGAAGAATGGTACAACTCGTTTTTGTCCAAAATACCTTCTCGCTCAAACGAGAAACCAGAGATGGTTTATGCATACCGCCATGTGATTACAGGATTTGCTGCAAAAATGTCGGTGGATCAAGCAAAGGCAATCAAGAATCTGCGTGGAGTTGTATCTGTAAAGCCTGAAGGTGTGTATCAGTTACAAACAACTAGTTCGCCTTCCTTTTTGGGCTTGCGCCAAGGTTCTGGTTTGTGGAAAGACTCGAACAAAGGTAAGGGAACCATCATTGGGGTTATAGACACCAGAATTACTCCTGGTCATCCTTCGTTTAACGACAACGACGTCCCTCTTCCACCATCAAGATGGAAAGGAAAATGTGAGGTGGCAGGGTGTAATAACAAACTGATTGGAATAAGAAACTTTGTTAACGGAAGTACTCCGATAGATGAGGATGGCCACGGGACACACACCGCAAGTACTGCAGCAGGGAATTCGGTAGACAATGCAAATGTATTTGGCATGGCCAATGGAACTGCGAGTGGGATGGCGCCACTTGCACACTTAGCCATGTATAAAGCATGTTTCCAAATGTCTTGTAGCTCGAGCAACATCCTAGCAGGCATGGATTCAGCTATTGAAGACGGTGTTAATGTTATGTCACTTTCACTTGGTGGACCTCAGGAGGAGTTTTATGAAGATCCTCTCGCAATAGCCACGTTCAGTGCCATACAGAAAGGGATCTTTGTGAGTTTTTCAGCAGGAAACTCTGGGCCTCACAGTAGATCGGTATCAAATGAGGCCCCATGGATTCTTACAGTTGGGGCTAGTACCATTGACAGAAGAATAAGGACAAGTGTTCTTCTCGGAAACAAGAAGGTACTTGACGGTGAATCGTTATACCAACCAAAGGATTTTGATAATAAGCTTCGCCGTCTTGTTTACCCTGGCAAAGACGGATCGACATATGCAGCATCGTGCATAGAAGGATCACTGCAACATACTGATGTCAAGGGGAAGGTAGTCCTGTGTGATGCTGGTAATGCTGATCTTATTGAAATGGGACAGGTAGTGAAGGATGCTGGAGGAGCTGCCATGATTATTGCTAACGATATTCTTTCGGGTGAGAGTATATCAGCAGAGGCTCACGTTCTTCCCGCATCGTATGTTGGTTATAAGAAAGGGTTTGAGATTAAAAAGTACCTAAATTCAACTTCTTCCACAGTTGCAACTATCCTTTTCCGTGGAACCGTGCCTGGGACAAAAACAGACCCAGAGGTGTCCTCTTTCTCTTCAAGGGGGCCTAACTCCGCAAGTCCGGGAATCCTAAAGCCAGACATTATTGGACCCGGTGTTGACATTCTTGCAGCATGGCATGAGTCGGTCGACAACCAGACAGGAACTAAAGCCACATTTCACGTCGTAAGTGGTACATCAATGGCTTGCCCTCATCTTGCAGGCATAGCAGCCCTTCTCAAAAGCGCCCACCCAGACTGGTCCCCTGCTGTTATTAAGTCTGCAATAATGACCACAGGGAGTCAAATGAACTTCACATAGGTATGGAATGTTTTAGCGGTTCAGCTTCAACATTCAACTGTTTTAGATCAAATAATTTGTTTAATTTATGTTTCTGAATCAAGAGCTCAGTTACCATGATTTGTGAATTCTAGAACAAGAAAGGCAGAAATGTCAAAGTACATGCTGTTGTTATACACTTTGAACAATTTGTATAAACTTGAGAAAATGGGGTCAATTTATATTACATCATAGTCAATAATTTTGCAGAATTGATACTGATTAATAACAGTTCATCATGAAGAAGTCACTAGGCATTGGGTAGCATGGGCAAGTTTGAGAAGTTATTTGAAATATGACATGCTGGGAAAATTTTCTATTTGATGGCTACTTGGGACTACTTTAGCAGGGTGAATTCTAGCTTCTTTTGCCTACTTTTTCCTAGGTTATATTTGAATTGAAGAAATATGGCCACTTGATAACTATTTATATATACTTGAAGGACTAATCCCAATCTTCCATACGTAATGGGTCATTAGTGTAAATAGTAAATAATTATAGTTTTAAGTGTCTTATGTATATAAGTATAGTAGAAGGATTAAACCTGTAAATCCTTGTAAAGAGTAAAGTACACAGATGGTCCTGTGGTTTACCAAAATTTTGGATTTGATACCTAGCTTTTCAAAAGTACATGGATGGTCTATGTGTTTTGCACTTTCTAACGCATTTAGTCCCTTCCAACAAATCTAAAAGGTTTAGAAGGTCCAAGTTGGAGACTAAATGTGTTACAAAGTGCAAATCACAGGGACCATACATGTACTTTTGACAAAGTTTGGGGACTAAATGCGTTACAAAGTGCAAAACTCATGGACCATCCGTGTACTTTTTGAAAACTAGGGACCAAATCCAAAATTTGGTAAACCACAGGGACCATCCGTGTACTTTATGTTAATCACACGGATGGTCCTTGTGGTTTGCACAAATTATAAGTTTGGTCCCCAAGTTTGAAAAACTACATTGATGGTCCACAAGTTTTCCAAAACGTAACACGAGTGATCCTTTGAGTGGATGACCTTCAAATTTTTGTGTAAAGTGGGTTTAAAAGGACCAAATACTTCTCTACATTAAAAAAAATAAATAAATAAAATAATAATATGACCCCACAAATGTGGGCCCCACTTGTACTACTTCATCTTGACCTTTTTTTAGACAGGAAGTTCCGCCCGCTTGATCTTCAATTTAAAGGAGCAACAAAAATGGTGGAAATCACACTGATCGAGAGGTTCAATTTGGGGGAAGTAGAAAAAATGGTGATCCAGAAGCTCCCTCCATTCCAATTGATCGAAGCAGCAATAATGGTGGAAATGGAAGACGAAGAAATGTACTCTCTCTATATCTAATTTCTTGAAATTATTTTTGATAATTGACTTAGATTTTGCCCCCAGCGGCGTGTATATCAAGAATTGGTGGTTCGGCAGCCAAGGTTGAAGCCTTGTCAATTGGGGATTGGCATTTGATATCTTAACTGGATGGTGATTTGGTGGTTAAGTTTTATTTCGATCAGAAGAAGCTAGCGTGGGAATTTGTTGATGGCAACCCTTTTAGAATGAGGTTGAAGAAAAGGACTGAAAGTGATTGTGTTATGGGCTGAAGGACTTGTCCCACATCGGTTGTATGGGCAACAAATGTGTGATTTAACTCAAATGGCTCCCTCTCCCATCAGACTAGTATTTTGGGATGAGTTCTACCATTTGGGTTGTAACATTAGTATCAGAGCCAAACTCGGAGCTGGAGGAAGCCAGCCTTGACCAACGAGGACGTTGGCCCTTAAGGAGGGTCGATTGTTAAGGACTGAAACCATTGCAAGGTATGAGACTTGTCCCACATCGGTTGTATGGGCAACAAATGTGTGATTTATAACTCAAATGGCTCCGGTAGAAGAAATGGAGAGGGAGATGAAGAACCTATTTGATGCCATTATGAATTTACGAAAGGGTGACAGGTTTATTTTGGTCTTGAATATCCATGGAAACACAGAAATTGAAAGATAGGATGAAGATAAAAGATGTGGCCAATTAACTACGAGGTCCGCCGGAATCATCGCTAGTCTAGAAACGAATCAACGAAGAAGAATGATGCTTGGGATTTTTTTTTTAATTTATTATGTATTTAATTATCGGTTCGTTAGCGATGCATTATTAGGTGAAGCTAATCTCCCGGTGACGATGACTGCTGAAGAGAAAAAGGAGATTGTTGAAAGTGCTCACAGTGCAATCATTTTGAGTTTGGGAGATGAAGTGCTACGAGAAGGGTCGAAAGAGGCAAATGTAGTCGGTATATGGGCAAATTCATGACTAAATCTCTCACAAATCGGTTGTATCTCAAGAAACAATTGTTCATGTTGTAGATGAATTCTGGGAAGTCAATTGAGGATCACAAATATGAGTTCAATAAGCTAGTTCTTGATCTTGCACATATTGAAGTGGAGTTGGAAGATGAAGATCAAGCGATTATTTTCTTAACCTCATTGCCACAATCCTACAAGCATTTCATAGATACGTTAATGTATGGTAGGGAAACCCTTACCATGGATGAGGTTCTGGATGCCCTCAATTTTTAAGAGTTAAAGAAGAGGTCATATCCAAAAAAAAGATGGTGGAGAAGGTTTAGTGGTGAGAGGAAGATCAAAGTGAATATGTGGATAAGATTTTGCACAAGTATGGTATGATTGAAAGTAAGGCAATTAAAGCACCAATTTTCTACAACAGATGAAGATTTGGCTTATATGAGCAAGGTTCCTTATGCAAATGTGGTGGGAAGCATGATATATTTTATGGTTTGTTCCCGGCCTGACATTGCTTATGCATTGAGTGTGATTAGCAGTTCTTGTCTAGTCCAAGCAATTGAGAGGCTGCAAAGTGGCTACTTAGGTATTTGAGTGGTACTAAGCATGTGGGGTTGGTGTTTAACTGTAATTCAAAAGGAATATGGCCACAAGGTATGTAGATGTTGACTATGCCAAAGACCTTAACATAGGAAGGTCAGTAACCGGCTATACATTTCAAGTGTTGTGAAATGTGACGAGTGTAGTGGCATTATCCTCCATAGAAGTAGAGTATATTGCTTTGACAGAAGCAGTCAAAGAAGCTGTGTGGCTCAAGGGGTTTGTGACTGAGTTAGGGGACCAAGCACATCAATGTTAGATTACAATTTATTAGAGGTGTAATCAACTCTAAGGAAGTCAATGTTGAAGAAATTGATACAAAAGTCAACTCAGCAAATGTGTTTACCAAATCTTTGCAATGGCCAAAGTTTGATTGGTGTTTAAAGTCATTAGGGATTGAACGATGACTTGGTTTAGCTTTATAGTGAAGATTGTGATTAAAAAAAAAGTCAAAAGTCAACGGGTCAATAAGGGTTAATTGGTTGTTAACCAAAGTAGAGAGACTAAAGTTGTCAATGTGTGTTTTATGGTTAGTTAGCCGGTTATTAGCTGCTACACTTTGGGGATTTAGGGTTCATAGTAGCAAAAAGATTAGTTCAATTTCATTCTGTTCTTAATGGTCTTTCTTCTTTGTAATCCTTTCAATCTTCAATAATAGAATTCGTTTGGTTTGATTGTTCTTTCTTGATGTTCTATTATAACAAGCTTAATTTAGGATTAGATCACTTAGTACAAATAACTAATAATGATTGAAATACTTAAATGATTGAATCCCTCAAAAGTAAGTCATTTGTTCTTAAATATATATATATATATCTTAGTTAAATATTATCTTACTTAAATATATAAATATTTAAAACTAGACATATACATTCATGAGTTGATCATCAATTTTTTATTTGTTTCCTTGAGCTCGTAATAACTAAGTTTTGTCTAACACACTAACGGTACTTATCAAATAAATTTAGTCATCCTATTACCTATTAATTTTAGAATATTAGCTAATTGTTGCTTGATAAAACTTCTTAATTTTAAATTGAGAAGTTTCATTTTTTAAATTAAGTTGTAAGTCAGATCAAATTGTTAACTTTGTCTCTCACTATTCATAATGATTTTTTTTTATTAGCGGACCAAAAATATAATCAGTCACAAAGGCTTGATGAAGACTCTCTTTTGGCCATTACATTCTATGAGCACCTAGTGACCACTTTCAATTTTGTCATTATATTATGGACAAAAATTTTGGTTGAAGCAAGAAATTAAGATGTAATGCAATAAATAGCAATATTGCACCACCAAAAGATTCTTGGACACTTGAGATTTCAACAAAACCAATTATAATCTTCTCCTAATTATAGAAATTACCAAGCTTTTAGGCCATTTCGTTTTCAGCTAAACAACCTTGTAGATTAAGAAAACCTTCAGCAATGGCAATAACCATATGCACCTCATGACTAATTACCGTCTAAGATCCTGCCACAAAACACTCGACCCTGGTCCCGAAAGCGATTCCATGCTTGTTTACAGGATAGGAAATGCCGCTTTTGGTCGAAGTGCAAAACTTGAGTGTGTTCCTAGCTAAACCAAAATGGAGAATTATAACAAACAATGGATATTAGTTAATTCTGAAAGCAATAAGAAATGTGCTAAACAAGAATTGCAGTTTGTGATAAGTTAATTAGTATTCCTAGTCTATAGCACTATGCATGAAACCTTGTTTTCAAGCTTACTAGGTTAGAATTCCGTTTATTACACGGTCTGAATAAATGTAATTTTATATATACTTAGTAATAAAAACATATGTTTTTAAAAACTCGTGTATTACATGAGTTGAATAAAATTTTACATGACAATTATAAATTATGTTTAAGTTAATTCTTAAAATATTTTTTTAGCTAAATATTAACTTTTTTTATGTAACTAATAAATATTAATTCATATTAAACTTTAGAAGTCATTATTATTTAATATGAGAGAGAAAAAATAATTAAAGAATATTGTATAATTAATAGGAGAGAGAGACGAGAAAAAAACTTGAGGAAGCACCAGAGAGTGACAAGTGGCAAATCAAAACCTTTATTTATTATATAGTATAGATGTGTGGAAGTCATTATCCTCTTAATGATATATAAATACTACTCAAAATCTTCCACCACATATCATATAAGTTAGCACCATACAGAATGTTACCAACAATTGGCTTAGTGTTAGTTCTCACTTGCACCACCATATTCAATGTATTTCCAACCAGAGCCGATGACCTCAAAACCTACATTGTTCAGTTAAGTTTACCTCAAGGTCAAGACTTATCTCAGATGCATGAGATTGAAGAATGGTACAACTCGTTTCTGTCCAGAATACCTTCTAGCTCAAACGAGAAACCAGAGATGGTTTATGCGTACCGCCATGTGATTACCGGATTTGCTGCAAAAATGTCAGTAGTTCAAGCAAAGGCAATCAAGAATGTGAGTGGGGTTGCATCTGTAAAGCCTGAAGTTGTGTATGAGTTACAAACAACTCATTCGCCTACCTTTTTGGGCTTGCGCCAAGGTTCTGGTTTGTGGAAAGACTCAAACAAAGGGAAAGGAATCATAATCGGGCTTATAGACACCGGAATCACTCCCGAGCATCCTTCGTTTAACGACAACGGTGTCCCTCCTCCACCATCAAGATGGAAAGGAAAATGTGAGGTGGCAGGGTGTAATAACAAACTGATTGGAATAAGAAACTTTTTTAACGGAAGTTCTCCTATAGATGAGGATGGCCACGGGACACACACCTCGAGTACTGCAGCAGGGAATTCTGTAGACAATGCAAATGTATACGGCATGGCCAATGGCACTGCGAGCGGGATGGCACCACTAGCGCACTTGGCCATGTATAAAGCATGTTCCCACAGGTTTTGTACCTCGAGCGCCGTCATAGCAGGCATGGATGCAGCTATTGAAGACGGTGTTAATGTGATGTCACTTTCACTTGGTGGACCTTCGTTGCGGTTTTCTGAAGATCCTCTCGCAATAGCCGCGTTCAGTGCCGTAGAGAAAGGGATCTTTGTGAGTTTTGCAGCAGGTAACAGTGGGCCTCTGAATTCGTCATTATCAAATGAGGCCCCATGGGTTCTTACAGTTGGGGCTAGTACCATTGACAGAAGAATAAGAACAAGTGTTCTTCTAGGAAACAAGCAGGTACTTGACGGTGAATCGATGTACCAACCAAAGAACTTTGATCATAAGCTTTGCCATCTTGTTTACCCTGGCAAAGATGGTGATAAACTTGCAGCGTCGTGCATGAAAGGATCACTGGACCACATTGATGTCAAGGGGAAGGTAGTACTGTGTGATGTGGGTGGTGCTGAGAATATTGAAATGGGCCAAGTAGTGAAGGATGCTGGAGGAACTGCCATGATTATTGCTAATGATATTGATACTGGTGTGTTTATACGTGCAGAGGCTCATGTTCTCCCAGCGTCATTCGTTGGTTACAAGGAAGGGGTTGAGATTAAAAAGTATTTCAATTCAACTTCATCACCAGTTGCATCCATCCTTTTCCGCGGAACCGTAGTTGGGACAAAAACAGACCCACAGGTGACCCCTTTCTCTTCAAGGGGGCCTAACTCTGCAAGTCCTGGAATCCTAAAGCCAGACGTTATTGGACCCGGTTTTGAAATTCTTGCAGCTTGGCATGAGTCAGTTGACAACCAGACAGGAACCAACGCAACGTTTCACTTCGTAAGTGGCACGTCAATGGCTTGTCCTCATCTTGCAGGCATAGCAGCACTGCTCAAAGGCGCCCACCCAGAATGGTCTCCTGCTACTATTAAGTCTGCAATAATGACCACAGGGAGTCAAGTGAGCCGAAATGGACATCCCATTATTGAACAAAGAGATCTCCCTGTAGACGTGTTTGCCATTGGCTCGGGTCACGTAAACCCACCAAAAGCCCACGAGCCAGGGCTTGTTTTTGATATCCAACCTGACGACTACATTCCGTATCTTTGTGGATTAGGCTATACGCCCAAGGATGTTCAACGGATCGTTAAAAAGACTGTTAATTGCTCAAAAACCATACCTGAAGCCCAGCTGAATTATCCTTCTTTTGCGGTATCTCTGAAAAGAGGTGATAGCAAAACATACTCAAGGACGGTCACAAATGTTGGTATGGCAAACTCAACTTACACCATCAGGGATGTTTCTGTCCCACAGGGTGCAAGTATTGTGGTTGACAGTCATCCTCAAGAGCTCAGCTTCACATCAGTGCACCAAAAGTTAGCATACGAAGTAACGTTTACTCGAGATATTAACGATAAGGTGAAAGGTCCATATGGCCAAGGACATATGACTTGGGTGTTTGGTAAATATACCGTTAGAACCCCATTTTCTTTCAAGTTCGAATGAAGAGGTCCTTACGAAATTGCCAGCTTGCAGCCTAATATCTATGATTTTATATATATAACTATATAAGTAACATGATGTGATATAATAAAGATTAAAGAATAATATAACATTTCAAATCTTTAATTCAAACATGTTTGTTTGGTTGTCCAAGGTTAATTTATTTGTTTTCAAACAGATTCTTAGGAGTTCTACCTATATAGATTTCCAGTTCAACCAAACACACTTTAAAACTAAAATAAGCCACTCATTTTATTTCAATTAAAAAAAACCTGTTTACGAAACAGTTATACTAAGACAGTGAGTGGGTGCTTCCAAGCCAAACCCTCGGAAAACAAAAAAGTTTAAAGGTAGTCGAAAACACATCTCTGTTAAATGGATAGAGCCTCATTGTCCAGCCACATCTTCATGTCTGTAATACTCTGCCTGAAAACACTACTACAATAACTCGTACACTCACAACCACCCACCTTAGTTGCCTAGACCAATGGAAGCTCACCAGAATCACTGATGACTACTCTCTTTGTTGGGCGGTCACCTCTGTCTGTGTCTTGCGACTCAATCAGCTTGACTACATCCATGCCCTCAAGAACTTGCCCAAACACAACATGCCTCTGATCCAACCATGGGGTCTGCCCACCAAATACACAATTATATAACATGTCAAATAGAAGAATTGAGTTCCATTAGAATAATCAACGTCATATTGTGGTTACCTTGACTGTACATATGAAGAATTGACTTCCATTAGTATTGGGTCCTGCATTAGCCATGCTCACAATTCCAGGTCCAGTATGAGTTACTGCAATGTTTTAACATATATTGCGACTGTCAAATGTTAATAAGAGCTCAGGAACAAGACAACTGAAATGAACTATTACCAACTACCATAACTAACCACCATATTCAGTCCCAGCCTACAATAAAGGCAATTTCTATTTCAGGTAGCTAATTGTTTCCCCCAGAAAAATCATCAATGATCAAACTTTCAAAACTTTGACTTGAGGAAATCTTCCAAGTTAATGGGTTTACAGAACGGAAGCTGCCACGTCATCATTTTAGACGGGAACCACTCAGATTACCTCAAAACAAAAGTTTTGAAGTTTGTGTTACTTGGATAAATAAAAAAAATTAGAACATTGATTGTTTGTTAAAACCCAAAAAAGGCCGAAGTTGCTTGCTTTTTATGTGGTTAGCTTATCCTTAAATGAAGAAATAAAAGCTGGATGGGTAAAAGAAACAAGGATTCCCCTACCCCCGCAATACACATGCCTTAAAGGTCAAGAACCACATCACTAATGTCCCAATGACATTCCAAAAATAAGTTATAGTTTATTTGCTTTCTAAAAGATAGTGTCAGCTGACTCCAATAGATTACAGGTTCCTTGTAAAAGGTAGGCTAACTCACGATTAAAGTTTTCGTCCTTGAATGTCCGGCCATATATGCTCTTGCCTCCGGTGCCCTGCATAATATAAAAGCCATTAAGATACATTACTTGACATGTCCAACTGAAGTGTCATGCAAGTGTACTGAATGAATGTAAGAAAGATCGTGGCTAAATACACTGGGACAATGTGTAAGTGTATATCATGCCTAAATGTGTGTGCACAATATATGAATATATAAATTGGGAGATTTTATTCAATACTTGCTTCCGAGTACAGCACGCACTCATAAGATGAAATCTTTTGAAACAAAAACCAGTTGGTATAGCAATTTTGGCACAGAAACTATAAGATATAAATAAATGGATGGAGGTAAGTATAAAACAGGATCAAAAAGTCATACATTTCCCTTGTCAAAGTCCCCTCCTTGAATCATGAAATCCTTGATGACACGATGAAATGCAGATCCCTTGTAACCAAAACCTTTCTCTCCTGAAAGAAGTGAACAGATTACCCACAAGTTCATTAAATACGTCTATCAAAACTAAAGAACAACCAGTCAACAAATAATATGATTGTAAACCTGTACACAGAGCACGGAAATTTTCAGCCGTTTGAGGCACATCATCACCAAAGAGCCCAATCACAATTCTTCCTGCGGATTTCCCTACGGGGTTTCCAATGCTAATGTCAAAGAAGACTTTGCTGGTTACTTTAGCCTGTGTAGCTACTTCCTGAATGAAGAAAAAACCATGAATCTCTTAGCAAATATGTAACTCTCAGATCCTAATAATTTGGCATACACACAGACACAATAGCTATGTATGTTGGCACCAATTGGACTCATGTTTCCTGAATGTTTATGAATTTCAAATCTGCAATCACTATATGTAACTCTCAGATCCTAATAATTTGGCGTTTAATATCTCTCAATGCAGCGCGGTTCACAGGTACCATTCAACTATATTAATACTAAATTTTAACTTTTCCTGTTGAAACAATAGATATACCTATAATGTAAGTATGTAACCGACTACTTGATGTGTTAAAAATCAGCCGCAAACGCGATTGTTACGAGTGCAATTTCATATGAATGGGCCATATACCTGAGCGCTAGCCCTAACGAAGAAGCCACGTGACTTGTGCTGAAAATTAGGGTTTGATGAAGATGAAAGCCGCAGCGAGCCTGATAGAAAGCTCGATAATGCTAATAACGTAGATTTACCAAGCTTATTTGAGCTCAGACACGAAGGATGCACGGATTTCACCAGTGATGAAGTTCGGGAAGCTGAGGGCGAACCAATGTTTGACTGAAAGAGCAAATTGGAACAAATTAAAGCAACATAAACACAAGCACGGAAGATAGATTACGAAACTTACCAGAGATGTAAACGAGAGCGCCATAGATGACTTGTTTTGTGGATAATCCTGAAAAAGAGATGTTTTGAGGGTTTTTGAGGCGACAGAGAAGACGGATGACGGAGATGACTAGTGAGTGGCTCAGTGATATACTCGCCGATCAATTTACAAAATAAGGACTGGATTTCCTGATATTTACTTGTGAGCCCCTTAGCTTTTGTAATTTAGTATATGAGTCCTTAGGAAGTTAAGAACTAGGGTGTGACCGTGCACATGAAGCTACACACTTTAACATACATATATCTCAATGATATTTGGTATATCTTCTTGTTAGATTGAGGGTTCGAGTCCCATGATTAATAATGGTGTGGACTTAGGTATACTACACACTTTTAACATACATATATCTCAATTAACCCAATTTATCTTGCTTCAGGGCTGGAAATTAATCCATCTAAGTGCAGTCTCATGGTAGTAAATGTGCCTGAAAACAGCGTGGCTGATTTGGCCAACATAGTTCGGTGTAAAGTGGGCTCTATCCCCTTTACCTACCTTGGTTTGACTGTTGGAGCTAACATGAATTTGGTGAAAAACTGGAGGCCCGTCATTGATTCGTTTAAAGCAAGATTATCGGTTTGGAAAGCTAAAAATCTCTCCATTGGAGGGCGTGTGGTATTGATTCGTGCGGTTCTTGATAGCTTGCCGGTTTATTTTTTCTCTTTATTCAAAGCACCTGATAAAGTTATTGATACTCTAGAAAAAATAAGAAGGAACTTCCTTTGGGGTGGCATCGGAAACAATCGGAAGATAAATTGGGTTAATTGGGAGACGGTTTGTGCTTCAAAATCTGTCGGGGGGCTAGGCCTTGGGTCCTTAAAAATTATGAATCAAAGTTTCCTAACGAAGTGGTGGTGGCGTTTTAAGACTGAAGCAAACACTCTTTGGAGGAAAGTCATTCAATGCATCCATGAGTGTTCTCGGAACATAGCCTTCATTCCTTGTAGAAGAGATATGGCTGGAGTTTGGAGTAATATTAAAAAAAAATAGAAATAGTTTGTAACAAACAGAATGTGGATCTTAAGGCTATGTTTGTTGAAAAGGATGGTGTTTGGACATGGATTGGAGATGACCAAGGGATTTTTTTCGTAAAATCCATGCGTCAGTTATTGTGCAAATCCACTCCCCCTACGGACCGTTTCATTCTCAATTGGAGTAACCGTGTTCCACTAAAAGTCAACATTTTTGCTTGGCGAGCTGAACTTGATCGGATCCCCACTCGGCAGGCCCTAATTAGAAGGAAGGTTCCCCTTGACTCCGACTTATGTCCGTTATGTTTACAAAGTGCCGAAACATCTTAATGCCTTTTCACTTCGTGCTACTTTGCTTCTATGTTATGGGCGTATGTTAGTGACTGGTGTCGCCTTCCTCCTATTTTCGTGTTTTCGGTTAGGGATATCCTAGATCCGTTTAAGACTATTCCGGTATCTCTAATTGAAGCAAAGCTATTCAAGTGGTAGTCTACACGGCCTTATGGTGCCTTTGGAACATGAGGAATGGGGTTGTCTTTGACAGGAAAAAGGCGTCTATTAAATGGTTACTTGAAGATATCAGGAACACAAGTTTTCTTTGGGCAAAGAATAGGTCCGATATTAGGTCATTAGATTGGTCCAAATGGTGTAACTTTCGGTTTTAATCTCTTTTTTTGCTTTTGTTTTTGCTTCATTGTTGTACTATGCCATTCTAGTACCCTGCTAGATTGACCTTTTTTTATGATATTTCTTCCGCCTTCCAAAAAAAAAATTAGATGGCTTAATTAGGGATAAGAAGTTTGGTGTGATGTTGCATTAATGGAGCCCAAATTTTGGCCAATTATTAATCGATATATGTCATGTATGTGTGCCTATCTCAAGGATGGAGGGAGTGTTTCCATCCCATTCCTCAGTCCTCACATCCTCGAGCCATGTCAGCATCACGTCCGGTTTTCTATCTCTTCTTAATCCATCCCTAACGCTATGTTCCTGGGTTTTATAAACGAAATAAAAAAAGAGAAAGAGAATAATGAGAGAAAATAAAGAAATGAGAAATGAAATATATAATTTAATTTCATGTTTCCGAATTTAAAAGAAAGGAAAAAAATTATAGGTTCAAGTGTCCAACCGCTTATCGTATGACAAACATTAAAAGCATATGAATCTTATTTTTGCTTATAAGATCGTGTTGACCACATGGGAGGTTGATATAGGTGTTCGTTTGGATTGATTGGTTTAATCAAAATGATTTAGTTGGATTTTGGTTCCAAAATTATGGGTTGAACCATTCAAACTAAGACTATATCCAAATCATATTACAGTAAGCTTGAACCGGTTTTTACAATTTGGTCTTTAATTATTACCTAAGTATATATTACTTAAAGAATCATTACATTTGATATAGAGCATACAACATCAATTATAGTAAGCTTAAGTTGTCCTATTTTAAATCAGTAAACTAATAACAGTTTTTCATAAGATTTGATAAAAGGACTTAACGTCCATATAATATTATATTTTACTATAAAAGTCATAGAACTCATAGTGCTTAGGGTGTTGCTATGTAACATCCTGAAATCCGATGTAATATTTCTTATCATTGTATTAAAAATTAATAAAGAAAATAATTTGAGATATTTGATGCTGGGTATGAATGGTAAATTCAGATAATCGATTAATGTTAAGATTTAAGACAAGTAGGAGATAAGTGCAAAAGCCTTTCCAAAAAGAAAAATGCAAAAAATAAAAGGAATATGAGTAGATTGATTGATAACGGAGCGAGGATCGTCCTCTCCTCTCCTGATCTTCCTCCAGCCATAAAAAAAACAAACATCATGAAAGAACAAAATCGACAAAACCGAGATAGCCTAGCAAAATTAAAGTCAAACCCTTCAAACACAAACAAAAGGGAGTAACCAGAAAAAGACAAGAAAGAGAAGAGTCGTTATCACCTAGGGAAGTGAAAGAATCTCCCATTTAAAGAAAATGAGAGACTACCAAGAAGACAAGACAGAAAGACATAGTGCAGACATTCCTCTTCGGGAAGCAGCGTGGCCTCTCCCTAGAGAAAGGTGGAAAATGGGAAACCGGCTATAAATAGAGAGAATTCTCTCAACAAGATCACCACCCCCAATTTAAGAGAATTCATCTTACTCTCGTCTCCTCTCCTTCTTACTTACTCTAAATTAATATTGTACTTTATTACATTGAGCTTGTCCAAAAGATACTTATGGGCAATCTCTAAGTCTTAATATATATATAGGGAAGGGTTCAAATACCAATCAACTTTTTATGTGATAACCGTGCTAACCACTATCAAACAATCACATAATTTATAAATTATTTTTTCTTTTAATTTTTAAAAAAGTATTTAAGTATCGTGAACATATATCTTGAACATAATACGGAAGTGATGAGTCTTACATATACGTACCAAATAATGTTACACATACGTAAACACATGTTTACGTATGTGTAACATTATTTGGTACGTATACGTAACACTATGTTTGAGAGTGGTTATCATGGTTATCACATAAATATTGGTTATCATTTGAACTTCACCCTATATATATAATATATATATATATATATATATTTATATGGATGTGTTCTTTTGAAACCCAACATTATGTTGAGAACCGAGAGTACTGCATTAACCATTGCACTATTTATTATATAAATTGATTAGAATTCATGTAGATTTCAATATGTTTAAGTTTTGATTATAAAAGACATGGTATTTATAGTCGTTTTCTAAATGCCCATGTGCAGATACACTTATAAGCACACGTATATGCATATATCCACATTTTTGTACTTATTTTAAAAAAGAATCTATGAGTTAGATGTTTTGACTAACCAGTTAAGTTTTCTTAGAGCGTGACTTGAAATTCTGTTGTCAATCCTAATGGATGTTTGAATTACAAGAAATGATATTTCACACAATCTTTTTGGTATAAATTTTTTCTATAGCATGTAGATCCTGAATTAAAAAATAGTGCCCGTACAATCATGGTTTTCGAAGTTTGCATTAAAAAATCACGTGAAACAAAAAATACTCTTTATATGTTTTTTTTTAAATCACATACAACCAAAACCAAATTCGATACAACAAGAAAAAGCCAATCAAAATAGAAACAAAATCAAATTTCCTTAATATAAATACAAAAGACTATTAGTTTGCAATAATACTATTTTACATAATTTAAGCTAAAAGACGATAAGATAGGACCTCCCTTGATCTTCCAAATACATCAATGTGAACATATAACCTTGTAGCAATCATCCATTTGTAACAAAACCTTCACAAAATCACCGACCTCGCACGGGAGCTCAAGTGGGCCCTGGTTTTTATACCCGTATTCATATTCGGCTTCAATAAGAAAGTCTTTGAAGAACGGATGATTTGCATGCTCGGCTTTAATCACAAACCTTTGCCTTTGAGGGCCAACATAGACCGAGAAACAACCTTTTGGTGCAATATTAAGTGTTTTTCCTTTGTTTGGATCTACTCGTGGCCATGATGTACTTCTTTTGACCGGAGCTCGTTTGACCCCAAACGAGCTATTAGCTCCAACACTACGGAACGATTTACAACGTTCCCATGTTTTAGAAATAAGCCCTTTGCCTTTCTTGTCTGTCTTTCACATCCATTTGGTTAAATCTTTTGTTATCTTGAAAAAGTTCAAGCTCATACAAACAATTCTAAGTTTCTAACCGCTATTAAACACAAAAACAAAAGGAAATAAGTACGAGATTAAGATAGAATACAAGATACGTATTAACCTCTATCATAAGTCAAATATAGTAAGATCTTCATCGTCTAGTCTTGAGTTACTCGTTCTTCTTCTTTTTCTCCTCCTTATCGTTTCAACTTTCTTGAATATTCAGTTAAGCATTCAAGAATTCAGCGTTGACTCAAATGGGAAAAAGAAACATTGGACAAAGAGTAGAACAATAGTGAGAGAGGTGTGCTAACTCAACCAACTATTGATGATAAAAAGGGAAGAAAGAGAAAGATGTTCCTAAAGACGGATTGTGGATGTAGCTCTCAATATACCACACTTTTTTCTTGGCCTTTAAAGATAAATAATTTTTCTAAACATCTAAAAGTTGTTGTTTTTTAATTATATTTTGTTTTAAATGTAATGTAATTGGAAAGTTTGATTATTTATTAGGCCCGTTTGGTTCAAAGAATATTTATTAAGAAGTTAGAATGTTTCAAAGGAATTGGAATTTAAAGAAATTAGAATTAATTCTATTAAATATTTGTATTGTATTTGGTTTGTAAAATTTCGATTGAAATTGAAATTTAAAAAAGCTTTATGGACAAAATTACCCCCACCCCCAATTCATCGCAGTTCCTCCTGTTCAGAGGGTGTTTGAGAGTGTGGTGGGAAAATGTTTATTAACTTATTGGTTTTTTCAAAAAGCCGATAAGTTAAAAAAATTAGCATTTTTTTTTTGAAAAAGACAATAAATTAATAATTCATTCTCAAAAGCCAAAAAATTCTGACTTTTGAAAATAATTTATTAACTTATTAGCTTTTCAAAAAGCCAATAAGTCAATAAGTTATTTACAAAAACACATACAAATACTCTCTCACTATAAACTATGAACAAATAAGTCCTCAACAATTTTCGTAAAAATAAATTGGTTAACAAAAAGCAGCTTTGATTGTGACATATTCATCTTCTTCACCTGGTCCGGCGTTTCCATACGCTTATGATTTCTTCATCTTCGAGATGCTGACTATGAGTTTCCATACGGTAATGGTTGCCCGTAAACCTTCTTCGATTGTTCCATCACAGGTTGAGTCGGTTCAAGGTTCGATCTTTCGTCATCGTAAATTATATCATAGTCTTCAATCTTTCGATTTCTGGTATCAATCAATCTGGGCAGCGGGTTCAATAACATCTGGGTTCAATTGATTTCTGGTTCGCATTTTCATCAAGTTCGCAAATCCCCACTGATCAGGTTTTAATTTGGAAATTTGGATATTGGAATTCATCCATGGAGAATTGGATACTGGACACGTGTATACTACAAATTAATCCATTGAATTGCTTTGTTAAATTTCCATTGATTCTGTTGAATCATTGATTTCAAAATTCATTAATGTCTGTTTTTGTTTTGGTTGAATCATTTGGCTTTCTATTGGTTTTTTTTTACTCACTTTTGTTTCTAAAAATCGTTTCTTGGTTTCAGTCGAATCAATGGTGCCAGGATGCAACGACGGTGAAACCCTGTTGGTGAGGTTGAAGGTGAAAGGAAGATATCGTGAGGGGTTTTTGGTAATCTTTCAACATTCCATTGGAATGTTTGTAATTCCTTTACATTATTGAAGGAAAGTTAAAATCCTTTAATTGAGGAAATTGGATGGAAAGAATTCAAATTCAAATTCCATCACAAACCAACCAAACACAAAAACTCATGAAATATTTTCTAATTCCAATTCTATTTCCATTACATTCTGTGAACCAAACGAGCCTAAGCCATTTGTGTTTAAAATGACTTGTATGTATTCGTGTCTATTGCATATTAAGTAGAAAATTACCCCGCGCTACGCGGTGGGAGGCAGACATTAAACGGCTGAGGCGATGACATTAACGTGGGTAAACACAAAAACAAATGTGGTTACATATACGAAACGTATAAAGTTACGGCGAATCGCTTGTGAAGATAAAAACATAGATAAAAAATAGTTATATAATGGAACCGACGTTTTTCAGTCGGTTTCGGTGTTGTTCTTCATGGTACCAGCATGTTACCGTCAATCAGTATAATCCACGACACCTAAAAAATACCATTGAATACGACTCTGTTTCCAACGAAATTTATACCGGAACTTCAAGAAAAAAAAGTTAATTAACGAACGAAAGTTATTATATATAATATAGGGTGTAAACTTGAAAGGTTTAAAATGACATTTTACAAGATCAAGTGTGAATTATGATATTTGAACAAAGTAGAAGAGCTAGAGTTACCCACACTTGCATTTAAGTTAGATTGTAATGTAATTTCATAAAAGAAATTAATAAATGTGATCTATTACAATACCATTTAAATAATATTAAATCAACATAAAACTAAAATATTATAATAAATAAAAGTAAACACAATAAAATAAAAATGAAAACGAAAGTTTTTCTACTTTTGTGTTGGTGCCTTAGTGGTCTCTATGAACCTATACATATATGTTTCACCGACAAAAACGAAATTCATAAATGGGGTTTTTCTATATTGACATGTTTCTTTGATATATATTTTATACTTTATTCATCGTAAACTATTAGAATCGCCTGAACTCGATTCCTATGCATCTTCTTTCCAGGATGAACTTATGATAATCTAGCAAGTCTTGGATGGAGAAGACAAAAAAGGACAGGAGCTTTGGCCATAAACTGATGATGGGTGAAACCATATTAGCTATCAAACATGACATGAATACATGTCAGTGGTTTCCCAGTACTCTCTACATAAATGGTATAAGATTTTACCGGTTAATATGTTCCTTTTTTACTGCGCAGTCACTATGGGTAATATATCCATTTCAGCTCTCCATCCAAGGATGTTGATCTTCCATGAAATCCACTTATTGCACTGCAAAACATAATTGCTCAATGAAGTATTATTCTAGATAATTTTGCTTCTAACTGACTTAACCGAAAACCGATTTTTGGATATCACCAAGCCAAAACCATTTGTTTGCAGCATCAGAGATAAACACATGGTTTAGAAGGACTATATATTGATTAAGCTCAGCAAATCCAGTCCCGTTTTGAGGCGGTCTTTTCCATCTCCATACCCATTCCAGGTTAGACCTAGTTCGTATGTAACATTTTATCAATAGTAGCTTTCTAGATTAAACAGACTAGGAAATTTTGCACATAAAGGTTTCGAATCTGTCACACATCAAGCAAAAGACCAACTTCCTCTTTTATCATAGAACCAATATCCACCTTCAAATTCTGAAGAGTAGAATCAATTCTTGAGATGTTTCTCCAAGGGTTGAAAAGATTAAACTTAACAGGAATCGATTGCCAATGGTCTAGGACCATGATGATTTGAAGAGATTACCTTTCGCCATGGACCTGATCAGCTCTCATTCTTATATCTCCACCACCACTTAGAAAGCAATGCTAAATTTGTGTCGAGAGGAAAATTAAGGTTATTAAATCAGGTATAGCCCTATACATGGTGAAGTTTATAGGGATTTTAAATCCGGTCCGATCGGTTCGACCAACATGATACAAAAATCAGGAAAAAAAGTTATTGCTAATTGGAGATCTCGGCTTGCCCAGTCCCGACTTGTTTCCCAAACCCACACCGCTCACTTAATTAATGCCTCCCCCCAATCTTCTCATTTTTCCCCTATGTTGACAATTTCAAAAGGAATGCACATGACAAAGATCGGACTTCTGTATTTTATAGATAAAGTAAAACCTTGAATTATTTATTACCAAAACACGGATAACGGACTTTATGATTTACATAATAAATAAATAAAATGTTTTAGGAGATGAAGCAAGAGTAAAACACGTGGCAGATGACATATAATCAGCAGGGTAAAAGAAGAAATAAAAAAGGCGCAAGGTGTGTACACCTAAACGTTGCATGTGTGCATATGGTGGTTACGTGTGATGGTCTTTTACGACCAACACACGGCGGAAATGCACATTGCCCCGGCACCCTCCGTCCTTATGTTATGCAACCGTTCCTTGCTCTGGCTTTTTTTTTTGTAAAACACACCACCAACATATTATTATGCTTTCAAACAATGAAATATTAGTTGTTATTTTTTTTCCACCCAATTAGCAGCCGTTAGATAAATTTATTCAAACTGCTTTTAATTTCTTTTTGTAAAAAAAATTCTATGCTTAAGGAAATATACAAAAAAAATGATGATTTATCGTTTATCGCCTTATCGCACCATATGGCATACGCAGCCATGGCCCGTGGGTTGGTGAGGTCTAGGCATGTTTTATTGTTATGGTCCGACCAAAACACAACCAAATCCTGGTGGGTTACATTGGGCTCCTATAAGTCTATTGGACTTCAGGATGACGTCCCCAATAAAATTATGTTTGTTTTAAAAAATTATATTTGTTTGAAAAAAAAACAAAATAAAACGTATGGTCCTAGGCTCTTTCTATAGGTAAATTACACATACAAAATATATTGTTTGTAACTTCATTTTATTTTATATAGGTATACAGTGACATGGTGACCTAGTAATTTTTTTATAATGATCTCGGAGTGAAGGTCGAGGAACTAGTGACGGATCTAGGAAAAAAATTTAGGGGTATCGGGCCAAATTTTTTTTTTCCGTGCATTCAAGTAAATGAAACTCTTTCTCGTATATTCAAGTAAATGAAACAAAAAATTTTTTTTGGTATTGAAGTAAATGAAACAAAATTTTTTTTTTCGTACTTCATCTACTTGATTAGGGTGATAATTAGCAATAGATGGCTTCATCTTCCCTATAATTAAAATATCAAATACACAATAACAGATTGTTATAACAACTAAAAAACAACTAAATTTTATTCTAAAGTCCAATTTCACCCGATTGCGCATATAAACCCTAAATCAAAACTAGTAGAATATCTTATTGAGGATGACGGCGGTTTGGCTGTGGTGACTGGTGTGCGATGATGGCGGATTGGCGGTGGTGACTGGTGTGCGAGCGATGGCCCCTGGCCCTGTGGTCTGCATTGTGCGTCTGGTCTATCTAGACTTCCTTTATTTCAATATTTTTTAAGCCGATGGTGAATATAGATGGATCAACAATTTGGACTTTGGATCAACAAATGTTTAATTTGGGCTTTATACAATGTTTCGATTTTCATTTAAACATTTGGGTAGTGTTTGGTATGCAGGAATGAGAGGTGGAATGGAATGGACGATTACGAAGAAATGAAAAAAATGGTGTTTGGTTGGACGATGGAATGAAATCATCCATTTAACAAGTAATGTTATTACTTCTAAATCCCTCAAATTCATTCCATCCACCCCCTTATTTTTTTCCATTCAATCTCCTCTTTCACCCTGCATCACCACCACACTTTCCCCCCACCACCACCCACCACCACCACCACCGCCGCCTCCTCCACCCACCACCACCAACCACCACCACCGTCGTCACCCGCCTCCACCACCCACCGCCATCTCCTGCTGCCACCATCACCGCCACTCATAATCACATCACCACCACCCACCGTCACCACCCACCTCCACCTCCCACTGCCGCCACCACCCATCGTCACCTCCACCACCACCACCACCGTCGCCCCCCCCCCCCACCACCACCACCACCTCCTATCACCCCTACCCACAACCACCCACCACCACCTAAAATTTCGTTCAGGGGTATCGAGAAACATGAAATGGTTAAAAAAAAATCCCATTACGTGTCGAAAGTTGAGGGTTAGCGACAGGTACTCCTGCCCTCCCCTTAAATCCGCCCCTGCGGGGAACCATTGGAGCCATCGGGCCCGATCGGTAACAACACCCCTCTTTATTTTGGCCGAGAAAATAATTCACCAAATTGGTGATCAATCCCAGGTTCTTTCACCCATGAAACAAGAACGTTGGATTACCGTCAAACTAGCAACGACCTCCCCGATTCAAGTTATGAAAATCACGAACCGGAGGGAGAGATGCCACCCCCCGCAAGAGAACAAACAATGATGAAAATGAAATCAAAACCGATGAACGATGAAGAAGAGAAGGCGTTAGCGAAAGCATGGCTTTTTTGTTCCGAAGACTCGATCCTCGAAAATTAACAACGAGGAGACGGATTTTGGAAGAAAAAAAAATTCTTTATATAATCTTGATTTTTTTTTATTTTTACTTGTTTATTTATATATGAAGGTTGTTAAGCATTTTCACGGACAATTGAGTGCGAACATCCAAAACATCCATCAAGCATACTCTAAGCGGAAGGATCTCAATTGTGTTCTCAAGAAATTCAATGGCATATACAACAAGTCCATTAATCGGAAAAGCAACCAAAGCGATCAAGATGCGATGATGGCCACAATTAAAGAATCCAAGAAAACCGTCACGTGGGGGTGGCATAACATGTCAGACACGACACGATAAGAAATGATGATTTGTTGTGTTCGGCATGATAACTAATCGTGTCATTTTTTCTAAACACGAACACCACATGTTTAGAAACAAGTCACCTGTTAAGGGATCTGTTCAGAAACATGTTTGGGGAGAGAATAAATATCACATATGTAATGAAAAAAAAATGCAAAAAATTCATAAAAATTTAAGAAGTCGAATAATAACATCAAACATAATAAATCCTAAACATTTTTAAATATGGGTTGGAAATTGGAATGTTGGGCTTAGGCTGGGCCTAGATACAAATATGATGTTAAGTGTTAACATGTCACTAACGGGTCTTAATAGGTTAACATGTCTTTAACCTGTTTAGACACGAATTTAGTTGTGTCTTAACGTGTCGACTTGTTTAAGACACGTAAATTGTTAAGGTCAAACACAAGACATGTTAATTACGTGTCGTGTTAACATGTCCGTGTCAAAAATTGCTAGCCCTACCGTCAAGCACAAAGGCTTTACCCCACATGATGACATGAAAAGTTGTTCGCAATCTTTCAATGTGGGATGGCGTTCGTTGTGAATCACACTCGGCCAAAAGAACAAAAACTACTGAATTAAGCCATTACACCACGTATTAGGAAGCCTAATTTCCCAACACTGATCTTAATTTTGATGATGATGAAATGCACGACTATGAAATGCCGACAAGACCAAGCCGAAAAGGCAAGAAGCCGGTCACCTCATCATCATCATCATCACAAGAAGATATACTAAACATGATTACCAAGTTCAACACCATTTCTGAAACCGAAGTCAATCATAGAACCCGGATTAGAGACGAGAAGTTTTGTCTTATACAAGAGGAGCAACAAGTGCGGGTTAAATTGATGCGAAAACAACAAGTCTTGGATGAACAACAAAAACAAGTGGACTTGGATTTCTTCTTAAATTGCACGATCAATATAACAGGGTGATGTTGAATGTGGTGCTAACACGAAAACGAGAAATAGCACAACCCTAGGGATGTGAGTTTTAAGAGGCGGAACCAAGGGGTCAAAAGGGATTTATCGGATTTGTTACAAGTAGTACGGTTTTATTTTAAAGAAAAGCATGAGTTTGATCTATTAGTTAGTAATAGTCGATAAAAAATAAAAAAAAGTTACGATTTCAACTCTCTCCCCGTTACATCAAATGTTTGGGGGTGCGTAAGAGTTAAAAGGGTTTGTGCTCTCCACTGATTGAACATTTGATTTTAAATGAATTAGCTTCTCGACGTTGTTCAAGAAAGTAATTAAAATACAATCACTTTAAATCATAATTCTTTTATGATCTGCTTTGTGTATTTTATAAGTTATAAAATTACTGCTACGCTTAAAAAAATCACTAAAAGGTTAGCTATGTCCCACCTATTTCTTGATTCCCAAGTGTAATTATAAACTAATCGACCTTAAAACTCAAAAATCTGACTACAGTCCATTGGGTCTTGAAGGCTGAAGCTAATAATTAATACTTTATTAAGTTTTATTTTGTTTTTGAAAGGACGGATATTTATTAATTAGTAGAAGATCTAGCAAGGTGATAGATCAAAACCCTACGAATAAAATAACAGATACAAGTATCATGTTACATTTTATCAAATTGTAACACCAAAATGCCTCAACGAGACCAATCCAACTTGTGTGACTTCGACCTATTCTTTATCCATATACCACGTTAAAATCTCGTGTATTACACGAGTTAAATAAATATAATATTATGTGTTAAGTAATAAAAAAATTGTTTTTAAAAACTCGTGTTTTACACGGTTTGAATAATCCCGTAGAATACAATATAATCTGTTAACACATATACTCGTCAAAATATGTCCGGAGATTTTATAATATAAAGATTAGTATTTTCTTTAAAAACTAGGTTAAAACTCATGTATTATATGGGTTGAATAAAACAACTTGTTATAAACTAATATTTTTTATTAAGATTTGTATGTTGGATATTATTGATGAAATAGTTTTTTTTCAAAACAATTTATAAAATAAATAAAAGAAATGTTCAATTTATAAAAAAAATTTATGAACAAACATATTTTTTAAATAAAAAACGTTTTAAAAATTAATTATAGAAATAATTATTATTTAATAGGAGAGAGACGAAAAACAAAAAAAAATTAAAAAACAATTGTCTAATTAATAGGAGAGAGATGCGGGAAAAAAAATGGTGAGAGTGAACATGAGAGTGACAATACAAACCTTTATTTATTATATAGTATAGACTAGGTTAAAATCCCATGTATTACACGGGTTAAATAAATAAAAATTTATATATTTAGTAATAAAAATTTTATATTTTTAAAAAATCATGTAATACACGGGTTGAATAAACCATTATATTACATCGGTTGAATAAAATATAATGTAATTTGTTAACAAACACATTTGTCAAACACCACCTCCCTATTCCATTCCAAAGCAAACTTGCATCCCACCAGTACATGGTCTACCGATTCGACCTCATCTTTGTAGCACAAGCATAACAAAGATCGAGTTTGTGCATATACATCTCTTATACATATTTTCCAACGTTGGGAGTTTATTCAAACCGCTCTCCACCCAAAGAAATCTACTTTTTAGGAATCTAGCTTAACCAAGAATGCTTGTACGAATCTTGTGCAAATGTGTTATCTTCAAGAATCTCTCGCATAGATTGGACCAAGAAAAGAGCCTCGTCCCCTCCCTAGTGGCCCATACAATTGAATTTAACATAATAATGCAGGTTTGTAGTTCCCTAATATATTGATATTCGGACAGGGTATACTTCAAGCACCATATGAATTCCTTTTGGATATGTGATTGGTGTGTAACACGATCAATCACATAACACAACTTATTCAGTTCCAGCTCATACAAAGCTCGAAAAGCAGTCTTCAAGGGATTTTGTGGTTTTGTGAGCACCCACCCCATAGGAAGTTTCTCCTTATTTTGGTGCTATAAATTAGAAAGATGTTAGCTCCAAATGATAAACCTTGAAACTTTTCAATAATGTGGTTCCAATTTTTTTTGCTAAACCCATGTTTGCACCCACCGAGAGATCTAAGGGGGTGTTTGGGATTATTTTTCAAACCTACTTATTGACTTATTACCTTCTTTAATGTAAAAAAGTTGATTTTTAAAAGGTAAAAAAGTTATAACTTAAAAGTAAATGACTAAAAAGTTATAAGTTGTTTTCAATAAATAATCTCAAACACACCCTAAGGAAGTAAACAGGAAGGAATTTTTTTGACATTTTAATAGAGGCCATCCTATTAATCTCACCCGAATCCACCCTCGTCCCTAGAACTTTACTTTTTTTGAAAATTTACTTTAAAGGACCGACAAAAGGTAAAAACATCTCAAAATTCAATCAAAATTATTAAAGATTGATAAAGACTACTCATCCATAAAAATCACATAATTAGCATATAATTAATTCAAAAGAACTATGCCATTGTTAGGTATTTAATACCATGAATAAAACTAAGATCTTTCGCTTTCTTTATATCTACGTGTAGAGCCTCTATGGCGATAATAAAGAGGAACGGTGAAAGTGGATCCCCTTGTCAGACCCCTCTTTCATATTTGAATTCCTTCGTTGGCACTAGGGGTGTAAACGAGTCATGCCGGCTCGTGAGCTACTCGAGACCAACTCGTTTAAAATTTGAATTGAGCCGAGCTTAAACGAGATCAAACTCGAGCCCGAGCCTAAAATAAGCTTGTTTATTTGACGGGCCCGAGCTTCAGTTATCGAGCTCAAGCCGGCTCGCGAGCCTAAACGAACCTATTATTTATATAACCCTTTTTAAATATATATTTACATAATAGTTTTTATTATGTATAAAATTATCATAAAAATATCTAGATAATTATCATAAAAAGTTATAATTGAAATATATATATATATATATATATAATTGTAAGTGTAAATAACTTAATTAATTTATAATAAACGAGCCGAGCCAGAGTCGAGTTTGAAAAACTATTCATAGGCCGAGCTCAAGCTTTATAAATAGAGTTCGGCTCTCCGTAAGTTAAACGAGCCGAACTCAGGCCTAGTCGAGCTCACGCTTGGCTCGTCTCGTCTACACCCCTAATTAGCACCCTGTTAATGAGTAGTGATGTTCTGGCTGAAGAAAGGCAAGTCTTCATCCAAAGTATCCAAATCTGTGGGAATTGCATTTGTTCAAAGCTTGAAGTCTAGGAAGCTTCAATTGATCGTATCAAGAGCGTTTCCGAAGTCTATCTTGTAGAACATAACACCTATCTTAAACCTTTTTAACCAAGCATATACTTAATTAAGAATACTCAGCCCATCAAGAATATTCCAGTTAGCAATAAAAGCCGATTGTTCCCGACTAATAACTGAACGAATAAACTTTTTAAGTCTATTTGCAAGCAATTTAGACACCACCTTATAAATGCATCCTATTAGACTAATCAACCTATAATAAGGAAATACCAATGGATTTGTTTTCTTTGGAATAAGAGTTCTGAATGAAGGGTTATAGCCGCTAAAACTATTTTAAAATATAATGAAGTATATACAAGTTATCCGTGTTCAAAAATCAAAGGGAGCTAAATAAAAGTCAACATTTGTGATCATCGTTGTGAGCGAAATCATTGTGAGGGAAATCGAGTGGAAATAAAGTATAAATCTACGATGATTATGCGACTGAGATTGACTTTGGAAACGAATGTGAAAGTTAGGAGTATCATTAGTCACATTTTCATTATGGATTATTATCGACCAATAAGTCAGTTTGGATTATTAAAATGTAATTTGTCTTTATAAAGAGAACTATGAAATACCACCTATTCATATATGAAACATTATTATTGAACTTTTATCTCACACATGAAAGCAATATATTCATTCATGCGTGAATATTAGTTTGAGTTAATTACACTGATAGTCCCTGTGGTTTGTCAAAATTAACAAGTTCAGATACTAATGGTTTGAAGTAGCAAGTTTCGATACTAACTTTCATTTTTGTAACATTATTAGGTACTAAGACTAACGTTTGTTAACCTTTTTTTCAAGTTTAGGTAAAATGATCAAATTACCCTTTAATTACTTAAGGGACCATTTATATAACTAACTCTATTTTATGATAGGGATCATTTGTGTAATTTTCATAAAATATTAAATAAATAAACTTAAATCTAAATCATATTCTTCACACATAATCACAACAATGTCCAGTTTAAATCCACGCCCCTTCATCTCTTTGTCCACCATCGTCATTGTGTAAACCCTCAATTTTGAATTTCTGGGTTCTGTGATCAAACACAAGACGTTAATTGCTACTGCACCTTCGACCTTACCCCTTTGCCACTAGAACTCACCATTTCAAAATCTCTCATGATTTGGCATTCAGTTCAAACAGAGAACAAATTAGCTTCACATACCTTAAAATCTTGCAATCGATGGCTTCATATATGCAATGGTGTAGTCAACAATTTGGATACAACTCTGCAAATTTGAGAGAATAATGAGAACCATCATCGTTTGATAACCCAAAGAGTGTGTGACTCGATGGTGTAGTCACGACAATTGTTTGTGAAGAAAGTGTGGTCACGACAAAGGTTGTGCGATTCGATGGTTCAGTGGTTCACCAAGAGGATGTGTGATTCGAGTAATGGGGAGAGAGAGTCACGAGATGGTGAGAACGAGGGGGTTTTGTGATGGAGAGAGGAAGTTGATTATAAGATGGTGAAAGGAATCCGACACAGGAGACATGTCTCAATCGCTGGAGTTCTTTCAGGGGCGGCGGCCGGAAATAAATGGGATAGGGAGAGACTACTGTTGCGGTGGTGGAGGAGGTGTTTTTAGGTCAAATGAGAAAGATGGGAGAACAAGGAAAGGGGTGGCTTTTACATAAATGGTCTCTGTTAATAATAACAGTTACATAGGTAGTCCCTGTTGAAAATAGTCAAAGGCTAAAAAAGTTATTTAACTCCAACTTAACAAAAAATTTAACGAATGTTAGTCTTAGTACCTAATAGTGTTACAAAAATGAAAGTTAGTACATAAACTTGCTACTTCAAACCATTAGTACATGAACTTGTTACTTTTGACAAACCACAAGGACTATCTGTGTAACTAACTCTATTAGTTTAATCACACATCAATGGTTTATATTCACATGTAAGTATGTAGTGTTCATGTGTGAACATATTATGAAGTTATAAATTAATTCTTGCAAAAAAAAGGTCTTAGTTCTTACTACATTCAAACATTCTAACGTCTTACCCGAAGTAGTCAACGATATTCACATGTGATTACCATGTATTCATATGTAAATACCTAATGACCTAGTGGTATATATTATTTACATCCACACAATATAAATCCCAACTGTCATTTAAAGAATTGTACCTCAATTTCCAAACAATACTCATTGAAAATCATAATTAGATCAAACAATTTGGTTTGATGATAAATAAATTATAAATGTAAGGTAATACTATACCCACTTTTGATCAGAAGCATTAATAAAAAAAACACCATTGAATACAGAAGAGCAAAGATAAATGATACAAGCAACATGATCTTTTTGCCAAAAGTAAATGGTAGTGTTTTTACATATGGGGCATCATTCCTTCATCAACGACCACTTGATGCAATCCAATCATAATCATGTCCACATTTCTCAAAGGTTCCAATCTTATCCCCACTCTTGTACTTTTTCTATTAATGTCATGTCTCCTAACTAAAAATAATTATTTTTGTATCGGATAAATATTTACCTATATAGCTATGAAATATGCAAACAAATTTCACGTATTTATTTATTTATTTTCGAGTATCCATTTTATTTTTACGTCTTTGTTTAATTTTATTAAAAAGTAGGTATTTTTTTATAATATTCGAGATGAAACAGATACTAATAGATTTACATTTGTCATAGTTATAGAGGCATAAATTCATTCTTAGTGTGATATATATATATATACACACACACACACACTAAAACAACCATTTTCAAGATTTTCTTTTAAAAAACAAGCCAAAAAATATCTTTACATAAGTTGAGTATAATGGAAACAAAATGTGCAAGACAAATTGATATTGTTATATATATTGTGGTAGATCCAATATACAACAATGGGTCCATGTTCTTCTAGAAAATGGACAAGACAATCAATTTCATATTATACCATCTAGTAGAACTTCTATAAAACCAAATCTTGTAAACTATGAACACATAAACAATTGACATCTATGCTATTCAAATCCTTAGCACTTTCCTTACATGTTTGTTAAAGCGGGGTGAAGTGTTGTGCGTATGTTAGCATGTACGCGGATTAAAAACAGAGGCTGAAAAAGGAAACCTAAATTGAAAGAAAAACGGTATACACATATATGGAGGGAGGGAGGGATTATTAAAAGAAATGTTTTATCAAACACACTTGTAACTTTTTTTAATGAATACATTTTGCTAAATTATCAGAAAATTGTTTTGAGTTTGAAAGAAATAAAAATAAATATTTGATGTACTTGTTATATTTGATGTATATAGATCTAGATTTAAATACATACTATAAGGGGTTTATGATGTTGAAAGCGACGAGGGGATGGAAATGATTCTACATGATCGCTTTCATTAGGTCCATGAAAAAAATTCCAAAACAAAATAATACCACTAAAGAATAAACAATTAAAAAAAAGTCAAACATCATTCAAAATTTTCCCAAAACCTCAATTTCATTTTCACATTCTTTTTCAAATATAAGGAAAAATGTTTATTTTATTTATGTGATTTATATGAGGAGAAGTGGACAATGATTTATAATAAAAAGTTGGATTATTTTGTTAATGTTTAACAAAAAGAGAAAAAAAGGAAAAGGAAAATGGTCGATTTTATATAATGGCCCTTTAATGCCACTTAAAGATATAGAAGGACTTTATTTATTCGAAAACTTTTTATATGTGATTCCAAATTAGTTTGGTTGAATTATTAATATCTAAATAGGACTATGTAGCTTGATTTATCTCTAGACTACTTTAGAACACGTGTATTACATACATGGTGAAAAATATTAATATATAAAATTATTAAATTTATATATATATATATATATATTATATTTGTAAAAATGTATTACATATACTAATGATAGAAAACAAAGTTCAAAATATGTAAAAATTAATATATAATTGGGTTTTGAAAATACGTTAATTACTATTTAATATAATATGACTTTCATTTAATATTTAATTGAAAATAAAAGTTATATAATTAGATTTTAAGATTTCTTATAATAAGAGATCATTTAAAATAAATGTGTTTTATTAGTATAATTAGTATTTTCTTTAAAAATATATTATTATTAAAAGATATATATGTATTTTATAAGAAAGAGACGAAAAAAAATGATAAGAATAAATATGAAGGCAACACGTAACATGAAAAACCTTTATTTATTATATAGTATATATATGTTTGAAACAAAATATTATAAGTTGAGATTGACGCAAAATTTCACTCATTGATAAAACTAGAAAAGGCATATACGAAAGCTTTTAAGCTTTATGTATAAATGGCTATTGCATAGATCATAAATCTAATAAACTTTGAGGCTTAGTATGTATATCTCAGCTGCCGTCTAGAAGTTGATGTTTTTACCTTTAAAGAGAGACACCTTTGGTAACACCTTGATATCATTAGGATACAAGCCTTTTGATACTTTTGAAAGGTTTTAATTTTGTAAACCAAAAATATCATAAACCAAACACAATATCAAGTATTTTACATAAATTAATCTCTTTTTTACAAGTTCATTTATAAAATTTAATATCTCTCTCTCTGTCTCACACACATATAGATGTTATTTTTAGGATATTATGTTAAGAGTCACGAGAATCACATAATACACTGGTACGTTTTGTTTTATGTGTAATATAAAAAATGGTTAAATAACTTCCTACTCCATCATCTCTCTCCCATTAATTCATCAATACACTACATACAAAGCCATTCGATATGGTTCCACATTCCACCCCACTCAACATTACCACATTAATTTTCATTGATTTTCCACAAATCTTCACATCCGAGGGCATGATTTTACGTCTCCACATTTGAATAAAAAATCCAAAAACTAATAATAAAACATTCGTGGACCACGTCATAGGAGCGCAGCGTTCCACATTTCCACCTTCGTAGATCATCTCCACATTACCTCGACGATACTTTTCAACGGGGCACACCCAATAGTCTAAGCGTGTTATAGTGTCCTCGCAATTCTGAAAATAATATTTGATATTAAGAATCATTAGAAGATATTCCTTAGATTGATTCCACTTGATAATTTTCCATCATCTTATCTAGAAAAAGGCTATATTGTCATTAATACATATTTCCAATTAAATTACTCCAAATCAGAAGCTACAATATTTATGGTTTCACATTGGGTTTAAAAGATTAAAAAAAAAATCAAATACCTACATTAATTTGGTCAAAATAGAGTGTGAAAGAGAGTGTCTTGAATAAAAGTTGCATCATAATAAGATGCTCTATAACTCTAGTCCATTCTTTATTCTTTCAATTCCTTCCTTCCTTGTCTTCATCTTTCCATCAATCGATCTCACACCCAACAATCCAATTCAAACACATTCCCAACACAACTTTCTTTCAACCAAGATTACCTCTTTCGCCTCCGTGAATCTAATAAACCTATTCATTTCATTTGATTTTCAATTAAGAGAGATCATTCATTGAATTAATGGGTTGTTTTTCTTGTTTTGATTCGAGGGAAGTTGAAAAATCAAATCCCCAGAAAGCTGATCGCCCTCAACCCCACCCATCTGCCCCTTCCAATATCTCAAGATTACCTTCAGGTTTTTTCAAGATTTGTTATTTGATCTGATTCAGCTTTATGCATGTTATGATTTATGAACAAGAACATTATTGATTTATTTCCATTTATTTTATGATTGGATTTGCAGGTGCTGATAGAGTGAAATCTAGGAATAATGTGAGTTTGAGGAAAGAATCATCAGATGGGTCACAGAGTCAGATTGCTGCTCATACATTCACATTCAGAGAGCTTGCAGCTGCAACCAGCAATTTTAGCCCTGATTGTTTTTTAGGGGAGGGAGGGTTTGGTCATGTGTATCGAGGCCGGCTTCAGAGCAGCGGTCAGGTATAATTTACAGAATTATATGTTTAAAGATTCTGTTGATTGATATATTCTTTGATCTTATTATTGTAAGAACACTTTGGGATTTAGGGTTTAGAGATAAGAGTTAAAAATTTTAGTAAAGATAGTTAATGTGTTAGTTATGATTGCAAAACAATATCATTGTATTTGAATAAATATGGTTAAGGAAATAGTATGCGTCAAAGATAGACGTTGGATGAATTTCGGTATGCCTGACCCATTTGACACAACCCAAATCGATCTATTCGTAAAGTAAATAGCCAAAGTTGAGAGTTGTGATCCATCTTGAAATTGAAGTCTAAGATCAAGATGATACCATATGTGTTACCATGACAGATTCTTTTCAGGGAATGCGCTAAAAATATTTGTTATTTTAATCTTTTACACCACAAAATATAGTCTTTTTTATCAGGGCATGCACTGACACATAGGTCTGCTCAAGATTATCTTGTTGAATGATCTTTTTAGTTTTTTCTCAAGTCGGTAACATCACAACATTGTGATCATGAAAAAGGCTGATGCTAATAGCCCATAACCGACTATTTTGGTTAAACTTATACTTTTGGACGGATCATAATTGATATCCCAAGTATATTGCTTAAACTTTTAAGCTGATTAACTCCCTGTTGTACAGATTGTAGCTGTCAAACAGTTGGATAGAAATGGGCTGCAGGGTAACCGTGAGTTTCTTGTAGAAGTTCTTATGCTCAGCCTTTTACATCATCCCAATTTAGTGAATTTGATTGGATACTGTGCGGATGGTGACCAAAGACTCCTTGTTTATGAATTCATGCCATTGGGATCGTTAGAAGATCATCTTCACGGTAATCATCTTTTGTACTTTCTTTTCTAAGGTGCGTGTTTGGATAAACAAAATCTATTTCTGAAATAACCAGTTTCTGTTTATTGAATATTATGTAATCATTTCATCCAAACACACCTTATACATAATAATCCAACTCAACAATTCATTTACTCTTTGCAGATCTCCCACCAGACAGAGAAGCATTGGATTGGAATACACGGATGAAGATAGCAGCTGGTGCAGCCAGAGGTTTGGAGTTTCTTCATGATAAGGCTAATCCTCCTGTTATTTATAGGGACTTCAAATCATCAAACATTTTGCTTGGTGAGGGATTTCATCCGAAACTTTCTGATTTTGGGCTAGCGAAGTTGGGCCCCACTGGAGATAAGTCTCATGTGTCTACACGGGTCATGGGAACGTACGGTTATTGTGCTCCTGAATATGCCATGACTGGTCAACTCACTGTTAAGTCGGATGTGTATAGTTTTGGGGTGGTTTTTTTAGAGCTTATTACGGGTCGAAAAGCCATTGACAGCACTGCACCACAAGGACAGCAAAATCTGGTTACTTGGGTAACTCCTTTGTTTCCATCATGTCTGTTTTTTAATTAATATTATTATAATGTTGTTTTCAACTGTCTTAAGGTTCTTATTGCATTTAGTCCTAACCCTACAGCCACTTGGTTTAAAACTTAACTAACAAGTAATTTTGTTATGGGTTGAGATGGGCCAAGTTGAGTTGACTGGGACGGTTTATCTCCAAAAATAATTTTTTTTTATAAATATGATTACATCTTATACTATTTCAGTAATAATCTGTTTCTTTAAATATAATAATTTAGGAGGTTATATGGCTTAAAAATATACTTTTGGGGACTTTTGACCCGTTTAACGTGTGCAGCCCGATTCTTTTAACTATTTTTTTTTTCATTTTATCCATTTGACCAAAAGACAAAACAGAATTCTAATTGACTCATTCATACATGGGTTGAAAATGAGTATCAATAAAAATTAGACAATCGGTTTATGAAAGTTAACAGATGGTTAGCGCTGTCTTATAAGTTTTTCACCGCTCTCCTTACACGCTTGGCAAAACTGTTTTAGCCCTAAAGTATAAGTAGGATAATCACTTATGGAGCACATTCAAATTGTGGATAAATTAGATGTGTTGTGCGTATTTACAGGCACGACCCTTATTCAATGACAGAAGGAAATTTGCAACATTGGCAGATCCCAGGCTTGAAGGACATTATCCAATGAGGGGTCTCTACCAGGCTCTAGCCGTTGCATCCATGTGCATCCAAGAACAGGCTGCTGCTCGACCTCTTATAGGAGACGTTGTCACAGCCTTATCTTATCTTGCAAACCACAACTATGATCCCAATGCAGCCCCTGGTCAAAGCAATCGGTACAACAATGGTGAGAGAAACAGTAGAATTTCAAAGAATGAAGAAGGTGGCGGGTCGGGTCGTAGCAGATGGGGGGATCTAGAAGGTTCTGACAAAGGAGATTCACCTCGAGAAACTCAAACTCCAAAGATGTTGAATCGAGATCTTGATCGAGAACGGGCTGTTGCTGAGGCTAAAATGTGGGTAGAAAAGAGACGACAAAGCGCATAAGGCAGCTTTGATGGGAATACCAACGGTTAACCGATAATTGTTGGTAAGTTACCGTGGTGTTTTGATCACCATAATTTGAGTTTTTTTGTTTGTTTTCCCGATACCCGATTCAGGAGAAAAGTTTCGGATAACGAGGCAGGTGTTTATGTATACTAATGATGAGGAGAATGGGAAAACTTATGATGGTTTATGGGTAATTTTGTTTTCTATACAGAGGAGTTTGTGTTTTATGGGTGTCTTGCTTTTCTTCTGCAACATATTGGTTAATGGTGCACAAATCTTGTAAGAGATTTGTGTCAGTGTTTAATTCACCACAACTTGTGATTTTTTCCTTAGTTAATTATGCCATTGTGGTTGAGAGGAATATGTTCAACAACTGTTGTTGGTGATCATGATAGTAATTGAAAGACCACTTGCATTGGGAACTGGATTCTCACCTATAATAGCATTGTGGATTCGATTCACACAATACCAATTGAACTTGATCCTCACAAATTTGTGATATGTGCTATGATCCATGTGACAGAACTAAGATTCTCACACATTGTGATTGTGAACTTTGATTTTTTTTTCTTTGTTTATTAAATTTGAATTTTTGAACTTAGATTTACACTTAAGAGTAATATGGTGAAATTGATTTGTAAGAAAAATAATGAATTACTTAAAATGTTTGTTTTCACCAATCATGTTTTAAAAAAGCAGAGAAAATCAATGTACGCATGTCTCTCTAATAAGGTAGTGATCATGTATTCTCGTCTCAGTAAGATTGGTTGTGATCATCTATACAAATATCATCTCTGATATGATAGAGATCGCCACAACATCTCTTATTATAAGATAGAAGAGATCACCATCCGCTTTTCAGTTTCAAGAAAGTGACCAACTTAACACATGTAGTGTGAACAAATAATGAGAATTCTTTTATTCTTCTTGATCCTCTCTCTTGCTTTCTTTCTTGATTTTTTTTATCAAGGTATATATGAGTTAATTACTATAGAATGTGCTCTTATATTGTATATTTTTTAATATGCAAGAGCTTAGTTGAAGTGACGGAACACAAGTTGTTTAAATAGATGTGAGAGAGAATTCAAAAATCGTCAATGGTCGTGATGGTAGCTGTCATGTGTGTTTGGCCTAACACTCACAGATTTTCATCCATTATAACAAGTCAAAAAAGGTTTTATAGCTTTATCTAACAGTTGAAAATACCGATGAAAATCAACCACCGAGTGTGCAATTTGACCAACAAAGAAGGAAGGTGACATTTGTTGAAAATGAAACACACGCTTTCTTCCAACAAACAAATAACATTTGTTTATTTGTAATATATATATATATTTGACTATTTCCTCAATAGGTCAAATATCCCTCTTTGAGATTGAGTTTGAAATACTACATACGGAGTATTGAAAGCCATGTCTGATACGTACGAGAAACCCTCTGCTTGTAAAAAAGTATTTCTTATCAGGAAATTGGTTAACGCTAAGATAAAGGAATGTAAGTCTGTTTCTGCTCATGTTAATGAATTCAATGCCATTATCAGGCAACTGGTTAACACAAATATGAAGGAATGCAAGTCTGATTTTGTTCATGTTAATGATTTCAATGCCATTATCACATTTTAGAGTTTGTTGACATTAACTTTGAGGATGAGATACAAGCTCTTCTCTTGTTTTCAAAAGCTGGTAAGGTACAGTCACAACCGTCAGTAGTTCATCTGGAACTACCAAACTCACCTTCAAGGGCATACGAGATTTGATTTTGAATGAAGACATACGTATGAAGAACGCTAGAGAATCTGTCAGTTCTCTACTACGCACTGAAAAGAGAGGTAGAAGATCTGAAAGGAGCAACACCAAGGGAAGGTCAAAGTCTAGAAAGGGGACAAACTAAAAACCGTTAAAAACATTGAATGCTGGAACTGCAATGAAAAGGATCACTTCAAGAAGTCAATGCCCTAAACCACCAGTAACTAAAGATAAGAAAGAGATGAACGTAGCAGGTGAACACTGAGATGACACCCTCACCTGTTGTGTTAAAAATTATATCGAATCTTGAATTATGCATTCAGGAGCATCCTTCCATGTTGTCCTTTGCCCGGAGTTGGTGAAAAATCTATGAACAAGTAACTTTGGTAAGTTTTACTTAACTGATGATCAGACACTTGATATTGAAGGGATATGTGATGTTGATCTGAAGACCATACCTTGAACTATCTGGACATTGAAAGATGTAACGGTAATTCCAAATTTAAGGAGACAGTTGATTTCACTAGGACATTTGGATGACCAAGGGCATGTTGTTCTCTTCCGGGCGGTCATTGGAAAGTTATTAAAGGGAATCTCATGGTTGCTTGTGGAAAGAAAAGGGGTACTTTATATATGGTGGAGATACCTGTTGATGGTTTCAATGCATTAACATCTGGCCCGAGTTCATCACGCCTGTGGCACCAACGACTCGGGCACATGAGTGACAAAGGTCTGAAGATGTTAGCAGATAAAGGAAAGTTTTTAGACTTGAAGAAAGTGGAAACTAGATTTTATCAATCATATGTTCTCAATAAGCAAAAGAAAGTAACATTTGTGAAGACAAGGAAGGCACCGAAAGCTCAAAAGTTGAAACTTGTTCACACAGATGTCTATGGACCTACATCAGTCCAATCCGTAGGAGGTTCAGTATACTACATGACATTCATTGACGATGCTACACGAAAGGTATGGGCCTACTTCCTTAAAAACAAATTTGAAGTATTTAATACCTTTAAGACATGGAAAGTTGCCAATGAAAATGAAACGGATTTAAAGGTCAAATACTGAAGTCTGATGACAGAGGAGAATACATAAGCAAAGAGTTCACTGATTGCTGTGTCAAACAGAGAATCAAGATGATCAACAGAATCCCAGGAACTCTTGAGCAAAATGGAGCTGCAAAAGAATGAACACCCTATTCAAAACAAAGTTTTAGTGATATTATAAATTTCAAGGTTTCGCTCTTTTTTAGTTTTTTTTCTCCTACAGCCTTTAAAATATGTTGTTCTATAAAATTCCAGATTTACTGTTTCGACGTGATCTTTTTTTTGCGAGAACAATATAGTGATGGAAACGAGCCTTACAAATTTTAACACCACAACCACTGTGTGTGTTACCTCGGCGGTAGCACACATGTGAAGTTAACTAGTTTTTTTTTTATTGAAAGTCTAGTCTAGGGTCATAAATTTTATATATCGCAAAAATGTTTCTTTATTCGAAGAGTTTCAAAACCAAAAGAAGTAACTAATATTCATCTTTGCTTGATCTCTTAAATCACGAATCTCATTACGCTGCTCTGTACTCCAAATTTGAAAACTTTATGATTTAAATTTTAAAATCAAGTGGATCAGTGTGATTGTAATCAAGAAACCATGTCAATTTCTTTTAGACATTTCAGCAAACACCTGGCGGGCAATGATGATTGGAACACATATTTCTAACACAAACAACGAAAAAGGTGATCCATAACAGAAATTGAGTGAGATTTAGATTAAGTTCAATTAATTGAATGGATCTGCTGTTGACATCATGATTGAATGGTAGGCAAGAAGTTGAACATCAATTGGAAAAAAATGGTGCGATTTTGACCGGGAAACAGAGTCCTAAAATATGCAAATATCATGATGAAGTTCTGTCAAAATAGTTAAATTTAAAACTTTATTTAGGGTGAAGGGGTACAACCCTCACCAAAATTTTACCCTCACCAGACTACCAATGAGGGTGTGTCACATCACTTTAACCATCTTCCTACCCAATGCCCTAAAATGAAGGTGGCACAGCCCTAACAAAACTATTTTTTTTTCTTTTTTTAAATAAAACAAATAATAATAATTAAAATAAATTCATTAATAAAAAAATTACATTAAAAATAAAAAAAGTACATTAAAAAAACACTAAATTTAAAAAATACATAAAAATAAATCTAAAAATCACAAGGTCACCCGTATTGACTAGCTATTTCACGTTTTCGTTTTAGAACTATTTCTAACAATCGGTGAAATTTTCCTTTATTTCCACACGTCCGTGAAATTTTCCATTGTTGACGTGCCGCACGTCCGTGAAATTTTCCATTGTTGACGTGCCGCACGTCCGTGATTTGAGTGAGAATTTGACCATACGGATAATATGGGTACGGTGCCGGTTGTTGTATTGGTTGAGTAGGTTGTTGTGTTGACGGGTTTTGGCTAGAACCGGCCTTTGAATTTTTCCGAGTACCAGCTTTTAACTTTTTGGAGTCCTGATTTTTAATGGTAGAAAGAAATGGTGTGATTTTAATGATATAAATGTATTGTATATATATAGGAAAAAAAGTTTTTTTTTAATTTTATTTTAAATGGGCAACGGCTAGAAAGTCGTTTGGCAACGGTCGAGAAATCAGAAAAGACCTCGGGTACTTATACCCGCAAAACACAACAAATTCATTCGGGTAAGGGGTCGGCAGCGGTGTACCTTGTTCATGAACAACATAAACAAACGACATATGAACGAACACGAAAATCCTTAATGAACAACATAAACAAACGACACATGAACGAACACGAACGTAAACGACCATAAACGAACGAACATTAATAAATGAACGTTCACAAACACGTTACCGAACGTTCACGAAGACAATTGAACGAACGTGACCTCGCTTCATGTTCGTTCATTTAGTTAATCGGACAGAATTCCTTGATCATGATCGTTCATTTATTAAACGAACGAACGTAAATAAACTTTCTGTCAAACGGTTCACGAACTGTTCGCTGAACGTTCGGTTCGTTTACAGCCCTACACAGGATGTAGAAGCAACTAGGCATGACATTAGGCAATATTTACCGGTGATAATTAGATATTTTAAGATGGTTGTAGGAATCGGTTATAAAACTTAAATTAAATTTCATTTTATTATGTTCTTTCTATGATGGACCCTTTTTACATAAAAGTTATTAAAAAGGTATAACCATTTTTCCAATTTATACCTTACAATTGCACTTCAAATTTCGTAAGATTTTTTTAAGTTTGTTTGTCCGTAAAAATTTAAAAGAAAACAAAATACTATGGAAAGAAGATACAAAAAAATAGTAGTTGAGACTTCAGAGCCGACGACGTTGTAACATGTTGATATCAGAAATTGTCTTTTTGTTGTTAATAAAACCCATCCCCTAGTTGAGGAGCGATCCTCCATGTTTGTGCTCCTTCTTCAGTAGCTTAACTCCAGCCAGAGACGTTGCCCATTAGACCCCGCTAGGGACTAGTGGCGGGCTTATGTTGGTGTTGGCGGGTCGGCCGACACCGATAATTTTTTTTTCTTTGTTATATATATGGTATATTTCAGACTGACCCCCATAAAATTTTGACATCGACCCCTATATAATTGACACCGACCCCTAAGAAATATTTTTTAGGATTATAGATTTTAACCCAATAACCTTTAAACAAAATAGGATTATAGATTTTAACCCAAGTGTTGAAAGATGCTTTTCAGCAATAAAGTATGTGAAGTCGGATTTACGTGATAGTTGTGCTTGTTATATTGAAAAAGAGTTGCTTACAAAAGTTTTATAGATGATGTAATGGTTCGGTTTCAAAAAATGAAAACCATAGAGAACAATTATAAAGATATTGTTTTTTTATTATGCATTTCTAATGACAAATATCGTATTATTATTGTTCATATATAATTTTGTTTGTTTTTATAGTTTTATTAACCCGACCCGACTCGGGCCCAAAAAAATTAATATTTAGTTATTAACAATCGACCCCAAAAAATCTCTGCCACCGTAAAAAAAGTTCCTGGGACTGCCACCTCTAGGACTCTGGTAACAAGAGCTGCTGCCCCCGGACCCTCGATGTTCAGTAGGCTTCGCCCCTTGACAGAACAAGATCATCAAACAAGTGTGTGTTCGACACTTACCAACTTATTTGATGTTTCAATATTACTTCTCATTTGGTCACCAAGTAAACCTAAAATACATTAGATAGCTTGATGACACTAAAATCACTGACAAAAAGAACAAAAACTATAAACAAATTTAAACATAAATGATAATTTCTGTAATTTTCTTAGCTTAATATAAATAATTAAAGAAAGTACTTGAAATGAAATTTACTCTTTGATATTGTAGTTAATTAGGAGATTATATGTACCTTTTATGAAGTTTAAATGACCTCATATTCTCAAAATACATTAAAATTGAGTAATAGTTTGATGTTTGAATTGGCTTCATCATAAAAGACAGGTGGAGGTCGTTGTTGTACTCTAGAAGTTTAAGGTGGGTTGGGTCACATTTAAGAAACAGGGATGACACACAAGTCATTTCATTTCAAACACCATATTTCATGACATGAATCAAAGTTGAAAACTCCAGAAAGAAATATCCCAAGAACATTCCCGTAATTTCTGGGTAATCATGGATACCGTCTTTAAATTCATCTCCTCCAATTCCTCCCAAATCCCCCTAAAAATGGCTCTTAAAACGGCTCATGTTACACGACTTCCTAATCTAGACCAAGTTTCCGATGATCTCAATCGCACAAACAATGTTGCATTCAACAGCTATCATCATCACGGTGGAGATGACGGTGGAGGTGCCGTGTTTGTTAAGAAGCCGGCGGGGGAGTTTATGGTCATCGGACACCGAGGAACCGGGATGAATTTATTGCAGTCGTCGGATCCAAGGATGAAATTGACCAAAGAGAATTCTATTCTCGCGTTTAATACCGCCGGGAAATTCAATCTGGATTTTATCGAATTCGATGTTCAGGTAGTTTTTAATTTCTTTCGTTCGTCTGAAATTGGGATTGACGGTGGTAGTTTGCCGGTCGCCGCGGCGATTCTTGGTGTCGGTCCTCTGCTAAAACGACATATTTTTTGTCCTTACGTTTACAAAACACGTGTGTGGAAGACTGACACGACAGGTTGCTTTAGCGTTTGGTGGGCCCACGGCCCACGTATTACGACTATTACATATTTGGATTTAAAAATTAAAAGTTGCTTTCTTTATCTCCTTTTTTTATTTAGTTTAAGGAGGAAAAATTGTTTTAAAACACAATTTCATGACAACTCAAAACCCTTTTTGGATAGCGATTAGTCATGGGCGGATATGGTCACACAACAAAATATTAAATAGTTGGTCGTTTAATTACGCCTAACTTATAAATGTAGCTTTTGCCAAGTAGGTGATCTTTAAAGGAAATATATTTTTAATAATCTGGATTTTAATAGTTAAAACTATGATTTGTGTCTGATAATAATTAATAGAATTAATTACACGGATGGCCCCTGTGGTTTACTCATATTTTACTTTTGGCCCCTGGGAATGTTAAATTACATGTTTGGCCCAATAGTTTGCACACTTATTTCACTTTTGGTCTCTGGGTAGGATGTGTGTTAAGTTTGTCTGTTAAGTGGGAGCGAAATGACTATAATACCCAAATAAACAAATCAAAAAGATTCAGCTCATCACCATTCACTTCATCACCAACCCTAGCCCACCTCCCCCTTCACCATTACCGGTGATCCATCACACAGAACAGAGAGGCTTCACCGGATTGTTACGCACGTACGACGTCGGAGCAGTCATCGAAAATCTTATTGTCCCGCCGGTGTATCTACAACCCATAACCGTGCCGGCGATACTGTTAACTTGGTATGATAATCAGAGATGAACACACAACGGAACAAACAAGTTCAACTCTAGTTTTATTGATAAAAAAATCAACTAAAAAATTAACCATTACATACTCCAGGTTATATACTAATCTAAAACTTGCTGACTAAGGAATTCAAAACAATCCTACTCTAATTCAAATTCAAAAGACTCGAAGATAACTCTAACTTAATTCAAAAACATAAACGTAATAACCAAGTTAATCTAACTTATCACTTTCAGTCCTTAGACTTAAGATCTCCTCCATAACCTCCCCTTGAGATCGTCCGAACCTCCCTCTCGATCCTTTAATCGTCCACGTCACTTAAGTTGGTATTGGATATATTTTCACACTCCCTCTCAATACCAACTCTTCCCATGTGCAAGCTCGATCGAAACTCCAACAACTTCTGCTTTGGCAACCCTTTAGTTAGGACATCGGCTACTTGCAGTTTCGTGTCAATATACTCAAGGTCGATTTCCCCGTTCAACACCTTTTCTCTAACGAAGTGGTAATGCACTTCGATATGTTTGGTTCGCGCATGGAACGTTGGGTTTTCTGCCAATTTGATTGCTGAAGTATTATCACAAAACAACTTGATTTTGTAGTCAACTTTCTGGTTCATGTCTTTCATTAATCGTTTCAACCAAGTGAGTTCTTGAGCTGCAACGGCCGAGGCACGATACTCGGCTTCAGTGGTCGACAGAGACATCGTAGGTTGTCTCTTACTACACCATGACACTGCACTTTCACCGACAAAGAAAACATACCCGGTTGTAGACCGCCTACCATCCGGGTCCCCGACATAATCTACATCGCAGAAACCTTTAAGCTTTACTTCTGTCTCCCTCTTGAACTCGACCCCATAATCAAACGTGTCCTTTACATATCGCAGGACTCGTTTTGCTGCATACAAATGTGGCTTTCTCGGTTGTTGCATAAAGCGACTTAGGACACCTACCGAGAACGCTAGGTCAGGTCTAGTCAACGTTAAATAAATTAAACTTCCCACCATTTGTCGATATTCCGTAGCATTTTCCAGTTCGGTTCCTTCGGTTGCAAGGAGCTTCATGTTTACATCTGTTGGTGTTATAGTCGGTTTTGAGTCCACCATGTTAAATCGAAACAACAATTCTGTTGCATACTTCTTTTGGTGTAACAACAGCCCATCTTCACGATACTCCACCTCCAAGCCCAGAAAATGACTTAATTTTCCCAAGTCTTTGATCTTAAATCGAACACTCAAATTTTCCTTAAGTTGTTCCGTCTCTTCTTCCCAATCCCCGGTAATAATTAGATCGTCCACATAGATTAATACTATGGCAACTTGAGTTCCATTCTTTTTAATAAATAAACTAGCATCTGAAGCTGTACTAGTGTATCCGTTGTGTTCAAGAAACTCTCCAATTTTACCGTACCAAGCTCGCGGGGATTGTTTCAACCTGTATAACGCCTTCTTTAGCTTACACACATAACCGAGATTTGATTTTTCCTCAAATCTAATGGGTTGTTCCATATAAATGGTGTGACTTAGATCCCCGTACAAAAATGCGTTATTCACATCCATTTGACCAAGCTTCCAATTTTTGCTTGCTACAATGGCTAAAATTACTCGTACGGTTGTAAGCTTAGCCACGGGGCTAAACGTTTCATCATAATCCAATCCATACTCTTGTGAGAAACCACGGGCCACTAGTCGGGCTTTGTACCGAACAATACTTCCATTTGCCTTCCGTTTTATTTTAAAAACCCACTTGCAAGAGACGGGTTTCACTCCTTCCGGTTTCGGTACTAGGTCCCACGTTTCATTACTTTGCAATGCATCTAATTCTTGCTTCATTGCTGCCACCCATTCTGGTCTACTACATGCTTCAGAATAGTTCGAAGGTTCTACCTCCTTTTCTTCGATTATTGCAACGTTTGCATATCGAGGGTTTTGCTTTCGTATTCGGTTGGATCTACGTGGTTCATGGTCTTGTACTTCAGTCCCCGGAATAATTTCTGGTTCTTTTTGTTCGACTAATTCAGCCCCCATGTCTTCCTGGTTGTTTGATTCATCTTCTTCTTCAGGATCAAACATGTTTAATCTGATCCGAGTGGTTTCAAGTTCACCTTTCAGCTCATCCGAATCTGGTAGGAGTTCTTTGTTTGTTGACCACCATGACGATTGTTCATCGAATACCACGTTGCGAGAAACATAACACCTCCCGGTGTTAGGGTCACAACATTTCCAACCCTTTCTTTGTTGATCGTATCCTACAAAGATACAACGTACGACTTTCTTTTCCAGCTTATGTCTTAGGTGGCTGGGAATGAACGCGTAACAAACACACCCAAACACTTTAAAATAACTAACGCTTGGCTTGACATTAAACAGTAGCTCATACGGTGTCACGTATTCAAGTCCCTGCTGAGGCAATCTGTTGACTACGTACGCTGCTGTGGCCATTGATTCAGCCCAGAACCGGCCCGGTACATTTTTGTCGTGCAGCATGCTCCCACACACTTCTGCCAAGTGTCGGTTTTTGCGTTCCGACACCCCATTCTGGTGTGGGGTATTAGGACATGTCAATTTCCGCCCTATATTACATTATTTAAGATACTGCTTGAACTCATATGACATATACTCTCCTCCGTTGTCTGATCGCAACATCTTGCCTTTCAACCCAGTGACCCGTGCAGCCTCTAGCTTGAATTCTTTGAACTTGGTTAGAGCTTCGGATTTCTTCTTCATAAACGACACCCAAATATAACGAGAGTAGTCGTCTATGAACGTTATCATGTACTCCATTCCTCCCATCGACTTTTGCTTCACAGCTCCAAACACGTCAGTGTGGACTAGCTCGAGAGGTTCTTTAGTCTTTTGCTTTGATCGTTCGAACTTCTGTTGATGTGCTTTGCCAAATTGGCAACCTGCACATATCATATTATTTGAAGCCTTTAAGGTAGGTAAACCACTTACCACATTCTTCTTTTTCATAATATCGAGTTTGTCGTATGCTACATGACCGAGACGAAGATGCCAAAGATCAACACTACTTTGGTTTCTCGTCTTTTCAACATACGCAGTCTCAGCAGACAAGACATATACAGCCTCCTTTTTCCGGCCTTGTAGTATCGGAACGGATTTGGTTGCAAATTCTTCGAACACTTTTACATCATTCGGCCCAAATAATACGTACTTTCCCGTCTCAGTTATTTGAGGAACCGATATGAGATTCTTTTTCATCCCAGGCACGTGATACACATTGTCGAGAGTTAGACCTGCACCTCCATTCTTCTTGGGAAATTTAACATCGCCTATGCTTGATATTGAGTGTCGAGAATTGTCAGCTATCACAACAACTCGGCTACCGTCATACTTCTTTGGGTTGGAAAGTTTCTGTTTGTCTCCGGTTAAATGATTCGAACACCCGGAATCAACGATCCAGTCATCTAGGGTGTTTGGCTTTGTTTCTACAGTTACCGTGAGAGCATGTACGACCTCTTCTTGTGCGAGATTGGCTTCAGCATCCCAACCCTCTTCGACCTCTACCTCAGCACTGTTTCCCTCATCTTGTTGCTGGCCGTGACAATCTTTGGCCATATGTCCCTTTCGACCACAATTATAACATCTAAACGGAAACCGTTTATTTTTCTTGTTCGACTTCTTTTCATCTGCTTTTTCTTCCTTATCATACTTCTTTTTCTTATCCCAGGTCCCACGTTTTCCTTTGTCACCGTACCGATTACCCTTTCCATGTCGAGGCTTCTCCTTCATATTCTCGACATATAAAGCCTCGGTATCTCCCTTGATCGACGTCCCAGCAAGCTGCTTGGCCAAGGCCTCCTGACCGGCCAACAATTTTTCGAACTCGGTTAGGCTTGGTTAGGTTGGCCAACCTTGAATGGCTGTGACAAAATTCCTATACTCCGGTCTAAGTCCATGGATGATTATGCGCTTCATCCTGGTTTCACAAATCTGTGATTGTGCATCCAAATCACCAATTTCCCGGCATAGGTTCTTGATCTTTCGAAAGTATTGTGGGATAAGAAGTTCTCCTTGAGAAGTTGACATCAGTTCACCTTCAAGTAATTGTAGACGAGCATCGTTCTTCTTCGAGAATAAGGCTTCAAGAGTATCCCATGCATGCTTGGGGGTACTCGAGTTCTTGTATGTGGTCAAGAAGTTCTTCATCCACCGTGGTTTTAATAACAAACATTGCACGACCCGCCTTCACCTGCCACTTCCCAACGGCACCGTTGATATCGTTTGTGGGTACCCGGGTGTCGGTGTCGTTTTTAACCTGCCACAAATCTTGTCCTTGAAGGTAAGACTTGATACACGTATTCCACGCCTTGTAATTGGTTTGATTCAACTTCTTGATTCCTCCAACAACTTGAAACTCGGCCATGGTCTTCTCGGTTTTCTTTGATTGCTCTTGTTCTTCGGTTCACTCTTGGTCAGCCTCTGGATCGGTTACTTCCTGCCTTCGATCCCTACTCTGATCGATTTACTTCTTTCTTCGATCAAGCGCTGCTAAGGTTTGAGAAACCTGTCTCTGATACCACTTGTTAACTTGGTATGATAATCAGAGATGAACACACAACGGAACAAACAAGTTCGACTCTAGTTTTATTGATAAATAAATCAACTAAAAAAATAACCATTACATACTCCAGGTTATATACTAATCTAAAACTTGCTGACTAAGGAATTCAAAACAATCCTACTCTAATTCAAATTCAAAAGACTCGAAGATAACTCTAACTTAATTCAAAAACATAAACGTAATAACCAAGTTAAACTAACTTATCACTTTCAGTCCTTAGACTTAAGATCTCCTCCATAACCTCCCCTTGAGATCGTCCGAACCTCCCTCTCGATCCTTTAATCGTCCACGTCACTTAAGTTGGTATTGGATATATTTTCACAGATACCACATCCACTACCAAAATCCCAACACCGCCACCACGCACAACACACACCCTGCCACCAACATCCCCTTCCGAATCAGCGACCACTCATCGGGATTGATATCATAAACAACCCATTCTTTACCACAAATGCCTTTCCCACTCACCATATAAAGCTTCCCTCTGCACCCAACATCTATGGCTTCCCTTCCCTCTGCACCCAACAACATCTATGGCTTTCCATCTTGTTTCCCCCTTCTAAACTTCACATCTATCAAAGATCGCATCTTTTTCCAAACCCCGTTTGAATCTTCACGTTTTGCATTAAAAAGATCCATTTCCCGGAACACCCATTTCCACTCGGGTTTCAAGGTCGTCGCACGGTGTTTCCGGTGCCGGCATCCATCGCGGACATCTGCTCTTTCCGATCCGACTCCGGGTTTCAAGATGCCGCCCAAGCCGCTGCTGTTTCCGATGCCTCCCCCGTTGCCGCCCAAGCCACCGCTGTTTCCGCCCCTGAACCTGTAATCGATCTCCTGTGGGCTGAAACCGGTGGATCCTACCGTATGCAGGTGGGTTAGCAATTACAACCCGGTTGTCATCCAAGTTTCTAATTCTTGAAGATGAAAAGATGTTGACTTTATGAGTCAAGATCCAAAACCCATTACAACCCAGTTTCTGATTTGTCGTCAAGATCTTACCCAGATGAGATGAGTCGAAATTGGGGTGTTTTCTTTCTTTATTTGGTTATCTTGTGGTTTGAATGTGCAATAAGTGGTGATAAAGAAGCACTTTTATTTTTATTTCTTTTTAATATATAAAGGGTATTTTGGTCATTTTATAAAATATTAACAGAAAACTTAACAGCCATCCAACGCAGGGGCCAAAAGTGAAATAAGTGTGCAAACTATTGGGCCAAACATGTAATTTAGCATTCCCAGGGGCCAAAAGTGAAATCTGAGTAAACCACATGGGCCATCCGTGTAATTACTGATAATTTAAACAATGATACTCATAACTTTCACTTTCGCTACCAAGAACATCAAAGATGCATTTGATTTCCACACAGTTTAACTCATATTGATGATTATGTACAAAATGTGGAAATATACAAGCGAGATTAAGTGTAAATTGAGTGTAAATCTATGATAATTATACTACAAGGATTGCCCTTGGCTAGAGGTGCACAAAAAAACTGGTTTGGGAATCCAATTCGGTTTGTAAACCAAAATCGAACCGAAAACAATACCAGTTTGGGTGAAACTAACGGTTTGAAACCTGTTTGTAAACCTATAGGCTCAAACTGGTTTAACCCGAACCGGTCAAATCTCCCTCAAGAATTGGGTTCAAATTAGTTTTAAATTGGTCAAAACCGGTCAACCCCCCCCTCCCCAAGAACCGGTTTTAAACCTCTACCATTGACAACAAAAGTGAAAGCTAGGATTGCATTAGTTAAATTGTCAAGTCATAGTTTAGATTATTAAAATCCAATTTATTTATCTATATATATTTTTTTTTTCAGATAACAAGAATTGAATTTGGAATCTCTTGTACACATATGAAATTGTTTTAGGGTTAATGAGAAATATGCTGACAATATATTTATCTTTACATATGCATCAAATAGTAAAAAAGTTTAGTAAGAAAGTTGAAAATCTCTTGTATTTTGGATTATTGGATGAAATTACAAGTATGTTACAATAAGTAAAAAAAACTAATAGAAGGTTCTTATCATGTATCTAATTCAAGTTGGGTTTAATTTTGTTAGTTATGTCATGTGTTTCCAAGTTTTTTAATTTCATTCAAGAGACTGATTAGTTTGTTTGTTTGGTGTTTCTTTGAACATTTCTTGATCTAAGTTTTGGGTGATGGAAGAAACTTAGACAAAAAACCTCTTTTTGTAGGTGACCAAAGACGATTGTCCAGTCATATTTCATGACAACTTCATCTTCACCGAAGATAAGGTTAGTTTACACTTCATTTCACTATGCATTGTGTTTTAATCTAGGTGATCCACATTCCACACTTGCCGTTATAAACCTAGCTACACCGGTATAAACACATCTTCCTTATTGAGATAATTCATTTTTTAGGTCCTCTATGGTTATGAGATTAATGGATGGGTGTTTGATTTCAGGGAGTAGTAACTGGAAAAAGAGTTACGGAGATGAATTTAGACGAGTTTCTTTCATATGGACCTCAAAGGGAGCCTAACAAAGTAATGAATTTTAGTTTCATACGCGTATCCCTTCTTCAAAAGTTATTAATTCCATATCATATATGTTGTTATTTTATCGATTTGCTGGTTATGATCTTGATAACATTAGGTGGGCAAACCATTGTTTAGACAAATAAAAGATGGGAGGATTTTTGAGTGGAAAGTTGAAGAGGATGATCATCTATGCACATTGGAAGAGGTGTTTCAAAAAGTAAACCATTCCAAGGGGTTCAACATTGAGTTCAAGTTTGATGATAATATTGTGTACAAAGAGGAGGAATTTGTTCGCGTCATACAAATTGTTCTTCGTGTATGCACTTGTTCTAACCGTTATGTATCAAGAGGTGTTCTCTTAATGGAAGCGTTACCATTTTTATGAATTTTGGTTTTTTTTATGACAGATTGTATTCAAAAATGCTAAAAACCGGTCCATCTTGTTTTCAAGCTTTCAGCCTGATGCAAGTCTTTTGACGCGGAAACTCCAAAGTACTTATCCTGTAAGTTGCATCTTACACGCATCATGTGTTATTTCATTTAAGGTAACCAAGTTTGGTGATATTTCTAGCCGAATAACCAACTTGTTTTCACCCATGAAAACCCTCGAGTTTCTAAAATTTTTGACCTTATGACAAGATTTAACCTTTAAAGGAAAGACGTTTTACATTAAAGAAAATCTTACATTTTCAAAGGCATTGACACGCCTTTCAACAACTTTTTTTGGTAACAGCGAAATCTTGTTACCGAAAAAGTCACGGGTCCCCACCACGTGCTAACCAATAAGATCAGATAAAATGCAGCTTGTTCTGAGCAAGTGGCCTAGGGGGTTAAAGGGTCTTTCAACATTTACTATACTGATTACCGGCCTATTTGTGTATATGCAAAATAAGTTGGTTATTTGAAATAAAAATTAGACCAATATTGGTTACTTTTTACACAATTAATTCTTGTCATGTAACGAATTGGATTCATTACTAACGAAACCATTCATCTGATTGTGTTTCGCTTGTTACAATGTCGTGAGTAGGTTTTCTTTCTCACAAATGGAGGGGTGGAAACATATACGGACGTCAGGAGGAATTCTTTAGACGAAGCAATGAAGTTGTGCGTAGCCGGCGGCTTAAATGGAATGGTTTGTGAAGTGAGATCTATCTTGAGAAATCCAGGAGTAATTAAAATTATTAAAGACTTGAAATTCTCTCTCATAAGCTATGGCCAGTTAAAGTAAGAACATTCATTTTCTTGAAAACACAAAAAATCCTTTTTGTTTCCGTTGTCGTGTTACATATTCACACTAAATGAAATGACTGTTTACTTTTCAGTAACGTACGAGAGGTGGTCAATGCACAAATCTTGATGGGCGTTGATGGGGTGATCGTTGACTTGGTTCAAGAGATCACTGAAGCAGTTGCGGATTTTGGCAAAGAATTTAAAAGAGAGAATTTGGTTGAAGAGGAAAATGGTGAGGAGATCAAGTGTTCAGAGAAGCAACTTTCTAGTCTTTATGAAGGTCATTGGAATGAAATATATTTGTAGTTAACTAATTTGTGTATAAATTATACATGCAATCCTTTAAATCCTTGTGTTTTCTGTACTTTGTCTTATCAATTTACTAGGTTAAAATCCTGTGTATTACACGGGTTAAATAAATATAATATTATATATTAAGTAATAAAAAAATTATTTTTTAAAAACTTGTGTTTTACATGGATTGAATAAACCAGTGTAATACAATATAATTTGTTAACACATACACTAATCAAAATATGTCAGGAGATTTATTAATATAAAGATTAGTATTTTAGTTAAAAATATATTATTATTAAAATATAAAAGTATCTATACTCTCTAATAAAAGAGTAAAAAAATAGACACATGTCCCGTTGTGGTTCACTTTCATAATTATTTGCCCGGCTAAACATAATATTCTCTAAACCTAATTTGGATATGATTTCATTATTTTCGGAAATAAGTTAATCAACAAATAAGGAATGTATTTTTTACACTTACCAAAATACAAAATTACAAACTTCTAAAACCATAGAGATTACATTTTTATCCAAAGTTTAGGCCCAGCTTTTTAACGGAGTTTGTTTTCGGCCTTTGTGTGTAAACCGCCCATTGGATTAAAATATGGAATTTTATATATATAAAGGAGAGTTATGGTAAAATCTTTTTACAAAAATGGTTGTAAATTTTTTGATATCAATTGAATGCAGTAGATTCAAGGATGAAAAAATGTTCGAAATAAATCTATACTCTCTGATAAAAGAGTAAAAAAATGGACACATGTCGCGTTATGGTTCACTTTCACAATTATTTTCCCGACTAAACCTAATATTCTCTAAACTTAATTTGGATATGATTTCATTATTTTCAGAAATAAGTTAATCAACAAATACGGAAGGTATTTTTTACACTTATCAAAATTCAAAATTTGTATTTTTAATTACATTATACTACATTTATAAATCACTAAAATGTTTTTTCCTTTTTTAAATGGTCATAAAATCTTATATATAATTCTAAATTTTTTGAGTAATTTAATAAATAATTATTTTAAATATTTCCCATAAAATGACACTTTTACATAATTTATAAATACCCAAACCATTTATTATTCCTATATTGTTTTCCATTGTTTTCACATTAGTTTTTGTAAGTAGAGTATTTACTTTTTGATTATTTGTTTACTAAAGTAAAATATTTGCTTTTTCATTTCACATTATTTTTGTATTCAACCCGTGTAATACACGAGAAACTAACCTAGTAATATATATAAAAAGATATGATACATGTAAAGAAAGATTTATAAAATTTATTGAAATTCTCAAGTTTTTTTTTATTTGTATTTTATATTATTTATGATTCTTTTTAATAAATTATTAATAAATAAAAAGTCAAATGGAAAGTACTATTTTATCTGTCAGAGATATGGAATTTGAATTATACGATTATACTATCAACATTTATATTTTACCATTAGCTTATTTTATTTAAAGTAATTACGCAAATGGTCAATGTGATTTAACATAGTCACACTTTTGGTGTTTTTTTTTGAAGTAAGAGGAATATATTCATATCTACTTCCTTAGGTTATCCGGTATACCCACATGATGGGTGGCGTGATCCTATGTGGCAATAGGAATCACGCCGTGATACCCAAGGCACACTGCCCCCTCAAAAAAAAAATCACGCCGTCATTTTCATACGTGATATTTCTCACGCGAGTATTCGACTTTTGTAGCCGTTCAACGGTAATATATCCGTTAGAATTTAAATTAAAATAATAATATTAATAATTTTTATTTTTACTCACTATAAATACTCAATTTTACTCCATAATATTTACACTCATTTTCTACCAAAACTTACTAATCTTCTATACTCATTTCTAATATCCCCAACTCAAAAATGAGTAACGACCCGAACCAGACCCAACACTTTTGGGCTCAATACGCGGCTCGTGATAACGCGTTTGGGGCCAACCCCAACTTTCAACTCAACCCAACCCAACCCAAACTTCCTATCCAACCCAAACTTCGTACCAAACCCGAACTTTCAAATGTTTAACTACCAACCCCAAATGTCTCAACCGGGTACACCACTAGAATTTGTACCCGAAACTCAAGAAATGCCACAAGAAATCGTGGACGAAAATCTAAATGTCTCATGAAAAAAAGGAAAGAAGAAGGTTTCGCAAGAGACTTCTAGTCGAACGAATACCAAAAAAAAGTGGGAAAAAGACGAGTCACTATTCTTGGTTAAGGCGTTTATAGACGTCTCGGAGGATCCAATAATTGGTAACAATAATTTTGGTTTTGTATTTTTTAAAATTTTCCATTTTTTATTTTTATGATTATTAATTTGAATATTTGTTTTTTGTAGGCAACTCCCAAAACAAAAAAACATTATGGACAAAGGTTCAAGAAAAATATGAATCTTTTATGGGTGTACCGCCCGGTTACCGAAGTTTGGACCAATTGAGTTCAAAATGGACTCATATAAATGGGAAGGTGGTAAAGTTCCACGGGATCTATCAAGAAGTTTTGCGGGATCGAAGAAGCGGTGAGAGCGATGCCGATATTTTGACGAAAGCAACGGTCCGGTTTAAAGACGACCATGGTGGCGAAACACCAATTCAATATTGGGAGATTTGTAGGAATTCGCCAAAGTGGCAAACACTATACATTGCCCCCACTCGAACCGGCTCGTCCAAAAAAAGAACATCAACCGACATCGACGCTAGTCCGGGCGATTCCGATGGTAGATCTAAGTACGACCTAAACATAGATGCACCGGAAGACGTGGAAATACCCCGTCCGATTGGGAAGAAAAAAGCAAAAGCCCAAGAATCGGGCTCGGGATCGGTTTCAAGACACGACGAAATCGGCGAGAAAATGGTCGAACAAATGACAAGATTTAACAACGCCCAAGACGAGAGGATGGATTGGAAACGAACAAAAAAAGAGATCGAAATTCTTGGTATCGATCTTGAGTCACTAACAACCGCCCAACGTTTTTTGATTGAAAAAAAACAAAAGGAGATCAAAGAACGTCATGGTATCCCGTAGGTTTTGGTTATGTTTTTTTTTAATTAATGTAATTTTTTTTATTATTGTAATTTTATTTTATTATGTTTAATTTTATTTAAATAAAAATTCAAAAATAAACATTAAATTATCACACCACCACAATCACATGGGTATACCCCTTGCCATGTGAATATGGTGTGATTTTTCCAGAATCTGACGTGGCGCCACGTGACGTGCACTTTATTATCACATGACACCATAATCACATGGTTATACCTCTTACCCTTAAGCCAGTGACTAAAGAAAGCCGTAAAAATACATCACGCTGCTGTAAAGCAGCCGGAAACATATTTGACTAAACATATCCCTTTACATTTTATATCCATGTTATTTTATTCTAATCCATTTTATGTGTTAAAATTGCATAATGAGATAATTGCGCTAATATGGAGTTGGGCTGATAATTGATTGTTGTCTGGGCTGGAGCTGAGTAGCTGGACAACTGGATGGAGCTCCTACTTACACAATCTTGACTCGTATGCTCACATAAACACGCGCGGGTTGTTGTGACCGATTTTTCCATTTGTTGATTCGAACTATAAAAAAGGGAGTGAGAGAGTGTGAGATCATAATTCTCGCACATCTCTCTCTCACACACGCTCTCTCCAGAGAAGCCTCTGATTGTCCGTCTACCCTTTTTATGGGTTTCTTTGTTGTATTTGTATGATTCTCGATCGTTTCTTCTTGTTATTCAGTCATTAGATTATCATATTGATAGTCTATAGGTTACAAACAGTATTGTTCTAGAGTTTGTATTGTTTACTGAGATTTTGTAGTAGTTTTCTTTGTATTGAATTGAGATTTGTGTTATTCTATCTTTGGATACAATAGTTTTGACAATATTTCTGTTATTATTTTGAATAGAATTGACTTGAAATCAAATGTTTGAATTTCAATCGGTTTCAAGTTTGAATCCGACTTCAAATATTTAAAATTCGAATAACTCGATTAGACTAACTTGAGGAACTCGAAATTCTATGCTTAAAATAATGTTCCATTAAATCTTATCATTCAATGTCTTCAAAATAATGCTAAAATAAAACTCAATGACACAATATGTAATCTATACTAATAAATAAAGGTTTTAATAGGACACGTGTCACTTCCTCATGCCTTCTTACATTGATTTTCCCGCCTCTCTCTCCTAATAAATGTACATATATCTTATTAAATAGTAATGATATTATTAAAAAAAATACTAATTATATTAAATAAGAATATATAATAGGAAATCAAAATATAACTAATTAAAGAAAAATACTAATTTGTTATATACACACACATTTTCACTTGATTACGTATTTACAAATTTATAAGTTTTATCTTTTTTAATATACAATCTCGTGTAATACACGGGATTCTAACCTAGTATTTAATAAGAGAGAGAGACGTGAAAACAATGACGAGATTGAATATGGTGACGACACGTGGCATACAAAAACCTTTCTTTATTATATAGTATAGATTATAGATGTGGAGGTGGCAATTTCATCCATATAATTAAAAAAAGCATAAGCATGTAGATTTATGTTATATCTCATCACAAATTAAAGTTATTCATATGTTATATAGTAAAAATAAAGAACCATTTTTTAACAAAAAGTGGCAGTAATATCTTTAACCATGCGGATACAGTGTGTTATAAAATTACTAAATTTTGTTTGTATTTATTTTTAATTTAAGGATTTAGCAAGAATTTACTTGCATGTTGTAACTTTTAATGGGTCAAAGCATGAATTTTAGGGTTCAATTCAGAACAAGATTTTTTTGTGAGAACAGGGGAAACTAATCTTAACCATTCAATAGATGCAATCAAGGGTGTTAATTGAAGATGGCAATATTGTAAATACTTAAGTCAGTGCTTTCTTAATTTAATACGTATGAGGGCATTTATGTCATTTTTTTGTATAGGCTAATTTTTTTTTTGAACGGCAACGTTAGATATTCTAAGATAATTGGGTTTCCCCGGGGTAACACCTAGAACATCTAGGGTAGCCCACCACAGGAGGAACCCCCCAACTGGGTAAACTCCCTGACCTGGCCACAGACCCCTTTTTGCTGTTGTCAGGATTCGAACCCAAGACCTCCACTATGAGAAGTCTTGGGGCTACCATTGCACCAGTTGACCAACGGTTGTATAGGCTAATTAATATCATACGAAGGTTTATGGCAGGAGAATTATAATTGCCGTGATTTTCTCATTGTTTGAGGAATCTCTTTTCCAAACTCCTTCACAACAAAATTATTCTACAAAATTATTCTACGCATCTTTTTCCCAAATTCCTTCACGATCATAATTGTAATTATTTTAACAGCTTTTGTATGTGTGCTCATATGACTAAATAGTATTTGCGTAGGTAAAATGATTGTGTGTAGAGTTAATTTTAAACTACCTACACATCCACTAATCTTGTGTGGTGAGGTGTATGCTGTTTCTAAAGTACATACATATGATGTAGGTTGGTGTATGTTAAATTTAAAGTACCTACAAATGCATTAGTCTTGTATGGTGCAGTGTTGGTTATTTTTAAAAGGACCTACACATGTGAGTGTGTCTAGGTTAAATTTCCTTAAACATTACAAACACTTGTGTACGTGGAAGTTTTTTTTCGTAGAACCCACACATGCGTTAGTTTTGTTTAGTGTATAATTCCTACACATTATATACACTTGGGTAGGGTAAATTATTTTTGTGTGTAGGAAGTTCGGTGATCCACTAAAATTGATTCTAAAATCGTAATTTTGTTTGGTTAAGGATGATGGTTTTTTTTGTTCTCGTTTGAGTACAACCGTTTAAAAAAATGAATAGAAAAATTAAAACTGATTGTTTGATTACTAAAAAAACCGAAACATACCAAAAATACTAACATTAAATTACTTGTGTAAAATACTATTACACCCTTATACTAAATTTAAATAAAAACTAAAAGGAAAAATTCTTATTGGTTGATTTGTGTTCCCTCTGTTCTCGTAAAAAATCATTGTTCTGAAATGAACATCCCTCTAGACCTTAATATATGAGATGTTGTTGGAAGCTAAAAGATTTTCTTATTGATGTTAAAACGCTAGAATAATTTGGCCTTGTTAACACTTAAAATATTAAATGGCCAATCTTTAGTTTTATTTAAACACTTAATTTTATTAGAATAACTAGCTTGGACCCCGTGTAATACACACGGGATGAAAAATATTAATACATGGATTTTTTAAATTTTATTTATGTATTTTACACGTGTAAAAATGTATTACTATACATATATTAAGAATATAAAACAAAATTCAAAATATGTAAAAAAGAATGTATAATTGGGTTTCGAAAATACGTCAATTACTATTTAATATAATTTGACTTTCATTTACTATTTGATTGAAAATAAAAATTACATAATTAGTTTTCAAATTTTTTAATAATAAAGGATAATTTAAATTAAATGTGTTTTATTAGTATAATTAATATGTTATTAAAAGATATGAGTGCATTTAATAAGAGAGAGACGAGAAAATAATGATGAGATTGAATATGGTGGCGACACGTGGCATACAAAAACCTTTATTTATTATATAGTATAGATTATTTGTCAAGTTAAATAAATCAATCAAATTTATGTATTATAAACTTTGGTTAATTAAATTTATATTAAGTTAACAAATAAATTTAAACTAGTGGGGTGTATTAATTTGAAACGGGATCAGCTAAGGAATTCGAGCACTGGGCTGCATAGTTAGTGGGCTCGAACACCAAGTTGCGACCCAAGAACACGGGCAAAGATCCAAAAGGATCTAAATTTATTGATGGTAGGTAGGTGCACAAAAAAACCGGTTTTTTTTTACCCGGTCCAAACCGGCAAACCGGTTTAGGATAAACCGGTTTGGAGTAAACCGGTTCGGGTTAGGCTAAAACCGCCGGGTTGAAACCGGTTTGAAGCATTTAGGAGTATACCGGGTTGGGGACCGGTTTGTGTGAACCGGTTTGGAAAACCGGTTTTTAAACCGGTTTGAACCGGTTTTTGCGCTGGCAAAAAACTAGCCGTTGGGGAACGGATTTATAGCCGTTGGGGTCGATTTTGGCCCTTTTTTGGCCCCGTTATAACTTGCGCCGCGCGTTAAACCCTGCCATAAATGTTTACGGGGTTGAAACTTTGATTGATAGAATTACTTATGCTTTGAATTTGGATAGTGAAGACATCCATTTTACACAAGTCACAAAAATATGGTACAACTCCGACTCCACATGATACAATGGGTACATCATCAAGTGGTAGCTCGAGAGATGTTAATTTGAATTTATATAACGAAATGTTAAATGAATTTAGTAAACGGGCTCGAGGTACCACCCCGAGTAGCGAACTTGGAAGGTATATTGGCACAAACTTTTTAGCGTTTATGCCTCCTACCGTTTTTGAGGAGTTTGATATTTTGGCTTGGTGGAAAAAAAAACGAAGCTTCGTTTCCGATTCTTTCCGCCATGGCCCGTGATGTACTAACCGTCCAAGCTTCCACGGTAGCTTCGGAATCTGCGTTTTCTTTTAGTGGCAGGGTCTTATTGATACGAAGGACTAGACGCACCCCCCTAGCGATGGAAATAAGGACTATTTGGATGCGATGGATAGGATACAAGACAAACTTCTCTCGAAGACGAAATTCAAGCCGAAGAAATCATACACAACAACGAGGTTGATCTTGGAATATCCAAACCAGTCACCGATGAAGAACTAGCCGAAGATGCAAGGCTACGAAGCTCTAGTTCCGAAGACAACGCACAAGAATAATCAATCAATATTCCAAAAAATAAAAATATATATTGTCATTTGTAAAGTTTTACAATTTTATAATTTTATCTTTTCATGTTTTTTAATTTTCGAACTTTCCAAATATTAATAAACGTTGAACTTTATGTTTTATATTTGTTATTTTTTTTATATTAAAATATAAAATTTATTTGAATTTATTTATTTTTTTTTAATAAAAACTGGTTTACCACTCAAACCGGTTTGTAACCAACCCTAACCGGTTTGACTAGTTAGTCATTCTCCACCTACGAAACCGGTTTAACCCGAACCGGTTTAGGCCCAAACCGGTTTTGACTTTTCGTTGACCAAACCAGTTCGGTTCGGGTTGAACCGGTTTGGATTAAAAAACCGATTTGTGCACCAATAGTTGTTGATGATGATGAAGAGAGCAGTAAATAGATGAGAAGAGGATGAGAAGAGATTTTGAATCCATAGTGGTAGGTGTGATATACTTAAAAATGTAAACCCTCACTTATTTATACAGGATCTTTATATCCTCTTTTATCTTTAAAACTTAAAGAAAAATAAAAAAAAATTATTAAAAATATCACTCCATTTTCTTCTTTATCTCTATATCACATCATTAAAAATTTATATTATTCAAGAGTAAATCTTTAAAGATACTTTTTAACCTTTTTCTTTATTTAAAAATCTCAGTGCATGATGATTTTTAATTAAATTATACTTACGAATGTTGTTAGTCGTAACATTGTTGCACCATATAACCCTCAAAGGAATCTACAAAACTATCAATAATGTTTCCGATCATTTACAGAGTAGTTACCAGTTTAGGGTAAATAACATGTAGAACGACATGATTACAAAATACTAAAAGTAATATATATATATAAGTTCTATTGTTGATTTGTCACCTTTTAACATAAAATAACAGTATACAAAGTAAATAACAAGTTTCCTACAGTAGGTTAAGTTTGTGTAGTTGGACTAACATGTCGTTCAGAAATTTTTAAATATAGGCAAAATGATTATTTTATCAACACTAGGTTAGAATCTCGTGTATTACACGTGTTGTATATTGAAAATGATATAACTTATAAGTTTGTAAATACGTCCAAACTTGTCAGACTATTATGATCGTCTCGAGATATATTAAGTGAAAATGTGTGTATATAACAAATTAGTATTTTTCTTTAATTAGTTATATTTTAATTTCTTATTATATATTCTTATTTAATAAAATTAGTATTTTTCTTTAATAATATATTTATAATATCATTATTTATACTATATAATAAATAAAGGTTTTTGTTTGAAATGTGTCGCCACCATATTCAATCTCATCATTCTTTTCCCGCCTCTCTCTCTTATTAAATGCACCCATATCCTTATTCTAATAAACGATTCAAAAAATGACACATGTCATCACCATATTATTTCTCACAAAAATCTTCTAATTTTTCCTATTTTAAGTAATTTTGAAATTTAAAATTTAATTATGTTAATGTTTTTATTTTTCTATTAAACAACCCCATGTAATACATGAGTATATAACCTAGTTATTTAATAAGATAGAGAGTATTTCTTAGCAGAGAGAGGCAGGAAAACCAATATGAGAAGACATGAAAAATAGACAAGTGTCCAAATTAAACATTTATTTATTAGTATAGATTATTAATACAAGAATTGTTAGATAAAATAAAGATAACATGAAAATGAAAGTTCACCTAAAGAAACTTATATTTGTCTTTATAATAACGAGCTTTCCTGCCCGGTAGGTGCAACGCGTGACGTATATATTACAAAATAAAAGTTTTTGTACCGAGACTTGTATATTACAAAATAAAAGTTTTATTTACAAAAATATTAAATTTAATTACACAAAGGAGGCCCGTACCTATATCCATACATACTAATAAATAAAGGTTTTTGGGTGCCACATGTCATTCTCATATTCATCCTTAACATTTTTTTCCCGCCTATCTCTCCTATTTAATGATACAAGTTTCTATAAAAAAATTGTTTCCCGCCTCTTTCTCCTATTAAATAATAATGATTTTTAAATTATTTTTATAAAACATTTTTTAATTAAAAAATAGCTTTGTTCATAAAACATTTTTACAGTTTGAACATTTCTTTCATTCTTTTTATAAAACATTTTTAAAAAATAACTATATAACGTTTCTAAAATTTGTATTAAAAAATTATATAATATGTTAAAAATATGAAATATTAGATCTTTATTACTAAGTATATATAACACTACTAGTTTAGATCTCGTGTATACACACGGGTGAAAAATATCAATAAATAAATTTTTTAAATCTTTATGTGTATATTTTACACGTATAAAAATGTATCATATACTAAGGATAGAAAACAAAACTCAAAATATGCAAAAACTAATATATAATTGAGTTTTGAAAATAAATTAAATACCATTTAATGTAATTTGTTTTTCATTTATTATTTGATCGAAAATAAAAGTTAAATAATTAGATTTTCAAAGTTTCATAAGGGATAATTTAAAATAAATGTGTTTTATTAGTATAATTAATATTTTCTTTAAATATGTATTGTTGTTAAAAATAGGAGGTGCATTTAATAAGAGAGAGAAGCGAGAAAAAAATGATAAGAATTAATGTGGAAGCGACACGTGGAATGGACAAACCTTTATTTATTATATAGTATAGATATTTAGTCACCCTGTATAATATACAGAGTTTTAACCTATATTATAATAAATGAATAACTATCCTTGCTGCGAATCGATTTCTGATTAAATCTAGATTTTTGTTTTTTGCCTTTCTCTCTTATTAATTAATTATAATGTTAAATAATTAAATATCTAACATATATTCTAATGTTTTATTAAAAATTACTAAATCATAAGAAAATTTTCAATTATTTCTTATTTCACAGATTACTAATAAGACTACACATAAAAATTTTAATAGAAAATATTATTTTATAATAAATTGTATTTATTCAACTCATGTAAAACATGGGCTTTAACCTAGTAACTAGATAAAAACATAATATCCATAAAAAATACTGACACGTGTTTTTTAGTGGGCTAAGCCCCCGATGTTGCTTAAAATTGTTTCTTTCTTGATTACTAACAAATTGAAATTAGGATGTTACAGATACCCGATGTGTGCTAAAGTTTTCCAAAATATATTATAATATAATTCATTTACAAATATTTAAATTGTTTGATATAAACACTAGCTATTGTAAAAACTAGAAAACCAATTCCTAGCCATTAATTAAAAAATCTAAAAATTCACTTCTTATTTGAATCTCTTATATAAATATGTGTGTGTATGTATGTATCAAGATCCATCATCAGACTAAATCTTGATTAAAGATTAGGCTTTTTACACATGTGTAAATTCAGTGGAAAAAAGAACCCTACATGTTTTATCTATTGTAAACCCTAAAACACATCTATCAGAACAAGAGCAATAGAAGAACAGACTCTTTACACATGTGTAAAGTCAGTGATTACACATGTTTAAAGAACACCAAGCCATGTTTTATCTATTGTAAACCCTAAAATAATCCATCAGAACAAGAACAACTGAAAAATATGCTATTTAAAAACGTGTAAAGAACCCTAAAATAGAGACAAAGAATCAATTACACGGTTTCAGGGTTCTTTACACAATTTTCACTTGCGTAAACAATCAAATACACAGTTTACACACTTTTTTACATGTGTGCAAAGTAGGTTAGGATGTGTAAAAAAAATCAAATACACATGAAAAAAACTCTTTACATATGTGTAAATTCAGTTTACACTTGTGTAAAGACCTTAAACCATTGACAACTGACTTTACATCGATAACAATTGAAGAACAGACTCTGTACACATGTGTAAATGACATTTTACATGTGGACTCAAAACCATGGCGTGATCCGATGTGGACTCAAAGTCACGACGTGATTTTGGCCGAACACCGCCCCTCTTGCCGTGATTAGGGGCGTGATTCATGGCTGTGATATTTTTTCACGGGAGCTTTTGGATCGTTTGTAGCCGTTAGAACGGCTATATTACCGTTGTAAATTAAAATAAATAAGATTTTAAAACTTTTACCCACTATAAATACCCATCTTCCACACTCTACTTTTTTACCCACTATCTACTTTCAGTTCTTAACATTTTAATACTTCTACTCTCAATTCTCAAAAAAATTCATGAGTAACATTCTGAATTTTCGGGCTCAATACGCGGTTTGGGATAACGTGTTCATGGCCACGCAAATGAACCAACACCTTCAACCCAACCCAAACTTTAATTATATTTATAAGTATTTGAGTTTGATAATTTTAGTTATACTTATTTTAACTTTTGTAGGTAGCGCAAAAAAAAAGCGTTATGGTCTCGTGTAAGTGAAAAATTTGAAGCCTTCATGGGCGAACCGTCGGGTTACCGAACTTTGGACCAATTGAGTTCAAAATTGACTCATATAAACGGAAATGTCATAAAGTTCCACGGGATCTACCAATATTGTTTGCGGGACAGAAGAAGCAGTGAGACTGAAACCAATGTTTTGGTGAAAGCTACTTGACGTTTTCAAGACAATGTAGGAGGAGACGCACCAATAGTGTTTTTGGGAACTTTTAAAGAAATCGCCAAAGTGGCAATCAGTTAACGTTGCACCAACCCGAACAGGATCGTTAGAGAAAAGAACATCGACCGACATCGACGCTAGTCCGGGCGCGTCCGATGGAAGATCTATCTATGATCTCAACGTAGATGCGCCAGATGACGTGGAAAGAAAAAAGCAAAAGCTCAAGCATCGGGATCGGTTCCAACTCACATCGAAAATCGGCCATCAAATGGTCGAACAATTGAAACTATTTAACATGGCACAACCAGAGAGGATGAATTGGAAGAGAACAAAAGAGGAGATAGAAATTCTAGGCATCGATCTTGATAATCTCTCCACCTCGCAACGATTTTTAATCGAAAAACAACAAAAGGAGATCAAGGAACGTTATGAGATACCATAGTTTTATTTATTATTTTCAAGTATTTTATTAATGTAATTTTTTTAATTAATTTGAAATATGTAATTTTTTTTATTAGTGTAATATTATTTTGGTTTAATTTTATTTTATTTTATTATTTAATTACATATTAAAAAAATATTTAATGATCACACCACTTTAATCACTTAAGTATTTTCTTTATCAAATAATAAATTGTGTGATAATCGAAAGAAGTGACGTGACTTTTACATCATTTGAGAGTTGAGACCCTACCAGTGATACCCCTTCCTCTTAGCATTTAATCTTCTGAAAATGAAATAAAAACTAAACAGTAAATGATCAACGTCATGTTTAATGTACAACCTACTGCTGGGTATTTATGACTTACGGCCTACTAAATATATAATTTTAAAGAAGATATTTTCACACACTTCCTTGAACCAGATTTGTGTGGATTAATCCAAGGGACTTTCACGCAACCTTGAAGATTCAAGTGCGGTTCAAAAAGTTGGATTTAAATATGTATGAAGCCTACTTCAATAACAGGTTCACAAACACCCTTGTGTTTTATGTTGTCTTGTTACTTTTGATTCTTGTTTCACCGTTTCTTTTCGTTTGGGAAATCGTCAATTCCGTCCGCTCATGTTTCCTACATAAGGAAAACATGTCTGGAAAAGTGGTCTTGATCACTGGTGCTTCATCCGGACTTGGAGAGGTACATAAATCCTAAACCTTAAACTCTCGTAACTTTTATTTTTATTAAAGAAAAGAAGAGAAATTTCTTTAATTTGTTTAATAAAATTCACAGCTTATGGCGTATGAATATGCCAAACTAGGCGCATATTTAGCAATTATAGCCAGGAAAAAACCAGAGAGTCGACTCGAGCAAGTAGCACACAGAGCTCGTGAACTCGGGTCTCCTGATGTTCTTTTCATGTATGCTGACGTGTCAAATGTCAACGAGTGTAGGATGATCGTGGATAACACCGTTGAACGTTTCGGTCGATGTGGGTAACCCTCAACCACCTAATAACTACTTTTTCCATCCTCAGTTATTGTGTGATATGATTAACATGCATGCTACTGAATTTCTTTGCAGTGGATCATCTTGTTTGTAATGCAGGAATCAGTCCACTTTATTCTATCAACAATGATGTCACCAAATTCGAACCTGTTATTGTAAGATAAAACTAAGCACAGCTTTACAACAAATAAATTTATTCTTATCTAACAACAGTGAAGAAATGTGTCATGATGAATTACATTTAATTATTATTAGGAGATTAAAGGAAAAAGAGTATACAAAACTGTAAATTTGAATTAAAGACGTTTAAATTTTCAAAAGCTTAGAAACCAACTACATATCAAAGTTTGTAATTATATATTCTTTTACACAAGTGAGGTAAATTTATTGTTTTAATATGTTTATAAAAATCCTAAAAAAACTAGGGAAAATTACTAAAATAGACAATTTACCAAGCAATTTTTTTAAAATAGATCGACTTTGACTTTTAGTCTACGAATTTATAGATATTCTCTCTGAATAGACGACTATAGCTGGCTAATTAGCTGAACTAAATTTCAGTGCACTACAAAGTTCTGGTCCAATGAAATTTCGACACATGGCTTAGCCATCGGCTAAGGGCTGATAATGGCTGGCTAAGCCAGCGTCCAGGCTCACGGCTAAGGCTAAGGCTAAGGCTAAGTCTTATAATGGTTGGCTAAGCTGGCGCCCATGCTCACGGCTAAGGGCCTTATAACAGGCGGCTAAGTGTAGAAACCCCCCGGCTAAGGGCCTTATAACGGCCGACTAAGGCTAAATAGCCTAGACGGGCCGGCTACTTTTAGCCTTGAAATTTGCCACATGTCGAGTTTTCATTATTCCAGAACTCTGTTGTGCACTGAGTTTTAGGACGGCTTTAGCCGTCGGTTTAGAGAGAACGTTTATGAATTCGTAGGCTAAAATTCAAAGTCTATTTTGAGAAAACTGGTTGGTCAAATCTCTATTTTGGTAATTTTCCCAGAAAAACAAAGTATTTATTTACTTACAACTCTAGTATGTTTTGGTATCCAGGACATAAACTTTTGGGGATCAGTGTATCCAACTCATTTTGCAATCCCACACCTTATGAAAACCAACGGAAAGATCATTGTCAATTCATCAGCTGCTGGTGTGTTGAACCCACCTAGAGGCGGCTTATACAGTGTAAAGAACAAACCCATATTTTCGTGTGGCATTCTTCTTACTTAACCATAATATCTTATGGTACGTAATGTGTATGATCAGGCTAGTAAAGCAGCATTGATCAGCTTCTATGAGTCCCTTAGATTTGAAGTTTCCCCGAGAATAACAATAACAATCTTGACGCTCGGGTACATACAAACAAACATCATAACCGCAAAATATTCTAGCAACGGTGTCGGTATTCGTTTAAGAAAAGTAAGTAACGTTGCTTCATTTCCCTTGAAATTGCAACATATCTATTGGTCTACTTTTGTTAAAAGCAGTGTTTCAGAACCGGACCGGATCGTCCTGTTGGACCGAGAATCAGTAATTGAATTGGTCTGGTTATGCCTCTTTGAACCGTTTTATTTGAACCGGCAAGTTATCGGTTCGACCACCAGACTGAGTGGTCGGACCGGATTTCCATTTTTTTATTTCCTTTAAATTCTCATTTTCTAATTAACTTAGTATTTCAAGTTTCATAATTTATTTATTTAAGTCTTTATATGTCATTAAAATTGTAAATTCACATCAAAACATAAAGTATTTTTGTATTTTGTATATGTAGATATAATTTAATATTTATATTATTTCTGATGTTATCTGGTTCTTAAACTCGGCCAGACCAGTGTACTGGTAAGGCGATCAGATGCCAGAGCGGCTCAAGGGGAAGTGAAATATTACAAGGGCTTTGTGGCCCCACTTCCCTAGGGCCCTGGAATTCTAAAAAAAACAATTATTTGTAGGTAATTAGGGTTTTGGACTTTTACCGGTGTATTTTGTGGTCTATAATATGCATATACATAATATATATAGGAATCATAGGATCGAAACAAAAAACAAAATTGATGAAAGGGACCCAAGTTTATTATTTGCTTTGAACCCACATAAAGTTTAAGAGGCCGATGGTTCGCGTCATCCGGTCTTGTTCTAGAAACATTGGCTAAAAACTACTTTGGACAGGATATGAAAGATGTTGTCCCAACAATGGAGGCTGAACCATGTGTGAAGGCCGTTGTTGATGGAATATGCGAAGGAGCAACATCCATTACAGAACCAAGGTTCATTAAGGTTCTGTTCTTGATCAAGTACTTGTTCCCACAACTACATCAATTCTTCTTCAATATGTATTTTCCATCAAAGAACAGAAACTGAAAAGAGATGGATAAACCTTTACTTGAAAAGAACATGTTGGTGTGATTGTTGGTAGTCGTTTATTATTTTTCGAGTTTCACGTTCCTTGTAATATAACTTATGGTTACCTAAAGACCTTAGCAACGACACTAAGTTGTTAGTGAAAATATTTGTATTAACCTACTTTCTTCGTTGCTAGAATTTTCTGAACCAGTTCTTTGAACAATGACCTAGTTATATTAGGTTTTGGGTGGGCCATTTGCATGTTTGGTTGACTAAGAAAATGAATTGAAATTGAAATTAATTCCAGTTAAATCTTTCAATTGATGGAATTGGAATTCAGAATCCATCGACATTTCAAAAGAAAACCTCAGGAATGCTTATAATTTACATAATAACCTAGCCGTTTATAGCATTTGTTGGTAATAATCAACCGATCAGCAATAGATCTTAAGGATAAAGATTTCATATAAGATTTCATCCTAAGCTTTTTCAGTAGTTTGTCAATGACTTCAAATTTGTGACAGAATGTCTGTTTTAGATCATTGGAAACTGTGAAGATAAGATTTCATATGAGAGTTTTTGATAGGTTTTTTAGTAGTTGTCGGTTGAAAAATGTTACGACTACATTACAAAGTGATGATCATCTGAAAAGGTGCATTGTAAATACTCATGACAACTCTTTGGCTTTCACATTCTTCGTTTTTAATCTCTATGAGGTTGTAATGTTTATTGATCCTAGTGGCACTACAACATCTCCCTATCCCGACGATTTTTTTTTACCCTATAGCGACGACTTGTCGTCGGGATAGGTTATACCGACGACATGTTGTCGGTATAGATGTCGTCGGTATTGCCTCGTCCCAATAGGTCAAAGATGTCGTCGGTATAGGTCGACCTATGCCGACGACATGTCGTCGGCATATGGTTTAATTAAATAATTCAAAAAGAAATTCTATACCGACGATATGTCGTCGGTATAGCTTCTGGACTTATCCGGACGACAAGTCGTCGGGAAAGACCCAACCTATACCGACGACATGTCGTCGGTATAGGATATTTTCAATTTTTTTAAAAAAATTTGAAAATAACCTATACCGACGACATGTCGTCGGCATAGGTTTTTCTGTATTTTTATTAAATTTTCAAAATTTTCCAGAAATATTTAATTTCTAATTACCAAAACCTGCAAATCAGATAATTCAAACCATTCAAAAATTGAAATCCGAAACATATTGTTCGATACAAAAACCTGTTCGACACACAAATCAAATATTCAAACATAAAGTTGTCCGACACACAAACATAAAAATTGTTCAAACATTCAACAAATAACACCGACAACCAAGGCAAAGGCGCAGCAACTTCAAGCTAATTATCGTCGCTGCTAGTTCGGCGTTCCCACATTCGACGCATTTCATCCATTTGTCGTTGCATTTCAAGCATTTGTTGATTATGCACACGACGTTCTTCATCTCGTTGGGCTTCACGTTGTTGTTGATCTTGGACTTGTTGTTGAAGTTGAGTTACACGCTCATCCACTTCTTGCCAATGTGGTTGTGGGGGGGGGGGTACTGAACAAATCTGGTGTGGGATTACTCACCACACGACCGACACCCCGGATATGGCCACGCCTATGACCCAATGCACGCTCCATGCATGCAATCTCATCGACAGCAGACGAGTCACCACCAGACTCAGCAGAGGATCTTGTATACTCCTCTTGGATTCGGTCCTGCATTAAACAATGTAATAAACAATCACTTGACTATTTTACTAAAATTCGACAGCATAACTGCTGTAAAATGGATAACCAACCTGTTACACTATAAGTTATAAACGACCCAAATTCACAAATTCCAATCAACCAACACTAATAACAACAAATACTAATAATACTAGAAAAAATATTCAACAATTGGGCTCGAGTTGGATGTTCTAAGTCTATTAAAGCGTGTTTGAGTCATTTTGACCCGTTTAAAGTTACAGTTGGATGTTCTAAGTTTATTAAAGTGTGTTTGGGTCATTTTGACCCGTTTAAAGTTAAAGCTGGATATTTTAAGTCTCTAAAAGTGTGTTTGGGTCATTTTGACCCGTTTTAAGTTACAGTTGGATGTTCTAACAACAAAATCATTTGACTTACATAATCTGATGATGCATTCGTGTTGGCCCAACCGGTCCCTTCTTTATAATGGGTCGATTTAAACACATCAATTGGGCCGGTACCATGTGAAAAACAAAAAGAATATCACTAAGAATTAATAAGCATGTTTATATAATACTAACAATTGTATTTTCATACCTCCATGTGTCGGCGCTGGGCGTATGATTTGCTGCCATGGTAACTTGGGTAACGTTGTTTTGATCGGTTTTGTTTGTTCTTCGTCGAGCGATTTTTATAGCTCGCATCTAAAAACAGCTCATTAATCAAAGTCTCCCAAGTTACTTGATCAACATCTTCCGGTGGATTATTCATCGCCGCCTCCACATCATCGTATCCTCCATTCTCCATGAAGTGATTTTTCAACACGTTCTTGTGATCTTTATACGCCCTCTGACACTCGGCGGTGATTCCGAGTTCAACGCCTCGCCACTTATCAGTGTTTCTCTAGGATTCCAGATCAAAATAATCCTACAAATGGAAAGTAATTATAAATGTAATAGTTATGAAATTGTAAGTAATTATAAAACATCTATACTTACTATAAGAGTGGGATATACGGCCCGTTTCTTCTCAATTGGAACCTTAGCCCAATTAGGATAATATGACGGAACAACCTTTTCAACCTCCAACGAGATAGCACGGATAAAATACGTAGCGTTGGGACCCACAAACTTGTACCCCCCGGCATGAAGTTCTACATCAATGGGAAGAGACTTCCTCCCATTTTGCTCAAATTTCTTATACAATTTTAGGTTTTTGCCTTTAGATCGTCTTTTTTGGGAGGAACTACATACATTGACACATGACATTCAAAAGTTAGGCAATTATAAAGACATCTATTAAACAATAACAAGTAACTTACCACCAGATCCAGTCGCACAACCCGAGTCGAAGTGATACGGACCACCGTCTCCACCATCTCCACCGTGTGATTGCGCCATTGTTGCCATTTTTCCTACAACAAAAATTAGTAGTAAGCACAAATAATTATTAATTAACAAAGACAAATAGTACATTTTTAACATACATTCAATCAGAATCATCACTAAAATAACGTGTGTCAACAACATCATCATCATCTTCTTCATCGTCGTCATTTAGTTCGTCTTCATCATCTGAATTGTATGCATCTTCTTCATCTTCTTCTTCATCATTAATAAAATTTTCATCGAGATCAATCGAGGCAACATGACTTGGGTCACCACCCTCATTTAAAGTTGTACGCATAGGCAAGTAGCCTAAGTCGACAACCAAGTTACCAAAAAATGATTGAGTTTCCCGTGTAATAGATTGACTATCAACATGGGGAATTGGAGTTTGGTCACCACCTACGTGACTTGATTCACCACCTACGTGACTTGATTCACCACCTTCGCATCCGGTGTCGACAACCAAAGTATAATCATTTGATTGAGTGTCGTGCAATATATCTATCTCATTAACAACAGTAGGATGATCCCAAAGCTTCCGATGGTGAACGTCCTCAACAACCCTCCATTGGCCAGTGGTTCGAGAAGGATCTCGAAGATATAACACTTGTTTAGCCTGTGTGGCTAATATATATTGGACATCATCATACCATTCTTTGCCAACATACCAATCACGGCCAATGTCAATTATAGTAGTATTGTTTTGCTTAATTAATCTTTTACCTCTCGTGTCGAACCCTTTTCAACGAAATAGTACAACCGAGTAACCATCTATGTAGTTCAACTCTATGATCTCTTCTAGTTGACCATAAAATGGAGTATCGTCTTCTCCTATTGTAACCACACCACTGTTCTGAGTAGTGCGTCGGGAATCACGATTTTGTACCACAAATCTAACACCATTGACTATGCAAGCAGTGTAAGAAGATGCGTACAAGGGACCATATGCCAATGCCCTTAATTCTTTGTTATCAGGTGTAGAAGATGAAGATGAAAATACATTTGCTTCATATTTTAACCATGAAGAAAAATCGGTTTGCATATTGCGTTCAGGAAATTTAGATTCAAATTCACTGGTAGATGGACAAAACAAAACTTAAATTAGTAGAATTAAATGAAAATATAATAATAGTTTATCACGGGTAGATGGACAAAAACACTTACGATTTGTAGGCTTTGATTTCATCGCAGTTGTTCAACACAAACCATTGTAATGATTTGTTGGCATGTTCAGAGAGCGCCTTGATTTTCTTTTTCGATATTGGTCGACATTGTGAAGAAAACACTTGAAACTGCCTTTTGGGAAAGCCAGCATCTGCATTTCTATCTGGTCGGTTAAATTTGGTCTGCATACCGTCCAGATACATAGAGCAGAATGTCCAGGCTTCATCTGCAACATAACCCTCCGCAATTGAGCCTTCGGGTTTGGCTTTGTTTCTAACATATGCTTTGAGCTTTTTCTTGTATCTTTCAAAAGGATATATCCATCTCATATACACAGGGACACCAAGAATAGCTTCTTCAGGTAAATGAAGAATGAGATGAACCATTATGTCAAAAAATGTTGGAGGATATATCATTTCCAAATTGTATAATATCTTAACAACTTCCTCATTTGCTTCATACATGTCTTTCACATCTACTGATCATGCACAAATTTTTTGAAAGAATGTGCAAACGTCATTGATTGTTGTTGAAACATTTTTGTGCAGACCCGATCGTACCCCTATTGGCAGCAATCGTTGCATGAGGATGTGATAATCATGGGACTTTAACCCAATTATATTTGAATTATTGGGAAGTACCTTATTTTTGAAATTCGATCCAAATCCATCAGGCAGTCTCACTCCTCGAATAAACTGACAAAAGCGTTCTCGATCATTGGGTGTGAAAGAGTAAGGAGCTTGTGGTTGGTACAGCTTGTTGTTTTTTTGTGTTAGCCATAGGTTATGTCGAATACCCATATTTTCTAAGTCTTTGTGGGCTTTGTGTGTGTCTTTTGATTTATCGTTCATCAACAAAGTACCCAATAAACTCTTACACACATTTTTCTCCACGTGCATAACATCAAGATTGTGTTTTAAAAGCAGAGAAGACCAATAATCGAGCTCAAAGAAGATACTTCGTTTAGTCCAATTCAACTCTGATGTTAGGCGTTTTCTTTTTACCCCTCCATACATTGGATGTTTCCCCGGAACACGATCTGGGAGATTTTTTAGTTGTTCTAATATTTGAGCATTAGTCAATCGTCGGGGAGGATGTTTTGTCTCTTTCTTGCCATCAAATGACAGATCGTTCCTCCATTTATGCTTTCTAGGCAAAAATCTTCTGTGTCCAACAAAAGCTATCTTATTCGTTATAGCGCACGAAGGTGTGTCAACGTTACACGTAGGGCATGCTTTATAACCTTGACCACTCCATCCAGACAAGCTACTACAAGCAGGATAATCGTTGATAGTCCATAACAGTGCAGCATGCATCCTAAATACAGTTTTGGTTGATGCATCTCTCACCTGGACTCCTTCAGCCCACAACATTTTCAACTCATCAACCAACGGCCTTAAGTATACATCAATGTCCTTACTAGGTGATTTAGGCCCGGGAATTAGCAAGGTTAACATGAAAGAAGACTCTTTCATACATAACCACGGTGGTGTATTATATGTTGTTAACACTACCAGCCACATACTGTAAGTTTGACTCATGTTACTGAACGGATTAAAACCATCGGCAGCCAAACCTAAGCGGACATTCCTTGATTCTTTAGCAAAATCCGGATATCTCTCATCAAAATCTTGCCATGCCTTCCCATCAACCGGATGTCGCATCATACCATCTGTTGAGCGTCCAGTATTATGCCAGATCATTTCTTTTGCTGTTAATCTTGAACTATACCTTCGTTGAAGCCGTGAAGTTAAAGGAAAGTAGCGCAACACTTTATGTGGTACTTTCTTCCCCTTTGTGTTTTTATCAACCCATCTACTCTCATCACAAACCGGACAATTTTGAATTGATTCATTCTCCTTCCAAAACAGTGCACAATCATTAATGCAAGCATGGATAGACTGATATCCTAACCCAATCTTACGCAGTTTCTTCTTAGCTTCATAGTGTGACCCTGGAACGTGATTTTCCTTCGGCATTGCAATTTGTAGAAGCTCTAACAGTTGGTCAAACGAACTATTCATCCATTTGTTGATAACTTTGATATGCATCAATTTGGCTATGAAGTTTAGGGAAGACATTTGACTACAACCGGGGTATAACTCCTTATTTAGCTCCTCAAACAACTCATCAAACTCTGGGTCTAAACCAGTTCCATCTTCATCTATATTATCATCGTTTGTATTTTGCCCAGCCATCACATCATCTATGACATCAAACATCTCATTATTTGTTGTTGTAGTTATTGGAGGAGTTGATGTTGTTCTTGGGGCAAAAAGTGATGCTATCTCCGCCACACGAGGATGTTGTTCACCATGATAAATCCAATTCTGATATGATTGTAGAAACCCACGGTCATGTATGTGGCCATATATCGTGTTCAAATCCTGTCGACACGCATTACAACAACTTCTACACGAACGCTCTACCTCGACCGTCGACATGGTTCTTGGCCGTCTCTATAATGTTGCGAAGACCGCTTAAGAAAGCCGGAGAATTCCGATTTCCCAGTGTAACCCAGCTTTTATCAATTGCCATATCTAGTGTCATATCTATTGTGTTATAAGCATACACATATACTTGCATGTAATAAATGATATAAACGAATGTATGTGATTTGATCGGTACTCTAAGGCGGTGGATCCTAACCCACTTTTTGAACATTCTATCTCATATGTATACATTTTAACGAGTTGACTATTTAAGAAAAAATCAGCAGCATTTCACCTTAACTCCCCAAGTATGCAGATAAACCGCAAAATCGAAGGAGTAAGGAGAAATATCTACCAATTTTTTCTTAAATGTCAACCCGTTAAAATATATACATATCCTAAATAAGATAGAATATTCAAAAAGCAGTCCCAAAGGGACAATCCAAAATTTATCTCTATCAGATAAATTTCGGACGGGTATATATTCTAAAGATTTATCCTAAATAAACATACTAGTGTACACAACATGAGACGTACATAAAGGTATAAAAGTCGGGATGCGTACCTTAAAAAAATTCAATGAAACACAAATAAGATGTTATTCACACCTCTCCAACCGCAATGAGTTCCGAACTTGCAACAAAATTAAATAAAGTTACATATACATACAAAGATATATACATACATTCACAATTACATAAATACATACACAATTATATACATACAAATCATACAATTACATAATCATACATACGAACATACATACAAATATACATACATATTATGTACAAACACACATAAATAAATGCCCAAATTCTAAAATTACATATACAAACACAATTACATACATAAAAATACATACATACACGTATATACATACATAGCCTTTACAAACATATATAAACAAAATACCCAAATTCTCAAATTACATACATAAACACAATTCCATACATAAACATAAACATAATACAAATACATACAAATACACATACATACATGTATATACATACATGTATATACATACATGTATATACATACATAGCCTTTACAAACATACATAAACAAATACCCAAATTCCTAAATTACATACATAAACACAATTCCATACATAAACATAATACAAATACATACAAACACACATACACATATATACATACATATTATATACAAACATACATATATAAATGCCTAAATTCTTCTATAAATGCCCAAATTCCCAAATTTCATCTAAACTTAATTTCACATCTAAACTTAATTTCATCATAAAATTACATAAATATTTATAAAATCATACATCTAAACCATATATACATACATACAAATAAACACAAACATATACATACAAACATACATCTAAACATAATTTGTAGAAAAACATACATCTAAACCAAATTTGTAGAAAAATTACTAACCAAGTTTGCAAATTAGCTTCCTCTAAGCTTGAAATCCTTAAAAAATGGTTAAATATTCAAACACCTAACAAAAACCAAAGAAATTAAGCAAAAAACACCAAAATGTTGATTTTCTTGTTAAGATTGAACAATATATGTTAACTCACCTCAAAACCGAAGAGATTGGTGAATATTGCTCCATAAAATACCCAAAAACACGAAAAATCGCCGGAGAGAGAGATGGAGGCGTTTTGGGGGTTTTTTTTTGGGCGAAATGGGAATCAGAAGGCTGTATTCTGTGTTAATTCGCGCTAAGACCTATACCGACGACATGTCGTCGGTATAGGCTCAAAAGTCGGCGCTGTAGGTTGCCTGTACCGACGACATGTCGTCGGTATAGGCTATTTTATAATTTTTTTAATTAAACAAAAAAAAAAATTTGACCGACGAAAACATTATTATATTAAAAAACAAAAATAAAATCAAAATAATCCTATACCGACGATCGGTATAGGTTTTCCCCAATAATTCATTGGGCACCATTTTTTCCCCCCATCTGGCTCAACCCTGTACCGACGACATGTCATCGGTATAGGGTGTCCCTGTCAAAATTTTGGTTTTGACCTATACCGACGACGTGTCGTCGGTATAGGCGGCGTCGGCACATGGTCTTTTTCTTGTAGTGTGGTTGTTGAAACCGATGGTCTTGGAAGTAAAATTTGACAAATGTGGTGTCGAATCCTTCACTTATGCTAATGTGTTTGCAACTACTTTTGTTAGTATTGGTGGTCTTGAAATTAAATTTGACCATATGTATCCCGCATGAGGTCGAGAATGTAGGTCGATTTCTCACATGTGGTCATGGATCCTTAATCTGTGTTTGACCATGTTTAACCTGATGTGCCATTTTGATTCTTGGTTGTAGATATTGATTATGCCGTCTTCCATACATACAGAATGGATGTATAGATAGAATGACATCCTCGGTTTCCTTAGCAATGTATTTGTCAATGGAGTTGATGTTTTGGGATTTTGCCTATTCCAATGAAGGGCATGTTGAAAAGAAAAACAAACAGCTTGCGATAGCAGTGTTTTGAATTATTAGATCCCTTGTTTCAAATGTCGAAATTTGCACCATTTACAAAGGGAGGACGTGAGGTTTCACTTGTTTAACCATGGTTTATGCGTAGTTACATAACGTGGTGGTACCATAGTGAAAACGTTGACTGTAATGTCAAACCTTTGATCCAATAAAAGATGATGATGACGAATGCAATCAAATAACAATGGATAACATGTTATATGATATGAAGACATGGACAAGAAGATCCTCATCCGTCAGTGAATATATTTTATTGACATGTTAAAAGATGCTAGAGTCTGTGGGTATGAGTATCACTTAACCAATTTCCTGGTTTCAAATCTCTATCGTTACATAATTTAAATATGACTATTTTAATATGTCATACATAACTATAATATATATGTGGAACTCAATAATTTTTTTAGATAGTTGACCAAATATATATTTCATAATATAATTGCCATACCTTTAATTAGTGATTATTTTTCGATATGTCAATATGGACAAAAAGTACAATTCACCTGGCTCATTAATTTTCAACAACTTGAATGGTACAGTCGTGTGCCTCTTTACTTAAAGGCTTCATTTGGGATGCCTAATATTTAGTTTTCTAACAATGAAATAAACAATACACAATAATAGCCAGAGACCAAGATATATAAGTACGTACAATGGGGTAGCTAAAAGTACGCATATAGGTTAGGTATATTATGCTTATGAGCCTACAAAAATATGATTTGAATGAAGATAAAGAGTGGTGGTGGTAGTATATTATAACCAGCCATGTTTGACGCCTGCTTCAGTAACAGATTCACTAATATCTTTTCGTATTACGTTTCCTTGTTGCTTTTACTTCTTTTTTCACCGTTTCTGTATGCTTGGCATCTCGTCCACACCATCCTTTCATGTTTCCGATGTAAGGAAAACATGGCCGGAAAAGTGGTCTTGATAACCGGTGCTTCATCTGGACTTGGAGAGGTATGTATAACTTTCTTATCGTTTACTAAAACAAAAAAAAAATGAAATAACAAGTTCTTTAATTTGCTTTATAAAATGGCAGCTTATGGCATATGAATATGCAAAACTAGGCGCGTATTTAGCGATTATCGCCACACGAAAATCAGAGAGTCGACTCAAGCAAGTCGCAGAGAGAGCTCGTGAGCTTGGCTCTCCTGATGTTCTTTTCATGTTTGCTGACGTTTCAAAGATTGACGAGTGTAGGATGTTTGTGGATGAGACCATTCAACGTTTTGGTCGTTGTGGGTAACCTAATTAACTACTTTTTTCACCCTAGCTAACTTTGTATCATGAATGTTATCAATTGCTTCGCAGTGGATCATCTGGTTTGTAATGCGGGAATCGGACCCCTTAATTCTATCAACAATGATGTCACAAAGTTCGTGCCAGTTATGGTAAGATCAAACCAAATTATGATTTTCATTTTGCATGTCATTTTTTTCTCATTTACATAATTTAATAAATATAAAGATTATGTAAATAATTAAAATGTAACAAGGATTAAAATGAAAATAGTATATGCAAAGGAAAGAAAATAGGAAATATGAAAACTATTAATGACAAAAAAAAAGTACAACTATTATTTATTCTCATTCTACTATTGTCAATTTGTCACGTTCTGTTTTTATTTATTATTTTTTTTTCATTTTTACCGAAAAAGACTTCAAAACTGAATACCTAATTAAAGACGTAAATAAATTACCTATATCTTTACATTTCACATGGGTAGAATGAGCTAATTATAATATTTTTACATATTAGTTATGAAAAATACGAAGAAATGTGTCAGGATAAATTAATTACTTTTTCTATTCATAAAAAGTTTAGAGGTAATTATAAGTTTCGGAATTTTTATATATAATGCGTCACGGTAATATAATTTTAAAAATTTGAGAAAGTTGTTCAAAACTGCATACCTAATTAATTAAAGACCTAAAAAAATTACCTACGTCTTCTTGTTTTTCACATGCGCGTAGAATTAGCTAAATGTCAAAGTTTTTGGTATACATACTTTTAAGTTTCTATAATACCAGAAAGTATTGAACATTTTTTTAATGAGCAATTGCAAGGAAATGTATATGATGAATATATTACTTTTAGTCATTAATAAAAGTAAAGAAAATTGTTCAAAACTATCTACTTAATTACAAACAAATAAACAAATATACCTAGTAAAATCTCACTTATAACAAAGTTATTTTTAAGATTAGAGAAAGGTGGGATAAAGACAAACATTTTCTCTATCAGAGAAGATAGAGAGACTTTTGCAAGTAAACCCAAGCTCCAAAATTTTTTTCATGTACGGTTTATAGAGTTGTATAAATATTCAGGTAATAAAAATGTTATGAGTAGAGTTAGAGCAACAATGATTCATCAGTGTTAATAATGATAGTAATAAAGTGTAGCTAGCATAAAATGACGAGTGGTGAGTAAACTATAGTAGCAACAAGCACTAACCACCTTGACCATACCTATTCCCGCTCCTGAAGAAAGTCTATGATCCAAGTAAAACGTTAAGGCACAACTAAGGTTAAGGCTAAGAAAAAGCTAAATCTAAGGCAAAGTTAATGTTAGGGCTAATGCCCCTAATACTCCATAACCTTAATCCAACGTCTTCAATTACTCTTATCCCTAATCATGTTCTCAAAGTGGTGTAAATCTATTAAATCCTTCATAATCCTCTCATCTCTTGACAGTTTGAGTCTGTCTCTCCCCCTCCTCCCTTCCACCGTGAGGGTTTCAACGGTTATCACTAGTACAGTCATGTGCCTCCTCTTCACATGTCCAAACTATCTCAGTCTACCATCTTTTATCTTACCCGAGATACAGGTAACCCTCAGTTTCTCTCGAAAAACTTCATCTCTTATACGATCCATCCTTGCGAGCTCACACATCCATTTCAGCATACTCATCTATGATGCATCCAACTTTCACGTTTGTGTCTTCTTGACAGCCCAAACAATCGATTCAATATAACATAATCGATCGAACTGCAACCCTATAAACTTTACCATTTAATCTTGTTGGGAACCGTTTGTCACATAAAACTCATTTGGCTACACACTGTCTATGTCCCTGTCACCTTGCACAAACGAACCTAAATACTAGAAATTGTTTGTTTGCGGGGATACTAGGCTTTCAATACTAATTTGAGTGTCATGTTCATTTTTATCCCATTAAAATTACAGTAAAGGTACTTGGTTTTAGTACGACTTATCTTTAAACATTTGCGCTTTAAGGCCGCTCGCCACTTCTCTAACCTCTCATTGAGGCTTGATTTAGTCTCTGTTATTAACACAATGTCATCTGTGAATAACATGTACTACGAGATTGCCTCTTGGATCGATTTGGACAACTCATCCAAGACTACCGCAAAAGAAAAAAAAGGAAAAAATGGGTTCACCGTGGATGCATGCTTGGTGCAGGCCCACCTCCACGAGGAAGAAATATGTATCCCCTTCTAGCCATACGAACACTTGTTTTTGTCCATCATACATATCCTTAATTACCTTTATATATCTTCTAGGAATCATTCTTCCCTAAAGGCTATCCCAAATCGCTCGGTAGAGTATGTTGTCATAAGTTTTTTCTAGGTGAGTGAACACCATATTCAAATCATGCTTCTTATGTATACCTGATTAAAGACTAAAAAATATAACCTATATATGCTCATATATATTTTTCACATGTATAGAATCAACTAAATGTCAAAGTTTGTTATGCATATATTTTTAGTTTTACATGTTTACATGAAAAAATTCTAAAAAAGATAGTATTTGTGTTGTGGGTTTTCAAATGCAGGACATAAACTTTTGGGGATCGGTCTATCCAACTCATTTTGCGATTCCACACCTCATGAAAACCAAAGGAAAGATAATCGTCAATGCCTCATTATCTGGTGTGTTGAGCCCACCAGGAAGTGGCTTCTACAGTGTAAAGAACCCAATTCAATCCACTTAATTCCTTTTGTGTCCTTTTTCTTATTCAGCCATAATATATATACCTTATGGTACCAAATGTCTATCAGGCAAGTAAAGGTGCAGTGATCAGCTTCTTTGAGACTCTTAGATTTGAAGTTTACCCAACAATAACAATAACAATCTTGACGCTCGGGTTCATACAAACGAAGTTCATAACAGCCAAATATTCTTGCAACGACATTGGTCCACATTTGAAAAAAGTAAGTAATATTGGTTCATTTCGATCTATTACTGTTTGTAAAACTTATACTTTTTACAGGATTTGAGAGATGCAGTCCCAACAATGGAGGCGGAACCATGTGTGAAAGCCGTTGTTGATGGTATACGCAAAGGTGCAACGTCCATTACAGAACCAAGGTTCTTTAACACTCTAATATTGATCAAGCTCATTTTCCCGCGACTGCACTATATGTTCTTCAATAGTTTTTCTCCTTTAGTAGAAAACTGAAAAGGGATGGATAATTAAACTTTAATTTGTTTGGAAAAATATGTTGTTGTAATTGTTTGATATTGGAGTCTGATTCAAATCTTAACTCAACGTTCATTATTATGTGAGTTTCATGTTTCTTGCAATATATTGTATCTTGTGTGATTTTGTCCTTCTTAATTACATACCCATGTATTACATGTGATTGTTTAATAGAAAAATAAAAGTAAAATAATATGTAAACAAATTTAAAATAATGTGTAAAATAAAAAATAAAATTCTTTGTTTCCTTAATTAAGTAATAATTAGAATTCAAGTTTATATTATTTTTTATGAAAAATAAAAACATTAAGATAATTAAATTTTAAAATTCAGACTTATTTAAAATAGAAAAAATTAAAAGATTTTAATAAGAAAAAATATGATGATGACACATGACATTTGTTAAAATTATTTATTAGCATAAAGATTATTATCAAACTTGAAGATTATTATCAAACTTGATTTGTTGGAGTGAGTTACCAAAATACATTGGCAAAGACACTAATTTGATTAATTGTCAAATTAAAGTAATATTGATATCAACCTACTTTCTTTGTTGCTAGTATTTAGTCAACCGTTTTATGATTTGGGATCATGTAGCACACAAATCTTTCTAATTAAAAGATTATCTGACAACTTTTTAAATATATATATATCATATGACATGTAACAAGAGAATTTTTAAAATCCGTATTATAATAAAAAAAAAAACTAAATTTTTGTGTCAATTGTCAACACCATATTCATCCTTACATCAATTTTCCTCCCAAAATCACATTTACATCCTCCATCCAATATTTTCATATTTAACTCATTTTTTTAAAAGATTACATAAATAAATATTTTACCAAATCAATTTCAACATTATAACCATTGACTCACATATTTTTTTAAAAATTTATCATCAAAAGTAAATATTTAAAAAAACAAGAAAAAAAATAAGATATTAAAAAAAACGAGTTTTTAAAGTTTATTATCTAAAAGCGAGTTTTTAAAATTTTATCAATAAAAAGCAAAAAATTTAGTTTTACATATAAAATTTGAAAATACTACTTTTGTATTTTAAATAAATATGTGTTATAATAAAGTTTGCTGATATTTAATTAGTAGTTTTTTAATTATATCAAATTTGTATAAAAAAAGTGTTAAGATATTTATCAATATAATCTTAACGTTTCACCTCGTGTGTTAGACGGGGTTTAAAACTACTTATGTAATGAAAAGATAACTGATAATGTTTCTCACAAATGGCATGCAGCTTTGATCCATTACATTTACAATTGGGTCGAAGCTATTTAATAATTCTATGACGTTTTTCTAAGCTTTAGTATGGGATAAATACTTAATCTGGTTAAGGAATCTTGATGACCCGTATAAAGAGGCTAGACATAAAAAAACTAAGAGGTTGATCATTGAACTTTTTTCAGAGTTGGAGTCTCTAATGGAATCAGAGACACCCCTTGACTATATATATGAATAATTGACATCATACTCCAGAGTCTATCGTCAAGAGAGAGATGATATCGTCAAGAGAGGTGTGCTAAAACTGAATTGAAATACAATAACTAGCTTCTCCGCAAACATGTTTATATTAAATCATGAGACATGTTCATCACAAAAGATGTGCTAAAACCTACTATATTTGAGAAAGATTTGTTGGGATTAAAGACGATCACACACGAACACACAAACACGAAAACAGTAATGAACACGGGGTTTAAAGTGGTTCGGTCTAAACTCACCTACGTCCACGGGTAGCAACTAGGATATTCTTTATTAGAGGCGACACAAATTACAAGTACAAAACATTGTATTTATAGAGACTAAACTAGGGTTAGGAAACTTAATCCCCAAGTAAACTAATTAGGGCCCAAAACCAATTAGGCTTAGCAACCGGGCTAGGGTCGGCTGCCCTTAACCTGTGCCTGCCCTAAAAGGCCTACGAACCCAACAATCTTCCACTCGGAGGCCTTGAATGCTTTCGTCTGCTCTCTCAAATGTACTTCTGTAATCTGTCAACGGAACTTCATGCTCCTCCTAGTTACCACCACCTTCTCATCAATTAACCTGAAGGCCCGTTAAAGCTACCCTAAGCTTCAACTCATCAGTCACAACTAGTGCCTGCTCCCACTGTAACGAACCTGTTACACTGCTGGCATCTGAAACATCCTGAGAACTCACACTCTCCATCATAAGCAAGTAATCCACTGGAGAGACTTTTCCAGTCGGAATGCTGGTCTTCTTAACCCATTGTAGCACTGGAGCTGTAACTGAAACATGACCTGTGCTCCCACTGTCACGATGCCCTCTACCTGGTTTAACCTTCCGAACTCGTTCATCCTGAATCTTCACTTTGACTCTAGGTTGCTCACTTGCAAAGCAAACCCTCTTCTGCCCATGAGATTCTGTGAACCGGATTTTGTTTTCTTTCTGAACCGGGATAATCTCTCCCTCAGACGGTATACTGACCATATAAAGCGAACCCCTCTTTCTTCCTCGGGCCATGACAAGATTACCTTTAACCACTTTCCACTGACCGTTCCTAAACTTAACTTCGTGTCCTTGTTCATCCAACTGTCCGACAGAAATTAACCTTTTCTTCAAATTTGGAATTACCCTGACATCTTTCAAAGTCCATGAACCGGTTGAAGTTTTCAAATCTATGTCACCCATGCCCGTAACCTCAAGAACATCATCGTTCGCCAGTCTTACCTTCCCAAAATCCCCTTCTTTCAGAATCTGCAATGCTTCACTGCTGTGGGTAGCATGGAATGAAGCACCAGAATCCATCACCCATGAATCTATAGCATCCTCTACGCAACAAACCAGTGCGTCCTCTACTACAAGCTGTTTCACCTCGTTTTTATCATCCTCTTTCTTAACACCCGGACACTGATTTCTAAAGTGTCCTTGTTCCTTACAGTTCCAACAAGTTATATCATTACGAGTCCTAGACTGACTCCTCCTCTTGCTCCCACTACTTCTGTTATTCTTTCTTCCTCTGCCAACATTCAATAATTCACTTGATGATTCACCAGAACTTCTCTTTCTGACGTCCTCGCTCAGAATAAGATCACGAATCCCCTCAAAAGTAAATCCGTTGGTACCTCCTGAACTGGAAATTGCTGTAACAGTTCCGGACCAACTGTATGGAAAAGAAGATAACAACAGCAAAGCTTGAACTTCATCTTCGAATTTGATACCCACTGACGCAAGTCTGGCCAAAATCGAATTTAACTTGTTTATGTTTTCTGTAACTGAACTTCCTTCTCTCATCCTTGTATTCACCAGCTCTCGAATCAGAAAAACCTTATTAGCAGCCGAAGGTTTCTCGTACATTTTAGATAGGGCTAACATCATTCCACAGGCTGTGGTTTCCTTCATGATGTTGAATGCCACATTCTTTGACAACTCCAATGTAATAGCTGCCCTAGCTTTTCTGTCTTTTGATTCCCAATCTGCTGGATCCACCTTTTCTGGTCTAACCCCTGATAACACAACATCTAGATCTTTCTGAACCAGTAATGCCTCAGTCTGCATTTTTCACCAGCTAAAATCCACACCGTTAAACTTTTCAATCTGCACCTTCCTTTCTTCTGCTATGATAAACACAATGACACGACTAAAAGAAACTGAATCGAATAAACAAAACCAGAACTGAAATAAACTTGAAACAATAGCACCTGATTAACGATCACTGGTCTATGGTCTCGTTTCTCTGATCTTCACAAACGGCTTTCTGAAACACGCTGGTCAAACTGATCTACACGCAACCCAAAAAAAAAAGTCAAAAACAAAACAGCAAAACTGCTGTTTGACTTTCTGTTGACTGGTCAACGTTGACCAGAGTTGACCCGCACGGTCAACAGCAACTTCCGGGGCAGATCTGCGTTTTTACTTTTTGTGGTACTGTAGCGGCGGCGACACTGTAGCGGCGATACTGTTCATGCGCCACTGTAGCGGCGGATTTACTATTCGTGCGCGGGTACTGTAGCGACGGCGGTACTGAAGCGGCGAAACCCTAATCTGGCGGCGGCAAACAGTCAACGGTTCGTGTGATCTGATCTCGAGCCAAAGCTCTGATACCAGTTGTTGGGATTAAAGACGATCACACACGAACACACAAACACGAAAGCAGTAATGAACACGGGGTTTAACGTGGTTCGGTCTAAACTGACCTACGTCCACGGGTGGCAACTAGGATATTCTTTATTAGAGGCGACACAAATTACAAGTACAAAACATTGTATTTATAGAGACTAAACTAGGGTTAGGAAACTTAATCCCTAGGTAAACCCAATTAGGGCCCAAAACCAATTAGGCTTAGCAACCGGGCTAGGGCCGGCTGCCCTTAACCTGTGCCTGCCCTAAAAGGCCTACGAACCCAACAAGATTGTCACGAGATATGTAGTAAAACCGAGTCCAAAACAAGATATCGTCACAAGAGATATACTAATTTCTAGATTTTGTATTAGTTTCCATATTTTTTTAATTATATTCTAGATTTTGTATTAATTTCCAAATTTTGTACTAACTTTCCAGAATATATAAATAAACTATTTAATTTTTAATTGAAATTACATTACCGAATATCTAAAACATACCGTCGGTAATAAGGTAAGCTTCATTTGAGAAGACATGCCATCCACAAGATAAGACATGTCGATAATCCATTGCTAAAGTTATTCGTCAGTTAATCCCTCAGTAGGAAGGATCTCTCGGTTCTCCGTCAGAAATCAAATTACCCACGCCCATATTATCGACGGAATCTCGTCGGTAACGACTTTCATCGACGGGTCAGTAGTTTAGTAGTGAATGTTCACAAGTTTGTGCATGCCATACCCGCGTGTTTAGTGACATGGATTTTCAACCAATATGGCTACATGTTGGCTTATGTTCACGCGTCTAATCGTCCTCACATGTTCGCGTATTTGTGTTTGTGCGTGTTCACAAAATGTATATAGCGAACTTGTGGTGGATGGTGATCATATCGCTCGTTTTAAGTACAAAATCATTACAATAAACTCATTATAGATACTTCCATTATTTTCTCTAAAAAGAAATAGGGTTCAAGTTAGCCACCTTCGTAATCTTGTCCCCGGGCCAGAAAAGATGGGTCTACGAACAACACTTTATTGTGCCCAGGGGCGGATGTAGTGAAGCGAGGGGGGGTGCACAGGAACCCCCCGAGTTTTGAAATTTTAGTGTAACGGTAGGTAAAAAAACTAGGGTGAACCCCCTAAAATATTATAGGGTGAACCCCCTTACGACGGCGCCCACTGCTGCTCGCTTGATCCGGTTGTGAAGCTATAAAACTAAGAACTCTTTCTTGAACTAAATGTGTGTTTTTGAGCATTCATATGATTAGAGGTAAAAAATTGATAGAAACAAATGAGTAGATGACTCTTAAATACAAATTAGTTGATTTTGTGAACATTTGAAGCATAATTTTCATGTTTTTTTCTTTGCTTTAGGCCTCCAAAAATGGTTGAGCCGCCCCTGCCCGACCCGACCCGACCCGACCAATCGAACCGAACCGAAAATTTTTATGTCCGGCCCTATGAAATTGGATCATCTAAAAACAGTGAACCCCCTGAAAAAAATTCCTGGATCCGCCCCTGATTGTGCCATGTGTATATGAGTTATATAGGAGCTGACAAACATAGTCCATAATGGTAGTTAACTTATCATATCATTCATGTCGTCTAAATCTTTCCATACACAAACCAACAAAGATGACACTTGAGTTTACATATCAAATTAGTATCACCGATCAATTTTCTTTCACGTTCAAGGCCCATCTAAATCATCCCTATTTTCATTTTATTTTGCTTTTCCTATGTCATGATGAACTCACAAGTTTTATTCATGAAAATAGTTTTTTTCTTTCTAAATACCCGACAGGTGAGTTTACACACCTTATTGTAAACCCGAAAGAGCAAACACTGACCAAAAGATCACTACTAGAAAACATGTATTTTTTGCTCAAAAGTTTTCGACAAGTTACCAATAAAAGAAATTTCCCACAAGTCAGCGACAATTTTCCTACAAAACAAAAACAAAAAAGTAACCATAAGATTTCCTACAATTCTCCGACAAATTTACTAAACAAGTTAACTTATTTATTTAATATAATCGTCGGAATATTGTTGAAATTAACGACGAAAGACTTTTGTCGCTAATTCGTCGGAAAATTAGTCGGGACTTTGTCGGATAAAAACATTTCGTACGGGGGGTTTTCCATCAAACACTTTTTGTCGAAACCTGTCGCTAACGTCAAATTCCGATAAATATTTCACTAAATATGCTATCCTAAATTTTTTAGTTTTTTGATAATGGATTATCAGGCATGGCAAATCAATATAATGTGCAAGTCAAGATAACAAGTATAGAAAAATGAGTTAATATATGTTATATTTTATTTTTAGGGTTTATATATACATATTTTTTCTTTGAATTCCCTTGTATACTTCAAGTCAAATATGTGGTTAAGTATTCATATAATTTTTTAAAACTAATTTTGCTAAAATGTTTTTAACAAAGTTACATTAATAGGGCCATGTGAACACGACACAATACCAACATAGTGAACAAGTGGGAGGGCAGGTGCCAATGAATCAGAGTAAACAAAGAGAAGAGATAAACACACCACTCTAATCCATTTCTGACCGGAATCTTTCCCTTAAGAAAGTGTCACTAAATGTCAAAACCTTGTATCCTAGCTAGTTTTCTGTTTACTTTCTGAAAAAGAAGGATGATATAAATATCTTCTAGATCAGCAATTAATAGAACTAATGTCTAATCAACTCTTGTGTAATCAATTACTTGATGGTTATATGATGATAGAAGAAATAAGGTAATCAATTAGTCATGTATGCTATCAGATTCATAGCCAAACGAGTCGACAGACGTCGAATCATTTTCGTTCTTCTGAATCTTTTTGGACATAAATAATCATACAGATTGGTGGGACAATGCTTATTGTGACCATTAACTAAACCATTACAAGCAACAACCAACACTTGTTCCCACTTGCTTGGATGGGAAAGGGATTAAAGCAATAGGCATTTCATGTAGCAGTAGACACACCTAAACCGGCATGAAGTAAATTTATTGAAAAAGGCCTATATTCTATGTTTTTTTAGTATATAACACTATCCAATTGTAAGTAGAGGATAAAATGTTGACGATCCAATAGTTGACACACTCGTAAAAGAGGTTAAAAAGGTCCAACTTAAAACGTGCACAACTTTTCATTCATTGGAGTTATAGGGCGTAAAATATAGACGAAAATGAGAAATTATAATGAAACATTAAAAAGTAGGTAAGTGTGTAGTGCACTAAACAACAAGGTCCGGAGGCAACGCCCCTAGTTAGCAGGGACCTAGGCGCGGCAACCCCTAGTGGGGTCTAAGGGGCAACACCCTGGCTGGGGTTAAGTTGCCATGTCAGCTTAGAATTTTTATTTTTCATGTTTTGTTATGCATTGAAAACTGATTTTGGAAGTGAAATTGCTAAAAAAATCTCTTAAAATTGATCTTTGGAAATGATTGAAGATCAGTAGAAATTTTGGTCATCCGAACTAAACTTAGTCATCCGGACCAGATTGGTCATCTGGATCAGATTATTCATCTAGGCCAAATTGAAGTAGCAGTTAAAGAAACTTCTAAACGGTTGACGGTCGTGGCGGTTTTCAACAAACAATCATGACGTTCCATTGCATCGGTTCACCCCTATAAATAGAAGTCAATTTGGTCAGTTTTATAGACGAAAATCCTAACAGATTTCATCCAACTGAATATTTGTATATACCAACGAAATAATTAAATCTGAAAGCGATCACACGATTATCAGAGAATCCAAGTCATACACGAATTCCATTTCCCACACTGCCAAATTTAGTTTTTCGATCCTATATAAAAAGTGTCTTTTAACACTAGAAATCACAAAATTCTTAAAGAGCATCTTTTTATCCTTTGTGCTTTCGCTCTACGTTAAAATGAATGTCAATTTAAAAAATTTCACATTGCAAACTATAACATGTGGGCAGATAAAATGAATGGTCAATTTAAGTTGATGTTAGATCAAAACATAAATGTATGTAATGGTATACCAAAACAAAATCATGTGTCACATCTCAATCATATTCAGCATCAGGTAAATAGGTATGAATAATAAACAGAAAAAATGAACTAAATATTGCATGGTTAAATCTCATGGCACATGGCAAATGTATGCAAACATGAAACAGCTTGTTGGCCCAGAGATTATTGACCAATGGGCCAATAATTTGATCTTTACACAAGTATACAACCAAATCTTTGTTATTTTATTTATGTTTCTATTCACCAGCAACTAAATTGACCCCCAACACAACATATTAACATAAGAAACCTATTTTTCTTCTTCATTCTTGTCAGAGATTGAGTAACAACTACAAAAGATGAAGGTAAGTTCTAACTTTGTTGAATTTCATCAATACAATGTACCCCTTTTGTGACTGATTCTTGCATGTTTACACAACAGTTGCTAGATTGGATGCACCGAAAGTTTCGAAATGGAGAGACGTTGAAAGAATTTTCGACAGGTACGGCATGAAATGATGATGAACATATATGTTTTTCTGTTACATGTTTCTTTATTTAGGAGTTGTTTGATAGCCTCTTAATGATTCCATTAAAAGGCTATCTCTGAATCGGTCAGAGGTAGGATGTGTTTGTTTCAGATTTTGTCAGTCTCTTAATAGTTCATTCAGTCTCTTAATGGTTCAGCACAAAAAACCATGCTGAAACTTTCAGAGCTCTTAATGAACCAAACAGCCCCTTAGTGAAATTATTTTGAAAATTTTCCCAATGGTTGATTAGCAGGGAACCCATGCACTTGTCTAAAGGGGCAGCCTTCATTTGATGACTTTGACTATTATCCAAAGTCAAACTATTACACGAAACAGTCAAACAGATTACGAGAAAACCAGCTTCGAAGATCGTTTGCGTGTTTAGAAGCAGTAAGTGCAGATGATGAACACATGGAGGAAGAATCATCTGCTGCACTTTCTGAACTATTTCATGGATTTTTAGCAATAGGGACACTTGGCACAGATACTGTGACTAGTGATCCAGCAACACCTACTTTTTCCACATCAGTTGAATACATAATGGAAAAAGAAACTGAAGCAACAGAAAATGAACTGCAGTTCATTAATGATGAGCTGGAAAAGGTGTTAAATGCTCAAGGGAAAGAGGATGATTCATCTGGGAGAAACAGTTATGTTAGTAATGGAAGAAGCAGCCATGGCAGCACGATCACGCTTAGTGGGAAGCCTCTAGAAGCTTCTGAGGGCGAGTACGGGTCGGTTGCTTGCCCACTTCAGGGTTATCTGTTTGGTTCAGCTGTTGGGCTGCCTGAAACAACTAGTGGAAAGAAAGAACATAGGACATCATTAGGTGAGTTGTTTCAGAAAACTAAATTGGCTGAAGAAAATAATGGGAATAAATGCAACAAACTGAAGGAGAAAGAAACTGAAAAGTCTGCTGTTCACTTGATGAAAAAAATACTTAAAGGGAAAAAAGCTTCTGGAGGAACCATTGATACTGCTTCAGCTGATAAGAAACTCAATAAGGTATATTTATTTAAGCTTTATGTTACTCATTGCGGTAGGGATTGAAATTGATGAGCATGAATGCGATCCATATATTTATTCGTGTTAAAAAATATCAAACCTAACCTGGATACACTAAAAACCGTGTAACCCCAACAGTCCAACACGACTTGTGTAAACCGTTTATCTAAACGGGTCAAACGGGTTGGCAGGTTGTAATCAAGTTGTAGATGGATTAGACAGGTTGTAAACGGGTTGGAGGTTGTAAAAGAGTTGTAATAAAGATGTAAACATGTTAAACAAGTTGCGTCGACCCGTTTAACTTCTGTAATAGTCATATATGGTAAGTGTCAAAAATAGCAATAACTTTTGGTGAGGGTCCATTTTAGAAATTGTTTCTTTTATTTTTTTATGCTATTATAACTACCAAAGTAAGCCTTTCAGAAAAACACTTGTGATTACCAAAATGAGTAAAAAAAATTATGAATAACAAAACGGACCACCATAAAAGTACATTGTTGTTTGACACTTGCCCTGATTAGATGTTTTGAGGGTGTGACGATGTTCAGATTGTTGGCCTAGAACAAGAACACACCGAGAATTAAGAAACAATCCGTCTCGAGTCTAACATCTCTATTTATACTAATACTAGGTTAAAGCCCATGTTTTACATGAGTTGAATAAATACAACTTGTTATAAAACAATATTTTCTATGAAGATTTGTATGTTCGGTGTTATTAATCATCTGTGAAATAAGAAATAATTGAAATTTTCTTATGATTTAGTAATTTTTAATAAAATATTAGAATATATGTTAGATATTTAATTATTTAACATTATCATTATTTAATAGGAGAGAAAAATAAAAATCTAGATTTCATCAGAAGTTATCACGTTACAAGTATAGTTATTTCAGTTATTATAATATAGGTTAGAAACCCTATATTATACAGGATGAATAAATACAGTGTTATATATATATATACTTAGTAATAAAGATCTAATATTACATATTTTTGACATATTACATAATTTTTAACACAAATTTTAGAAACGTTATATAATTATTTTTTAAAAATGTTTTATAAAAATAATAAAAGAAATGTTCAAACTATAAAAATGTTTTATGAACAAAGCTATTTTTTAATTAAAATGTTTATAAAAATAGTTATAAAATAATTATTATTTAATAGGAGAGAGATGTGTGAAACAAAAGTTATAATTTTTTTATAGAAACTTGTGTCATTAAATAGGAGAGAAGGACGGGGAAAAATGTTAAGGATGAACATGGGAATGACATGTGGCATCCCAAAACCTTTATTTATTAGTATGTATAGATATAGATATAACTTGATAACCAATATTTTTAATTAGACTCAAACTAGGAAACATAAGTTATTTATCTTTATTTGACTCGATCTCCTACCAAAATAAACATACTAAACAAATAAAATAAAGTCTAAGAATTATCCCCTAACACTAAACAAATAAATAAACTAATAATAATTATCTTCAAATATTTTTTTGATTTATCTCAACTTACAAGCATACCTCCATCAAATTCGAATTAACTTCATCACTGATTATCAAATGAATTATTAGACATACCAAAAAGGATATTGTCAATAAAAAAGGTGAGGCTCTAGTGTAATGAGATTAAAAGCTTCTAAAATTATGTTTAAAAATAGGTAAACAAGTTCCTTTACAAAGTAGATAATCAGAAGCACAGTATGTTTATCCAAACATTGAGAGTTGATAATTAAAACTTCAAATTGCAATAATCAAATAATCGGTAACAAAAGCAAATCCAAACACCCCCTTAATCACTTGATGATATTGCATAAAAAAGTTGAATGTGTGAGACAGGATCCAGCAAGTATAGTATGTAGACTAACAGTTAAACTTTCAGTTAAGTTCCCTAGTCTTTAATGTAAAACTTGCAGATCCTACACATATTCCATAGAAAAGTCCATCCTGAAAGCCCAACAAAATCGCAAAACCGTTCCAACTTTGTGATGAACAGCACCTCTGCGAACGAAGAGGGATATAAGAAAAGAAACCAAATGCTGTCTGGGGAAGACATCCCTATACTTCATGAGAAAGATATGTCTAAAAAGACTGCAAACAACATAAGAAGCAACATGACATGTGGTGCCAGTGATTCGAACGGGAATAGAGAATGCTGGATCAAATCTGATGCAGACTGTAAGTTTAATATGGTCTGAATAATGTTGTTACAGTCTCTTGGTATATTATATATCTGACCCGTCGTTTATGTTTTATATCAGACTTGGTGTTGGAACTGTAGAAGACGAACAGCGTATGGGATACTGTATTTGGTTGAATTATGCCATGGAAGAAGTATGATATGAACTCTTGTATTGATAAGTGTGATGAAAATGTTTTTGAGTATTGTATGATAGCAAGGTTGTGAAAATAAGTAAATGTCCCTTTTATTTGTTTTTAAGTACTTTACTTTATAATGCTTGTATGTTTCAGAAGTTCTTGAACTGATAATCATATATACTTTACTAAATACTAATGCTTGATTATCGTGTAGTGAAATCCGTGTTAAAGACTTTAAACAGCTTAAGGCGCGCTACTGACTTAGATGCAATTAATGTAATATGCCAAATATGTGTTGTATATGAGGGTAAATTTAACTTGATCAAATGTTGGAGTTAATCGGTTTACATATATTTACACAAACAAACATGGTATATTTATCCATTGATAATCCAAATAAACAGATAACTAACACGCGATAGAGAGATGGACTAACCTTGAATTCCGGTTAATATCATCAAGTTGAGGCATTGTTCACTGAAGGATTGGGAACTTTACAAATACTTATTGATTTCATTTGCCTAGAAGAAGGGTGGTGGTTGTTTATATAGATATTGAAATTTCAAATTTGAAATGAATACGGCGCTTGGATTTTGCTTTTAAAAAAGACTAGTAAATGGAAGTAAAACATTGATGAAGTCCAAAATTTTGATCATAGTAAATAGCTCATAAATTGGATTAGGGTAAACCTGGCAAAATGGACGGGACTGGTCGGGTCGTACGAGGTCACAGGTCAGGACAGTCATTTTAGAATGATACTTATTGTAGTTCGGATCTGAACGGGTTTTGATAAAATGAGATACGGTCATTTTAGAATTTCTTTTACCGTTCTCTCAATTCATCTCTTTGTTTCATTGTTGTGTATCGGTATGATTAGTGGGAAGAAGGTAAAAGACCTGTCAACCCATTCAAAATAGATTGACAAAATATACAACCTAGTCTGACACGTTTCATGAGAACCTGTCCATTACAACCCAAAAACTAAAAAAAAAAGTACCCATATCAACCCAATTTTAAAACAGTGGGTCAAAATTGCTGGGGTGTAGATTAGGGCATGTGATACGTTGTTGGAAAACTTGATGTGTCACTTTAATTCATTGTGTAACATCCTGATTTTCAAGGTTTTCATAAACGTAAATTATTATGGAAATGTGCATTTTTAAAATACCACTAGGACGCGCATTATGGATAAAACATACATCAAATCATGAAGGCGAAAGTGCGATTGAACAAGAAATACATGAGAATGGGGTAGACGAGGAAGATCGTTCCACTATTAGATGAAGAACTCGTTGTGGATAATGTATTCTATGTTTTGGTAATTTCTAAAATTAAAATAATAAATAAAAAGGAAATTTGTTTTGTTTATTTTTATATTTCATTATTGTTATTTTTTAAATCTATACTATATAATAAATAAAGGTTTTTAGTGCCACGTGTCGCCTCCATATTCATTCTCACCATTTTTTCCCGCCTCTCTCTCTTATTTAATGCACTTCTATCTTTTAATTAAAGAAATTACTAATTATACTAATAAAACATATTTATTTTAAAATATCCCTTATTATAAGAAACTTTAAAATTTAATTATTTAAATTTTATTTCGATCAAATGAAAGACAAATTAAATCAAATAGTAATTAACGTATTTTTAAAACCCAATTATATATTAATTTTTGCATATTTTAAGTTTGTTTCTATCCTTAATATATGTAATATATTTTACACTTGTAAAATATATACATAAAGATTTAAAAAATTTATATATTGATATTTTTCACCCCGTGTGTAGACACGGGATCTAAACTAGTATTATAATATTATTATAGTTTATTTGTTTTAGAAAAAAATAATATATATGTTTGTTTATGTTTATTTTAGTAAATTACGTTTGGGCTTATGATGGGCTGCGTGCGAGTGTTGGGTTGTGCACAGGGTTGATAATTGATTTATGTAGTAAATTACGTTTGGGCTTAAGAAGATAAAAAAGGAAATGTGAAAAAAAAAAAAAAATACTGCGAGTAACATGAACTAGGGTTTGTTCTCCAAGAAAACAGACTGAATGTTTCTTGTTCTCCAAGCTCTCATAATGCTTTCAATTTGCGCCTGATCCCTTTTGCTTCGTTGATTGAAGATGGTCCTTCCTCTTGGGAAGCTCGCATTTATTATCGGAGCAGGTATTATGTTATACCACAATGAGTTATTGATTGTTTTATGTGACGTTATTTTTAATTAAGAAACGTTATTAAATTGTTAACTGGCGGTGATTTATCAGTTTTTGCGTGTAGCCAACTATAGGGTTTGTGATTTTGATTTGAATTTTCTAATGGGCTTTCCTGGCACTCATATGGCCTAGTTGCCTACATAAGTATGTACATATTGGTTATTTGTTCAAATACATTCTTAACTTCTATAACACTTAGGGCTGGAAAAACGGCGAGTTTGTTCGGTAACAGGTCAAAACGGGTTCTGATGAAAGTAAGTTTAGCCGTTTAGGTCAAACTCTAATGTTTGTTCAGGTCAAAACTTCCAATAAGATAGAAAAGAAGTATCAAAATGGATTCAACCGCTATATTTGCTTGTGGTGGCACTGGCAGCCACTAGTAGGTGGCACGATTGTGGTACCGACGTGCCGTGGTGGGTGGTGTTCACCCATTTGGACCGGTATTAAGTTAGCAAGTTTTATAATAGTGGGCCAAATTAATCCGTTGATGAATGGGTCATCAACTCATAATTGCCTGGTGTAGACCCAAATTGACCCGTTGGATGATTTAAGTAGACCCAAATGAACCTATAATCAACATTTTTTTACCCAAATCAACCCATTTCTTGATGAATGGATCATCAACTCATAATTGTCTAACAGTATTGCACTGCATTGGCACTCTGCTTGCCAAAAGTAAAATAAATACGGAATTTATGTTTTTTTGTGCCATTGGTAAGCCAAAAAGACAGTCTTGCTGAATGCATCATTTTATATTTGTAGGCCTTGTTGGGTCAGTTCTCGCTGAAGAAGGTCGCATGCCTAGTGTTTATGATATATTCTCTGGTACTTCTAAGGTAAGCTGTTTTTTCTAGCTAATTACCTGTTCTATGTTTAAGATCGTATATTTTATACACACACAGACGATAAATCTTTCTATTGTTTGTCTAGGTACTTAATTTTTTCAAACATGATGAGAAGCCCACTTCAAGTCCAAAACCACTCAACGACTCATTGTTGGCACAGGTTTGAAAGTTTATTTTGGACAACTCTATGTTATGGTAAATTTTTTGTTTATTAAATGCTCATTTTTTGTACTGTACATATGTATTGACAAATTACTGGATTGTTGTCTTATATTGCTTTAAACAGGTCAACAGCCTAAGGCAGGAGCTGCAACTACTGGCATCAAATAGACCTGTTACCATCATCACTTCCAGTGGAGGTTTTTTAGTTTTATTTTTCTGTGCATTCATTTGAAGCACCCTTTATTTTTAATTTACTTTGCAGTTTGAATTTTCTAGCTAAAAAATCATTTTTTTTCATGCAGGCACTACTAGCAAATATGGTATCATTATCATTGTTGCTGTTGCAGGATATGGTTATGTTTGGTGGAAGGTAATAATTAGAAGTGCTATAAACTAAAAAGTTTGCTTGTTATTTTCTTTTTGCATCCAAATCATCTATGCTTCAGAAGTCGTATTAGTTACATGTATGACACCTGAAACTTTGCTAGTCATTTCCCAAGTCTCAACAATGTTTTAAATTAATTAATCTTACTTTTAGCTATGATTTTTTCATTTTTTTTTACTTTTTTGTTCTTTTGTTCTCAGGGTTGGAAACTTCCAGATATGATGTTTGCTTCAAGACGAAGTTTATCTGATGCAACAACTGCTGTAGCTAAACAACTTGAGACTGTCTACTCATCACTTGCGGTATTATATTTTTTTAATAATTGGTCAATGGATTGTCTGTTAATATCCTTTAGCCAACTTTCATACAATATTTTCAATTTTGGTTTAGTTAAGGTTCTTGTATATGTTATTTAGGTTACCAAACGTCATCTATCTTCAAGAATCGATCGTGTTGATTGTAGTTTAGATGAGGTTGCAGAAATTACTACTTCTACAAGAGAGGAGGTATGGCAAGATAAAGGTTACATTAATCATTGATGTATGAAATAATTTATAAAAAAAATTATAGGTGTCAGCGTTACATGGAAAGACCAAAGTGTTTTCTGAGGATGTTCAGTCTATACATAACAAGGTTTACACCCTGGTGCGTGTGGTTCTTATCCATTGCTTTGTGACCCTAAATACGTTCCTTTTTGTTCTTGTCATGTTTTAATAATTTCTTGTTTTACAGGAGAGTAAGCTGAATATAATTGCATTGAAGCAGGTACTGATCTTGGTAGTATAAAATATACAAAGTGAGGTCAAAGTTATTATATGTTTTGTTCAAACTGTTATTTTGACATGTGTACAGGATGAAACAAACCTAGGAGTGGGGAGGTTGTTACGTACTGCCATATCAATGGAAAATCAGGTACAAAATAATAACCTCTTAGTGAATTCCGAAATGAAATTTGTTGTGGACAGTATTTGTAGTCCTCGCATATTTTCATTTTTCTATTGTTCTTGATTCTTATAGTTAGAAACCTTTAGGAAAAATCACACTACGGATTATTCACAATTTGTTTTGGTTCCGGCTTAGTGAGAAATTTATTACCTTTTCAAATTAATCACTTTTTGGGTCCCTTGTAGGGAAACCAATCCAGTTCATCAAGGCCGGCTCTTGAATTGCCACATACGGTAAAGTCTTAAACCCTTGTTTTATTTGTCTAATTTGCTCTAGTTCACATAAAGCTGTGTATTGGTGAGAATTTGAAATGGGGTTGGTGTTGAAACTTGAAACGGGTCATTTTTAGTATGGATGGAAGTGGACTGGGTCAATTTGGGTTGACCCACAAACTCTTGTTTTTCCTTTCTTTTTTAAATATTTAATGTGAAACAGTGAGTACAATAACAATCTTATCTTAGGATAAAATCGTTTTTAAGGATGTTGTATAATGTATGCACTATCTATCTGTTTCTGTTCCGTTTAATTCTTTTATTTGACATTTTGACCTGCTTCCCCCTCACACTCCACCAAAGAATGGAATTTCAGCAAGATTTGATTATTCTTTTTATTTATTGGTGATTTGGCAAATCGCTTTCTTGGTTTAGAGAATGAGAGAGTGATACGAACCCAGGTTAACTGGGTTGCCCCAGTTCTAGGCCCAGCTGCCCAAAATTGGCGCCAGAAGTTTTCAAGTAGTGGGGGGTAATCCTCAAAATTAGGAAGTGGGAGAGAAGTTTTCAAGTAGTGGGGGGTAATCCTCAAAATTAGGAAGTGGGAGACTAGGCATAACTATTCCCACCAATTTCTAGTTTAAGTATTTTCGTTTCCCTGCATTTCATTTTGTCTATGTTTTATTTATCAAAATAGGTTTTACCTGATGTAATTGGAGATTTTGCCTATCTCGAATGAGGCTATCTATCTTAATTTCAAGCTTTTGATTTCCAGTTCTTAACAGAGAGTCACATCATATGTTTCAAAACTTATACTTATGTCACATGCTATCATAATATGATTAGATTCTGATCATTAATGTTCATCTGTTTCTCTTTGCAGGTGATGTCTTTGCCACCAGTTCAGATAGAGGAGCTACAATCATCATCCGCTGTGTCTCCCAAGGTATGTTTAAATGGTTTATTTGTTGCACATTATGCCACTTTAATCTAGGGGGAACTTCACACAAATGTAACCAACTTTTCAAATTGTTCCAATTAAGTCACTCAAACTTTTTTGTCCTGATTTAGTCACTCAACTTTTAGGTAACCTGCTAATCAGATACCTTTGACCTGTTTAACAGGTTTTTATGCTGGTGTGGCATTTAACATGTCGATGTAGCATTTATTTTTAGTTTTTCGTTTTTTTATATTCTAGCATGAAATTAACATATATTTATTTTAATTTTAAAATTAAAAAAAAAAATCTTTCTTAAAAGATTTTTTTGTGAAACATCATGTGAGTCGTGAGTGTGAAAGAATAGGAAAGATTTTTTTTTTTAAATTAAAAAATAATATTAGTTTCACGCTAGCATATTAAAAATAAGAAAACGAAAAATAAATGCCACGTCAGCATGGAAACCTGTTAAACAGGTAAGAAGTATCTGATTAGCAGGTTATCTGAAAGTTGAGTTACTTAATTGGAACAGTTTGAAAAGTTGGTTACATTTCTATAAAGTTTTCCCTTTCGTTTATTATAAACTAGCTTAGACCCCGTGTAATACACACGGGTGAAAAATATCAATACATAAATTTCTCAAATTTTATTTATGTATTTTACAGGTGTAAAAATGTATTAATATACATATACTAAGGATATAAAACAAAATTCAAAACATGTAAAAAATAATATATAATTGGGTTTCGAAAATACGTCAATTACTATTTAATGTAATTTGACTATCATTTACTATTTGATTGAAAATAAAAGTTACATAATTAGATTTCAAAGTTTTTTAAAATAAAGGATAATTTAAAATAATTGTGTTTTATTATTATAATTTATTAAAAGATATGGGGTGCATTTAATAAGAAAGAGAGGCGGGAAAAGGATGATGAGATTGAATATGATGGCGACACGTGGCATACAAAAACCTTTATTTATTATATAGTATAGATATAGATTCAGTAAAAGATGAACAGGTTGAAAGTCACTCAATGTCTTTTTAGTGCGTACAACCTTTTAATTTTTATTTGAAAATTTGATTATTATGGTAATACCTTTTTTTAAGTATAACTAACACATTAATCATTTATGATAAACCACCAATTCTAATAAATTTCAATCTCTTATATCTTTCAGGCTAAGCGACCTTTGGAAACCGCAGTTTCCGCCTCTGGCTTGAAGGTCATTGCTGATCCAATCTTTTCTTGTGGGAATATTTTGCAGAATTCAAGTTTTAATTTAGTATTGTGGGAATATTATGCAGATTTTTCAAGATGTGCCTGAAGAAGCTAGAAACCCTCCCCGGGCATCAAACGGGCTGAACATTACTGAAGGAAGTTCAAGCTCTCGTGTCTTTGGGCGAACATTTTCTGGTTTCGGTTCTGTTCTCTCCCGGACCCGCCAACAGTAATGGCTCACATAAATGAAGCTTATCTATTTTTTATACACTGCTCTAGAACTGAACCTATATTTTGTAATTAATAGAAACAAGAATAAAAGCCTCTTGATGGGCCGGGTCTGGTTGGAAGTATCCTTCAGGGATCAGGTAGATCCGTAGAACGAGCTTAGATTAGTCTCGGGCATGGTAATCGGGTTACAGGATATCCTGAACTAGAACATCAGTATTTTTCGGATTATCATTGAATTCAATTTAAACTCTCTATTATTTGGATTTGGATTTAACAAACGTATTTGGACGGATGTTTGTTTCATTTTCCTACAACATGCCCGTTGGTTCTTGTTGCTTAATCATCAAAATATGAAGAACATGATGTACAAAAAACAAAAAAAAAATTATGATTTAATTTGAATTTGTAACTTTATTGACATGAATAGTTAAATAAATAAAATATGGATTAGAAAGTATTAAATTGATTAGAAAATAAGATTTTGAATGAAAAGAAAAAATTAAAAAAAAAAACTTGAAAAAAAAATGGAAATCTGGTCTGATCAGTTCACCCGATTCACATGAACGGTTCAAAGAGGCATAACCAAGCTTGTTCTTGACCCGTTTCTAATCTGATTAGTCGGTCTGGTCCAATTCTAAAAACACCATAAAACAGAGATGATAAAGATTTTAAGTTTATGTTAGTTAATTCACATGAATTCTTTTGAAAATTAATTATAATTGTGGTATTGAAATTTTTTTGAATTTCTTAATTTATTGGAATTAAAATGAATTAGTTTTAATTCCCTCTTTAACCCGACTTTAAATGTAACTAGTTTCCATTCTAAATTTCCAAACCTAATTTTACAAGGACTAGATTTATCAACATCTAATAAGTCAAGGACTAGAGGGAAACGTAATTCCCCATTCCGTATTAAACAAATTAACAGAATCAACCGTTATATAATAAGAGTTCGTTACACACCCACAAACACAAACAGAATCCCAAATGAGCACCGATCATCAAGACACTCGTCCACCCACCACCACCACCGAATTCTACCGCCAACAATCTCCATCCACCGCCGGTAACCACCACCTCACTTTCACCAAACCACTTCCCCACACTCCACCTCCAATGACACCCACGGATACCAATTCCACCCCAGAATCAAGACTCGCCGCCGCACTCGGCCGTGCATTCTTCAACATCCCCCCATCTTCTTTCCAAGCCGCCGCCGCCACCAACCCACTTCTCCGAACGTTATCAGACACTGATTCGTCTGCTAATCAAACAACCACTACACCTCCCAAAGTCCCAAGAAACAACCCACTTCGCCGGACACTTTCCGACACCATCACACCCGATTACGAACACACCGGGACGAAGAACCCACTTCGCCGGACACTCTCCGACACAAGTGATGATAATAATAACAATCAACAACCGCAGAAAACCCCGAGAGTTTCCTCGTCCCCGCAATCTGAGGTTCGTTTGTATCTTGTAATTAAGTTGTTCAATTGTAATAGTTTGTTATGAGTAAATGTTTTTGTAAACAGATTGTGATGAAGAAGGTGGAAGATATGGTTAGGGAGATTGAACAGAGGTGTTGGGAGATGATGCGTGAAGAAGAAGAACATGTTGAAGAGGAGGTTCATCATGCACAGGAACAAGAGGAATGTGTTGGGGTGGAGCGAATGAAGAATGGGGATTTAAGATTTGAGTTGAGTTGTTGTTGTGGTAAGCGTTTTGAAATGTTGATCAAACACAATGGCTATTGCTTCTACAGATTGACATAGTTCTTTATCATACATGTTTCTGAGTTTTGGGTCTCAGTGAAATGAATTGTCATAATAATAATACCATTCTAATTGTTTGGTAATTTGCTTATCTTGTATGTTAAGGTCGGGTTGGGTATAATTTCAAGAATATGGTTAAGACATTTTCTTTAGATTTTCAACACACGTTTTCGGATATCATCTAATATCATACCTGTTCCATGCCGTGTGAAAATTTGTAAAATTAATCTCATATCCGGTCCCATATCACGATAACCGTCTCATAGGTTCATTTCATTTTCCAACATTGCAAGCAAACATAAGGAGAATGATACAACTGGTGTGATTGTTAAATTCAGAGGGGTGTGGTTGATACAATTTTATCTTGTATATATGATGCCTCGACTTATTGTTTGAGGTTAGAGGTGCACAAAACCGGATTTTTGGTCAAACTGGATCGGATCGAGTCAAAGAAAGCCAAAACGAATCGGCTCAATCTGGAGCGGATTAGAAACTGGTTTATGAGGGGGGAAAACCGGTTCAGTTTGAGGCCAGTTTAAATCTGGTTTGTATTAGAAACCGGTTTATAAAGGGAAACCCGGTTTGGTTTGAAGACGGTTTTAATCTGGTTCGGATTAGAAACCCGTTTATAAGGGGGGAAACCATTTCGATTTGAAGCCAATTTTAATCCAGTTCAGTTATAAAACGATATATTTTCAAACTGGTGGATCACGTCGGATTGAGACCAGTTTCACTATCGGTTTTCGGATCGGATGGTATAGCTGTTTTGGATCTATTTGAGGTTGAGTTTTGTATAAGAAAAAGGCGTGGTTTACACTGGACAGATAGGGCTGGAATGCTGGACATTCAGATTGGGCCTATATAGTGGCCTAAGCAATTGGGCCCATCTATATTATTAACTTAACTCGGGGCTTAATCAGAAAATTTGGTGGTCTATTGATTTTGAAAGTAGCAATGAAAAAAGTGAGGGATTATATAAATATTTTTCTCTTTCAATAATTTTTAATTTTTGTGAGTTTATGTCAAATATATTTGTAAAATAGTCGATTCATAGGACATTAAAGTATTGTATATAAATCAACATCTTATAAAAGAAGCCAATAGAGGGGGCACCATAGTAAATCGCTATAATTATATCAAGAGACGGATCACCAACCCTAGACACTCAATTAAATGTTTTCAATTTTAAATACATAATTGTTTTTCTTTTAATACAATTAGCATCTCTGCATTCTTGTAATGTAATTTTTTTTAATTATCATAAACAACATTTTATAATAGGAAAAACTTCATCCAATGGTAACCAAGTTTCTCTAGTGTTTCATTTCAATACTTCAAAGTTTTTTTATCCCTTTAAAGTCACTCAACTTTCACTAAGTGTTGCAATTTTATGCAATATTTTTATAAATGTTTAATTTTTTTTAAAATTGAATGAGGCAAATGAAATATATATATATATATATATATATATATATATATAAATATTAGTTACCAATAAGTGAAATTTTTATTCAATTAACTTAAAATAGGAGGTAATAGTGAAGAAAAAAAGTTTATCAAATAATAAACAAGTTTCAAAAAAAAATTGCTAAATAGTGAACAAGATTCATATATGTTTCATATATCTCATTCAATATTTAAAAATTTAAAGATTTATAAAAATATTACATAGGATTGGAACACCTACTGAAAGTTGAGTGACTTTAGAGGAACAAAAAAAACTTTGAGGCGTTTAAACTTAAGAAACTTGGTTACTATTGTGTAAAGTTATTCATTATAATAACTAAAACTGTGTTTCATGGTACTAATAACTTAATGATGTTATGTTTAATAATAATTAATTTTAATATACATATAATAAAAAGTAAAAAGTAAAATATAATTGCTATAATCTATACTATATAATAAATAAAGGTTTTTCCATGCCACGTGTCACCTCCACATTCATTCTCGTCATTTTTTTCCCGCCTCTCTCTCTTATTAAATGCACTCACATCTTTTAACAATAATATATATTTAAAGAAAATATTAATTATACTAATAAAACACATTTATTTTAAATTATCTCTTATAAAACTTTGAAATCTAATTATATAACTTTTATTTTCAATCATAATAAATGAAAATCAAATTATATTAAATAGTAGTTAATGTATTTTCGAAACCCAATTATATATTAGTTTTTACATATTTTGAGTTTTGTTTTCTATCCTTAATATATGATACATTTTTACACCTATAAAATATACATAAGAAGATTTAAAAATTTTATTTATTGATATTTTTCACCACCACCTGATCTAAACTCGTAGCTAATAAAATGAAATGACCTAACTTTCCTACAATGGAAAGTGGCCCACTGACTTATACGGGTGACGCTGATGTTTCCTCGTTTAAAGCTAAATATCTGCCCGTGGTCCACCAATATTTTACTACTCCATCCCATGGTCCCCCTCCATCTTCATTTCTTAGTCCTTACCACCCAAACCCACTTTTTTCACATTACATTCTTTTAAACTTATTTTTATATTATAAATAGTAAAAACTATTATGAAATATTATTATCTTTTGTCTTTTTTTTTTCTGAAGTGAATAAGAATCAATTGACCCCAAACTGTTTTTTAAATGTCTTCTACAATCTAGCATCTATATGTAAGATCATGTCACAATATATGGACAAGACTTTACACTATACAGTTGGGACATCTCTTTAGTTTAAGCTGTCCTAGACAAATACTAAAAATTGGGCTTTTAAATATAATTTTTTTTAAATATCGATAATAATTGTAATAACAATAAACAAAAAATGTTAATTATGGGTCTCTTAACAAAATTTTCATCTACTTATTTTTGTTCTAATTTAAAAAAAATATTTATATATATACACATAAATTTTTTTTTTAATTTGGGCCCTCTATGAAAACGGACCCCAAGCGACTGTTGATGCCAGTTTGAACTCCGAGACACCCCTGACTGAATTGCTTAAGTAGTTAAGTTGGTTTTAATTAATCAAAAGATGGTAACAACTAAAATAAAAGAAATCATGTTATGGTAGTCCCACATGCACATGATTAAAGAAATTTACCTTTAAAAAAATGAATTGTTTTATTTGATGTCCTAATTGGGTTAGGATTATGAGTCTTGGTTGATAACGTATAAATATGGGTCATCGTTTAGTTTGTTTTGTACTTTCTCTTTTATTAATAAAAACGAGTCGATCTTATTGTTTTGATCAAAAACCTATGTTTTTGTATGTTTTGAATTCAAGCTCTATATATTTAATTGGTATCAAAGCTTTAAAGCTCTAGGATATGGGAGAAAACAACTTGTTGCATCAGTCATAAAGCACCAAAGTTTTGGATCAATCTTTTAACAACAGAAGCCGACGAGTCAGACCCGTGTGATCAGTCAAACCCGATCCTTCCTGCCAAAGATAAAAACGGAGTTACCGGTGTAGGTTTTTTTTTTGGCAAACGATATCCGATCGGATTTGCGGCTAGGCGAGCGGGAAAAGATTTGTGAAAGCAGGAGACTTTGAATCTAGTCTTGCCTTGAAGGTAAAGAAGAAAAATGGTAGATCCATCAGGGTATCGTGCTTGGTTTTTCTTTGATCGGTGGTTAGAGAACGGTGTAGTTCATGTACACAGGAAGAGGGATATCAAGATTGGTCAAGAAGGATGGAAGCTGTAAACAAAAAGATAGCAATGGTACATACAAAAGAGGGGCGTTCTATGTCATATCAGTGCCCGGTTTTGACTTCTACAAATTACCCGGTGTGGGTTGTCAAAGTTAAGACGATTATGGATGCCTATTGCATATTGGAGGCTGTCGAACAACGGGTTTAGGGGTTGCGCTGTATCCAAAGAAATCAAAGCAAGCCCTTTTTTTTCTTGTTTCAAGCCATATCAAAGATATGGTGTTACAATTTGCGGGTTACACTGATGCAAAACAAGTATGGGATGTGCTGAAAACAAGGTATTTAGGAGTGGATTGGGTGAGAACGGCTAGGCCAACAACATTGAAGAGTGAACTTGAAGGACTACGCATTAAGGAGGGTGAGTTAGTTGATAATTTTGCTACTAAACTTACCGGGTTAGCTTAAAAGGCGAGGATTCTCAGACTTGAGATTAAAGAAAATGAATTGGTAAGAAGACTACTTGATTCAGTGCCCAAGTATTTTCTTCAAATTGTAGCCTTCACTGAACAAAGTTTCGAGTTTGATTCGATGCTCTTTGATGAAGCCGTTGAAAGATTGAATGCATATGAGGAGCGTATTGAAGAATCTGATAAAAGGAGAAGACATACATATGAGCTTGTTGTTTGCTAAAAAACATGTGCGTGAACATTATAATTGTGGAAGTTCAAGTCGGTATGATATAGAACGAGGCCAAGGAAAAGGTCAGAGGCCTCGAAAGGGTCAAGACTTATTATGATTCTTATTGTATGTTCATTAATATTTGCTTATTAATTAAGTTTTATTTGATTCATGTTACGAGATTTAATTTCTTTTTTTTTCGTAAATCATTATTAGTATTATAAGAAATTATTCTTATAAAGATTGTCATACAAACACATAATACTATTCGCGAACTCAGAAAGTATTTTAATAGGGTCAAAAAATTTAATTAAGGTTGCTTCTCAATCGCTATATATTAATTATTTTTTCTGTCTGCTTCAAATCGAGTCGGGTCACATAATACACACATTGTCACTAATTACAAGAATCAAATAATCACTACTATTATACTACATAATCAATAATCAAAATACACTTACATATAAGGTTGTTCAAAAAGTACGCGGCTCGTGGCTTGCTCGATAAAAGCTCGCTCGAAACCGGCGCCTTTGAAAACGAGTCGAGCCCAAGCCAAGGTAAGCTCGGTTTGTAAACGAGCCGAGCCGCTACTTAGATTTTTTATTAGGTTAAATTGTTTAAATATTTACATGGGTAATTGGTTAACTAAATGTGTTAATTGTCTAAATGAGTAATGGTTAATTAAATGTGGGCTTAATTGCTTAAATGACTAAGTTTTTAGTCCAAATTTCTCCAAATATCTAATTAAGTTATTAGTTTAAACGAGAGTAAGTGTTACAAATTTTTTTTTTCTTGAGGTCAGTTAAATTATATAGGGGTCGGTGTCAAAATTTCTTAGGGTCGGTCAAGATTATATTTTATATAATAAATATTTTTTTATGGGTGTCTGTCGACCCCTCTACGATTACATAAATATTATGAAAGATGAAAAATAGAAATGACCCCATTTTGTGAAGAAAAAGTTATGTTATATCTGTAATTTACTTATTTTGTGGATAGGAACTTCTATGGATTTGAAGACAAATCTTGTCACAATCTTAGAGTTAGGTGCACCAATTTATGATAGGGGCTAGATCTAGAGTGGGTTCCAACCAGATAATTATATGATAACTGTCTTAAAATGAAATAAAGGTGAATTTTAAAGGCTTTACTTACACTATGTTTGATTTAATTTATTACTGTTGAAGTACTTGCACAAAATGTTCCTTTTGTTATAAAATATAACATTCATTGATATACTTTACACAAGTTCAATTGTATAAAAAAACTTTAATATAAATAAAGGCAAACAATATCTCCGGACCAAATTTTAACCAAACTCCCAGTAATATATATGTAATGAGCAACAAGACACAAAGAAAATATTTAATAGCTACGTACGTAACTTCTATAATAGTATGTTTTTTTATAAATTACTATGTTAGAAGTATATAAAGGTTGAAAAAAGAAAATATTAAATAGTTAGTTTTGAAGATCGGTTTATGCATTTACTATTCACACATTTAGCAATGTCGGTGGAAATTTGCCACCAATCAAATTTACCCCCAACTTTGGTAAATGTCACAATTCACCACTTAATTTTGTAAAAATATCATTTTAATCTTCTCAAGTTTCTAAAGATTTGAGTTTACCCCTTTAGTATATATTATCTGATTTTTTTCTCACTAATTTAATTCCGTTCGTTAATGTAAGAGAAAAACTAAAAATAATTTGTGGTTATGTTTGATTTTTTTTCTTGGCGTACACGTATATTTTTTGTTAAAAGCAAAGTTGTATTCAAAATAGGTATTTTGTAGGTATCATGGGTTATATCGACTGACGGTAACGTGCTGGTACCATGAATAATGACACCAACGCCGATTGAAGAACACCAATACCATCATATAACTTTGATTTTCACAACCGAGTCACCGTGACATCATACGTTTATTTTATGTACTTAACCACGCTTCTTTTTGTGCTTAGTCACGTTAACGTCACCGCTCAACCGTTTAAGGTCTGTCTCCCGTTACAGAGCGCGGTCCTAATTTTCTCTTTATAAAGAGAATATTAAACGGTAATGAAGATTTAGGAGTTAATAAAAAAATAGTAAATAGTTAATGATGAAAAATTAATATAAAAATAATATTTGACTCATAGAATTATGACACATGCCGCAAATAGTTATTTATTGGTTAGGTATAGGTTTTAAGCCATAAGAGTATTTTCATATCAAAGATGTGTTACATCTATCCAAATATCACAAAAGCAAGGATATAAACAAACTTAAAAACACATCATTCACATAAGAGATAAAGATGATCAAATATAAGTGTTACTAGGTTAAAATCCTGTGTGTTATACGGGTTAAATAAATAAAATGTTATATAATTAGTAATAAAAATTTTATATTTTTAAAAACCCGTGTAATACACGGGTTGAATAAACCAGTATATTAAATTGTTTGAATAAAATATAATGTAATTTGTTAACAAACACATTTGTCAAAATATGTTTTTAAAAAATGTAATTTATCGTGACAGTTATAAGGTTTGTTAAGTTAGTTTTTAAAATATATTTTTTCAATTGAGTATTAATTTTTTAATTTAATTGATAAATGTTAGTTCATATTAAGATATAATAACTATTTATAATTAAATAATTAGTATTGATAATTAGATTTATTAATATAAAGATTAATATTTAATAGGAGAGGGAAATAGAAAATCTAATATTTAATAGGATAGAGAGGCGGAAAAATAAAGATGAGGAGTAAACAGAGAGTGAGACGTGTTCTGAAGAGATTTTCATTTATTATAGTACTAAGATAAGTACTCAAATTAGGGTGAGTTTAATGTTAAAACCATATAAAAGGTATGTATTTGGTGAGAGATGTATGTATGTATGTATGCATGCATAGTTATATACGTTATGTTAAATTATTGGTTTCTATTTCAGCAACGACAAGACTTGTAGTGGTCATATTCTTGTACGTTTTCCGTCCCCACACATAATCAACATTCATGGTATGGGATTATGCTATGCTATTCATGAAATAATCAGTTTCAATTCCACGGACTCTAATTTTAACAGTTAAATTATTATTATTATTATTATTAATATTATTATTATTATTAGAATTAATTACACGGATGGCCCCTGTGGTTTGGTCAAATTATGGTTTTGGCCCCTAGGATTCAGAAACTACAACTTTGACCCAATAGTTTGCACGATTGTAACACCCATGGCCCCTGAGTTGGATGTCAGTTATCTTTTGGGGTTAAATTTTTTAAAATGACCTATATACCCCTTTAAAAATTAAAAACTAAAAAACAATATAAATACCACCCCACCCCACCCCTACCCCACCCATCTTATCTCTATCCCACCCATCTTCTCTCTACCCCAACCATGGGTTAAACCACCACCACCCACCTATTTCGACGGTGGTTTCAGATTGTTGGTGGCGGCGACGGTGGTTTCAGGCTGTGGTGGTTTCGTCGGAACCCTCTTGGCGATTGGTGGTTTCAGGTTGATGGTGGCGGCGGCGGTGGTTTCAAATTGATGGTGGTGGTGGCGGCGGTGGTTTCAGGCTGTTGTGGAAATCGAAGATAAAAACATCGGCGAGGGATGAAACCAAAACCTGGATCGCCTCTGGAAATCGAAGATAAAAACATCAGATGGAAATTTAAATTAAGAGAATCGAAGAATTAGGGCAAGTACCAGGAGCAGGAATGGAGTTTCCAGAACTTGCTGCCATTATCAAGAACAGGAAACGAAGAAAAGAGAAAGAGGAAGAGAAACGGATCAGAAAATTGCACGATTACGATGACAGCGCGTGGTGTATAATTGACAGGTGGGCGGTGGCTTGCGGAGCTTTTTTAATTCATCTTCTTTACTTGCACCCCTCCGAATGGCCTCTCCGGCCAACCCCACCTGATTGCGCCTGAATAGAGGATTATTTGCTAAAAATATCGAATAACAAATAAATTTCTCGTCTGATTGCGCCTGAATAGAGGATTATTTGGGTTTTATGTTGTAATTATTTTCTGATTACACCGACACACGTATTCGTATCTCACAAATACTTCTTAGTTCTTTGAATAAAAACTATATCTGTGTGCGGAGGGGTGCAGGTAATGAAGATGACGTTGAAGGTGGGGTGAGGTGGGGTGTGCTGGGGTAGGGTAGGAGTTTGTTGAAGAAGATGAAGTGGGGTTGTCACCGGAAATGGCGCCGGTGGTGGTTGTCGCCGGAAATGGCGCCGGTGGTAGTGGTGGAGGACAAATGTTGAAGAAGATGAAGTGGGTTTTGATTTAGGTTTGGTGGGTCCCACATGTGGTATTAGTTTAATTTATGATGTTTTTTAATGTAAAGGGTATTTTAGATATTTTACACCTATTTAACTGAAAAACTTAACTGACATCCAACTCAGGGGCTATGGGTGTTACAATCGTGCAAACTATTGGGTCAAAGTTGTAGTTTCTAAATCCTAGGGGCCAAAACCATAATTTGACCAAACCACAGGGGCCATCCGTGTAATTAATTCTTATTATTATTATTGACTTTTGCATTCTGTTCTTGAAAATGTATATACAAGCCAAGCATGCGTGAAAACACAAATAAATTGGACATCAATTTGTTAAAAAAAACCTTACAAAATGTTGAGAATCAGGATCAAGAATACAAACACTGAATTTGATCTCTATCAAGATCGACTTTTTGTTGTTATTAATTCTTGACTTATAATTTACACATATCCTAACCATCTATTTATAATAAATATAGTAATCCTACTCAAATACCCTTATAACAGAACTTTGAAGCATAAAAATATTAAAAACATAATATGAAATAAGAACACGAGAAAACGGTCGCAAGTTGGTAGCTAAAAAGCGGTTGTCAAATGGTTGCTAAAAAGTTGTCACAAGTCGGTTGCAAAATGGACGTTAAAACACGGTTGCAAAACTGGTGGTTGCAAAATGGAGTCGGTCGCAAAACACGCGGTAGCAAAACTTGTGACCACAAAAATGGTTGTAAAATTAGGTCGCAAAATAATTTCCGTTCTGAAAATGGAATTACCTGCCACCTTATTTTCAATCGCCAATATCCAGTTTTCTAGCTACACTGACGGCTTCCAAACCAATGGAGGTTATTTAGGAAACAAAAAGAATAAAACATGAATTCGGTATGATGTGTGTTATAACTATTAGATTAAAAAATAATCTATAATTAAATAGATTGTATTTAATTTGGTGGCCGGTGTTTTCATGAGTAAAAACTCAAAAGTCGTTTGATTAAAAATTAAAAATATTATTAGACTTTTGTATACTTTTGAATTACATATATGAAATAAAGCATTTATAAGTTCAGATAATTATAATATTATAATTATATCAAGTGGGACTTGAACCCAAGACAACCACTAAATTAGTCTAGTGACAAATGTGTATACTCAAAACTTCATTAAAATGGGGTGGTCATGGGTTCAAATCCCACTTGTGACAAAAAAAAAGGGAAGTCCAAGTTGGGTCAGGAGGTTTTCTCATCTATGATGGGTTTCCTCCTATGGGGTTGGAGATGATCGGGTGGGCCAGTGACCAGTCAGTGATCCAAATTGTCGTTCAAAAAAAAGAAACTAATTACCTGTTTATTAAAAGTTCTAACTAATATGATGTGGATTTTAGTGTCATCTTAATATGTAAAGTCATAATGAAAAGTCATAATGATTTTAGTTCTAACTAATAAGTTGATTTTAGTGTCATCTTAATACTTAATTACCAAATGAAAAGTCATAATGAGGCATCGAACAAGTTGTTAAGTGTAAAGTGTACACTTGTTTGATACTTTTATATACGACTTATGGTGCTAAACACACCTTTTTATATCAAGGGGGTGAAGCCCACTAAACAACGTAGGTTTAGGGGCAGCGCTGTTGGTTAACAGGCTCCTAGGGGCGGTAACCCTTAACAAGGTACATGGGCAACACCCCTGGCTGTAAGTTTCTTTCTCCGGAGTAAGATTACTATTTTTTTGAAAAAGAGGTCGACACCTTTTTTTTTTCTTTTTTGCGGGGAAATACTTGATAAGAACAAATTCTATGAACCGTTGCCTTTTAATTTGTGCCATTTGTGGAGTCGGAATAAGATAAGCTCATATAGGTTCACACTCTATACATCTTCTAACACATGTTAAAGCTTAACGCAATAGTTTTTTTATAATGCACAAATCTCAGTTACATAAGGTGATTGATAAGACTAAGGGTGCTTGTGGTTTACCGCAATTTAATGGAATTTGGATTTCATTTGTCAATGTGTTTAGTTTGTAAAATTTGTTGGAATTAAAATTTAAATTCTTTTTTCAGTGTGTTCGATTGAAACAAGAATTGTAATTGAAATTAATTCACTCAATTTTATTTAAATAAATAATTTCAAATTCCTTCTAAATTACGAAGGAATTCACTAAAAGGAAACAAACATGTTATAGTGTTGACATTTTGCTAAAGGTATATATAGCTTTGTTGGTATCCATGATCAAGATGCAAATACATTTTACTTGAATCACTTTACCTAAAATGAGGCAAGTACCCTCAAATGCTTTACTTCACCAAGCACTTGAAAAAATCTATCACGAATGCAAGAAAGAACTTCCTATCTCATCTACTAGAGGACAATCATAAACATAAACAAAGAAAAAACATTTCATTTTATACCTTCAAAAAGAGTTATTTCAAGAGATGATCATCGCAATCATTTAAAGACCGGTGCTAGTAATTAGGGTCAGCCCTGAGCATGTGCGGGGTGGGCGACCGCTCAGGGCTCGGTTTTTTGGGGGGGCCAAAATTATAAATTATATATATATATATTATATATAAAAATATATTTAATATAAACTGAGTTTAAAAACCTATTAACAATTACTCCATCATTGGGCCACGCCAAAATTAACAATTGTACCTAATAAAAAAACATATGACAAATACTTCATCAACAGTCGTCGACGTCTTTTGCCTTCGAAATTCAATCGGATGAATTCAATCAAGGAATGTTTTTGAATTGATTTTTCTTAAAGAAAAATCAAATCTAATGGTTACAATTTTCATCATATTAATGAAATTTTTTTCTTACATATATTTTAGATTTATATTAATGAAAATTTTTTCTTTCATATATTTAACTTTATATTTTAGATTTTTAGAGGTCTATTTTCTTTAGTCGTACAGAGCCCCAAAAATCTCAGGAACAACCATGCTAGTAATTACTAATGTTTTTTAAGCCTAGACATGTGATTACTTTATCGCACCGAATGTAAACTTGATACGCGATGTCACAGCTAGAATTATAGTAAATATGGTTTAACACGCGAGTAAAATATACTTAACGGCTATAAAAGTTATCTTTCTCAGTGTTGGTCTATAAGTTATTTAGAGAAAACAAACACTTTATGCTCAATAAATTAAAATTACTCTTAAATCTGAAAGACAGATAAAATATAATAGTAAAAACGTAAAGTTTAAACTTTTTTCTTAGTATAATGTGAGCTTGCAATATATATTTTCCCACATCTTTCTTTCCTCGTTAATGTGTGGTGAAGGATATATTGCTTTTAGTTCTTTGAAATTTTCATTTTATTATTCATCGATGTTAGGTGATAAGTTACAAATTTATTAGAATTTTTTATTAATAAGAACTTATTAAACAATACGTATCATACAATTAAATTTTATCCAAATTGTTTTCATGAAAAACTCTAAATTAAAATTGTGTAAGGTGTTAAACTAAGTTGAGTCGCGTGATCTAAATGATACAAAACATGTTTTTTCAAACATTATAATATAATAACATTAAACACCTTTAAAAAACCAAAAAAATAAATAATAAATTGTTCAAGGTATTTTCATGATTTTATAAGCTTTTATCGTTTTGTCACCAAGTTCACACCCGTCTAGTCATATTCACCTTTTATTATAATAAAAAAAATAAAAAAAAAACTATCCTTTTCGAATTTATACTAAATAAATAGTTTTTTTTTAATAAGGGTTTAACCGAGTTAGATGTTGACACGTGCCACTAGAGCCCCCCAATTAGCTTTTGGGTTTAAGGTTTGGTTGTGTCAAATCTGAACCGTCGGATGGAGCTTATCCCAAGAAACAAGATTGCTGCTCCCCCACATTACCATTTTGCTGGTCTTATCATTTTTAACGATCTCTTCATAATCCACGAATCCCGCACACGTACCACACCACAACACCTACTCTCTTGTCTTCTCCACTACTATTATAATTATTTTTTATTTTTTGAATAAATTAAGTATAATTATTTATCATTTTTCTTTATTTTTTAAATAAAGTGAGGATTTGTTTGAGGTCATAAATTAATACGAGCACATGAGAATGAATATTGTTACCAACCACCGGCCGAGAAATATTAATTTTTTTCGATATAAAATGCCTGAAAAATAATAAACATAAGCCCTTTAAAAAAATTTAATTTTTTGCTATGACAACCGACCTGTTTTATGTTTTATGTAACGAAATTCATGAATAAATCACTCCCTTTTATTTTAACGGCGAACATTAAGTGTTGTGACGTCACATCTCTCGTCACATGGGAGAGACTCGTTCAACTCCGGCTAATATGTTGTTTTAACTGGGTCCATTTGGCGTCAGAGTTGGAGAGCATTCAAGAAAAAATCCAACAAATACGGACCCTTCCGGATTTGAGGGAGAGCCGAGGCTCAAACACTGGATCGGCGTGGGTTAAACCTTGGTATATCAGCCTAAAAACTAAACCTCATTTGCATGCCGCGAAAACTAATGGAGTGGGCAGGATTCGAACCTGAGTCATAAGGAAAACCAGGTCTCTTTCTTACAACTCAACCACAACATTGTCAACAAATCACTCCTTAAGAATCATAAAATATATACTATATAATAAATAAAGGTTTTGGTGAGTCAAATTTCACGCCTCTCTCTCATATTAATTGCACAAACTTTCTTTAATTGTTTTTTAATAAGTTTTTTTTGGAAAAGTAATTAATATCTATCTATATTATATAATAAACAAGTAAAATAGAAGGACGTTTGTCATAATTATAGGCATCCTCATTTTCATTTTTCCGTCTCTCTCTCCTAATAATAATCAACTCCACTATTTTAGTCAACTAAATTAATTATTTGTTTCAATTTTTATCTACACATTTGTTAATTTAAAAATGTGTTTATCATCAACTAATTTGTTCAATCATATTTTTATGAACTTTACAAACTGAAAACAATTTTATAGCCAGCTATGATTCAAATAAAAAGTTTTTAATCATATATTTACATATTCACATTGTTCTATTTTGGCGATGTATGTGTTAAAAGATTACATTAAATTTTATTCAACTCATATTCAACCCGTGTATTACACGATTTTTAAAAACATAAACTTTTTATTACTATGTATTTAACATTACGTTTATTCAACTCGTGTAATACACGGGATTCTAACCTAGTTAGTTATAAAACTAATCATTTAATAGATTTTAATGTTGCTTCATACGCAAAGAACACTACTAGAAATCTAGGCAGTTTCGACGACCTATCTCGACGACACGTGTCGTCGAGATTGGTTCAACCTGTTACGACGACAGGTCGTCGGCGATGCTTCCCAATCTTGCGAATTTTTTTTGCCACTTTTTCTCGACGACAGGTCGTCGGGGATGGTTAACCGGGAAAAGGTGAAAACTTTTGGCGCTTACCGGGAAAAGGTGAAAACTAGTCTCGACGACATGTCGTCGAGATTGCTATTTTTAATTTTGTTTTCCTTTTTTTTTTGCCTGGTAAAATATTAAAAAATTAATTTTTAAAACAAAATACCTTTTCTCGACGACATGTCGTCTAACTGGGCATTAACTCGCAGAAACCCTTCTCTTCCTCATTTCTGCCCTCTTTTTCCTCTCACGATTTCTCTCGGCTAAACCCACAAAATCCGGCCATTTTTCTTCAAAATCCAACGTTTTCTACCTCCTTCTTCACCATTACTCTTGTTATTCAAGTGGTTAGACCCGATTTTGACTTTTTTGTAAATTTTCTTTATAATCGTAAATTTCTAATATAAATCTTGTGTATGTGAAGTTTTTGGCTAAGTGGAGGGATTGGAAGCTAGATTGAGGGTTTTTCCGACGACGTGTCGTCGTTTCAAGAAAATTCCGGAGGTAATATGTATATTTTTTGTGTTTATAGGTGTATTTGGGTAGTTTTATATAGATTTATAAATGTTTGTTTAATATTTTGATAATAGGTTTAGATTTGAGAGATTTAGTTTTGTATAAATGTTTTAATTGTTTTTTATTTGAATAATATAGATGAATATATCTATTAATTTGTGAAATTGGTGGTTAAGTTATATAGATGTATAGTATGTAGGGTTCATTTTTTTTATTGATGGTTAATGTTGTGAAATTGATAGTTAATTTATATAGATGTAAAGTTTGTATGGTTTATATAGATGTATAAGTATATAAATGTATGGATTATTTGTGAAATTGGTGAATTGTAGGTTTGTATAGATTTATTTATTGGTGGTGTTATGTATATATTATTTGTATGAATTATATGATGTTATTTATTTTTTGTAATGTATAGTTTGTATGTATTATTTATTTGAGTATTTGTATGTATTTGTGAAATGTATTATTGGTGGTGTTATGTATATATTATTTGTATGAATTGTATGATGTTATTTTATTTTTTTTAATGTATAGTTTGTATGTATTATTTATTTTGACTCAAATACTTGTATGCATTATTTCTTTGGGTATTTGTATAAATTAAAAGAATATATTGTTGTTTTTTAATTTTTGTGAAATGTAATACATTTGTTTTTTATATCTAATACATTTGTAACGAATTTATAGGGTTTCTTGTTTGGCTTTCTCTTTCCGCTTGACTGTGACTGCATTAAAAAGGTAACACTTTTCTACTAAACTAAAAATTGTTTAGATTATGTAACACTTTATTACTATATCGAACTCGAACACGATCCTTTGTTAACACAAATATCTTGGAAAATTGATTTATTATTTTAGCAAAAGATACGTAATCAGTTTAATTTATTATATAAAGTATATTTTTTTGAAAAATCTGATAAAAAACAAACGGTTCGTGTTTGACTTACTAACATAGATAAATTATGGATTGTACCCTTTAGAAAATACCCGTCCGAAATTTAACTAATAGAGTTAAATTTTGGATTGTCCCCGTTTGGGACTGCCTTTTGAATGTTCTATCTCATTTAGGATATGTATACGTTTTAACGGATTGACTATTCAAGAGTAAATTGTTAGCTATTTCTCCTACTCTTCGAGTTTGCGTTTCATACACATACTTGGAGGGTTAAGGGGAAATGCTGTCGATTTATTCTTGAATAGTCAACCCGTTAAAATGTATATATATGAGATAGAATTTTCAAAAGGTGGGTTAGGATCCATCACCTGTAGGAATTCCAAGTTTGGGAAATACACTAGAATATTAATCATATTGGTTATTGTTGGTTTTTATTATAGTTTTTTATTGAGTTTTATTGAATTATTATGTTTATTGAGTATTGTTAAGTAGGTTGGCTATTGAGTTTTGTTGAATTATTATGTTTATTGAGTATTGTTAAGTAGGTTGGCTATCAATTTTGTAGTCGTTATGCTGTCGGATTTTTGAATTTTTTTTTATATGTGTAATTTTTGTTTATTATAGAATACAATTCAAGAAGAATTGACCCGGATGCAACAAGAAGGCGGAGAAGTTGATGAGGAAGAGGTCCTAAAACGTGCGCTTGGCGAGAGACGCGGTTGGAGCCGAGGAGTTGGAAGAAAAGTTAGAAACATGCCCACTAATGTTTCGGCTCTCTCCGAGTCTCAATTCAACGAATTAAAAGAACAAATTCGTGAACTGAATGAGACCGTGAAACAGATGCAACAAGACCGCAACCAATCTGGCAACCAAAATGACGACGATCAAGATGAATAAACTTGGTTGTAACTTTTATTTGAACGATTTGTAATAATTTATACAATTTGTATACTTTTTGTTAGATGTTTTAAATAATATATTGTTGTGAAATGTATTAATATATAACAGGTTTGACAGGTTTTGAATTTTGTGTATTAAATTACTGGAAATTTTTAAAATTCTAAAAAATATTTTTTTTTTTTAAAAATAACTCTTTCTCGACGACGTGTCGTCGGGATTGAGTTTTCCAGATTTTAAAAAAAAAAGATTAAATAAAATTTAAATTGATCAATATCGACGACATGTCGTCGGTATTGATCAATTTAAATTTTATTTAATCTTTTTTTTTTAAATTGAAAAGTTATTACCGACGGGCTAAAATCGACGACATGTCGTCGATAAAAGTGTAATCTATCTCGACGACGTTTTCTCGACGACTTTTCAAGTAGTCTCGACGGAACTTTGCCGACGAGTCAATCTCGACGACATGTCGTCGAGAAAGGCAATTTCGACGACATGTCGTCGATAAAGGTCGTTGAATCTGCCTAAATTTCTAGCAGTGGAACTTCTTCAAATTCCAAAAGAAAAACCCTAAAACACTTGATATGATCTGAAATTTAGATGCACCACTCCACACTTTATAAGCAACGTAAAAGAAGTATAAAACTCATTTTCACAAGGCTTTGTGTAAGAGCATTTAAATCAATTCCCCTATTCTCATCCTTATTTTTAAAATTTAGTTAGAATATAAGAAATTATGTTTTTTTCACTTCAAATTAGGATCCTCATCCGCATACTCACATCCCTAAAATTTAAAGGTAAATTAAAAGCTCCCTAAGTATAGGAAGATATTACCCAACCCTATTTATTTTATCTTTGTGAGTGGTTGTGAGTGCATAAAAGAGAAAAAGTAATAAAATAATTAAAAAATATTATTTAATTGAATAATGCTATAAATAGGGAACCTGTTGTAAAATGTTTTAAAAAGGTGTTTAAATTTTGAAGGTAATGTGTTTTTTAATTAAATTATAAGGATAAGGATAGGGAGACTGATAGAAATGCTCTAACGTTTTCATTAAAAAGTGAAAAACATCTCGCCACATCACTAACACGTAGACGGGAGTGAAACAAGTAACCAAAACCATTAAAATGTGTAACGGTTTTACAATCCATTGAAAATTATAAAAAATTTAACCTCTTCACTGGTTGGAATGACATTCGCCTCACTAACTGTTTTACTATCTTCACCCAGCGGTCCACGCTAGCCATTCGCCTCACACCAGCGCCCATATCGTCTTTATCACACCCGAGGGGTAGTGTTCACTACAAGGAAATGACCCTGTGTCGACGTCGCCTATACCGACGACACTTTTCGTCCGCATAGGTCACCCTATACCGACGACATGTCGTCGGTATAGGTCAAAACAAAAAAATTGAATGGGACACTCTATAGCGACGACATGTCGTCGCTATAAGGTTGAGGCAGATTGGAGGGAAAACTGGCGCCCAATGAATTTTTGGAGAAAACCTATAGTGACAACATGTCGTCGCTATAAGTTAATTTTGATTTTCTTTTTGTTTTTTTTATTTAATAAATTTTCGTCGGTTAAAATTTTTTTTTAAATTAAAAAAAATTTGGAAAACCCTATGGCGACGACATGTTGTCGGGATAGGGTTTTTACCTTTATTGACTGGTCAACATCCTACGAACCCTATACCGACGACATGTCGTCGGCATAGGGTACCTGTGCCGACGACATGTGGGCCTATGCCGACGACATGTCTTCGCCATAGGGTGCAGCGCGAACAAATAGGGAAAACAGACGGCATGCCTTCATTTCTACCCAAAATCCTCCAAAACTCCCCCAAATTGTTCTCTCCGGCGATTTCACGTTTTTGGGCTTTTTGGGAGCAACTTTCACAAAAACTCTCGGGATTTAAGGTGGGGTAACACCCGGGTTTCATATTTTAGCTACTTTTTCAAGATTTTAAAGTTTTGTTTATTTTGATTAGGTTTTGGATAAATTTCACCATTTTTTGGATTTCTAGCTTTGTGAAGGTAAATACTCGTTTTGATTACTAATTTGTGATGAAATTTGGTTTAGATCTAAGATTTTTATGATTTTGTATGTATGTGTTATGTATGTGTATGCATGTATGTTTGTATGTATGAGTATTTATATTTGTATGTATGATGGAATTATTAAGTTATGATTAGTTTAGGTCATTTGATTTAGATGTGTGATTATTTTATATAATTTAGTTTATGTAAATTAGTGTTTGTATGTATGTGTATGTATGTGTGTAATTTGTATTTATGATGATTAGTTTGGATGATTAGTTTGTATGTATGTGTGTAATTTGTGTTTATGATGATTAGTTAATATGAATGTATATATGTGTATGTATGTTTGTATGTATATGTTTGTATGTATATGTTTGTAATTATGTAATTGGATATTTATTTATGTATGTATGTTTGTATGTATATGTTTGTAATTATGTAATTGGGCTTTTATTTATATATGTATGTAATTGTGATGTGTAGGTATATAAGAGGGTTTTTATTTGGATCAACTTTCATAAAAACTCTCAGGATAGGTAACATCTGGGTTTCATATTTTAGCTACTTTTTTAAGATTTTGAAGTTTTGTTTGTTTATTTTGGTTAGGTTTTGAAGAAATTTAACCATTTTTTAGATTTCTAGCTTTGTGAAGGTAAATAATCGTTTTGATTACTAATTTGTGATGAAATTTGGTTTAAATCTAAGATTTTTATGATTTTGTATGTATGTGTTATGTATGTATGTTTGTATGTATGAGTATGTATATTTGTATGTATGATGGAATTATTAAATTATGATTAATTTAGGTCATTTGGTTTAGATGTGTAATTTGTGTTTATGATGATTAGTTTGGAAGAACATCGTACGCATAATCAACAAATGCTTGAAATGCAACGACAAATGGATGAAATGCGTCGAATGTGGGATCGCCGAACTAGCAGTGATGATAATTAGCTTGGAGTTGTTGAGCCTTTGCTTTTGTTGTTAGTGTTTGTCTTCAATAATTTGCATATTTGTGTGTCGAATAAGTTTATGTTTTGAATGTTTGATTTGTCGGACAAGTTTGTGTGTCGAACAATTTGGATGTTTGGTTTATGTTTCGGATATAGTTTTTATCAGATTTGAATGTATGAATGGTTTATATTTAATGATTTGCAGGTTTTTGTTTTTAGAAATTTAATATTTCTAGATAAAATATTAAAAATTAAAAAATAAAAAAACAGAAAAGACCTATACCGACGACATGTCGTCGCTATAGGCCTTTTTCAAAAATTATAAAAAAAACAAAAAACCCTATACCGACGACATGTCGTCGGAATAAGGTCAACCTATACCGACGACATGTCGTCAGTATATAATTTCTTTTTTAATTATTTAATTAGACCCTATAGCGACAACAAGTCGTCGGTATAGGCTGACCTATCCCGACAACACCTATCCCGACGACAATCTTGGCTATTGGGACGAGGCAATACCGACGACATGTGTCGGTATAGGCTATCCCGACGACAAGTCGTCGCTATAGTGTCAAAAAAATCGTCGAGATAGGAGGATACTGTTGCACACCTCATCACGTTGTCACATGATCATCACAAAAGGTGAGCTTGTTAATTTTTTTAAAATAATATAGCCCGGTGTTTATAAAACAATCGGCTCTAATAGTTTGTTTTAAATGTAACATTATCTGATTTTTACTAAGAAACCATGCTTTATTTGTTCACTAAGGACCAAAATTTGAGTATATCATGAGTTCAAGTCTCATTATCACAGGAGTAAACGAAATTTACCTTTCAAAAAACAAAAGATATTAAAACACGTTTGTTCAAATTCCCAATTATACTTACGAGCACAATTTTATAGTAACGTAACAACGTAACAACTTGTAAAAGTTATACCATAAAATCATAAGATAACTAATTTCCTTTCCGTGCCAACAAATAGGATTCAAATAAACACATATTAATATTATTGTCGGTTTTTTAAAACCCTAAAAACTAACCAAAAATAAACATTATATATATTTGAAAAACTCCAACATTTTTACTCAAATTATACAAATACCTAGTTTTAGAAGTAAAAAATAAAATAAAAAAATTGGTTAAAAACACAAATAATTTTACCCAAATATTAGAAAATGCTTATTTTAAAGCTAAATTGAAATAAAAACTTGTACTTGATGGTGTAGGATATTAAAAACAAGACTAGATTCCATCAAAATATAAGTTGATAACTGTATCTATATTTGCGTATAACTGTATGTGCAAAAGAAATCGTGTATACAAGATAGGGAAAGGCTTCAAAATCCTGTGAATTTCAGTAACAGATTCAGTCAATCTGAGAGAGAATGGGTAGAGGAAGAGTTGAATTGAAGAGAATTGAGAACAAAATCAACCGGCAAGTCACCTTCGCCAAACGCAGAAACGGACTGTTGAAGAAAGCGTACGAGCTTTCCGTTCTCTGTGACGCTGAAGTCGCGTTGATCGTCTTCTCCAGCAGAGGAAAGCTCTATGAATTTTGTAGCAGCTCGAGGTATGGATCGATTAGTATATGTTAATTCTGAATCGTATCGAGTAGGCTTTTTGTTAGATCTGAAGGATTAATGCTAGCGAAAAAGTGAATTTGCTATCTGTTGATCTGATTTGCTGTTTTCGTGAATGTCTCGGGGTTTATAGGTCTCGTTGCTTGTTTTGTTTTCTAGATCTGCGAGTGGAAAGCCATGAAAAGAAGTTATTACTTTCTCTCTCTACATTTCTGTATAAACGCATCGCCATTTTTGTTCTGTGTTTTGATGATGATCGAGTTTGTTAGGCTTTTCTAGCTTTCTCTACGGTTCGATTTTACACAAGTAGAGTGATTAATTTCTGTTTGTTGATGAAAATTGTACAAAACTTCAAAAGGAATTTCTCATGGTTTTCAACCTGAGTTTTCATTTCATGGCAGAATATATTTTCTCTCTCATCCTTTCGTTAGGTTTCTTTTTGTTTTGACTCGATTTGTAATAAATATACAGTTCAATTCAATTCTATTATCATGTTCTCAGATATTGATCCAGTAGGTAAAGCCTGAGATCTGATTACTATCTTGTCTCTTAGTTTAGAAATTCTTTCATGTTTCCAGCTCTAGGGTTTGCGTTGGTTACAGTAAATTGTTTTTTTTCTTTTTTTCCTTTTATTTTCAGCTTGATGTTCTAGGAGTTTTTAATTTAATAACTTAAGTTTTCATGTTTCAGTTTTCTACTAGCAAATTAATATTATTAAACACTTTAATCTATGGAAATTGATGAATGGAAGTTGCTTGATGAACTTCTTTCAGCAATACTAATATTATAAAACTCATCAAACATTAATTCCATCTGTGTGCAATATAGCTTCTATTTTGAATAAAATTATATATAATTGAAATATTATAAAAAACTTTTAGGTTAAGAATGGTAGGAAAGTTTCATTCCTTAAGTATGATATGTATCTTCACTCCATGAATTTTGCCCTTCTACAAGTGTCGGTGTCTCGTTGTTTCCTACGCTTTTTATATGAAGAATCGAGGAAAAAAGCAAGATTTATTAAAATCTAGATGGCTTATTTAAGTCTTATGCGTCAAAACCGAATAATTAGGGATTTATGAGATGGCATATTCAAAAAAAATTTCCCGATCTTGAATGGTGCAGTTGATGTTGATCTCAGTTTCATTCCATTACCTCATTTGATTGAATCCATGTACTAACATTGACTTTAGTTAAAAAGCTTGAAATGAAATGTATTCATTGCTTTCAAGATCATATGTAGCACATTAGCACCTTTTGTCACATATGTTCATTTACATGGTTTAAAATGTTGAAAAAAAAATAATAAGTTATGGAAAGCCTACAGTCTTCTTTTCTTTTCTTTTTTTTGGTAATGGGACTTTCCCCGGCAATTGTTATCATTAGAAAATAATAATAAATATAGTACAATTGAAGACCTCAATTTTAGAACATTTTTTGATCCGTAGTCAAAATATACCAAAGCCACAATGCTATCTAGGACCAAGAATTCCTAGATGGCTAAACAATTTGAAAAACAACATTAAACTAGCAATATAATCAATGATCAATAATTAAACAAAGGGAAAACGCCACATGTAGTAACCAAGTTTCAAAGTTTTTCAATTATGTCACTCACCATAGTATACCCGATGGTGTATACTGTGTAAAATGTGAGTGACCTGATTGAAACACTTATAAAATTGGTTATTATTCTACAAAGTTACCCCTTAAACAAACTATGACTCCCATTGCTGATAAAAGCCGTCTTCTCAACCTCCTCTTCATCAATCTTCCATATCTTCTGGATTAATTTGTAACTTTTTACGAAGAAGTACAATATCTAGTTGATTTGATGTCCACTTCATAAAGACCTCTTTTTTGAAAGCCTACGGTTTTTATTTGTTATAAACTATCAGATTTCTATACTATTTGAATTTTACCGTTGCCGGTTTTTAACTGTAATTATGTTTGTTCTTCTAGCAGCATGCTTAAAACACTGGAGAGGTATCAAAAATGTAACTACGATGCACCCGAATCGAATCATACTGCAAGAGAGGCACTGGTGAGTATTCTCTTTTCTATGAACTATATGCTTTTCTTTCTAGCAATTCATTTTGATAACTTGGTCTTTTGTAGACTTGTCCTTTTCTTTGAGATTTTTTTATAAAATAAATCAGTTTTAAAAAATATACATAAATACAAGAAAATAATAACACATTAACCCTATGCACAGTATGGAAATAAACAAGAATTGATGATAGAAATCACTACAACATAAAGGGCTTTTAGCAACTTAACCATTGTTTATTTCGGTCGCAAAAACTGTCGTTAATGCTCCTTTTCCAGTATCACGTACTATGAAATAGATATACTAAATTACTAACCAAAATCTCTTCCGAGATTGGATATTAACATAACCGTCAAAAAAGGCACTGCCATAGATTGATATATTAAAGGCATCTATTTAATGCAAAATTTAATTGCAGTTAAAAAAAGAAGATATATTCTCTGAAAAGAGCATTCTACTTGTGATCTTTGGGTCTTTTCATTGCTCCTTTGAATGATGTTATTATCCATCTTATGATCCTTCGGCCTTTACATTGCTTTTCTTGACGGTCAAGTTATACTTCAAAGCAGCACGGATTATAGAACCCAGAATATATATAACCTATAACTAAAAGCTAACTCTAACTTCAATTTTACCCGACACATATGGGTAACTGATACATGAGTTTGAGAAAAAAAAATTAATTTTAAAAAAACGAGACACTTGAAGAGCATGAAGAATAGGGATGTAGTGACACATATGTTTCCTAAGTTTTCTTAGTGACACTAAACTTAAGATGATCGAGAATAAGAATAAAAAAATGTTAAACATGTGATCATTAATTACTCAATAAAATCTTAATATAGGTTTAAATTTGGATATCCAGTTAATGTTAACTGACTGACTTATGTTAGGAGTGCTATCTTTTTTTTTAACGACCAACGAATACTATAAGCTCGGCAACCCGGGTAAACCTATTGGCGAAAGGCCACCCACGTGCGCGAACGTAGACAGTGCTGGTGACCCTGCTGCCCAACTATTCCAGAGGAAACTCACCACCTGAAGGCCCATTGTAGTAAAACCTCTTACACACCTAAGCATATTGAACCAAATGAGACTCGAACTCATGACCTCTACATTGGAAGGCCATGAGGTGTCTTCTCTCAAACCAATTGATCTGAGACTCATTGGCAGGAGTGCTATCTAACTAGGGTTTCTATTGCCAAACCCCCAAACCACTTTCATATTATTTATAAATCAGGGTCCAATTTTATTAAAAAAACAATGAATTTATAGTTGATTCACGATAACTTCTTGTGGTATTATGAAATTAGTGGGACAATAAATACATAAATATGTCTTCTTGTTAATTTTTTAGATCTAATGCTTATGATAATCAAATGCAATTCACAAACCTCAATTTATCGAAAATAATTAATGATTGCATTCTCGACCACATTTATTTACTGTCTCGTAATTAAATTTCTTTCATGATCTTGTTACGGAACCATAATGTTTACGATTTCTCGTGTTTGTAGGAGCTAAGTAGTCAGCATGAGTACATGAAACTTAAGGCCAAGTATGAAGCACTACAACAATCCCAAAGGTAACAAAAGTCGGGAACAGGTCAAAACGGTTGATATTTGGTTGAACCAAAACACTTTTTTTCCAAAAAAAATTTACAAATAATGGCTAAATTAAAAATTAAATTATTTTTAAAATAATATGCATTTTATTAAAAATTTATAAAACATAACTATGAGGTTTTGTGCATTTGAAACACCCTTTCCAAGGTAAATTTCAACATATCTGGCCCTTTTTAACAAGTTATTTGTTTTATGTGTTGAGATGATATCTGATTTGGGTATTATAAATACTAGGAATCTCCTGGGTGAGGATCTTGGCCCTCTAAACTGCAAGGAGCTTGAGTCGCTCGAAAGACAGCTCGACACATCTCTCAAGCTTATCAGATCAGCCCGGGTATCTTTAACTTTTTATTATTAATTGAAATCATGTTTTCTTTAAGAAAGCTAATAAACTAATGTTCCATACATATATATTGTATAGACGCAGCTGATGTTGGACACACTTTCAGATCTTCAAAAAAAGGTAATATAACAACAGAAAATATTATATTTAAATATCCAATTTATATCATTTCTTCTGCTTCTTCTAATAGTTTTTTATATATATTCTATAGGAACATGCACTTAATGAAGCAAACACTACACTGAAGCGAAGGGTATATTATTATTATTATTAATGTGACATAATTTCATATTTTAGGTTACAATTATTAGGCCCATTTCCTTTTTTTTGGGCTCTAACTCGTAGAACTAAGGCCCACAAAATGAAAACCTAAAAACCATAGAAAATGAAATAACATAGTTTGTTTTGCAGTTGATAGAAGGAAATCAAATAAACTCACTCCACTGGTTTCCACTCGCCGAGCAACAAGTCTGCTATGACAGACAACCTGCACCTCCACAACACAGCCAAGAAGCTTTCTTTCATCCGCTCGACTGTGGGCCTACGTTACACATTGGGTAAGCCCCACAAGATCCTAAACCAAGCAATACTTTGACAAAATTAAGAAAGCTTTTAAGAATCAAATGACAATAAACACATTTATATGCATTGTGATGGACAGGTGGCTTGTGAATTGTGAACAGTGTCAAAACGGATTGGGGTCAAATTGGGTCATGTTTATTGGTTGAAAGGGCCTAAGTCGGGTTGTCTTGATTAAGTACTAGTGTGCTAATTCAAATAAGACAAATTTAAATAGATTTTTAACAAATATAAACCTTTATGAATCATTTCAAGTTTTCAACTCCTTTGATTTAATTTCTCCTCATTTCTAGTTAATTATTTAATTTGACTCGATAAACATAACCCAAATTGTTTCACTGATAAGTAAATGGGCCAAAGACATGTAATCTTCTCATTGTACTATAGGTACCAATTGGATCCACTAACCGCAGCAGAAGCAGGACCAAGTATGATGCATGGATGGTTACCATGTTAAAAAGTAATAACATAATATTGATGAGTTTGTGGTCATAAAAAGATTTAAGTGTGTGTCTAATATTTATTGTAAGTGCTTTGGAACAAACAAATGTTGACAGATCTATATGTATATTTCTGAAAACTGTTTTTATGTTGTCAGTTTAAGTAACAGATTCACTATATATATTTTAAATTTGACCATGGCATTATGACGTAGTAGTATTGGTGATTACTTCACAAAATGATTTCAAATCCTACGTTAAAAAATAACAATTTTGTCTTTAAACATTTCTAAAACCAAGTTATATGATTATTTCTTGGATACATTGAACAATAATATACTAATCTCCTACATAATTGTCCCGATTAATTATTTTAATATGCTTTAGTTATTTTACCATAAAAGTTCATATAATTATCAATTATGTAACGTGTAAGCATCAAACTCATACATCATAATTCAAACAAAAAATAAAACGTATGGTTGTACACTTTTTTAGTTCAATTATCTTTCGAAAGTCAACTTTTGTTAGTTATTATGGAAACACAAAAGTAAATTATAGCTTAAAATTAGACTTGATCAGCCTGAAAGTGAATTTAAAAATATTTAAGTTGAGAATCAACTAGTGTAATTATGAATTAACCTCGGTTTAGAACCAACTTAACCAAATTCTCACCATGAAACAACATGTAGACGAATAAATATATATATATATATATATATATATATATACTATGTTAAAATCTCGTGTATTACACGGGTTAAATAAATAAAATGTTATAAATTTAGTAATAAAAATTTTATATTTTTAAAAACCTGGGTTGAATAAACCAGTATATTACATTGATTGAATAAAATATAATCTAATTTGTTAACAAAAACATTTATCAAAATGTGTTTTTAAAAAATGTAATTTGTCGTGACAGTTATAAGATCTGTTAAGTTAGTTTTTAAAACATTTTTTTTCAAGTGAGTATTACTTTTTTAATTTAATTGATAAATGTAAGTTTATATTAAGTTCATTTGATTGATGATCTAATAACTATTTATAATTAAATAATAAGTACCCGTAATTAGATTTATTAATATATATTATTATTTAATATGAGAAAGAAATAGAAAATCTAATATTTATAAGGAGAGAGAGGCGAGAAAATAAATGTGAGGAGTAACTGATATGTCACAATTTATACATATTTTATAAGCATAATAATCCCCATATTATGGTAACTATTGAATTAAAACCTTGCAAATACTACTTAATTCGCATATATTTTATTTTTGCAGGTTAAACGGCTTCCCGAACAAAAAGAAGCAAAAAAGCCAAGAAATTGAAGAAAATGTGGAAGTCGGAAACCAGGTCATGCATTATACCCGTGTGCAACATAAAAGCAAGAGATTCTTCCATTGTACCAGTGTCCCCCAAAAGTGAAACATTCTCTTTCAAAAGTACATGTGTACGAGTGGACCAAATGCACAACCATGCATTTGAATGCATGACCATGCAAACCCCAACTCTTTACCTATAAATAGCAAGCTCAAGTCTCTCATTTAGGTGTCCAAGATCAAGAGGTGTGAAGGCCTTAGAGCTCTGCTAAGAGCCGGAACTCTCTCGGTTTTGGTCCATTTAGCTTTTTTCTTGTTTATTTTCTTTCTAAGTCTTGTAATATAAACTTATTCTTCTCGTTCAAGTAAAACAAGAGACAACTTATACCCACTCTCCCTTGGTGTTGGAACACTTTCACATATTATCTAAGGGTTAGTGGAGTCACTTGTATGGTTATGCATGGCCAGTTCTCTTGTGTTGCTCGAGTTGATTGAACTTTAACTAATTAATGAAGTATTTTTAGTAAGTTATGTTTTTAAAGTCTTTATTATAAGTTATCTAAAAAAGACCAGAATAAGTGATCTTTAAATCAATCTAATAATCTTAAATCTTGTGAGTTACCCAAGCAAGGCTTCTTGTTTGGAAAGCTTATTCGATGTTTGTACGGTCTATATACAAATCTTGGTGCTAGTCTGGCCGGTTAGTATAGATTTAATATTATGGGTTGATTGGAGGTTTGGGTATTCAGCAAGCTGTTTGAGCCCTAACCAGACCGGGCGGTTTGTGTCGGTATTTCTCTGCTTCTCTTTGTATCGGCTTGCAGAGGACTTCTAGCGGGAGCCATGGGGTTTGATATTGAGAAGGAAAGTCTTATTTATTTGAAATAATATTATAAGTAAAGACAACTATTTAGGAACATAAATTGTTATGTCCGAGCGTTCATAAAGTACCTTTGGAGGAAGTCGTGCATTCCGACTTACCGGAAGAAGTTACAAGACCAAACGTACGTCAGTCACAAGGATAATAAGTCCGAATAATGAATTGTGAGATACCGACGGACTTGACACCCCGTTTAGGGTTCGTTATATTCATTAAGGAACAGTTGGCCGACCATATCCAATGTTCCGTTACGAAATACTAACTCCCCTATCGAAAGGGTTAGTACTAGTAACTATGACCAACCTTACTTTAAGTACAACATTAATTAACAATGGATAACACTAGAGTAACACCTTAAACAGAATAATATTTCTAATTACATTTCTTAACTTTATATTTTTCTTTTTAAACAAAACCTATTTTCTAACTTATTATCCTAGTCAGACAATAGCGAGGGTTGAGTACGGGATCCATGTCCATGGTTCGATACTTGGTTCTTACCCAAACTATATTACGTTGCGATATGTACACTTGCCTATTGTGTATGTTTTAAGTTAAAGTAATTATCATTTTATAAATTTAAAAACTGATCTTGTAAAATCATCCTAAAAATATATTTATTTATATTTTTATATTCAAACAAGCACATCAGTAACCAGAGAGTGACACGTGTCCTGAAGAGATTTTCATTTATTAGAGTAGTAAGATAAGATATATATATTTTGAACGACAACACCTTGATATTTTAGGATAATTAGGTTTCACGGGGCAACACCTACAATATCTAGGGCAGCCATCACTGAAGAAACTCCCAACCGAGTAAACCCCTTGACCTGATAACAAACCTATTTTTTACTGTTGTCAGGATTCAAGCTCATGACTTCCATTATAAGAAGTCTTAGAAGTCGGATCAAATGGCACGGTACGAATAAATATATACTTTTGACTTTTGCAAGCGATTAAAATTGAAACGAAAAAGAGAACATAAAGAGCCTTGTTGGGCCCCATCCTCTCGTTTACCATTCGAAGCGTGTGGTCTGCAATCACAAACTTAGATAAGGTTTTACGTCATCCACCAACACCGACACTGCTCCAACATGACTGGCGCGTTTATCCACTCTCCCTTTCTTATCCAATCCATTTTATCTTTCAAAACTACCAATTTAGTCCTTGTACTATTCAACAAGATGCATTCTTGGAACTTTAATATATTTTTATGCTTTATCGATTGTTTTCTCTCGTTTATTCTAAAAGCTTAAAGTGCCGATTCTTGTTCTTAATGCATTGAAATGAGTTCTAGTCTACCAATTCTTTCCTATAATATGTTTCATTGGTATTATTAGTTTTATATAATTAAAACCAAAAAAAAACCTAAAATGATATAAAAGATGTCTTGTGATTATTAAACAAAAATCCATTGATGCTTTTATATGTGATAACTTTCACCAATTTTGTTTAAAAATGACAACTTTTAGGTTCTATTAATTATAACCGATTAAACTAACACCCTTTAAAAAAAATAGACGACTCAACAAACCTACTAAATCAATTACTCTAACAAGTGGAATATTATTTTAATATATAGTATAATTAGGTTAGAAACCCCGTGTATTACACGAGTTAAATAAATTAAATATTATATTTAATAATAAATATTTACATATTATATATTTATTACATATTGCATATTTTGTAATACAAATTTTAGAGACGTCATATAGTTACTTTTTAAAAATGTTTTATAAAAAGAATGAAATTAATGTTCAATTTCTAACAATGTTTTATGAACAAATCTATATTTTTAGATAAAAAAATGTTTTATAAAAATAATTATATAAATCATTATTATTTAATAAGAGAGAGACAGAAAACAAAAAATTATATAAAAAAATAATTAAAGAAAGTTTGAGCAATTAATAGAAAAGAGATGCGAGAAAATTTATGTCACCAAAACCTTTATTTATTATAGATTTCATTTACAACATCTAATACATTAAATATTTATAAAACTAAAAAATTTTAAAAGAAAAATAAATGTTAATGAAATTTGGTGAATAATACAAGGACTAAACTTGTAGTATACTCTTTTTTATTTCTTTACGTTATCTTGTTCGTTTCTATATTCAACATCATCCTTTTAAGATAACCCCGTCATAAATTTTCCGTCCAAATCACAACTTCAATCTTTCTATATTTTGATCTGTTAGCTAAAGTGATCTTCACTTCTGCAGATGTAATTCGATTCCTGAGAATTGAAAAGGAAGATCAAAACTCACTTACAGTATCTGATTCAATTTCATTTCAATCGCCTCGATTTGCAAATAATTAGTTCGAATCGAGTGTTATTATTCCTTGATTTTGGATAACGAGTAATCGTTCGTTTGGAATTCGGATCTAAACAAGATGATGACGAGACAACCACACCAGGATCAACAATCTAGGGTTTTCTACGAGTTATCTGCTATGATTCTCAACTTAATCCGGTATCCTTCTGCACCGATTCAGTTCTCCGATGAGGTTTCGGCGTCACCGCGTAGGCAGCCGCGGCATGCTCCCCTGTCGCAGATAACGCCGGCGGGATTCGCGTCTATGTTATTAGGGATCTCGTTGGCTCTGATGCTGTGTGGCTCGATAACGTTTATCATAGGGTTTTTGTTGATGCCGTGGGTTTTTGGATTAGTTATGTTGTTTTATGTGGCTGGGATTGTTTCCGGTTTATCCATGCTTGGCCGGGCCATTTTCTGTCATACTCTGTCTCCGTCTTCACCTAGAAAGAGCGTTCCTGGTATGATTTCATTGTTGTTTTTATTATACTATCAAACTTTTCAGTTTTTGGAAGATAAGATCATCAATATCTGAATAGAACAAAGTTTTATCTTTTGTTGATTTTCAATACAATTGATACAACTACCGGAATAGTGAACCTTTTAAGTAAATTTGAAACTTTAATAGATATGCTTAAAATGATGTGGTGATGAGATTGCTATCGCATCAGAGCGCGTCATATGCTGACGCGGTCTGAGGTGATGAGATATGTTATTTGAACAAACTATACCGTCGATTACAATGAGTCCGAGTTTTTTTAAAATCTGACAATCTATTGGGCAATGGGTTTGAGTATTTGAACAAATTGGACTATCGATTCAACAAATCTGACGCGTGATGATGAGAATGTAGTATATTTTAGTGTTTAAATGTTAACAAGTTAAAATATTATCTATAAATAATTTTAATAATGAACGTCTTGCATATATGCATGGTTTAAAAAAACGGTCGAGGCGTACGCCTCGAGGCGAGGCGGTAGAAAAACGAGTCTGAGGCGACGCCTCACAAGGTATTTTTGTACGTACGCCTCACAGGGGCTGAGGCGGTCGAGGCGGGCTGAGGTGGGGCTGAGGCGGTGAAGTGGTAGAAATGGAAAAAAATGACTTTTAACTGGACTTTTGACCCATTTGAGCTGTGTATCTATTAACGAAATACACAACTCAAATGGGTCAAAAGTCCATAATTCGCGTTTGGTTCTCCTTAATTTGACCTATTTTCTCATTCTTCTCCTTAATTTGACCTAATTTCTCATTCTTCTCTCACACATCACACCTAGAAAAGGTTTGGAAGGGGTTGATGTAGTCAACAAACAAGATACAAACAATGTTTGATGTTTAGTATTTTATTTTTGTAAGATATATAATTTTTATATTTAATTTTTAATTCCGCCTCGGTTCGCCTCGAGGCTTACGCCTCGTGAGGCGAAGGGAAAACGCCTCGAGGCGCGATTCCGTTCTTTTAAACTTTGCATATATGATGCGAGCCCTTTGCACGTAACGCATTGACTTTTGGGAGTAAAACATATTGGAGGGCCACACACTTTTTAGTAAGAAAGTAACATAACACTATAACAGAAAGTTCTATGAGAAAAACAGAGAACATTTTATCATTTTCAAATTCAGAAGGGTTAATGCTTTGAATATCTTAATGTTGCAGCATGGAAACTGTTGTGAAAAGCGATTGTGGTCGTTGATCTGCCTAGAAAACAGTTGATGAGCACCATGAATGTTGTTACTGAGCAGGGTTGCAGAAGGTAAATGGAATGAAACCTTTTTGAGTATTTCTGCATGGAGGATCTTTGGATATTAAGATTATTTATAAAAACTTATACAATACGTAGTTGTATTAAGTTTTTTTTTTACATATATATATAAGAAAGTTGGTGGTTGTGGGTGTGTATTCTTTACTTGAGGAAGCATATGGGGGTGTCCAAGGTGAATTGTTGTTGGTGTTTATGAGTTATGTGTCCTCTGTTCTTCTTACTTGTAGTCATTACTCTTAATTTGCAATTGATTTGTTGAATTCTATACAACATTCTTTATGTTTTAATATGTATGAATATATCTATGTCTAGTGTTATAGTTATTATAAACCACCATACTGCATATTACTCCTTATCTGCAATGGGGATGGTGTCTGCTGACCACCTTCCTGCTTCAGAATATGGCGTATTCGTCCGATCAAAACATGACGTGTGTCGGCCATTTGAAAGGAAAAGAAGTTTCCCCTTTAGACACATCTGTTTCAGACTTCTATACGGCAATGTTTGATCAAGTGACACAAAAAGGATCAATCAGAAAGATTAGCATTCTGGGCAGTTCACATGATTTATGGATTGTGGGCTATTGGTCTGGTGGGTCTCAACTCTTGAGCCCTATACTTCAATTTAGCTTGGTCTTTTTTTTTTTTAAAGAAAGTAGCACAAAGTATATTTTTATATATATAACCTCATAAATTAGATTCCGAGATCAAGAAGTAAATTTGGAATGATTTAGAACCGAAACATTTGTATTTGTTTGAATACTGTGATTGACATTAGTAGGCAAATGTCTGAATAGCAACGTACTTCAATATGTTTCGACAACCGTGTACATCACATTTATTAGGTCGGTATTGAGTTGCCTTCCACTCTATTTCGTCTCATAATACAATCCCCTTGCATGTTATTAACGTGTTGGAACGGATTCGTAAAAGATTTTTATGGAGTGCGGTTGATATGTTTGAAAGATTCGTAGGATAAAATGGGACGTGATTATGGTTTCAAAGGAAAAGGGTGGGTTGGGTCTTGGATTTTTGAGGGCGGTTAACCTAGCCCTCTTATCGAAATAGTGGTGGAAATCTAAAAAAAAAAGGACAAAAAGAAAATAACGGTTTTGGTACAAGATTATTCCTGCGGTACATTTCATCTCACTAGCTTCACATTCCCTACGAGAATGAGCACTTTTGGTGTCGAAAAGCATATGCAAGATTGATGGTGACTTTGATAGGTTGGATATTGATATTGATCAGATCAGCATTGATTATACAATGACTACCAGTAGATCACGTTTTCATCATGCCTTGTCCTTGACACTCTGTCCCTGTGTGTGTAACAGAATCAAAATCCGGGCTTCGTTTTCAAATAAATAAAATATTTTAATAAATATTACGGTGAAAATATTATTTTAGATTTAAGTTGAAACAAGTGAGTTAAGTTGGTAATGAGATTATACTAGTTTTAACTAGTTTTGAAATGAAATGAGTTAAATGAAAGTTAAGGGGCTAAAGGTGTAAAATAACAAATCTGCCATTTTGACTAAAAGAAGTCAAATTTTGGGGTTTTCTCATATGTGTGGGTCGTTCTTTTCAAGAGGAGAAAAGGAGAAAAACGAAATTAGAGCTAAATCTTGCATTTGAGCTTGGATTTGTGAAGGTTTTGGCTCACACGACACCTTTCTAACATCAAGTAAGTGATAATCTTCCATTTGATTTCACCATGAATGTGTTAGTTGATGGGTTTTGTAAAAATCCGAAAATTATGTGATAAATTGGTGTTAGATTGTGGATAATCTAGCTAAACTAAAGGTAAAGGGTGGTGATTAACATCCTAGAACCCTTTGATTTTAATTTTGAAAAGTTAGGGTTCATATGGTGAAAATTGGGGGTGTTTGGATCATGATGCTAGAATGATGAATTAGTGAAGATTAAGTGTTTAGGTGGTAATAGACACTTGAACAAACACCAAATTGACCTAATAAAAGTTAGTGAATGAGAAATTAGTGTCAAGGTATTGGAAAGAAAACTCAAGTGGATGAGTTTGTTTTGAAAGAGGGTGTTTGGTTATGGGGATAACCCAAACGGGTCAGTTTGGGTTGGAAATGAAAATTGAGTTATGGACTCAATTATTTTTGTATTGGTGATGAATGTTTGATTACTAAACTAGGTGTATATGTTTAGGTAATCAAATTGTGAGCCGAGAAGGAGGCACGGGATCTTCCAACTCAAAAGGTAAGTGCCTTTGCACTTACTTAGTAATGTTGATAAATGTGTGGTGTATGTGATATGTATGCATACTATAAGTTGAAATGAATGTGTATAGCTATTGCTTGAATGTAGTATGTGTGGAATTGTATTAATTTGACTTTAGTGGTAGAAGGTCAAACTAATATGATGGAATTGGTGTAATTAACTTATGTGGTAAATAGTCAAACCAATATGTGAATGTGGTGATATGAGTGTAATTGACTTAAGTGGTAAATAGTCAAACTAATATGTGAATGTGATGATATTTGTGTAATTGACTTATGTGGTAAATAGTCAAACTAATATGTGGATGTGGTGATATTGGTGTAAATGACTTATGTGGTAAATAGTCAATCTAATATGTAAATGTAGTGAATTTGGTATAATTGACTTATGTGGAAAATAGTCAATCTAATATGTAAATATGGTGAATTTGGTGAAATTGACTTATGTGGTAAATGGTCAATCTAATATGTAAATGTGGTGAATTTGGTGTAATTGACTTATGTGAAAAATAGTCAATCTAATATGTAAATGTGATAATTTGGTGAAATGGTGGATTGAAGTGTGGAATACTTCAAAAGGTGGACTTGGAGTCAAATACTTCAAGTCCGGGTAAAACGAGTTGTGGTACTCGCACCAAGAGGTAGTAAACCCAACAAGAAGTGCGGAATACTTCAAAGGGTGAACTTGGTGTCAAATAATCCAAGTACGGGTAAGACGAGTCGTGATACTCACACCAAGAGGTAGTAAACCCAATAAGAAGTGTGAAATACTTCAAATGGTGAACTTGTTATCAAATAATCCAAGTACGGGTAAGATGAGTTGTGGTACTTGTCACACCCCAACCGACGGCGGATTATACGTCGGGGCGGACGCGGTTGTTCAATAGCACAAGGTTGACTATTAAAGTTTCAATATTTCATTAATAAATAATTTAAGATTCAATACAAGAAAACATAACAAGAATACAACGTTTAATTGATAAGTAGTCTAGGTCCAAAGCATCCTATGTGATCACAAATAAGTCTCATGATGTAGAACCTGAAACATGTGAAAGAATCTGTCAACTACAAAATAGTTGGTGAGATACAAAGGTTTTGACACAGTTTAACAAGTATTTGAGAAGAATTACAATTCACTATGATATATACATTCTATAATGTAAGTATGAGAACAAGTATCTTAAACATTGTGCACATCAACCCTCCAACCAAGTTTAGGCATAACCCGCAGATTACCCTTATAAGTCTCAAGTTTAAAGTTTAATTCAGTAACAATCACCAAGGGCTCCCCCCCGAAGGGGTCAATCAATCAAGGTGGATTGGTCAAATACAATAGATCTATCATTGTTACTATAGGCTTGATCAAAGTTAATGAATGTGCTAGTTTTAAATTTAATCTAAGCATACAAGTCTCAAGTTTAACATAAGAATAAGCATCTAGTCATAGTTGTACAAGAATTGTATAAGTTTAATGTTTTTGAACATGTTTCACCCCAAAAGTATAGAAAGGAAAAAGGGGCTAAGTATACTCACTTGGATGATGAAGAGTGTCCAACAAAGATTAAGTGTAGCAAGACTTTGAGGGAGATTATCCTCACAACAAGCCTAAAAATACAAGTCTAGAGTTTAAGTATGATCTACAAGTCTATGTCAAGGATCTAGGATTCTAAGATTATCTAGGGTTCGGGATAGGAAGTGGGATTGATTGTGTTTATGAAGTTTAAATCAAAGTTTCAAATAAATGTTTTGAATGAATGACACAAGACTTGATTATCAAAGTTTAATAAGTTTATAGTTTTAGAAAGATAATCATTTAGAAAATCCTTATGATTATTAATTACAATAATCTACGATAGTTTTCTAGGTATAAGGTCGTAACAATAGAAAATTGAAAGATTAAATACTTATTAAAGATTTACAATAATTATCTAAAGAATAAATAGTTATCAAAGCTTAATAATTAAATATTAAGGATAAATAATTATTTAATGGATAAGTATTATTAAAGATTTTTAAGGATACACAATTACTAAGGATAAATAATTATTTACAAGAATAACAAACCATTTAAGTTTTTTGGCATCAAGTATTTATCTTACAACCTAATTGTAATAAAAGTTTTGAGTTTTAAATAAATAATGTGAAACTATAGGTTTAACAAATATGTTGCATGGAACTTTTTATAAAGTTTATACTTTAAATTATAAGTTTTTAAAGTTTATAAGTTTATAATTATTATTTTTAAATAAAGTTTCTTAAAGTGTTTAAGTAAAGTTTATAAGTTCATAAATGTTTAAAGTTTTTATAAGGTTTAATTTTATAATTATTTAGAGTATAAATAAAGTATAATTATTCCTCTCGTTTTATATAAACAAATAGATTTATGTTTATATAAATATTATAAAGTGTATAAATTTATAAGTTTATGCTTTTTAAGTAAATTTTTATAAACTTTTATGAGTTTACAAAAATTATATAAGTTTAAAAGTTTATAAGTGTAAATTAAAGATTAGGGTAAAAGAATTCTTTAAAATACAAATAATAATAAAAGTTTACTTTAAATAAATAGTTTCTGTGAAATCATAAGTTTTATAAAAGTATAAAAACACTTTCATAGTTTTTAAGTATTTAAAACTATTTTTAAAGATTTAATTGCTATAACTTTTAGTTAAGTTTAATTAATTAAATTGGTTCTGGAAAATAAAAATGTAACTGAAAACCATTTTTAAGTTTATAAAAGTTTAACAGATTTTATAAAAATAATTAAAGTATTTAAAACTGATTGAAAAAGCATAAAAAAATAAAATATCAAAAAAACTGGGCTGGCCGGATCGAACCCGCGCCGCCCCGGGTCACCAAACACACACACCAGACTAACCACCCGGCTACGGGCCTCGCTGGTGTTATAACCCGGATAAATAAAAGATAAACACAATCCCGAACGATCCCCTAAATCCGTATGAACCCTAGAATTTCAAGTATCCTTAAATTCGATGTGATTAACCCTCTGTGCAATCAAATTGACAGAGGGTTATTGTTATACGAGTGAAAACGAAGACGATGGCCATAGGAATTACCTGAAACAGCGTCGAGAAGAGTGAGAACGGGGCTGAGGTCGAAGTCGGCTGTCGCGAGTTCGAATCGTGCAATGTAGGTGATGAACGACCGAATTGAGAGTTTGGCGAGTTGAGGGGTGATGTTTATGAGGTTTCTAAACCGATATTTATAGCGGATTCAAGCGTTAAATGCTCGATTAGGTGGGAGGTTCGCGGACGGTTCAAACGAGTTAATTTGCAACTCACGCGGGTGCTAGGCTCGAAATCGAGCATTAATTAGCATCGATCGTTGGTCGCACGCCTCAGGCGAGTCTCGAGGTTCAATGAATTTGGACAAAAATGCAATTTCGATGAAAAAGGGTGAAAAACCGGTCCTTGTGGGAAACGAACTCGCCACCGAATTCGATTATGGGAGTTTGGCCTTTGTGCAAAACAGGCCCCTGAAGTTTCTAGTTTTGTCATTTTATGTTTAAAAGTTAAGTTTTAGTTTAAAACAAGTTTCAGAATTGATAGTTTTGGTCCCTGTACTTTTATAAAAGTAATTATATTTTATTTTTATAAAATCTAACTACGTTTCTATAAGTTTTATACCTTTATTATTTTATAATTTTATAATTTTATAACATAATTTCTAAGATTTATGATTTTCAAGTTTAAGTATTTATGAAATAAGTTTATAAATTATTTATATAATTATAAACTCGCAAAGAACTTATATGGTATTTTATTTATAAAACACACACATATAAGTATGATCGTTTTCCTTAAATCCATATTAATTAATTTAATATTTCAAGAAAATAGTTTTAATAAGAATTTAAGTTTTTAACGTGTAGAAGTTTAGGAAAAGTTACGTCGTAAAAATCCCGGATATTACAGTACTCGCACCAAGAGGTAGTAAACCCAACAAGAAGTGTGGAATACTTCAAATGGTGGACTTGGAGTCAAATACTCCAAGTGCGGGTAAGATGAGTTGTGGTACTCGCACCAAGAGGTTGTGAACCTAATTAGAAGTGTGGAATACTTCAAATGGATGAATGGGTGGTGGTATATGAATGTAATAGGAAATGAATGAGACTTGTACTGGAAATGCACGTGTTAAGAACTTTAATTGACCAAATGAGTGTAAATGGGTCAAATGGGTGAAAGGGGTGAAAACAAGTGTAAATACTTGTTGAATATGTTTATCGTCATTACTAACGGTGATTTATATATGTGGTTTAGTAGGTAAAGCTCCGATGTAAGTCCAAGTCAAGTCCGAGGTGTGGAAGGATTTTCGTATGCAAATTTGGTGTTCTTGGGGATTTCAAGGAAACTCCTTGTAAAATGGTGTAAATGATACTTGAAATGATGTTTTGGTGTTAAAACATGTTGTGTAAATAGATGTTTGAAAGTTTGGTAAAAACACAAGTGTTGGGGATTTTTGGATTTTTGGTGTCATGTAGTATTGGTGAAAATGTGGAAATTTTTTGCTAAGTATGGAACTGGGCAAACTGAGTAAACTTTCTGTTTACTCAGGTCCCTACCAGGGTGGGTTCTCTCGCGGTACGCGAGAGACCTGGTTTTCGGCGGCAGGTTTGGAGCTCCCTCGCGGTACGCGAAGGGAGGGGCAGGATACCTCGCGGTACGTGAGGGTTTTAAAAAAAATTCTGGGATAAAGGCTTCTGCGTACGTTTAAATGTTTAATAATTGGTGTTTCAATTATGGGTGTTACATTGTGGCTCAATGCTTCCTTCACACACCTCGGCTCAACAACTATTCTTCGGGCTATGTTATCTTGTTCGCAGGTGTCCTCACCTCATAGTTTGGTTCCTTTCTTGTGGAATAAATATATCCCATTAAAATTTTGTTTATGTGCTTGGAGAGCTTTTCTAAATAGAATTCCAACAAGAGATTCATTGGCGAAAAGGGGGATTTCATTAGCCTCTTTGTTATGCCCGGTTTGTGGAAAGCGTGAAGAATGGATTCAACACCTCCTCATTAATTGTGATGTTGCGCGTTTGGTTTGGGCTCAAATACAATCTTGATGTAAAAGTAAAATGTAATTGGTGAAAGATTTAAGTATCGTGGAGCTTCTTGATCGAGTCTTGGGTTCTTATCTACTAAGTTGATAAGAGATAAAATCGTCCATGTATTCATGTTATAACTCTAAGGTGTTTGTGGCATGAAATGAGAACATTTTCAATGGGAAAGGTGTTTGTCCGTTCAAAATTGTTGAAGAAGTAAAAGTGTTCAGGATTTCTTTGGATAGTTAATCGGTGGAAACTTAATATTATAGATTCGAGATCTTGGAAGCATGTTTCTAGATCATTGTTTAAAACCTTGTATAGAACGTATTATTATTAATAGTGATAGTGGTTACTGTTGGAAATTAGGCCCGAGAACATACGAAGTTTTGATCTTAAAGATCGACTCTTTTATTAATAATGAAAACCAAAACCACAATTTACAATTTATTCATAATCATCTATTTATAATAAACCATATACTAATCCTAACCTAACTCAAACTCAATTAAATAATCAAATAAATAAACAACTCACTCATAGTCTGATACGAACTCAATAAACAATTAATAAACTAATATTAATAATTAATTATAATCAAGATTAATCATTCATTCTCCCCCTTAATCTTGATTTATATCTTCTAGATCTTGAATTTCCAGCAAGACCGGTCACTCTTCCACACCATCATGATAATCACAATCATGATCTTCAGTTTCTTATCAATAACACGAATCACTCGGGTCTTTCACACTAACTTGAATCACTCAAGTTAAATTACCTTTACAACTTTCTTCGACACGTGTATCGCACCTTCATCCCCAATCTGAATCACTCAGATTTTTCACCTCGTTTCACACGTACTTCAATCCTGTCTCCCTCAAGCCTTTTGAACAATCTCTCACAAATTGGATGTATTCTTCACTTCGTTCAAACCGCTCACAGGTTCTAATACTCCTTCACCGGCATCAAACCGTATCATCCTAAATCGCACAGTTAAACACTTCGCAAATCCCTACACCCTTCGCAGGTGATTAATCCTTCACTCAATCTGAATCGCTCAGATTGATATCTTCCTTGGTTGACTCTTACAACCCTTCATTGCTTGATTGCAAATTTGCATCACACAAACAACCCACAAACCGTATCTCACGATTTTATTTTCGGTCTCGCTCAGAGCTTCTCATTGGTCTCCAAACACCTCACTGACTTACTTTATCCATGTAAACATTGAATCCCATGCATACCATATCCATGGCTTCATGCTCATGTATTCCTAGCCCATTTACATGAACCTCCTCACAGACCATAAAGTTTCCATGCCCTCAAACAAGGACGTGGACCATCCCCTATCGTCTGACCATTCAAAATTCCAACACATATCTTTTGCCATTTTTTTTCTTTCGTTCAAAGGCCTCGCCGCCTCATACTTTTCCTTCGCTGATGTTGGATGCGACCAACCTAATGGCACAACCATCTTGTTCTTTCTTCTGCTTCACGCAACTCGGTTTCCGTTTTAAAGCAACCTACTCTCTTTTCTTTCTCGCGACTTGCTTGCTTCTTTCGTCTTCAGCCCCGCAGCCAAAGGGCTGCTCCCGTCTCAAAAACGACTCTCAAAATCGCAGCACCAAGTTCTGATACCAATTGTTGGAAATCAGGCCTAAGAACACACGAAGTTTTGATCTCAAAGATCCGACTCTTTTATTAATAATGAAAACCAAAACCACAATTTACAATTCATCCATAACCATATATTTATAATAAACCATATACTAATTCTAACCCAACTCAAACTCAATTAAATAATCAAATAAATAAACAACTCACTCATAGTCTGATACGAACTCAATAAACAATTAATAAACTAATATTAATAATTAATTATAATCAAAATTAATCCTTTAGTCACACTCACCGCTGTTAATATTATATACAGTATACTAAAATTATTAAAGACCTTAATATCCATCATATAAAATTAAGATTTAGTGTTGTTACTAACACAATCATGATGTATGTGAATATTAAGTAGATAATTTTTTGTTAATGTAAATACGATGTAAACTCCTTTATAACGTAAAACACCTGCTCATCAACTTCTCACCGTATTAAAAAAACTCATAAAATATTATATGATCAATAAAAAAAGTTATCTACATCAATATTTGTGTATATCTGGGACTGTTAGAAATTAGGCCTAAGAACACAAACAAGATCGAACATGTTTATTATTCGAAAACTACCGATCGACTCTTTTTGTTTATTAAAATTCTTGACACATAAAACCAATACAATGTCTATTTATAACTAAACATCCCTTGATAAACAGCAACTAATCCTATTCAACAACCACTTTTAATTTTATTTTAACTCTAACCAAACAATAGATATATAAACCCAAACTATTTGACTTAAAACATAAATACATTTTAAACTGTTTCTCAATTCATCACTCGACTCTTTTTCACCTATCAAGATCAATCCTTTAAAAGTATAACAATCATCAAATTTTGTTTAGTTTAAGTAAATAAAAAAAAATTTTAATTCCTTTACATGTACGTGTATTAAATAAATTTTGGTGACTTGAGTTTTTTTTATGTAAAAAAATAGTTTAAAGTGATATATTACAACAAAAAAACCATTTAAAAAAAACGAACAAGTGTAGACACTTGGACATTGAATTAACCCACTGAGTCGCCGATGAACACGTGTAGATTGATGTGGAGTCACATGATAAGATATTTTAACTTAAAGCATCGTATCCTTTCCGGTATATTACTTTGTGTTGAGATTTAGATTATCGTTTTATCATATGTTGGCATGATCTATTTATTCTATAAGTAGCATCGACGGCAACAACATCATCATCAATATTATCGTCATTATCGCCGTTTGTAATATGCTGAATAAATGTATAAAAACCTATAAACTCTTTAAATGCATACGGTTTATCTTGTATAAAAAAGAAGTGTTATGACACACGTCAATCATCGTTCATAATATTACATAAACTTATGTTTAATGAATACATCATCATCAGTATTATCGTCATTATCGCCGTTTGTAATATGCTGAATAAATGTATAAAAACCTATAAACTCTTTAAATGCATACGGTTTATCTTGTATAAAAAAGAAGTGTTATGACACACGTCAATCATCGTTCATAATATTACATAAACTTATGTTTAATGAATACATCATGCATGCTTTTCATTCTAATTTTTTTTTGAACGGCGATGGATTCATACATAAAACTAGCGAGAAGCTAAGAATAATACAAAAAAATGGCAAATTAAAAGTTAAAACAAACTCATTTTCCTCAATCCAGATTAGACAATTTCCTTCTGTTCTTTAACCAAATAAAAGATGTCTTCTTTATGTCGTCCACCAAGATGCTCCACGCTCTATTGAAATTGTCGAAAATTTTCCAATTTCTTTCTTTCCTAATGATCCAAAAGGTAGCAAGTTTGATTGTGTGGAAGACGTTCTTACCACCACACTTAGATAGACACCAATTAGAATATCTTTTAAAGGAGGGGGGGGGGGGGGGGAAGTTTAGCACTTGCACACCATTGGAGAATCTTTCTCAAGTCTTTTTTGCCAAAGAGCATTTAAGCAAAAGATGATCGATGCCTTCGGCCTCGACATTGCACAAGGGACATTGCGCGGTAACCGGTTGATTATATAATTAACTTGTCGGTATTCTATTCAAGTAAAAATCTTATTTTGGAGACGATTATCCATTATTTTTTTCTTTAGATTCGTAATAGGAATAGTAAGATAAATATTGGAGGGGTCGAGTGGATGAAAAATCCGCTTTTATATATGTAACACTTTTTTTTCCGAATTTGGTTAGGTTTTTTCTAACCATTTTCGGTTGATTATATAATTAACTTCTTGCTGTTAAAAAAAAAATACGACGATAATTATCTATACTCTATACTATATAATAAATAAAGGTTTTTACATGCCACGTGTCGCCTCCATATTCTTTCTCATTAATTTTTTTCGCCTCTCTCTCTTATTAAATACACCTCTATATTTTAATAATAATATATCTTTAAAAAAATAGTAGTTATACTAATAAAACATATTTATTTTAAATTATCTTTTATCATAATAAACTTTGAAATATAATTATGTAACTTTTATTTTGAATCAAATAGTAATTAACTTATTTTCGAAATTCAATTATATATTAATATTTACATATTTTGAATTTTGTTTTCTATCCTTCGTATATCTAATATATTTTTACACATGTAAACTATATATATATATATATATATATATATATAGGGGAGAGTTCCAGAGAAAACCACAAGTTAGGCGAAAACCGAGAAAACCACTAAAAAAACCAATTTTACCCAATCATATAATAATATTTATTTTTTATTTTATTTTATTTTTATTTATTTATAAGAGTATGAATGTAATATTAAACATTTTTACACATAGTGTTACGTATACGTAAACATAAAACAAAAAAATTGCGGTTACGTATACGTAAATAAAAAAAATTGTTTTCGGATACGTATACGTAAATAAAAAAATTGCTTGAAATGATGTGGTTTTCTCGGTTTTCGTCTAACTTTGTGGTTTTCTCTTGATCTCTCCCCTATATATATATATATAATTAAAAACTTTATTTATTGATATTTTTCACCCCGTGTGTAGACACGGGGTTCTAAGCTAGTTATAACAATAAACAAAACAAAATTATCTATCAAAATGATCTATTTTACATAGTTAAACGTTCCAATGATAGTTGAAGTGCATAAAATTAAAAAAAAAGTTCTAATAATCAATTATAAGTGTGTAAAACAGTTAAAAGATCAAGGTTCCAATAATAGTTGAAGTAATTCAAGATTTATGATTTATAAAGTAGGGTGTGGTTCAAATGCTAACCAATATTTATGTGATAATCATGATAATCACTCTTAAAAATAGTGTTATGTATACGTACTAAATAATGTTACACACACGTAAACACTATGTGTCACGTATATGTAACATTATTTGGTACGTATATGTAAGACTTATCATTCTTGTATTTATGTTCACTATACTTAAATACTCTTTTAAGAATTAAAAGAAAAAATAATTTATAAATTATGTGATTGTTTGATAGTGGTTAGCACGTTTATCACATAAAAAATTGGTTAATATTTGAATATTTTTTTATGAAGTGGTATCAAAAATATCTACAAAACTACAACTTTTAATTTCAGAATTTTATAAAATATTATATTTTAAAAGTTAGATATGGGTGGCATTAAAATTTTTAAAAGGAAAACCGTAGCAAAAGGAATGATTAATTAAATAAAGTTAGGTATGGTATATATGTTATATAAATTTTAAATTATTAATTAATTCTGAAAATATAAGAAGCATTGTGGATGGATCAGTGAGCATGACATTCCAATAAATATTTAAGGGCGATTCTAACCACACACGTAATATTGCTAATTGCACCAGTCGTCACGCGATACGTCCTCGTATAGGTCAATACGAGGGCGTATTGGGTTTAGTCTCTGACACCAGAATGACACGTGTCATTCTGGTGTCCTATACGATTCGTATTGCCCTATACGCCTCGTATGAGACAGGGCTCAATATTTTTCTTCAAAAGTTGGAAGATTTGGTGATAAATAATCCTATACGTGACGTATAGACCTATACGCCACGTATAGGATTATTTATTTAATTATATTTTTTTAAAATTTATATAATTTTGTTTATATAAGTTTGTTAATATAAGTTTGTTATCTATTTATAAATTTTATATATTTTATATTTTTTTTAAACATTTATTATATTTTTACAGTATAATCAAACAAAATATCAAACAAAATATTAAACATTACAAACCAAACAAAATATTAAACATTACAACCAAACAAGTAAACTAAACATTATATACATTACATCATAAAATTAAATATATACATCAAAATGTTTTACATACATAACAACGAAATAAACAAAATACAAATAAAAGAACTAAACCTGACCTGCCCCGGCCTCACCCTGACCTGCCCCGCCCTCATCCTGAACGGGGTCGTCCGGATAATGACGTGGCGGTGGTAGTCGGGGTGGCTCGATGCCGGCGGCTCGTGACTGATTCACGAGCTGTCCAACCGCCCACGTCATCAGGTCCTCCATGCGATCGAGTTGACGACCCTGTCGCCGTGAGTCGGCAACAAGGCCATCAAGCAATGTCTGGGTAGCCCTATCCAGCCTAACAGACCGACGTACGTGTCGGAGATGCTGTGGCGGATGCTCGTGGACCTGCTCGACGTGTGGAGGCTCGTCCTCAATCGCCATACCCTGCAGCGGCTGAGGCATAGGCGGGTCCCCCTGTCCAGGCATCTGCGGCAACGGCACCGGGACCCAAACCTGGTCCTGGACGGCCCCTACGAACCGAAGGCCCTGCGGGAATCGGTGCGTGATGCGCATGCCGCTCGCCGTGCGACGATCTAATCGGACAGGGGGTATAGCCGGTAACATCTGAGGCTCATGGCGGCCAAATGGTATGACCGACCGCATGATATGCGTGATGAATGCACCGCCATATAAAAGTCCGCGCCTCTGTCTCATATAGGCTGAAGCAAAATAAAGCGTCATGCTCGTGGACAGGTCGCACCGCCTCCCAGTAAGCAGGCAGAAAAGGAAGAAAAGATCTCTATCAGTGCACCACTCAAGGCTTTTCAGACGCGGTGCGATCGACGTCGAAATAAGCCGGTGCAGATATCTATACAAAGGGTCTCTAATACCCGAGACCCTCCCCTTGGTACCCAACCAAGGACTATCTGAAATCAAGCCCCAAAAAACAAGGAGTTCCTCCTTGTCAACCTCCGTCACCGCCTCGGTGAATAGCGGCGCGACCGTCTCAGGCTCGTAGTACAAGCCCGTCGTGACGGCCCACTGACGGAGGGTCTGACGGTAAACGACCCTAAAATAGAAAAAGAAATACGATCCGGATCCTCAATATCCGGCGCCTCCCCGGGTAGAGGTTGCAGCCCAGTCTCTGAATAGATGAACGTCGAAAGAAACTCGACGACAAGCTCTCGGTATGTCTCCTCAAAAGAAAGGTCAAAAAGACGCGACCATGGCGTGTCCTCACCGATGATGGCCCTAGCTCGCTCGGCCTCATGCACCTCCTCGAGGAGGGCCCAATCCACCGCCGTACCCGGACCCATCTGAACCTCCCGGAGCTTCTGGGACCGGGAATAAGCCTCTGTATCGGGCGGAAAATCTAGAAAAGGATAGTGCGCAAAATCGTCTAGTTGATCCATCTGAACATCATCATCATAATCCGCCATATCTGATAATAATTAATTGTTTTTAATATTTTAATTTAAATAATAATTAATAATAATAATAATAATATATTGTTTAAATTTTAAATAATAAATTGAATTAATAATAATATTAATATATTTTTTTATTAAATAATAATAAATAATAAATTTAAATTTTAAATTAAAAACATATACGCCACGTATAGGCTTATACGTGGCGTATAGGCGGTTGCCGGGTAAACTGAGCCATACGCAGGACAAATAGGCCATACGCGGGCGAGTTGCCGGGTAAACCAAGCCATACGCGACCAAACTAGGCCATACGCAGGCATGTGACCGGGTAAACTGAGCCATACGCAGCGTATAGACTTATACGTGGCGTATGGCTTCATCTTCTTCCTTATATCAATCCAGAAGAACTATACGCCACGTATGGTCCTGTACGCGGCGTATAGTTCTTAATTTAAAACCTAAAAATCGCTAATCTACCCAGTTTCACCCGCTAATATTTAATAATAACCTAACATTAATGATCGTGGGTTAAGACACGTACCTTTTCAAAGTTTTTTTGATGGCACAATCCAAATCAACGAGCGTTTTATATGCGGGTCGCGTATGGCTTTGTGTTTGTTTTTTTGGTTCGTTTGGTACAATACGGGGCCTAAACCAGATAAATCAAATGTATATACGCCACGTATAGGTCAATACGTGACGTATAGAATACCAAAGGTTAGGAAAGATACGCCACGTATTGATCTATACGTGGCGTATAGAAATTTGAATTTCGAGAAATTTTGAATTTTGAAAGATTTGAATTAAAATTAATTATTATTATATTTAATTAACATTATAATTAGTTATAACTAAATAAAAATATTTAAAATGACAATAAAATTAATTTAAAAAGAATTACAATACAATTTTAAACAAATATCATCCGAGATTCGTGAAATATTGTGGAAAACTAGATTTATTAGTGGCCATTATTTTCTTAAATCGTTCTATACGATCATTGTATTTATTTTCCCATTTTGCTGCATCATCATTTCGGTGCAAATTCCAAAGTGCATTCGGCGTAGGAATCGAAAATTCTCCGTCTAACTTGACGTGGATGAAATGAACATTTTTGACGTGAACTAACGATAAGACTTGATGTTGAGCGTGAACGTTAGGACCAAACCACAATGGAAAAAATGATTGATTACCGTTGATGCTTAAAAGATGAACAATCACCCCAAATCTTTGAGCAATTAGGAGTCCTGTGTATGGCATCGACATCCAACGACTAACTGGTGCGGCTTTCACATCCTGCCAATCTATTGTGTGATGTAGCTTATCATACTCTTGAAAGGCGACTCTATCAAAAACAGTTCTCCACCATTCCTCTTTATTGTCCATCTCATGTAGAAGTTGTTGTCGGACAAAGAGCCACCGATTTTCATTTAACCCTAAGCCCAAAGCTACCGATCGAAAACCACAGTTACCGTCGGGTTTTACGTCCTGTATATGTGAAATGTACGGATAAAATATAGAGGGTATCGAATCCTTAAAACATTTTATATTGTTAACCGCATCATTCCCCGTAATCAATGGAAACCCAAGATGGGCGTTATCATCTTGCGGTTGCTTTCCGTTACCCTTAGTTGAATGACTGTGTTGAAAGACCGAACTCGCTTGTATAGAGTCTTGTGACGCAATATACGAGCTGTGTCTCGCAGGGTCACATTTGCTTTGTTGGGAACCTGTCAATGAGTTGTTTCTCGCGACATCCTGTTTCCTTTGTTGTTGCTTTTTCAAAGTTGGACGACCGCGAGTATCTTCTTGTACCATAGGCGCTTTCTTGTTACTTTTGCTCGGAAAGACAACCCCTGCAATTCTCGACAGCATACTTCTTTTGACCTGATCGGGTTGTGACATAATTTTGTTTCTCACTTGTCCCAGTACCTTATCCACGTCTACATTTTCATCATCGACAAACGACGGTTTTAAATCAAGTTTCCTCCAGAAGACGTCCACTGCATCTAGAGGGATTATGCCACCTGTATAATAATAATAATAATATATTGTTTAAATAATAAATAATAATAATAATAATAATATTAATATATTGTTTTTATTATATTTTTTTTTAATTGAAATAATTTATAATAATAATAATTAAATAGTCAGAACAGTTTACCTGTAGCTTCGATATTTGCTAGACGACAAGCACACGGCAACCCACAACTACTGAAAAGTTGGCACCCACACGTTGCATTTTGTTTCCGTATATTTGATAACTTGTACCACTCGTTTTCTATCAAATCTAGAGCTTTATGTGAAACTTTACCGTGCAGGATATCAAACAATTGAATAGCTATGTGGCTGTCCATTTTCCTTATGATGCTTGTTCCAAACCCAAACTGTAAGTGATAATACTGATCTGATACAATTTCATCAACAAACCCAACAAGTCTATCTAGCGAGCTGTTAGCGTTTCTAAGATAGCTCTTTAAGAGCGAATGCTGGCTCTCGACTCGGTTCGTTGTATGTTGACCAAAATTGAGGTTTTTGTTGGACCACGCGGATACAAACTTTTCTTTATACGGGTCCAGCCAATTTTTAGTCACGTAATCAATAACTCCTAGAAAAATATTTAATATTGAATAAATATTTAAATACTTGAATATTAAATATTAAATATTTAATATTTAAAACTTACTTCCTCGTTTGGCTGCGTATAGACGTTCATAAAGTCGGTTGAAGTTGTACTGGTATATATCTGGCGTGGGAGACTCACATAATACCGACCATGAATACTTGAAATTTTTCCAGTCTTCGTCTGTAAATGATGCCCTGCAATGTTTTGCGATATTCTCGTGTATGTGTCACCGACATAGGTTCTTGGAACAGCTCGGAAATATTTTATCACACGCGTTCATAAGAGCTTTGTCCCTGTCTGTTACTATCACACGCGGCTCCATACACTTTTGCAACATTGCTTTTATTTGAAGTAACACCCAGACGAAGTTTTCCTCCCGTTCTTTTGATATAAATGCATGAGCGACGCAAAACGACTGGTGTGTGGAGGTCACACCGACCACTTGGACAAATGGAAGTTTGTACATGTTTGTTTTGTATGTCGCGTCGATCATCAACACGTGCGGGAATGCACGCCACATCTCGTACGATTTCGGATGAACAAAGAATATCTCCTCCACACTATTTGTGGCAGGATCTTCTCGAGTATAGTAGACGTATTTTTTTGAAGAAAGCAGGTTTTCCAGAATCTGTATTGGAGTTTCACCGACTCTCGTTTCGTTTTTTATCTTTTGTATTGCATTATAAATGTCTTTTTTAGTGCAACTACTCTCTGGGTTTTGTTCCCTTATAGTTGCTAGAATGTTTCGTGGCAACATGTTTTGCGAATACAACTTCCCCACCAAAAGTTGTTCCGACTGAGACAGTCTCCTTGCAAACGAGTGCGCCTCAAGATGTTGACTAGGATCGTGGTTATGACTGTCATCCTTCACCGTTAATTTCCAATCACCAGTATTTTCTTGGTACCCTCCTTCCAATTTAAAGGGACAACCAATTTTCTTGCTACCGGCACGTCTAACCGTGGCAGTAGACGCACGTTCGCCGTGACGGTCACACACAAGCCACACCTTGATAAACGGTTCTGTCGGATCGTCGCCTTTTCTCCTCGATCGTCGGGTGACAATGACGTAACCATTGTCACGTCCTCTCCGGATAGGCCAATCAACCAACTGCTCACGAGACTGAAAATTTTGGTTAGTTTTATAAGACATATTTTGATTATTTTGTTCTTCGTCTTCGGAGTCATCGGTTTGTTGTGTCGGGTAAGAGACTTCATCGTATACGTATACGTATTCGTTCGTGGGTTGTGTAAGGTAAGACGGTTCACCGTATACGAACTCGGGATTGCTTAGTGGCTCGTTCAAATCTGGAAGCCTTACCCGTTGATGAGAATAAACGTTGGACGAGACCTCCTCCTGGTTCACCTCTTGAACGTCAAAACTTTGCGGATTGTTTTCCACCGATTCGTTAGAATATACCTGAAAACCGTAGTTACCATCCCACCACCAAGACATGTTTATAATTTTTGAATTTTGAAAGCATACGTTCGGTTCGAATGAGAATTCTGCATGGTTAAATATACAAAATTTTGCGGATTGTTTTCCACCGATTCGTTAGAATATACCTGAAAACCGTAGTTACCATCCCACCACCAAGACATGTTTATAATTTTTGAATTTTGAAAGCATACGTTCGGTTCGAATGAGAATTCTGCATGGTTAAATATACAAAATTTGGGCCCTATACGCATCGTATAGCCCAATACGATGCGTATAGGGTACGAGGTGATGTGACTAGTGGCAGAAGGTACATTGTACCCTAAACTGCAGCGTATTGCCCTATACGAGGCGTATACGATGTTTGAATGACCAGGCTGGAAGAGAATGTCGGGCATGGGAAATTGTGAAGGGCTATACGCATCGTATTGCCCTATATGATGCGTATATGGCCAAGTCCAATTAGCATTCTCCGTGTGTGGTTAGTAGTGCCCATATTTAATCGTTCACTTAAATTTTACTTAAAAAAGTGCTAAGACATCATTACAGTTGAACAGGTCTCACCTACCAAAAATTATAAATATTGTTTTTTTTTTCGAAAGGATATGAATATTGTTAAATCAACAAAATATGAGATAGGATTTAGGAAAGATGTAGAATTATTAATTTGGACATGATACATGGATTATTGATTATTGTTTTACCCTTTTAATTTTATTAATTGTGAACTAATTTTATTAATTATTGATACATTAAAATTTTACGTTTCAATATTGGTTTAAAAAATATGTTTTATAAAAATCATTTGTTCAAAGATGAATTCTCGCAGTTCTAACACAGTAAGTAATTTTTTTGTTTTCAAGTTGAGGTATCATGTTTGGATTGAATTTAAGAAGTCTTATAAGAATCCTTTGTTTTCATTTTCTCTAACAATAAATCACTAAATCTTGGGACAAATATTATGTAAAAAATTAATAAAAGAGTTAAATGATTTACTCAAACAACAATTTGACTATTTACTTTAATCAGGGGCATTTTAGTCAAAGAAGTTTTCACATTGTCCACTAATGTGTAACACGTAATACGTCATCATCATCAACATCAAGTCATCTACAATCCCATTCAAAAACCACACAACCATTTGTGTTTCATTTTTTCCTCTTCAACCAAAACAAGAAAAAAAAAATAGTTAATTTTTTTTAAAAAAAAAGCATGAATCCACGGCTCTTCCCTGACCGGAAGATCTCCGTCGCCTTCTCCCTCCTCGCCCTCATCGGCGGCGCCCTCGTCGTCTTCATGTTCTTCAGCGACGGCACCAACAAACTCGTCTGCTCCGGCTCCTTCGACAACTTCCAATCACGTGACGCACCGATGCAACTCCGGGCAATCCTCCACTACGCCACCTCTAAAACCGTCCCCCAACAATCTCTCTCCGAGATCAACATCTCCTTCAACGTCCTCAAATCCATCTCCCCTTGCAATTTCCTCGTTTTCGGTCTCGGTCACGATTCCCTCATGTGGGCCACGTTTAACCCCGGCGGCGTAACTTTATTCCTGGAAGAAGATCCCAAATGGATCCACACGGTGCTAAACAACGCACCTGATCTCAAAGCGGCGCACGTTAAGTACCGGACGAAGCTTTCACAAGCCGACGAGCTTATGAGAACGTATCGGTCGGAGCCGGAATGTGGTCCGGCAAAAGCGTACATTAAGGGCAACACGCGGTGCAAGTTAGCGGTTACCGGTTTGCCGGATGCGGTGTATGATAGAGAGTGGGATATGATAATGATTGATGCGCCTCGGGGTTATTTTGCGGAGGCGCCGGGGAGGATGGGGGCGATTTACTCGGCGGCGGTGATGGCGAGGAAGAGGAGGAAAGGGGGTGTGACGCACGTGTTTTTGCATGATGTTGATCGGAAGGTGGAGAAGGCTTATGCGGAGGAGTTTTTGTGTCGGAAGAATTTGAAAGATGGGAGTGGACGGTTATGGCATTTTGAGATACCGCCGGCCGGGAATGTAACCGACGTTAGTTTTTGTTAGATGATGAACCGCCGTTAGTTTAATATCTTTTTATACAATATGCTACTTTATTTTCTAATCTATTTTACTAGATTTTGTTTTGTTTATGATAATCAGGCAGGAGTAATATTTTAGAGATCACTTCGATTTTTATTTCAGTTTTTTTACTTCTTGTAACTTATATTTAGTAAATGACCAGATGTCTTCAAATATTTTTGACTTCAATGCGGTCATACAAAGGGGGGAAATTAAATGAATGATGATTTTGATGAAGTTTTCTTTTATATAAATAGCCATCTATTAACTTTTTATAAATTATAAATTATAAATTAATGATGTGACTAAATTTACGTTTGACAAAGTTACACGAATGATATATGTTGTAAAATTGTACTTTAATATGCTTGAACTGGCGTTAAAAAATCAACTATATTCATGTTAAAGGACAATGTCCCTGAAAAAAATAAGTATCAGTTTCATTTTTCTTTCTCTTCGTCTTCTCCAGCAATGCGACCCTTTTATATGTCTTCTGATGAATCACGTGGATAATCACACAATTTATAATTGACTGCTGGAAAATAAGAACACACTCTTTATGCTGTGAAAGCTTTTCTGATTAATGGAAAACTCTTACGAAAAACAGATTACAATGGAAACCTTAAATACTTGAAAACATAAATGACCCACTAAGCCACTATTCCATGACTTCAATTCTACCTTAAAGTAAGGAAAACATACCCACTACTTATCATAAAACCAGGACAACTTTGACCACTAAATACTGAAAATAAACATGATAAAATAAACAAACTTTTGCAACAAGACTCTGACTCAGCACTATTGACTCAGCAACCGGAAACTTGGGTGTTGACCAATTTAATACTCCCTCTCAACATTCAATTTCCCCAATCTCATATCACTGCAGAAACCAATCAATTTAGGACCGGACAAGCTCTTGGTAAAAGCATCAGCAACCTGCTCAGTAGTATTAACTTGCTCTAGTTTCAGTTCACCCTTCAAAACCTTTTCTCTGACGAAATGATAATGCACCTCTATGTGCTTCGTACGTGCATGAAATACCGGGTTTTCAGCAAGTTTAATCGCTGAGCTACTATCACAAAACAACTTAACTTGATAACTTACGGGCTGATTCAGATCTTCCAGCAATCGGACTAACCAGATGCACTCCTGTGCAGCCATTGCAGCTGCACGATATTCTGCTTCAGTGGTAGATAATGACACAGTTGGTTGTCGTTTGCTACACCATGTAATTGAGCTTGACCTATACATAAAAACATAACCTGTAGTTGACCTTCTTGTATCCAGATCACCACCATAATCTGCATCACAGTACCCAAATAGCTTGGGTTCATTCTCCCTCTTAAACCATACTCCTTGACCCAACGTGGCTTTCACATATCGCAGAATTCTTCGAACAGCAATGAGATGGGGTTTTCTTGGACACTCCATATAACGACTTAGGACTCCAACAGCAAATGAGATATCTGGTCTCGTTAACGTGAGATAGATTAGACTGCCCACTATCTTTCTATACTCCAATGGATTATCAATTTCTTTGCCCTGATCTGCATACAACCTGATGCCTAGCTCCATCGGGGTCGTTGCCGGCTTGCAAGAGACCATATTAAACCTGTGCAACAAGTCTGTTGCATACTTGGTTTGATGCAGCAGAAAATCACCTCCTGCATATGTTAATTCCAGACCAAGAAAATGAATTAACTTACCAAGATCCTTCATTTTGAACCTCACACTCAAGTTGCTTTTGAGTTGATTTATCTCATCCTCCACATCTCCTGTAATAATCAAATCGTCAACATAGACTAACACAATTACAACTTGATTACCCAATTTCTTTACAAACACACTAGCATCAGCGTTGGTTAGTTCAAAACCATTTTGTTCAAGGAACTCTCCAATTTTGCCGAACCACGCTCGTGGTGATTGTTTAAGGCCATAAATGGCCTTTTTAAGTTTACACACATACTCCGGGTGATGTTGATCTTCAAAGCCCAGAGGTTGGTTCATGAGAAAGACATGATCGAGATCGCCATAGAGAAACGCAGTGTTAACATCCATCTGCCACAAATTCCACCGCTTACTAACTGCAACAGCAAGCAATACTCGTACGGTTGCCAATTTAGCCACCGGGCTAAACGTATCTTCATAATCCAAACCGTATTGTTGTGTGAATCCCCGTGCAACTAGACGAGCCTTATATCTTTCAATAGACCTGTCTGCTCTTTGCGTTAACTTATACACCCATTTACATGAGACTATCGATGCATCAACCGGCTTCGGTATGAGCTCCCAAGTCTGATTCTTTAGAAGGGCATTCATCTCTTCTTTCATGGCTCGAACCCATTCGACTTTTGAACATGCCTCCTCATAGTTTTCTGGTTCACACACATTATCTTCAACAATTGCAACATTAGCATATTTGGGATTTGGTTTACGTACCCTTTCTGATCTCCTTGGTGTCGGTTCTGGCTCATTGGGCTCTTGATTATTCTGAACAGAAATATCACTTACTTCCAACTGAGTATCTTCATCAGTAAACTGCAAATTCACCAATGACTTCTCAAGGTCTTCCTTGAGCTGAGTAGTATCAGGTAACACTTTGTTCTCTGCTGACCACCACGAAGAATTTTCATCAAATATAACATTCCTCGAAACATGTACTTTGCCTGTGCTTGGATCACAACAACGCCACCCTTTTCTTTTCGGGTCATACCCGACAAAAATACATCTAATTGCCTTTTTCTCCAACTTGTAACGAAGATGACTCGGCACAAAAACATAACACACGCAGCCAAAAACACGAAAGTACTTAACATTCGGTTTTATTTGAGTCAACTTTTCAACGGGTGTAACATAATTTTGACTTTGTGAAGGCAAACGATTTATTACATACCCGGCAGTGTGCATAGCTTCTGCCCAGAAGCGACCAGGCAGATTCTTGTCGTGGATTAGGCTTCTTGTAGATGCCGGTTCTTTCTCTCCGAAACTCCGTTTTGCTGCGGAGTATTAGGGCAGGTCAATTGTCGCGTGATTCGATTCTGTTTCAAATAATTGCAGAAGTCTGTGGCCATATACTCTCCCCCATTGTCTGATCGAAGACACTTAACCTTGCACCTAGTCATCGTCTCTGCTTCTGCCTCGAACTCCTTAAACTTGGAAGATACTTCTGACTTTTCCTTCATGAAATAGGTCCAAACGAACCGAGAATAATCATCGATGAAAGTAACCATAAATTGCATACCTTTCATTGACGGTTGTTTAACGGGACCAAACACATCAGAATGCACGAGCTCCAGCGGCCTGGTTGCTTGGTAGTCGGAACTGGTAAAAGGTAATTAGGAGGCTTTTCCGTATTGACAGCCAGAGCACACAATTTCTTTATTAATTCGCATATTGGGTAGCCCACCAACAAGCCCTTTGTCCATCATAAGGCCCAATTTGTCATACCCAACATGGCCCAAACGCTGGTGCCACAAATCTGGATTAGGGCTTTCTTTTGTCTTGCCTACATACGCAGATTCAGCGTTCAACACATAGACAGTGTTCGTCTTGTGGCCTTGAAGAACTGGAGTTGAACTGGTCTCAAAGTGCTTGTAGATCTTGACATCTTTGGGACCAAACACCACATAGTTACCATCATCTGTAATCTGAGGAACCGAGATCAGATTTTTCTTCATCCATGGGACATGGTACACGTCCTTTAGGATTAGATTTTGTTCTTCACTTTCATCAACAAAAATAACATCACCAATATTGGCTATGGAATGCCTAGAGTTGTCGGCAATTACTACAACTTGATTGCCACAGTATTTGTTAGGATTTCGAAGCCGGCCTTTATCACCAGTCATGTGGTTTGAACATCCAGAATCCATGATCCAATCACCCAACTGGTTTCTACAGTATTCAGTTGTTGCAGCAAACGCTGTTGCTTCTTCGACTTGAGCAACATGTGCTTCGGCATCCCAACCTTCCTCAACTTGAATGGTTGATGCATTTCCTTCTTCATTTGATTTCCCTTGGCAATTTCTTGATAGGTGTCCTCGTTGCCCACAATTGTAACATTTTCCATAGAACTTCTTGCCTCCAATCGACCTTTCTTGTCACCCGATGACTCCCCTCGTTCAGGTTCACCACTTCGCTTCTCAGATTGATCATGATTACGTGTTTTATCATAATATCGAGAATTGTGGCGGTGTTGGTTGTTTTTCCGGAACGGTCTGCCTTTACCCTTCTCCACAAATAGAGCCTCAGCCTCAGTTTTTGTAACAGCACCAGTAGACAAACTACTCATTTGTTTGGCCAACGCTTCTTGACTAGCCAACAAATTCTCAAACTCGCTTAGGGACGGTTGAGTCGGCCACCCTTGCACAGCGGTTACAAAACTTCTAAAGTCCGGCTTCAACCCATGGATGATAATCCGTTTCATCCTTGCATCCCCAATAACTGACTGCTGATCCAGATCACCAATCTCTCTACAAAGACCCTTAACTTTGTGAAAATACTGGGGAATCGTCATCTCCTTTTGAGTTATAGCCAATAACTCATTCTCGAGTAACTGCAATCGGGCATCATTTTTTTTGGAAAATACGGAGGCTAAGGTATCCCAAGCCTCTTTAGGATTTGCTGCATCTTTGATGTGGTCAAGAAGTTCTTCTTCCACAGTAGTCTTCAAAACGAACATAGCTTTTCCAGCCTTGATTCTCCACTTTCTCAGAACACCTTCTTGGGTTTCAGTTGCAGGTTGAACAGCATCATTTCCTTGCACCATTTCCCACAGGTCCTGACCTTGTAGGTATGACGAGAGGTACGTCGCCCAGACTTTGTAATTCTGTTTATTTAACTTCTTCACACCACCGATAAGTTGAAGGTCAGACATCTTGATTAAGGGCTCTGATACCACTTGATGAATCACGTGAATAATCACACAATTTATAATTGACTGCTGGAAAATAAGAACACACTCTTTATGCTGTGAAAGCTTTTCTGATTAATGGAAAACTCTTACGAAAAACAGATTACAATGGAAACCTTAAATACTTGAAAACATAAATGACCCACTAAGCCACTATTCCATGACTTCTATTCTACCTTAAAGTAAGGGAAACATACCCACTACTTATCATAAAACCAGGACAACTTTGACCACTAAATACTGAAAATAAACATGATAAAATAAACAAACTTTTGCAACAAGATTCTGACTCAGCACTTTTGACTCAGCAACCGGAAACTTGGGTGTTGACCAATTTAATATCTTCTACGACGATGTAGCCGCCACAACAACCACAAACCTACCATCTTTCCCCGTCTTCTTCCACATCACTCACGACCCACCTAGTTTCACTCAACCTCTCTACCTTTTTCCCCTTTCTCTGATGCTTCTCGTCTCATGTAACTTCAGCAAAAAAACCTCTACCATGATCACATATGCTATGGGAAACAGAACCAACAATTTAATCACCGCCACCTCTGTTTTCACATTCGTTCCACCGTTCTATTCCAATTTAATCCACACCCTCCTATTTTCAGACTAACATGTCTCAGGTTGTCGAATAAACATAGATGAGAGCATATATCAGGTAAGTGTCTTTAATAAGGTGAACCGAGGTAAATTTGGGATTACAGAAGAATTCAAATCTCCTTAGAAAATCATGGAAAAGGGGGAGTGAGGGAGAGATTGCGAGGTCCATACGACATACACTATTGCCGAGTAAGGAGGATGGAGATGGGAAGGAGGTGACTTCGATGAGGTGAAGGAACATATCTCAAAGAGGGCGACAGTGACGACACTAATGTCCGGCAATGCCCACACTTTTTTGGCCAATGAAATTATTCTCAGGCTCAGACAGTCAGCCATAGTCGGCACTAATGCAGTAATGCCCGAGGAAGGGGGCGAAGAGGGGGGGGTTGTGGATTTAAAATATTTTCTTATTTTTTATTTTTAAGTTAAGGGTGTAATAGTCATTTTATATAAAATCAAATTATTTTTTTTAACATTTTTATAAAATGATTAAAGATGTTACTGATGAATGAACAATAGAAATCACATATGTACTTTCTGGTAAAAAGAAAGGCCAAAGTTGACCACTCCTGCAATTTATTTTAAAACTATTACAAGTATGTGTATAAATCTTACCACAAATGACGTGGTAGCGGAAGTGTGATTTGATCAGCACAAAGTAGTAATTAAAAAACAATGTAATAGTTGATTAAATAATATTGAGTTGTTTTCTATAGGGGTAAAATATCATATTGATTATTGAGTGACCTTGATTATTATTAGTGGAATGTCCCCTTTTCATAATATGGCTAAACTGATAAAATGTTGACTTTGACTTTATGGCCTCCAAATTTAAATGCCTCCTTATATTATTCTCTATTTTTTTCATTATATTATTATATAAAAGAGGAAATTCAACACTATGGTACAGTTTATCTGTGAACTCTTGCACCCTGGTTTCTTCAGATAATTGATGTAAATTAGTAATTACCCCTTTATTTTTATACATAATCTAATATATAAATCAACATATAAAATCTATGATGGTCATTTTGCAACAAAAGTGCAACTGCAACAGTAAAAACACTTGTTTGCTAACATTTTGGTCACTAGTTACCGATTTTGGTATTCGTCGTGATTACCAAAATGATACGTGTAGCAACTACAGGAAATATCTCATTCGATCATCTCTCCTCATAGCATAGTATACAGCTTGAACCTGGGCAAAAAAGAGTATTTCCCTTGTCACTAAATCTTGTATGTACTCGCCTATTATTGGAAACCGATTATTTGTTGCTTAATGGAACTTGATGCTAGGCACAATCATAAGCCATTTTGTTGAATTTAAAAGAATATATGAACCAAGATTCAGAACCAACCTGTTTACTAGAAACGATTTGAACAGGTCCAATGTTCACAGAGACGTATTTCCCGCCTGATGATAATTTCTGCTTTACCTTGCCCTGTGATAAAATTTATTGTAATTGTCACAAAACTAACTTAGAATGATTGTTTCCTGTTGTTATCTATTTTCGTTTTGGTCACGAGAACAAAAAAATGACAAATTGTGTCTACAAAAAACAGCCATTGAGTGCTTTTTTATTTAAATTATCAATTTGGCCGTTACACATAGTTCAGTGACAAGTAAAACCAATCACAACAAGACATGTGGCAACAATTGCACGAAGTGGCGCAAAAAGGGTAGTACTTTTGAATCAATATTGCTAAGTTTTGGGCAAAAATGGTTCATGTGTCTACCATTGATTAAGTTTCCTTTTATTAAAGAGATTTTAACGGTTAAATTGATAAAAAAAATACATCAACGGCTATTTTGATAATATGTTTAGTCAACATGGCTAATATCGTGAATTTCCCTTTCTTTTAACACAAACTGAGCATATCTTTCTTTGATGCATGGGCGGCTCTATGTATTACATTTTTAGGCTTGAGTCTAGGGCTCCCTAAATTATTGGGGCCCAATTTAAAAAAAAATCATATAAATAGTTCAATACAATTTTTTTAAGCCTTAAAGTATTCCTACTTTAACCAAAAAAATAAAATTTGGGCCGAAAAGTTTTTAATACACACAGTCCAACCAACTTTGACGAACCCGTTTTTTATCCTCACTCACAAAAATCCTAGAACCATAACTCTTTATAACAATGGCATTTAAAAGGGGCTCTGGTTTTTACTTCGTATTGGGCCCCCAAAATGATTGAGCCGCCCCTGCTTTGATGTATGTGGTAAGGAGTCCAACGGAAAAAATGTAACATAAATATGTTGCAACATGGTGATAATACGGTACTTCCATGAACTTTGTAACCCTTTCTAATTACATAAAGAAGATGTTAAGACTTACTTGCGGGATTGGATGTTGAACGACCGACTCAACAGCAACTACCATAGATTGCACAAAATCATCACCTCCTGATCCAATGGCAGTAAACCCTCGAGCAGCAGGGTAGATGTTTAACTGTCATGTAAGCATACAAAATCATTTGATTAAAATCAGAACTTACAAACAGTTCGAGTAAGCACTGAATTGGTTTGTGTTTGTAGTCAAATGAGTTGTCTTTAATTTTCATATTAACATAATTCTCTCTTTTCTTGCCCTAATTCTGAAAGGGGGGAAAAGAAATGATGTTAATTTTGGACCCCAGAGATAGCAAAATCACAAAAATCAAACCATTTTAACTTGATTGTGATACGTGTGTACGAATGATGAGTGTAGCTTAAATAGAAATATCAATTTGAAAATGAGCCAAAGTATAATCACTACCATTTTAGTCAGACTGATCCCATCATAGGTTGAGTCATTAGCAATTGTCCCTCCAAGAATCATGGTAGTAGTTTGTCCAATCCTCCCTTCCGCCTTCGAAATCTCTGAATCATATTTAATTTCTATCAAAATTGGAAATATACTAATATGAATATGGCAAACACTCTGTTAAATCTCATGAGCTGTAAATCCCCAATGATGATGAAGATGAACAACAGTTCTATTTTCTGTTATCTTATACAGCATGATCCCTTGTATAACAAACAAAAATTGATCAAACCTAGCAATATTCTAATTCAAATTCGATATGAACTGTTTACAAAAATATCACCAAAATCTCTGGTTCAGATTCATAGTTTCAGTAATTATCTAACCTAACCACAAATTCAACAAGTAAATTTGATAAAAATATGTGTTCACAGCATACGCAATTTATAATCTCCAAAAACACGCAATAATCATCACACGAAGTCTCAAAAAGATGAATGACCTGAAATGACCCTGAGGATAGCTTCTTGAGGGGGCTCATGTTCATCCTCCATAGATGATGATGCGTTTTCCTGACGATAGCAATTGAGCCGATTATGATCCTGTCTTCCGAAACCGAAATCTCGAACTCTGGTGGCAATTCGACAGCCACATGTAGACGAATTTTGTAAACTGGGGGAAACCGACGGTAACGAAACGGAAGTGAAATTGGGGGAGGTTCGCCATGGATCAGTGAGGGTTACAGGTCTGAATACTGCCAGAGACTCCATTTTTGTATCGATTTGATTAAAATCTGTAATTTGATTGAAGCTTTTCGCAGAGAGGGAAGATATTGAAGCAAATTTGTTTGGGGGTTCTGTAGAGCGGTAACCTTATGTGTCGTTTTGTTGATGATAAAGAGAGATTTTATGTAACACGGAGATATTTTTAGGAATGTGGAGTAATTTTTTCCGAATTTGATGATACGGAACTTGAAGGGGTATTTTTGCCAACCATAGAAAATGATGGGGTTATAACCTTACAGGCTTTAAGTTAAGGGTTGTGCTGGGGACACCGCTAAGTTTTTTTTCCACACCTGACCTAACCGTCACGTATAGGTCTAAACGTGACGATTGTGACCCAAACGGTCACGTTTCGGCCTAAACGTGACGGTATGTCTCTCGTGAGTCCGGGAATAAAAAGGACACTGATGATACGAGGTTGATACGAGGTTGTGCAGCCTGCAAAAAGAACCCTAACGGTCACATATAGGCCAATACGTGAGGGTTGTGTACGAGGTTGTTTTGATAGAAAGTTAAAGTTGACAATGTTGTTGGACACCTAACCGTCACCGTTGGACCTATATGTGACAGTTAGGTTGCAGATTCAGCTTATATTAAGACAACTCTTACCACTCACTCACACACTAAACCCAAAATCAAACACAACTCTCATCACATTAAACCCACAATCCACAACCCTCACCACCCAATTTCATCACACTAAACCCACCATCATACACAAACCCGACACTACCATTTTCACCATAATTAAAAAAAACAGAAAGTATAGACGAAAGAGCGTGTTTGAGTTCTTGGTTGTGGTTATTTGTTGTTGGGACACCCATGTAATATTTGTTTCACGCCTGACACCGATGTCGAGTTCGGGAGATCCTTATCAGAAGTCGAAGCTTCCAGATTTGAATGAGGAGCCAACCTTCGAAGATCTGAACCAGATTTAACAAGTCTTTATTTTATTAAGGGTTCTACTGGGATGGGTAAACTTAGTGGTGTACAAGTCTTTATTTTACGTCGGGTATCTAACCGACCATTACGTTTTCAGGAGTATTTCGTATTCGGGAGTCACCCTTCGTGGGGGGAGGGGGGAACCAACCCGTTGAATACATACGGTCAAGAGTCGTCGCAGCGGCAACCATTACCGAATTACAGTCAAGAGGCGTACATGTCACTATTTGGACCAACGGATTACGGTCAAGGGTTGTACCGGCCACAACCAGAACCGGATTACGGACATCTCTCATAGGTCACAACCAGAACCGGATTACGTACATCTCTCGTGCTAGTCACAACCAGAACAAGATTACGTACATCTGTCGTGCCGGTCACAACCAGAACCGGATTATGAACATTTCTCGTACCGGTCACAACCAGAACCTACACACGTGTCGAATAGTTTCTATAGGAATGACACAGATGACGGTGAATCTTCCATTCATTTGAAAGGAAACGATGGGGATGTGGAGAATGCATTGGACGATGATCGCATACACAAGGCGACAGTTTCATATAAAACAGACAAAGTATGACAACAACTCTTTCGTTCGTTTAAATTGTTTATTTATTTGTTTTATGTACTACGTTTTAAGTCTGACCTTGTAACTATTTTAGTATTTTAATTCTCGTGAAGATTTGGTGGATTAGGCTAAGAAGAGAGGATGCGAGCATGGGTGCGTCATTGTGGTCAGTCGGCCAAGGAAAAAAGATGTGGAACTCGGATGCAATCGTGGTGGGGAACTAAATGCAGGGGCATAGTCAGGCGTACTGGGAGCATAAAAAAATCATGTCCCTTTAAGCTCGTAGGGAGGTACATTGGAAAGAGTAATAGTTGGAGGTTGGACGTGACAGACGAGACACACAACCACGATCCTGTTGTATTTGAGGAGGGCAACGCGCAGCTTAGGAAGATGTCCGCCGAGAAAATTGATCTGGTTGAGAGGTTACACCGGCAGCACGTCCGTGCATGTCACATTCTTGCAGCCGTACGGGAAGAGTTTCCCGGTAGCAGATGTGTTATTCAGGACATATACAACGCCACAACGAAGATTAGGGCCGAAAGTAAAATAGGTCTGACACCAACGCAGAAACTTGAAAACTTACTGCAATCTGAAGAGTTCGTGTATCACCCGAGAGAATCCCTCCACTAATTTCGTGAAAGATATTTTCTTTTGTCATCCTACCTCTTATAAAATGTGGCGCGCCTTCCCGCACTTGATGTTGGTAGACACGACGTACAAAACCAACATGTACGACATTCCTTTTGTTTAGTTTATTGGTGTAACGTCGACATCGAAGTCGTTTTGTATTGCGCACGCATTTATATCGAGGGAACGAGATGACAACTTCACATGGGTCCTTGAGCGGATCAAATATATGCTCGATGGGTGTGTGGAGCCACGCGTCATTGTCATAGACAGGGACCTAGCCCTGATGAGTTCGTGTGACATAGTCTTCCCGGGTGCTTCTAAAAACCTATGCAGGTGGCACATCATGGAGAATATCACCAGAAGGTGGAAAGGCCTTTTCAAAGTCAACATTTGAAAATATTTTTCATACTGGTTGAAGGTTCTATGTGAGTCTCCCACGGACGCGTTGTACGATTATAATTGCAGGAAGATGGAGGAAAAATTAAATGAAGACGGTAAACAGGGTAAGATTTTTATACTTAATGTTTCTATAAAAATCTATTTTTTCATTTCATAATTTTTCTTTTTTCTTTGTTTAAGAGGTCTGTGAATATATTTGTAATAGTTGGTTGGGTCCGTACAAACAAAATTTTGTTTCTTGTTGGATGTACGGTCGCCTCAACTTTGGTGAACATACAACTAATAGAGTCGAGGGCCAACACGCCAACTTTAAGAGTTATCTTACAGGGACCAACAATACGTTGCACACACTTGTCGGATATGTCACTAAAGTTGTACGGGGCCCAGGAGATTGAAATCTCCAAAACCTTCAAGGAGTCTCGCATTAAGATATTAAAGGTCCATCGATTGCAAGTGTTTTCCGGATTACATTATAAGGTGTCTATTAGGTGTATTGAACTTCTTGAAAAAGAGATGACGATAATGGAAATGATGCTGGATACAGGAGGTACGTGTGGACACCAGTTGTCCACATCCATGGGCTTGCCATGTGCTTGTCGTTTGGAGGAACACATCAACCAAGGTTATCTATACTTGAAATACATTTTTTTACCATTGTCATATGATTGCCTATTGTTCACTAACTATTTTAATCCAGTCACACCTATTCCACCCGAAGCGGTAGACGCAGACTGGAGTAAGCTTGATTTCAAGCCGGCGTACGCCCAGGCGCCAGAACCCGACTATGAAAAGAAGTTTCACGACGTGAAACAAAAGGTTATGTCGTCACCCAACCCCCACGTAAAAAGAAGTTTGTTTAAGAAAATGTATGAAAGTGTGTTTACAGGCAAAACAAAAAAGAAAGAGCCTGAGGTACGTCAGGACCCTCGTGGTCGTCCAAATCTTAATCAGCAACAGAGAAAATCGGACGCCAAGACGTCACAGAAAACTACGACTGACACCGCGAGACACAGCTCGTATACTACGATAGAACAAACTATGCCTGAACCAGCGAGGCACAGCTCCTATACCCCCCAGTCACAGTTTAAGACGCCCAACAACCGTCCGAATCGGTTAAAGGCCGCTTCAAAGGTGCAGCAGACATGAGCTGACCTAGGGTTTCCTTTAATGTTGAAGCCTAACCACGTGTTGAAAATTATTCGGTTTAAGGATAGCCTCCCCCAAAGTATTCACCAGCACGTTTAAAAATAAAATATATGCGGCCAGATGGTAACTGCGGTTTTCGGGGGATCGCTGTGGCTTTAGGAAGGGACCAAAATGAGTGGGCGTGGGTTAGGCGAAAAATGCTGACGGAAATGGACAATAACATTTCGTATTGGCGGCCCAATTTGAACCGCGAGATGCCTGGATTTTATGACACTATTCGTAACAGCTTAGATTGGTTTGACACGGTTGAACCCGCACCCGAGAATCGTTGGCTGAGCTTTCCCGCCCATGGACTCATAATTGCCCAAACATTCAATTGTGTTGTACATCTTATAGGCTTATTTGGCAGCCAGTCTTTTTTTCCCGATGAGAACACAACCAGAACCGTGGTTTGAGTATCCAGTTATAGCACTAGCCGTTGTTAACCGCGATCACTTTATCACCCTATAATTAGTTGGGGATTACCCAGTGTCGAATGTGATATTCTATTGGCCTAGATATGCATTTACAAACGCACTGGAATGGCAAGTTATGTACAAGGATCGTATAAACCAATACGTTACAATGATGGATCGGCTACGAGGCCACCAGCCCGTCCCCAGTATTACTATATCAAGATAGCCTATGTATTAGTGTATCTTTGTAGTGGCTATAAAATCTTAAAATGTATAATATTTTAAGTATAAACACATCATATATTAAAAGTGTCAATACATACATATAAAATAAAATAAAAAGGAAGGGGTGACGGTTCGCCCTATACGTGACATATACACCACCAAAACCCTAAAACCCAACTCAACCCTAAAACCCAAAAACGTGATATATTACATGCCTGCATGCATGTACGAATGTATAAGGGTGACAGTTCGACCTATACGTCACATATTACATGCATGCATGCATAAAGGTGACGTTTCTCCCTACACGTGACGGTTATATGCATGTATGTATATACGAACGTATAAGGGTGACGGATCGCCTTATACGTGACATATGTATGTAAATACGAACGTATAAGGGTGACGGATCGCCCTATACGTGACATATGAACATCCTAGAACAAATAACACCGGAGCCGGCTGTTGCCGCTGCAAACCACACCGGCATATCTTCTTCTGATCCGTACTCGAAATCCACACCCTTATAATTACTACGCTTATTATCAACGTTTTTCTTCCGTTCACATTCACGGTTGGTTCCAATGTTGAGTCTCAAAAAATTTCGATGGAAACTCCATCATATCTGACCACATCTTTTTTATTTTAAAAATTATTGACTTTATTGTATTCAAACATAAAGAAAACATGGTGTTTGAGATTTTAAAGTTTGACAAGTAGCATGATAGAAGTTGGATGGGTAAAACGGTTGTACGTGAAGATTTAATCGACGTCGATGCTCCATTATTAGTTCTATTATTTTACTAATAATGGAGAATCGACGTCCATTAAATCCTCACGCACAACGATTTTACCCATACAACTTCCATCATGCTACTGGTAAACACTAAAATGTCAAACACGATGTTTCCTTGATGTTTGAATACAATAAAGTAAATAACTTTTAAAATAAAAAAAATGAGCTCAGATATGATGAAGTCTCCATGGGAAATTTTCGAGACTTAACAAAGAAATCAACCGTAAATGTGACCGGAAGAAAACGTTGATAAATAAGCCTTGATAAATAATTGTAAGGGTATGTATTTCAAGTACGGATCAGAAGAAGACATATCGGTGTGGTTTGCACCGCCAAGAGGTGGCTCCGGTGAGATTTGTTCGAGGATGTTCACAGTTGGAAAGTGTGGGTAGGGCGGTGGTCTTCTCCAGCGGTCCTGTGTAGTGAAGTATACGAGAGTATACCCGTGTATATTATGTTGGCTCTCTACGTAGTGAAGTCTATATGTAACGGATGCAACCGTCACGTATGGACCTACCCGTGACCGGTTACCTTTTTTGGGATGCACATAATGGTCCCATATTGGCCTACACGTGACCGTTTACCTTCGTCGGGATTCACATTTGCCAGAGATGTTTGTCACCGTAATAAACATCACCGTCATGTTTGGCTCTAACGGTGACGTTTATTGCCAAACTATCACGTTTGGGGCTACACATGACCGTTTACCTTCGTTGGGATTCACGGTGACGTGTATTACCAAACCATCACGTTTATCCCTAACAGTAACGTATATCATCAAATAGTCACGTTTGGGTCTCGCGGTCACTGTTATTATTTATTATTATTATTAGGTGCCATTTACAGGCTAACGGTCACGTATATCCGCGATTTTTACGTGACAGTTAGTTCTATACGTCACCGTTTCGAGCTCACCTTTTGAATTTTAGCTCACCTTTCGACCTATCCGTCACCTTTTGATGTGTACGGGTCACCTGTCATTACCGTTTATGTGGACCTACATACACATATTGATCTCAAATCGTATGTATGTATATATGGATGTATGTATGTATGTATGCATGGATGCATCCATAATATGGGTATAATAATAATTAATAACAAACATTTTTAATTAATTATAAATACGGATTTATACACATATATGTCTGGTTCCGATGATGAGCAGGAGTTTATTTTAGGGATTGACGACAACCCGCACCTTCTTTTTTAGGCGGGTTCGCCGACACACCAGCGGTTTACGACTCCTAGAGGGAGGACGGTGGAGCCCAACAACGTTATGTCACGGGAGTGGTTAGATGAGGTTGGCGAGCTAGCGAGGGCCACAGTGTTTATTGGAGATGATGGTCCGTGGGATAGTCTATTTACTATGGGTTGGCCCGCACACCGAGAGCTTACCATCGAGGTGTACTCTACATTTGTATTCCGGCTACGTGAGCCGGGATTGCCAGAGCTGGACGAGACTGATATTGCGGAGGAACGGGTGGAGGCGGAGGTTACTTTCCGCATGTTCGGGGTTTGGCATCGTATGTCCATTAGACGGTTTGTTGTTGTCAGCAACCTCTATACCGAGCAGGAGACTCGGGAGCCGATCTACGCCACGGCTATCTATATGGGGCCAGATGACGCACACCGAGTCTGGTGGCCTGCGATTGGTGACCATGCGTTTGGGGCCGATGGCAGGGTCTCTCACATACGAGACCCTTTTTATCGTTACATGCACCGGCTGATCGCCACATCCATCATTGGACGTGGCAGGGGAACCTATAGGGTCACCTCCATAGACCTCTTCTATCTTCGGTGTCTGCTCACATACACACCCTGCCACCTCGCTCGTGGTCTGGCAGATTACTTTGTCGGTTACCATCTCAGGCAGGCAAGAGGGGCGTTGGTCTTTGGCAACATCGTGTCGCAGATCGCTAGAGGCCTGGGATACGCTCATATGATGGCAGGGCTACCTATGCCTCCGGGTTTCCAGCGCGTGGCGGGCCGAGCCACGACGACCGAGATAAGTATCGCCCGGAAGTTCCCGGACGGGAAGTGGCGTTTGGTGAGGAGATATGATGTTTTGGAGGCATATGTGCCCGAGCCGTTGGTGGACCCCAGCCCACTGGTTGCGTAAGAGGTCCAGCTTGAGCAGCTTCAGGAGGTGCCCGACGGAGGGGATGATCCGGTTCAGCCGCCGGTCTAGCCGGTGGCCGAGACGGTGCCGGTGGCCGAGACGGTGCCGCCGCAGCATTCTCTGCGCGTGTACCATGCCATGCGGTTGTCTGCCGCCACACTGGATATGATTCGGGATACTCAGGCCCGGGTCACGCGCACCGTGGAGATGCTGCAGTGGATCATCGACCACATGGTCGCGGACGATCGGGCCACCGGTAGGCCGTTGTTGAGACCACCACCCCGGCCGTTGGGCGACGACGGTGCTTGCACGTCCGGTGCGGTTGGGTCCGGTGCGGGTGGGTCGGGTGCGGATGGGTCCGGTGTGGGTGGGTTAGGTGCGGGTGGGTCCGGTGCGGGTGCGTCCGATGCAGATGGTGATGACGAGATGGAGGGGTAGATAGATTGTTTAGATAGATTTGTACTTTTGTTTTATGTGTACAAAATCATTGTATTTATATATACAATTTTATTTATGATGGTTTTGTTGTGTTTGTTTGGTTGTTTGTAATGGTTGTATATGATGTTTATATATGTGATTTTATTTACGAGTAGTTTAACACGCGAAAAAAACTCTTAGTTTTACATCTCAAACCGAAAATAAAAACAAAAGCTAGTTTTATAATAAAAATGACGTGACAGGGTTTTAAAAACTATAACTACCGATTTTTACAAACTCTTAACGTGATAAAACCAAAAAAAATTAAAAGATAAGTCATTATTCACTTTATATATCTCAAACCGATAATCGAGGTGACCCAATTTTAAAAACTATAACTACCGTTTTTTACAAACTCTTAACGTGACAAAAACAAAAAACTAAATTAAAAAAAATAAGTCGTTATTCACTTTTACATCTCAAACCGATAATCGAGGTGACCGAATTTTAAAAACTACAACTACCAATTTTTATAAACTCTTAACGTGATAAAAACAAAAAAAACTAAATTAAAAAAAATAGTAAGGTGTGACGGATTGCCCTATATGTCACATATACACCACCAAAACCTTAAAACCCAACTCAACCCTAAAAAAAACCCACCAACATCCTGACATTCTCTGGCGCTGATTTTAAAGTCTGGTGGATAAGGGTGACGGATTGCCCTATATGTGACAGTTGGTGACCTAAACGTCACATTTAGCTCTATACGTGACGGTTAGGGCAGGTGCAGTTCAAAAAGTAGACGACGTCTCTAAAATTTCCCTTAAGTTAAAGCCTTTAACTGTCTAATAATTAATACTTTAAAAATAGTTTAATTTTTTTTTAAAGAAAAAATGTTACTCGTAATATGCTTTACATTAATAATTCTAAACTAGTTAATTGCACATGTTGGATATAGGAGCTTTCCTCTTAAAGACATGTGCATCTAACAAGTGGGCTAGACTCACATTAACATTAATAAAGCTTAACCGAATGTTGGAATGTTAAGGAGCTTATTGTTAGTCATATGTGTTACAGGGGATTTCTAGCACATAATAAGTCGTAATGTCAAGCCAATTAAGTCCTTCTGTTAGGGAAGAGTAAGTCCACTATGGGTGGACTCGGTAGGGTCAAGAGATCTCATACTTTTTTAAATTTTGTATGTTAAGGATACTATTAAAATTTAAGTGTCCTCAGACATTTTCACCCCTACAAAATAATTGGTAAAGAAAATAAATTCAACACATAGTGGAGTAGTTAACCTTCTTTTCTCTTAATCAAACAATTAGAAACATGTTTTTTCCTTCTGTATTTAAACAAACCTCTTAAGTTACTCAACATGTTTTTATACCAAACTTTTTTAAATAGAAGCCAATAGAAACACAATTCAATATGGTAAAAAAAAAAGTTGAAGTTGGTTTTTTTTATAACCCAATTCAATATGGTTAAAAAAAATCGGCGACTCGGCCCAGTAAAAATTTAGACAGAAAAATTTGACCCTAGTAAAAAAAAATTGGAAAATTAAATATGAATCCAACATATGTCATATTGAAGGACAATACAAGCCTTGAAAGGTATGCTTAGGGTTGTATGATGGATTTTAGGGGAAATTAGGATCACCACTTGTCACTTAATATACATACTTTAATGACATACAAGCTTATATATATGCAGCATTTTGAATTGAAATTAAGAGGTATTTGTACATTGCATTAACTTTTCTACAGTAATGATAAGATAGAATTTCTAATAATACACAAACATCACATTGCCACAAACCCTTATAATCTATCCCCCGGCCAACATTTTTTTCTTGCTGTTTAGCCCTTGAATGCCTGAAAACACATACAAAAATAGTTAGCAAATTCAATATCATTTACACAATAACATGATCACAACCTATTAAAGAATTTCACATATTCCACTTACAGCAAAAATGGTGGCGTGACCCGGGTCAGCAAGGTGAGCAAACAGGTTGTCAATGGGTCCTGTTCCAGTGTAGATGGCTTGGAACCATGCACCCATCACAGCCAACATGGCTAGTCTCCCATTCTTGATCTCTTTTGTCCTCAATTCCTTGAGCTTTGCAGGTGAACCGTTCCCCCACCCGAGTGGATCAAACCATAGCCCACCTGGGTAGCCAACATCAGTTCCAGTTAGCTTGTTGTTGGGGAAGATGGGGTCGGTGTTAACGCACCCAGGTTTAATGATGTCCGCCCATCTTCTTCCCTCTGCCCAACCGATGAAAATGAGCTCAACGATGAACAGTGTGGTTTTGTCGGTGAAGTATTCTTGTTCACCAGCGGTGTACCATGAAGGAGTGTTTAGGATTCCGATTTTTGTCAGGAATTCGGGGATGAAGATCCCCGCGGCACCTAACATCGCCCATCGGCAGTGGACTAGCTCTGCTTGTACGTTCCATCTCAAAGTCTCGGGATCAGATCCTAAAACACGAACATGTTAGAGGAACTCTACTCTGATACCATATAGAATAATAAAACACTCTAAGGTATCATGTATTATTAATCAACTATTTATAGGAACACAATGGGGACAATTACAAAGGAAACTTAATTAAATTATATATCCTAATTCTGGTAATAGTTACTACAATAAACCCTAACTAATATTCTCTTTAATACCCCTTGTAAATCATCGTGTATTATTGATCAATTATTTATATCAGTAGAACAATTACAAAAGAAACTTAATTAAATCATATATCTTAAATATGGTAAAAATATTCTCTAATACTCCCGTTAGGTATTAAATATCATTGATCATAAGTTTATAGAAGTACGTACACTCCAATTTCGACGAAAACCTAGTTAAATCATATCACCTAATTACTACAATAACCCTAAATAATACTCTCTAATATTATCAATGATGATGCTTACCTAGACCAAGAGGATCAAACCCGAAGTCTCCGGGTAGGCTGCAAGTTATCAAAAATGAATATTAGGATCACCAAAAACAAGATTAAAGATTTTTGTGTTAGTTATATGATTGAATTGATCGAACCTGCCGTCGAGCCATTCCGGTGGGGTGCTGCCAGGGAACCAAATGGGTCTATCGGGGTCAGCCACAGCACAAACGGTTCCAAAAGATCGTGAACCGGATGGTGCACCCAATTTGCTAACTCTCAGTTTCTTCCCACCAAGAAAAGAAGCCTTTGTTGATCCAACAATTGATCCACTTTTCTGTGAACTATAAAATAAAATCATCAGAAAGTTGATATAATGACTTATTAAGTACTCTTTATAATGCACAGAGTACAACCCATGTTGCAGATTAGGAAGTTACCTTGGTGAAGAGAAAGCAACAGCTGCAATGGCGGAAGAAGCACAAGCAGTTGAAGCCATTGTTTTTGAGTAAATGTTTGTCTTCAAGATTTGGTAATGAAGAATGAGTAGGTTTGTGAGGAACAAGATGGTTGGCGTTAATGTAAGGCATATGGGCTTATCTATAAGGATAGATAGGAGTAGAAGACAGAACGCCGTGATTGGTTGTTTGGGTTGTAATGTGGGTCCATGCAGAATCTAATTTGGCTGACGTGGCATCAAATAATCTTACACTTGTGGCCCATGTTGTAAGCTACTTGTGGCCCATGTTGTAAGCTACTTGTGGCTTTGAATTCTTGAGGTCAGTGTTGACTTTTAAGTTTCAAGTTTTTATTCTTTTTAACAAACGAAGGAGAACTGAGAACATATATATATGGGCTTGATTAATTTTAAGCCCATTGGCCCGTGGATTCACTTCAAGCCTTTCCATACTACAGTTTTAATTCTAAAATTTCTAAATTTTTTTTTTACTTTTTTTGTTGTTGTAATAACTAATACCCCCTATCGGCTCTTTGGGTTTTAGTAGGGTTGTGCAAAGGGTCGGAACCGAACCGATCCGATCCGGACCCTCCAGAACCGAATACCATTTTATTGATAAAATTGGGAACCACGAACTGAACCTTATAAGCCTATGTGGTTCAGGTCCTTGAGGCTTCGGGTCCGGTTCATAGTTCTGAGGGTCCAAAACCACAATTTACTCACCCCTAACTAAGTAACTGTGCAAAGGGTTGGAACCGACCCGACCCTCTAAAATAGAATACCCTTTTTATTGATGAAATCGGGAACCACAAACTGAACCTTATAAACATATGTGGTTCGGGTCCTTGAGGTTTTGGGTCCGGTTCACGGTTTTGAGGGTTTAGAACCACAACTTGCTCACCTGTGGATTTCTCCATACCACCCTCCATGTTTGTCCCAAAACATTCAAGTTCTTAGAACCATGATGCTTGAATATCTCCAATAAAAGTTTTTCCTTTTGATACTTAAATTTGTTTCCATTTCATGTACTAATATGATCAAGGCATGTGCATGGCTATAATTGTACCACTATAATTTGCATTTATAGAAGTTACAAATCTTTGTCATCATATAATTTAAACATGATACGTCTATGGATAAAATTAAGAGGAAGTACATAAAGTATGTATTTTTATGGGTGTGTTATACCTCTATCAATATGTTAAAAAGCAAATACGTGTATATCCATGAGATATGCGTATACAAGTTGTGTACTAGTTAATGATAAAGCATCGTATTCCCCACTTGATTTGGTTCATTGTAACCTTCTTAATCACTTTAATTTTTTCTATTTGCGAACACGAAAAAAAGGAAGATGTATCAAATGCTTAGTTAAGTACTGATTATTTTAACTAAAATGTTTATCTATTTGAACATGATTTAAAAAAATTATTTTAAGAATATTAAATTCGTCTCACTTGTCCTCTTAATTAAGAAATGATGATATGTGTTCTTGTGTGATTAATTATTTTATGTTATTTCTGCTCATCCCTTCTATTTGAGAACAAATATAAAGATATAACAATACTCAAGTATCAAGTCTAATAATAGTGTAAAAGTATGGAAAAAGTGCATGATTTGATTCATAGGTAGCTTGGTGAATAAGCAAACAAGGAATTTCTTGTATCATTTTGACTTTTTGGAACATTAGAAACGTGATATAATCATCGCCACCTTTGCTTTCCCAGAGTAATGAAAGAAACACCTAGGAGTGGTAACCGGTAACAAGCGTCTCAAATGTTTGAATTGTTTTATACTAAGTTAGGGTGGATTGAGTGGTACCCATTAAACCATGGAGCCCAGCCCTCTTATTTAATCCATTTAAATGTTGTCATGTCATTTTTACACTCTTAAACCCTCTTTAACCCTAAGAGGAGGGTGTGTAACCAATAAACCCTTGAAATTTTTTATTAAAACAATATTTTATTCAAAAAAACCACATCCCATTAAAATAAAATTAAAATTGACCAGTGCCACCCACTCCAAGATTTCGCCGTTGACGGTAAGGCTCCAACGTAAATCATTGACCGATTGTCGGAGAAGCTTCCGATTTACAGATCCTCGTTCGTAAGATGCTTCTCCGTAGTTTCCGAGCCGGATACTGTAGCTAGGGTTTCATTGACGGAAAAAGCGGAAAAAGGTGGTCACCGGAGGAACACAATGGGTAGCGGCTTGAGATCTGCTCCAGACAAGGTGGGATTTGTTTATGCTTTGGATCTCTTCTTCTTACCGACAGGTGGGATGGATCTTACAGATGGCGGGGAAATCATTTGCAAGAATGATAAAGATTTTAGGATGATGATGTTGGGATGGGGGCAAATACAAATTCCAACGATAACATGCAAGGGTTGGAACGGGTTGTAAAGCCCGTGTGGTGAAGCCATCGTCAAGCCCGCTATCGTTGTGGCGGTGTAACCCTAATAACCCGTGGAACCCGTGAGCAACCCATGCCACAACTCCCTTCACCCTTACAACTTTTGTTCTTTATATTTACTTAAATTATACAATATGTTCTTTAAAATTTGACTTTCACTTATTGTCATTTATCTGAAAAAGTACTTACTTGTTTCGTCCTTTTAACTAACAGATGTTAAAATTTTTAATTAAATCACATCATGTTCACTGCACATTAGAGGATTTTAATCTTTTTATCTTTAAATAACAATTCTTATAATTTAATTAAGTTTAATAAATTATTTTATTTATTATAATAAATTGGGTGCACCCACACCACTAGTATTTTCTCTCTTTATATCCTGGACATCCACTCCTCTCTGCCACCCACCACCACCAAGATGGCAAGTACACCGCTAGAAACACCACCGTTGCCTCCCCACCATCTTCTCCCCCTCTATCGTGGTCAACCCACCACCACCACAACCCACCACCACCACAACCCTTACCGTCGCCAAACCACCACTGTTGCTATTTTCCTATGGCTCAGAAACGAGAGAAAGAATAGACGGAGCTCAAGGTTCCTTAAACCCTAACCTATTATATTTATAAAACGGCCAGATCGAGCATTGTCCTTTAGGTTCCTGAAACCCTTTTCTTTTATGTGATAAATGGGGATAAGAGACCATTTCGCGCGATTAGGAACAAAAGGGTTTCTGGAACTCGTGTTGGTGACTGCGGTAACAGGTTCTTGTTGCTGTTGCTGTTGCGATTTCTTAGATCAGGGTTTGTTGTTGTTGGACACTGCGGTAACCCCAAATCGATATTGTCTTCAAAGTGGACTATACATTGATGTTTTTACACTTTAATGGCACAAAATTGCTAGTTCCAGCTCAATCATAACTCGTCGTGTTAACTGTTCTGAACTGTCAGCTTCTTCAGCTAGTTCGTAACGAATCGCTTCAATCGTCACCTCATCTTTTTCCGACGAACCCGACGATGAAGATGACCAATCCATTTTTTATCGGTTAAGAGAGAATAGAATTTTTTTTTATGTATAAAGAGTATTAATTTATTTTTTTGTAGGGGAATACGGTAGTTATTTATAGATTATTTTTTTTATATAAAAATAGTCGTTGCAAACGGCTAGTTTGACCAACACCTTTGCCATTTGCTTTTGATTCCCCTCACGCCATGAGCCTCGTGCCCCCATTCAAGCTTAGGGAACGTAGTTCCGTGCCCCACACGCCAGTCACCGTGGATCACGCCCCTTTCATCCCTCCACTACGGATGGTCATGTTTCAAATTAAGAACATACACCGTAATTAGTGAAACCAAATAACACATTAGAAGTTTGATACATCGTTAAAGTACGTAATTAGCGTCGTTAAAAAAAACTTAAAATACATAATTTATAATTTACTACCCTATAAAAGAACATATTAGATTACTCATATTTTTTTATTTATCTTATTGGAATTAAAAAATAATAACAACAAAGGCTTAGACACCCGAGATCACCTTTAATCCGTAAATCAGAAACGTGATGACCCGATCTCACATTATTTAGGAGAAAACTCATAACTAATAAATTATAAGCTAGACGCTAATCCATAACTTCTCATTTAAAAAAAAGTCAAAGGCTCTTATTGAAAATTAGTGAAAAAAATGAAACGGATAGTGACATTTGACTTCCTTTATCTTATGTCCATGTAAAAAAGAAAAAGGGAAACTTCATCAAATAGTAACTAAGTTTCTTAAGTGTTTCATTTAAGTCACTTAAAGTTTTTTTGTCCTTATAAAGTCATTCAACTTTCACTAAGTATTCCAATCTTATGTAATATTTTTATAAATATTTAAATTTTTTAAAATTGAATGAGGCAAATTAAATATATATTAATATTAGGTACCAATAAGTGAAATTTATATTCCAATTAATCTAAAATTGGAGGTAATAGTGAAGAAAAAATTTCACCAAATAATAAACAACTTTCAAAATTGTTATTTTTAAGTCAAATTGAAAAAAAAATAATTGTTAAATAGTAAACAAAATTCATATATGTTTCATTTGCCTGATTCAATTTAAAAAAAATTAAACATTTATAAAAATATTACATAGGATTTGAACAACTACTGAAAGTTGAGTGACTTTATAAGAACAAAAAAACTTTGAGTAAATTAAATGAAACACTTGATTACTATTGTGTAAAATTATCCCAAAGAAAAACGTACGTACAAACAGACAAAGCGTACAAAAGGGACCAATTGATTCAGTCAACGTCACTTTGACCATTCTCTTGTAGTTGGTTGTATCATTAAATTAAATGTAAGCCGTATCAATATTAATTTATTTTATTTAAACTTTTATGTTGGTTAATGTAATATGACCCTATTTTAAACTCAATCTATTTTATTTTTATTTTAAAGAAAAAGAAATTAATATTGAGTTGACTGTGAAGTTATAATATATTGCAACTATTAAATGGATAAGTGAAAGAGGTTGTGGTGTAGTGTTTGAAGTGAGATTTGAAATCCCAGGGTACTCGGGTTTAATCCCTGTTATCATTATTAATTTCTGAGGCATGCAAATGAGGTCTAGTTCTTAGGCTGATGCACAAGGTTTTACCCACACCGATCCAGGGTACGAGCCTCGGCTCTCCCTCAAGCCCGGAAGGAGCCGTATTGGGTGGGATTTTTCCTTGGATGCTCTCCAACTCTGACGCCAAGTGGGCCCGGTTAAGACAACATATTGGCCGGAGTTGGACGAGACTCTACCATGTAATGGAGAGGTGCTACATCACAACATTCAACGTTCGCCATTAAAAAAAAATAAATGGATAAATATAAACGCACATAATAACGGACAAAATTATAACTCAAGTTAAAAAGAAAAGTATTTTGCTATATTTAACAATAAATTAGCTGTCTAATTGTCTAAATCACATTTCTAACCAAGGGTATTATTGTAACTTACCCACCGGCCTTTATATATTCCCACCAAGTCCTCTCGTCAAATCCCGTCACTGTCGTCTTTTACAAACACATTCACGAAATGAGAACCCGCCGGGGTAATTCGTACCCGATGGTCGGAGCTCAGACGACGAACAGCCGGAAAAGAATTAAGCTGTCATCTGCTCGCTGTAATTTCTTTAACATGCTTCCAGATGACATCGTCTTATCGATCCTTGTAAGAGTAGGCTCCACCGCCGGTTGTCCGGCGGATTTCGTCGCCGCTTTAACAACGTAATCGGAACTTAGATTTTTTTCATATCTTAAGTTTTAATTTTGAAAATGTTGAATTTTGAGTTGATTGTGTGTAACAGATGCAAGAGATTCAACGGTTTGGGGCTTAATTCGCTTGTGTTATCAAAAGCGTCTGCAGAAACGTTCGCCGTGAAAGCTGAGAGCTGGTCGGCGTGTGCTCACCGGTTTCTTCAACGGTGTTCGGATGCTGGAAATGTTGAAGCTTCTTATACATTAGGCATGGTCAGTTTTTAACTTTTAATTACACTTTTTTTCTTAATATTATAATTAAAAATTAATTAATTTTTTATGCGCAGATTGAATTCTACTGTTTCCAGAATAGGAGAAATGGAGCTGCTCTGATGGCGAAAGCCGCGATTAGATTTCACGCGCCGGCACTGTACTCACTCGCCATAATTCAGTTCAACGGCAGTGGTGGATCTAAGAACGTGAAAGACCTAATCGGCGGCGTCACTCTCTGTGCTCGTGCGGCTTTTCTCGGCCACATTGACGCCCTCCGGGAGCTAGGGCATTGTTTTAAGGACGGTTACGGCATCGGTAAAAATATCGCCGAAGGCCGGAGGTTTTTAATTGAAGCTAACGCGCGTGAACTAGCAGCGATTTGTTCAAAACACTCGTCGGCTATAATGTTCGGTGACCGGCTGAATTTACACCTGTTTTTTATTTTTGGTTTCTTTCCTTTTATTTAATTATATAACTTTTATTTTTCAATCAAATATTAATAAAAATCAAATCAAATTAAATTAAATAGTAATTAACATATTTTAAAACTTAATTATATATTAATTTTTACATATTTTAATTTTTGGTTTCTATCCTTAGTATATATAATATATTTTTACACATGTAAAATATATGTTTAAAGATTTAAGAATTTTATATATTGATATTTTTCAACCCGCATATATTTCCGGGTTCTAAACTAGTACAACCGATTACAAACAAACACATTCTTTTTTACTAATAATAACAACTAGTTTTATACCCGTCTGGTGGCTGGGTTCCTTAACCGCATTAGCAATACTTGATATAGAAGAGAGACGAGCAACTCAAATACAAAGATGAAGTACAAATAAAATGCTTTTATATATTCAGAATCATTAATACAATCCTTATTCAAATAACCTATTGTATATTTTGTGTGTAATAATTTTTATACATGTTATTTAAACACCTACATTTTATTTTTGGTAAAAAAATATGTTAATTCTGTCTCTTCCTTTTATTTAAAAAAAGAAATATACATTAAACACTGTAGAAAAATGTAACTAAAATACAATATTTCTATGTATTATGACTTTAAATATACAAGTATGCCATTTGTTTGTACATAATGTAATGGTAAACATAATACTATTCTTTAGACACTCCGACCTTTTTCAAGAAATGATAGGGAAAGAGTTCTATTTACTTTTTTTTAACGATAACACCTAGATAATCTAGGTTAATTGAGTTTCTTCGTGTCAACACCTATAACATTCACGATAACTCACCACAGGAGAAACTCACTAACTGGGTAAACCCTCTAAATTTGTCACATACCCTTTTTTTTTTGCTGTGTCCCAGATTTGAACAACGGCCTTCCATTTGGAAGTTACCGGGGTATCGCCAAGACAAAGCCCATTTACTATCATATAATGATTTTAAATGATTGTATTGAATATTCTGTAAAATATCAATTATAAAAACTTTTATTAAAAGCAAGCATTATGGACCTACGAATGTGGTTGGTTGTAATTAAAAAAAAAAGACTACAAAAGCTTTAAGCTTAACACACATCAAAAGGCATCCTATGCCATTTATTTATCATTTTTCCCATTTCATTTACATACTTTTTTTTTCTTGAAGCCGTGGCCCACCCTGCACCTCCCTTTGTGTCGGGCCTGTTTTTCAACATTAATCAATGATAAAATTACCAATTGCCATGTGAACCGGAACTTTGTTTTCGGTTTAATTGATTCCAAAAAGTAAGTCCATTGTCCAACAACTCCACTCCATTAAAAGGTATACTTATTCTATGTTCATTCAGTATGGGTTGACTTTAGAATGTAATGGCACCACCAAGCATAGTGCTCTGGGTATGGGATTCATTCACCAAACATGATCACTTCCATGTAGACCTTTGACTACATCTTAATATGAGTATCATAATTCAAATACATATTATGTCACAAACCTCAACATTCATTATATGATTCTGCCATAATTAAAATTTAAAACCACCGGTCAGTAAAAGGGTGTGCACCAAAGCGTCTGTGGCCTAACGGTATCAAAGTGTGTTGGAAATTTCTCCCTACTCAAGTGATTAAGGGTTCAAATCCCACGGTGGACAAAAATGTGTAGATTTAGGAGAGAACCAGAGGATGCGTGAGTTATCCATTATAGAAAAAAGTAAAAGGGTGTGCGTCTTTTCCGTTTCTTCTTATCATATTGTTCCATAAATAACCGGTCAATCGGTCATTCTTCATCACATTTGTGTTGCATAATTTAGACAATGTTTTCAAGACCGGACCGGACCGGACGTCGAACCGGTCTTCTTACTGGTCCACTGGTCGGACATGATTTAAGAACCGGGCTATGTCATAAATATTATAAAAATAAATCAATCAAAACAAGCATTAATACTTCAAAACCCACAAACAACTCAATTCCAATAATATTAAACTAACACTTAGCTACAAAGTACAAATCCAAGAGACTTAAAAGAAATAAAAAAAATAAAAATAAATAGCTAACCGTCCGACCACCGGGTTGCTGCACGACTTTTCAACACAAATAACAGGACCGGCCAGGCCACCGGTTCCCGGTCCGATCGATGGATCCGGTTCGGGTTTCAAAACACTGAATTTAGATGATGTGTAAATGCTTGGAAACAGAGCACGGACTAAAGAATTAGAGAGGCCAGAGTGGTAAATAAACATACCAAACCAGATTGCCCCTTAAATCATTGTAAATTGCGTCGGCTGTCTCTATATGGGCCTTCCTCTATGACAGTATGGCTGGTTAAGAATTAGAACTCCCGGTTTGCTTGTGACCTTGAGCTCACGGGTTCGAGCCATGGAAATAACCTCCAACATAAAATGAAAAGGTAAGACTGCGTACATCAGATCGCTCCGGTCCCTCCTCAGCCCTGTGCAAATGCGGGAACTAAGTCAACAACAGGATACGTGATGTAAGGGTGAAAGTTTGCAGTTTAACATGCTTAAAAACACATAGTTGTTTGTATTTCAATGTGGAACATGATAACTGTCGAGATGTTCGTTGTTTGCAGGAAAGTTGAGGTTAAGGAGCGGATATGATGATAAAACATCAACAAGAAAGATGTTACGAGGATGGAGAATGATTAAGGATCAAAAGAAACAAAAATCAAGGAGGAGCGTAAGCTACGCCTTCCTCGGCGTAGCTTACGCTGGGTAGCGTTTGACTGTGAGCGTTGTGGAGCGTAGTACAGAAGGGAGAGCGTAGAGAAATCAGGAGAGAGCGTAGCTTACGCTCTTGAGGAGTTTTTTTAGGAAACTTGGGATTTTTGCCTTATATTGAAATCTAAACCCTATGGCCGTCATCATTCATTCCGGAGAGCTTCTTAGAAGACTTTTGGGAGATCTTGGGTGTTGAGAAGTTTTCTAATTCGTTATTTGATGTTTTGTAACTCCGGATTAAGTTTTGAAGGTACAATGTCGTTTATGCATAGCTAAATCACTCGTGGTTGTTCCCGGGTGTAGGATTACTTTCGTTTGATAGTTTTTCTGGGTTTAAACTTTGTTGGATTAGTTTGTGATTCAATCGTATGATTAATTGCGTGCTTTTGTTTTTTTCCTTTATTGATTAAACGATTTGGTTCTTGGGATTTGGTGTATTCATCAGTTACACGGTTTTCTAATCGTGAACTGATGATTGGTTGATTTACACGACGTTATTATATATAATTTTGTGTTTTTAATCTTAATTAAGTGTGAAACAATTTACTTTGATTGGTTTTATATTTTGTAGGTTAAAAGATGAGAACAGGCTAAAACGATTCAATTAAGCAACAAGGAGTTATATGTTTGATTGTCAAAGGACAAAAAGAATTAAAGCCAAAATAAAACATGATGCTAATGATCATGATATTATTATTGTTAGTTGATTTAACCATTGAGTTAATTGGAATGATGGGAACTTACGTGTAACAAAAAAAAATGAGAACTTGTTGCTTTGGATTTTGGGCTTATACATAAAAAGAAAAGAAAGGTTAAATGGATTGCAACAATGAAGGAATTTGGCACATTTGATGGATCATGTGGGCTGGACTAAAAGAGAGAACATGTTAAATTAAAGGGAGAGCAATCTGGAAGGTGGCGTTACTTTTTGGGGGTTGACCGAGAATTGGAACACGGCAGAACAAGGTGCCTGAGGGCACGACAACAAAGGGGGGAGAGCTTGTGTGGTTGGCGGCTGGAGGTCACAGAAAGCAAAAAGGTTACAGGGGGTGTTTTATATTTTTATTGCTAGTTGTTTAGTTTTAAATGAATAACTCTGTGGTGACATTATTTGAGTCTTTGTTTATTATGATCGGTTAATTCATCGGTAATTATTCTTGGTGGATTGTTTGTAAGTTTTTAGGGTTTTATCATGTGCTAGCTTGAGAAACAATTCTTGTAATCGTTTGGTTTGAAATACTCGAAACTTTGTGTTTAATATTGTTATGAACTCGCGAGAGTCGATAAATTCTTGCACTATTGACCTCTTTAGATGATAATTGCTATGATCTTTGATTTGTGTTGAATCTATTGATTAATCTAATTCTATATTGCATACAGTTGTCTAGATTTCATTTGTGAATGTTGTTTTGCACCATTTGCCTATCATGTATGAATGTTGATGTTCTTGGTTAGATTTGGTCAAATTGATTCGGACAACCGTTTGATTACTTGAACTCATATCTTGGTGTGATAATCCCTAATTGCTTGTGAGCTTGAAACCCGGGAGCGATTCCTTTTTAATCATTGTTTACAATTTAAACTGTTTGTTTGTTAATTGGTTATTAATGATCATTTTGCTATTTGATAATCATTATTTGTTGAGTTTGATAAGTTCCACCTAAATCATTGTTTGTGTTTGGTCAGAAAGACTCATTGCCACTTCATAAATCACTTTGTCAATTGAAGTTAAGCACCGACCACAAACTCTTCGTGGTTCGACACCCTTCTTACCCTAACTAGTTTAAGGTGATTAGGATACACTAATTCTCTATCTTTGACCGGTCGCTTCGACACCGATCATGAACCATTGATTGCATTAGTTCTTAGGTTCTAAATTTGGTAGTTAAGTAGCTAGTTATTCAACAGGTGTCAATTATTAGGTTTTATATCGTTAATCAACACAGTCAAATATTCCGGCTTTTATCTATTTATCAATAATTAGTGTTTTGCAATCCATGTCTATGTGGAGTTCAATAAGTTTCTATTCGGTTTTATCATTAACGTGTGTAATCTGAACCCGGGAGCGATCCGTTTTCTTATAATCACTTTTAAGTCAATTAAAGTTTGTTGCTTTGGCAATAGTTTTCTGAATCAATAATCAAAGTCTAGTAGTTTCTGTGTTTTCATTAAGTAATAATTAAATAGCATTCTTCACGAATTTCTTGTTGGTTCGTCAACCTTACTTTCCGTACTACAGTATAAAGTAGCTAAGGAATAGTTTTTAATATGGTTTTTTATTAGCCTTCGACACGCGATCAATCCCTTTTAGTTTTAGTAAAAGTTAGTGTTAAAATGATTGTTCAATTACTTTAAACATAAATAACTATAATTATATTTACATATGCGATATATAATTAATCCTTGGTGAGAGTTTCGCAACAAGGTAAAATGTGTTCAGAATAGAGGTGCCTAAAATGAATGAAATATAGTGAGATTGATAAATAATTTGTAAAGAGGAAATTGATAAAACTTGTCTCACATAAATGATTGAACAAGTTTGGAGTGGTATATAAGTGAGAGCCATAAAGGTACGAACACGCACGCGCATAGATCGTGGGAAGTGGGAGTAATGTCTAAGAACCAAAAATTCTCTACAAGTGCTTACCAAATAGTTCCACACACTATGTTTTCCTCTTTGTTTTTTCTAGCGGTTATATACCTTGAAACCTGGTGCTATCTGAGATGTCGAGTTCATCTTCGATTGTTATACCATGGGAATAGTTTCGTGAGCCAGTGAAAGTTGTTTTAAATGACTCGTGTTGAAGACGAATCCTCAACCAACATTGAAGTTTATTGTTTGCTCATTCTCACACTGGCCAACACTGAAGATTATTTATGTATCAATGTATAGTAAATCATTTTGTTATCTATTTTATAAACGGAATTAGATTTTGATTTTCCCACACAATAAAGAGATTATTTTTATTTATTTTATGAGAAAAGATACACTCTACAATGATTTTAACCTGCTTTCATTACAATGGTTCAATACAAGTTGTATAATATTAAAGAAGAGTTGGTACCCTTTGAATAATAATGTAGAGATGAAATGAAAGGATCAAGTAATTCATGTTCTGTATTGCGTTTCATGTACATTGAACTGCAAAAAATTATGGAAAAAAAGACTTCAGAAGATAGCCGATGGCGGTTATGCATAACACACAGAATGAGTTGTTTGTTTCACCTATGAGGTCGTTTTTTCGGTGCTCGAATTTTTAACAACCCGACGTTAGAGTTTTTGAGCCTGTGCGGGCTAGATTGAGTCACATCATAATTTGAAAACACACAATGTTATTAGAAAATGAAAAAGAAAATTAGCATCTATAGTTGTTCAAATGGGTTTTCGACAACAATTTCAAGAACCAAATTTTAAACCAACTAAAATCATTAAAGTTAAAACCAGGAACAACTAAAATAAAAATAAAATAAATCAAAAAAAAAAATCACTAAAGTTTTAACTTTCAATCAAGTTTCACCATTAATTTCAATTAAGTTTCGAGTTTCAATCAACAAATCAAGTTTCAACCTTCATTCAAGAATCAAGTTTCACATCTAATTTCATTATTATTCAAATAATGAACTGTAAAAGTTGAAAAACAAAAAGACAATACCCTAGAAGGAGAATGACGATTGATTGGTTCTATCGGTTTGGTCACGAGAGTTGAGTCTGGTCGTCTAGTCTCATAGGTCTCTTCTAGTAGTGATGTCACGGGCAATTAATAGTTAATAAAGTAAGCTACTAAACATTATTTACCTTTTAGTAGGCAACTAGTGTTATGAACCCCACGTTGCGGCGGGGTCGTATAGCCGTGAAAAAAATTAACGTCGAGATGTTGCCACGAACTCGCGCGTTGAAGGAGACGTTGACATGTGTAACTTTATATAAGAAAAGAGAAACCTGGACGTTGTTGATAACATTCGAAACTTTATATAAAAAAGATGAAACACCACCGTAAACGGTTTAAAAAGCCGAACGATTTAAAAAATGTTTAAAACAACCGGTCTACTTAAAAATGACGTTACGAAAATTCACGTCGAGACGTAAATAAAAATAGTCATGTCGCAACGTCAAACTCGAAATTTTATAAAATATCATATTTTAAAAGTTGTGAAAGGAAAACAAAAAACCTATGAAAAAAGTAGAAACCTTGAAACAGCTTTGACGACTCGTACGTTTGTGCTTTAATAAGTTGTACATTATTATGTGCAACCGCGTTTCGAATGAAAATTATATCGAAACGTAGATAAAAATACGCACGTCGCATTTTATAAAACATCACATTTTAAAAGTTATAGGAGAAACAAAATAACTTCAAAATTAATTATAATAATAAAATATTTCTAGCACAAAAAGACGAAAAAAGAAAAAAAAAGTGTTTATACAGTAAAACTTGAGGGGTTAATATGTAATTTTTCAAGGATGTTAATAAATTAAGAGAATTCTGCATAAACTGCTACGCAAAGCATTAAAGCTTTGCGTTTGCCTTTTAATGTTTACTAATAACTAGAAAATTTGACCCGCGCGTTGTGGCGGGGTTGTATGGTAATATTAACGTCTTTAACTACATAACTAAAGCCCACGCGATGCGGTAGATTTGCGAACCTCGTTATTGACGTTGCGGTGACGACAATAATATGACTAGGTATATAAAAAAACGTATGATGTTGCCACGACACGGTCTTCAGCGCGGTGCGGCGGGTTCGCAAACGTCGTTACGTGCGTTGCGGCGGTGACAATAACGTGAGTAATTACATAAAAGAAACATATGAAGTTGTCGTGCCATGGTTATGGAGATCGAAAAATAGATAGATTGCGGCGCGAGTAGGAGTTAGCAGTTGAACGACAAATTCGTTAAAAAAGATAGTAACAAATTAAAATAGAAAAAGTAATTTTTATAAACGAAGATAAACAAAGTAAAAAAAAAGAAATTTGAGTGATAGAGTTGTGAATTTAGTCATGAGTAAATGAATATAAAAAAAAATAATTTTTTTAAAGGATAACCTTAAGAGTTTAGAAATTTAATGGGTAGAGTTTAGAATTATGTGTAAAAGTAAACCTGAATTTTAAAAACTTAAAGGGTATATTTAAAACTTTATAAAGTTAAAAGGCTGAATATGAAAATTAATAAAGTACAGGATAAGTTTTTAAAATTTGGTCGGTGGCTACCTTACCAATTGTGTTCTCTTGGAATAAGTTTATATATATTTTTTTAGTTCAAATAATTAATAAAAAGACCCTTGTTTTACAACCACCCTCCCCTGTTTCCTCTCTCCTGGGGAAACAAACAGAATGTCTAATAATCAAATTGCGAAAGGTGAAGATTTCGAGAAACAAGCCGAGAAAAAGCTTAAAGGCTGGGCATTCTTCGGCTCCAAACATGAAGACGCTGCCGACTTATACGAAAAGGCTGCCAATTTTTATAAACTCGGAAAGTCATGTAATCACCTCCCCTGCAAACTATCTAATTCTATTTTCATCTATATTTATTAAAATGTTATGGGAAATTATCCATGTTTGTATAATCCAATTGTATTGATCTGATATTTTTTTTGTCAATCTTGTTACGCATTCCACATTGATATTCGATTTTGTAGATTATTTGAGAATTTTTCCCCCTAATTTTAGACATTTTTTTGCAGGGGATCAAGCAGGGGCGGTATATGTCAAATTGGCTGAGTGCTTTTTGAAGGCAAGTGATTGACGAATAACGATTGCGATAATGCATTTGCTAACATCCTGTATTGATGGTTGTTTTGTGGGTGCAGTTGGATAGCAAACATGAAGCTGCTAATGCTTATGCTGATGCAGGTCATTGCTATAAGAAAACAAACACTACAGGTATCCATATTTTCGATCAAATTTCGTCTTCACCGTTCATTTTAAGGATGTTTATCTTAATGTTGTCGGATACTTTACAGAATGCATATCTTGCCTGGACCAAGCATTGGATATTTTTATGGAAATTGGGCGGCTCGGCATGTCAGCAAAGTACTGCAAGGTACAATTCTGAATCTCTTGCTTGAGTGCAAGATTAGTTAATGTAATGATGAAGGTTTGTGTGCTTTCAAGACTATAAAAATTGAATCTTGATGGTTTGGGATAGTTATTTTACAGTCTTTTAAGACACTAGTTATCTTGTTGGTTGCACACAGATCATGGCATAGACTAAATAGTGACGTTTTCTTTATTTAACCATGACAACTGTTACTGGAAAACTCACCGGACCCCACCAATGCCCTGCTAGACAAATGGTCTTCAATTGGGGGGGGGGGGGGGTTAAAGACAGAAAACCAGTCGAAGTAGGATTGAACCTAAGAACTTTGCTAGAGGGACTCAAACGCTTAATTATGCACTTCATAAGTTAAGTGAATTTCGATTTCCTTGTTTTTGTGCAGGAAATAGCTGAGTTATACGAACAGGAACAAAACCTGGAGAAAGCTATGTTTTACTATGATAAAGCAGTTGATCTATATCAAGGAGAAGAAGTTAACAGTTCTGCAAATCAATGCAGGCTGAAAATTGCACAATATGCTGCTGAACTAGAACAGTAAGCGGCTTCAACTTCAACCATCTACATATTTACTCAAATTCCTTTTTGTAAAACTGCGAAATTCAGATCGCCGAATTTACTATTGTATCCAAAATATGTGTCAGATATCAGAGAGCAATTGAGATATATGAAGACATAGCAAGGCAGGCACTTAACAATAATCTGCTCAAATATGGAGTTAGAGGGCATCTACTCAATGCTGGCATTTGCCAACTCTGTAAAGGTGATGTCGTTGCGATTACAAACGCATTGGAAAAATATCAGGTTAAGTAGTGGATTCCACTGAGAATTTTCTTCGTACCTTCATGCTTACAGATATCATCTGAATTTGTATTTGTTTCTACAGGATCTTGATCCAAATTTTGCAGGATCACGTGAATACAAATTGCTGATGGTATGTTTTGTATAGCGAATGGACCCATTTTGTTACTTTCGTTTCAACCTGAGCTCATTTTGGTCAGAACCCGTTTTGACCCAACCCATATATTGACAGGCTTTGGCTGCTTCGGTTGACGAGGAAGGTGTTGAAAAGTTTACTGATGCAATCAAGGAATTCGATAGCATAACCAAGCTGGTAAGATTCTTGTAACCGGTTTATCATCAACTTACGCGATTCTTTTTTTATATTAAAGAAAAATTTAAGAGCTTGTGTGATATGTGTGACAGGATGCATGGAAGACAACCCTTTTGTTGAGAGTGAAGGAAATGCTTAAGGCCAAGGAGATGGAAGACGATGATCTTACTTAACTTCCTTTTTCTTCAAACAAATGTTAAAAGAATTAATTTATTAATTCATGTTTGCATTTTTATGGCCTGCTGTCAGGCCTCATATTTGCAACCTTGTTAATAGTAGATTATGTTGCCTTGAATTTGTGATGTCAACTTGAAGACTTTATTATGCCTCCAACTCCATGACACAATCTTTGGTGACAGAAATTTGTGATACAATTCTGTTTGAAATGCATTAATCAGGAGTTATATACTGTTTAAAATATAAAAAAATAATAAGTTAATAGAACTTTCTACAAATAAGTCATAAAATTTTGAAGCCTTGAATTGTTATTGTTATTAATCGATCTTAAACAGTTTAGCTGTATCAATGAACATGATCTAGCTAAGGTAGTCATATAATATACGCACAAGAGATCGTTGTGGAAGATGAAACCTTTGGGTCTATGGAATTAGTGTAGTGTGAAATAAATCATAACTACAAGCCCGTCTAGCTCAGTTGGTAGAGCGCAAGGCTCTTAACCTTGAGGTCGTGGGTTCGAGCCCCACGGTGGCGTTTTATTTTATCTTTTATTTTTTGAAGTGTTTACATTTTGCCCCCTGAACAATATTAATAGCAGGGCTAGTCCTTCAACAAAACTTGTAGGGCTGTTATCCGATGGACCTGTTTTACTTCTTTGAAGATATAAAGTGAAAATCATCAAAGTACACATTCACTTTTTTTACTACAATGAATATGAACATTTTATTTTCAATCATAAACATTGACTATTTAAAGTTTTAAACTAAAAAGAAGATGACAATTGGCAAGTGGCATGGCGCACACAAAGGAGCAAATACATTGGTCCCATCAAACCACTTTCACCCGATAACGATATGTCAATTGTCTTAGGAGTGAACATTTAAGCCGGTTCCACCACTTTCATCAAATAACATTGCACCATGTGTTCAAAAGGTGAACATTTGAGTCGACTCCAGCCACTCCCCCGATAAACATCATCCACATCCCCAACTGTGAGAACAAATATGCCGGCTCACCTTATTTTGAAAAAGTAACCAAGAAACAATATGTTGCATTATATTGTTAACATCGATCGCTAAATAAATACGGTCAAAACAACTTATAGACATTATCAACTCACTCACAAGAAGGCGAAAAAGTACGAACGCGAATAATATGCTTGATATAAAAAGTATTGAAAAAGTACAAACCGTTCAAAAATATTTGATGGTTGAATTAAAGTGTTGTCATTTTGCATTCATGGTGATAAAGTTTGATGCAAGACAACGTGTGATAATGTGTCCCCACTCTATCCATACGATGAAGTTGTTAACGATATTCAGAGGGCAAAAAGACGCAATAGCGTGTAATCATCTTATGATAGAGATTACAAAGTCTTAAACTCTCAAACATTTGTAAATGAACACAAAACTGAACTAAGACCCTATCATTTTTCCAACAGGTTTCATACATACCCGCATATACGGAGTGTCATAAGTCGTGCTCTTGTCTTTTGATAAGTTGATAACGTTTGGGCACCGAGGGTGGTGCAAATTAAAACCACCCCATCAGAGCACTAAATTGGTCATGCGTCCCACCATATTTTGTATGGTTTGACCAGTCGCGTTATCCCCTTCTAATAAGGTGATAACGTTATGTATCACCACTTTACTAAAGGCTTCGGATGAGTTTGGATCACTGTCATAAACCAATACGTAACAATATTCTTTATTTATGTGTTTAAACGAGTTATGAAGTTATGAATTAGTGATAGATAACTCGTTTTGTAAGCCTTATTTCTTAAATATACATCATTGCGTGAAGAAAAACTGAACATATTCGGACCAAACTCGTGTCGTGTGTGAATTTCATCAGCTAAACATATGTTCATATGAAGACACACGAAAAAGGTGATATGTGAATCCGTGTAAAACGTTATTTTTAGTCGGCGTTGATGAAACAAAGTGTGTACGTGAATACGGTTTCACAAAATTTATACATATTAGACATATTTAATCTCTAACATAACTATAAAAGATTAATCTCTATGTTTTTTTTCTTTGATCGAATGCTATACAAAGTGCTTTACGAGGTTTATTAATAAAGTATCATCATAGTTTTTTTTTCTTTTTAAACATCAAAGAATAATTATATTATAACAAAAAAAAAAGATCCACTAGGCATTACAAAGTTAGCCCATTATGCAAAGCCTCGGCATAACAAATGAACAGTGGTGACGATCTTGGTCCATTTTTTAAAGAACGAGTTGATTTGTGTAAAAAATCAATTGTATATGGGTTAATTTGGGCCATATTAGATTAGTCAACGGGTCAATTTGAGTCACCTCAGATTAGTTGATGGGTCAATTTGGGTCACGTCAAATTAGTCAATGGGTCAAAATGTATTATAAAACTTGTTAACTTAAAAATAATGCAAATGGGATAGCCACCCCACCAACGTCATGCCGCCACCCACCGCCACCCACTCTACCGCCGCCTCGCCGCCCACCACCGCCACATCGGCGCGTCGGCGCCCCTTGCCACCCCTCCCCCGCTGATGCCGCCTCCCGCTGTACTCCTCCCCCACCGCTGCCCCGCCACTAACACCACCCCCTTCCCACCACCACCCCCCGACGTCCTGCTGCGTTCGACGCTTTGCCGCCACCACCCGTCACCGCCACCCTCATTCGCCGCCAACCACCCGCCACCCGCCACCACCGCCACCCGCATTCGCCGCCAACCACCCGCCACCCGCCTGTCGCGACGACCTACCCCACCCCTACCCACCCACCACCCTACCACACCACGCTGCCATCGCCCGATCGCCCCCACCATCGTCGCCACCCACCCCACCCTACCCCACCCACCCACCCTCACCCTACCCCCCACCCCACCCCGGAACGCCGCCATCGCCCGATCGCCACCCACCCCACCCTACCCTCACCCTACCCCCACCCCGCCCCACCCCCATCTTACCCTACCCCTACCCCCCCACCCTACCCCCATCCCCACCCCACCCACTCCCCCCCTAGGGCAATGGCGACGTGGTAGGGTAGGGTGGGGGTGGGGTGGGTGGCGACGGTGGTGGCGACTATCGGGCGATGGCGGCGTGGCGGGGTGTGGTGGGTGGGGTGGGTGGCGGCGAGGGTGGCGACGTCATTTGGACTTGAACCCAATTGATAGTTTTTTTTTAAAACGACCCGTTTTGACCCAAACTAATTTTGCTCCAAACCCGTTTTGACCCGAAGTCATTTTGCTCCTAACCCATATTAACCCGAACTCATTCTGACCCGAACCCGTTATGACCCGTGACCCGAACCCGCCCGCCCCACCCAGTTTGCCAGGCCTACAAATGAACCTATGCCTTAAACTAACTCACGTAACCCCTTTTGATTCAAACTTACACCTAAGACATTCAAACCTAATTTCTTAAGAAATACAATAAATTGAAGAGCTCTACTAGGCTTGCCATTCCAAATATTGGTAGACTTGACATGTTCTTTCATCTAAGAGAAATGTAACACCCTAATTTATTAAGTGGTAAGTTTTCATACCAAGTTTCGTACCAAAATTAGGTCCTATTACCACAACCCACCTTCTTCTAATAATGTCTTTCAATTGAATACCCTCCTCCAACAACTCTTTTCTGGCATGTAGTTGCCCCATAAAAAAAATCTTTTGATTCCTTCTGAAACCTCAACTGTTTTCTCGGGCGCCTTAAACATCGAAAACCTTTAAGGTGGAAGACCCCCCAAAACCGATTTAACAAACGTCAATCTTTCGCTGAATGAGCTACTTTATGCTTTCCAATTATTAAGCTTAGATTTAAATTTGTCAATAATAGCCTTCAGGATTTTCGAGTGACCCATGTTTGCACCATTTGGCATCACCAAGTGTAGGAACGAGAATGAGTCCGCTTCATAGTTCAGTTTGAATGCTAATATACCAACAACATGGTTTTGAACACCTACTTCGTAAAACATCTAAGAATTCACTTTAAGTTCATTATATTACCCAAAGATAAATCTTTTGAAATAAGTCCTTTTTAACTTTTTTTTTCTTTGGGGAGTTAATTACACGGATAGTCCCTGTGGTGTGGTCAAATTACGGATATGGTTCATAACTTTGAGAAATTATGGGTTTATTCTCAAGAAACTTTCATTTTGTTTCACTAATGATCTCTGTAGTGGGTGGAGGCTAAGTGATTATGAAAAGACTAAAATACCATTGACATTAAATAAATAAAAATAAAAAGAATATATTAATAAATAATAAAAATAAGAATGTAATTACGCCCCTGATTCTCCACCAACACCTTCATCTTCCCCCTCCATACCGTCGGTAACATTCCGACATGCTCCACCAACACCATCACAGTCGTCCCTTCTTCATCGCCAGCGCCACCCCATCCTAACTCGTCGACTGACCTTCCCATTAATCTATTGTTTTTATTTATTTAATGTCAAGGGTATTTTGGTCTTTTCATAATCACTTAACTAAAAAACTTAACCTCCATCTATTTCAGGGACCATCAATGAAACAAAATGAAAGTTTCTTGTGACTAAACCTGTAATTTCTCAAAGTTAGAAACTATATCCGTAATTTATTTAAAGCGCAGGGACCATCTATGTAATTAAGTCTTCTTTTGGTGTGCAAATAAAGAAAAAGCAAAAGGTGTGGCTTCTTTGCATCGACCAACGCTTTGAAAACCCCGCCTTCTCTTCCTTCATATCGACTTGCATCATCCATCTTTCTTTTTTATTTTTATTTTATTCCAGGCGTTGGGTGTACCTACTACCCCCCTACAAAACCCCTGTCAACCGTTGTTCATCTGCAACAATCAGGCAAAAATGGCCAACACCAGCGCCTCATTGGAAGACGTCCCTTCGTTGGACATCATGACTGAACTCCTTCGCCGATTCAAGTGTTCCTCCAAGCCAGATAAACGCCTCATCCTTATTGGTACTCTTTTACCTTCTGCAATTACTATCAAATCAACTTCATTCTTCCAATTTTGATTTTTAGGGGTTTTCGCGCTAGGGTTTTGTTTTTTTTAGATCTGTGATTGTTTCCGTAAATTGGGGTCCGAAACTTGTTGATTTTCGTTACATTGTTTCGTCTGCTGGTTTTTTCGTTAGTTTAATTAGATTTGTAAATGTTTTATGCCACAATTTTAGGGTATTTATTTTCGTTCTGTAAATACTTGAGTTTTGATTTCGGTGTCTAATTTTTCATCTTCAAAATTGATGTCAATTTTGTTACTTTTATATAAATAAGCACATTTATAATTGGTTTTGATTTAGTTGGAGTTTTGTTATGTTCTTAAGAATGACTGTGTAGTGCCATCCATGTGTTTGATAAAATGTCTCTGAGAAATTGAATGAAAATGTAGGTCCACCTGGGTCTGGAAAAGGTACCCAATCCCCCATCATTAAGGATGAATACTGCCTATGCCACTTGGCAACAGGTGATATGTTGAGAGCAGCTGTTGCAGCTAAAACGCCACTCGGGATCAAAGCCAAGGAAACCATGGAGAGGGTACACGGATTTGCTTGGTGTTATTTCATTTGGTTCTTCTGTTCTTGATTTTTACTCGTTTTCTTTCCGTTTTTGTTAGGGAGAACTAGTGTCTGATGACTTGGTGGTTGGGATCATTGATGAAGCAATGAAGAAGCCATCGTGTCAGAAAGGATTCATTCTTGATGGTTTTCCTAGAACAGTTGCCCAAGCTGCAAAGGTTTCTTGATCATTTTACAATTTGTAATTGTATACATCTTGTAAGAGAATAAAAATATAAATGAATAATATCAGGGCCTTGGTTTGTTTTTTACAGCTTGATGAGATGCTTGAGAAGCAAGGAACCAAGATTGACAAAGTGCTTGATTTTGCAATTGATGATTCCATCTTGGAGGAGAGAATTACTGGCCGTTGGATCCATGCTTCAAGTGGTAGGACATACCACACAAAGTTTGCACCTCCCAAGGTGCCTGGAATTGATGATGTAAGCTATAATATATCCCCTACCCAGTCTCATGAAAATTGTTACAATATCTGGTTTTGGGATTTCATTGGATTTGTATTTGTCGAGTGTCCGCTTAATGAAAATGTTGATTTAGGTCCACGGAAGCTCTCATGGTGTCATCCATGTATTCTAGACTTTTCAATAAATAGTCGAGACTTATGAAAACCATGGTTTAGTTTTTTTAATCAAACATTACGGTTTAACTTTTAGTGATACTAATAGTGTGCACACTCCTTTTTCTTAAATGGAAGTGTGTTAAACATATGATTTGACAAGATTTATCTCTGTGTGTATATATGCATGTATCCTTATTCCTTGGTGAATTATGTTGTCATCCTTCAAGGGTATTCTAGACTTTTTGACAAATAGCCGAGACTTATGAAAGCTAATTGTTATTTTTTGAATCCAACGTTGCAATTTTCATGAGATTATTAGCATGGACACTCCTCTCAACTTGAAGGTCTTACTGTTAAATATATGTTTTGACAAGATTTCTTACTTGTGTGTGTATGTATCTAGTGAACCAACTAAAGATATGCAATGACTACGAGTAATATAAAGATGCTACAGTTCTCTATGAGTAGAATACATTTTTTTGATTATCATTCATATATCTCAAATAAGCCTCCAATAAGCAAATTTGTAAATGTGTATCATCTTTTTTTGTGATTTTAGTTCAAAAGTGATTTAGGAGGTTTTTTGCATTAGAAATACACTTTGGGTGACTTTCGACCCGTTTTCTTTTCAGCAATTTCTTTTCTTTGTAAGACCCGTTCATAAGTAAATTGGTCAAATTTGCCACCTCTAGTAATTTGTGTGACTTAATGACCACACCCAATCTAATGCATGCATCAAATTGTTGTTTTTGTAGGTTACTGGAGAGCCTTTAATGCAACGGAAAGATGATACTGCAGCAGTTCTCAAGTCAAGGTTGGAGGCGTTTCACCGCCAAACAGAGCCTGTAAGTGCTTCTTTACTTGATCTTTTTCTTGAAATATTGTTCCTGATTTTGTACTCGGATGAAAATCTCAACATTCGACTTTTACAGACTTACAGTTTTTTTAATTTAAGTGTTTAATTATTTGTTAAATAGCCAAAAGTTTTGAACAGCTGCTAATCATTAAATATTGTTCCTGATTTTGTACTCGGATGAAAATCTCAACATTCGACTTGTTACAGAGTCACAGACTTAAAAGTTTTTTAGTTTAAGTGTTTAATTATTTGTTAAATAGCCAAAAGTTTTAACAGCGGTTAATCATCTAACATACCTTTTAACAAGACAAAACAAGAATTCTTGTGGACTATATTTTAATACTGCCTGTCAATTTATTTCTAGTGAGATAGTTGGTATGTATGCCATCTTAACTTGAAACATCTCACCAAAAAGGTTGGGTGATGGGTCAAAACTCAGAACAGGTAAATATATTAGTTTGGATTGGATCAACCTGCATCCACTTTTCTGTCCACATGTGTGTGTATTAATATATTGATAAATGTGTCAAATATAATCAGGAAAACAACGTTATTATAGTAATAGTTTCAAATTTGATTAAAGCGGTTTAGGAAGCTGCATGCATAAAAATACTGTTTGGGCTACTTTTTTTTTTGTTTTAACCCTTAGTAACTTCTTTTTACAAGGTTTTTGCATTATAATTTTGTTGAATTGATGTTTTAACACTTCAAAGTTTTTTTGCAATGATTTTAGCCTCTTTTTTTGACTTACTACCAGTTTGATTTGTCGTTTTTAGTTCCTTAACCTTTTGTAGCGGTTTAACCCATTAACTTCATAGTTGTGGTTTATTCTTTGAACATAATAACATTACTCCTCTCGCTTGCTGGCCTTCTGCCACTCCTGCCACCACTCTTGCTGCTTCTCCTGCCGTCACTTCTGCCAACGCTCCTACTGCTGCTCCCCTCCTGCTCCTGATTATTGTTATTATTTAATATTGTTCATATAAAAGTTTTAAGAATCAGCTTACTTTCAAAGACTATAAAAAAATCCTTAGTTACTATATTACATTCTTAAATCCTTTGTAAAGGTTAATTTTTTCAGATGCCATATAAAATTTGTTTACCACATGAACACAGTCTAAAGCACACACACACATGAAAAGAAGAAAGGAAGATGAGCAGGGAGCGGGATGGCTGGTGCGAGGGAGGATGACGGATGCGAGTGGAAATGACGGCGGAAGATGGCAGCAGATTGTGTCTGAGTGTGTTTATGCCCCTGTGTGTTTGATTTGTGAGAAGGGTGTGTGTGTGTGTGTGTTTAATTTCTTGATAATAATATGTTGGATTTTATATTACAAAATATTTATTATAATAATAATAATAATTATTATTATTATTATTATTATTTAATAGTGTTACAGAATGTAAAATATATTAAGAAAATAAAATATAAAAAGACTTCCAATCACATGTTGAATGTGAAAAAAGAGAAGGGGAAAAAAACAAATTCTTATAATATATAATATTCTTATAAACTAACCTTTAGGATAGAAACATTACAGAAAAAAAATTGAAGGATTAACTGAAAATTGGTCAAACTTTAACGGTTAAACCACTGTTAACTCTTATTATTATTATTAGGATTTTACCTGTTGTCACAAGTTTAAGGGCTTTCCTTGAGGTCAACCTAAAGTTTAAAGTAAAAACATAACGAAGAAGAGCATCACCTTTTAGCTCAATCATATCTCACGTGTCTGTCGTTTTGATGTGAGCTTTCTCAAACAAAAATCAATTTATGTGTCTGCAGGTTATAGATTACTACAACAAGAAGGGTGTGGTTGCAAAGTTACCTGCAGAAAAACCACCGAAGGAGGTGACTGTTGAGGTTCAGAAAGTTTTGTCTTCTTAATGGAATTGCTTTTTGATTATCTAACGATACAACATTGGACCTGCTTCAACATTGGAAGTGTCTGCTACAATTTTCATTTTTCAAGCACTATGAAAGGCAGCTGATTGAGTTGCCACAGAAACATAAGACTATCAGAATAAAATTCTTGTCATGTTATACCCGATTTTGTCTAAATTTTCCTTTTTCTGTTTTTTAACTATGATATGATGAAAAGTTGTGTCTTTAACACCACCCGTGAGATAAAACCTATGAACCACTTGTTTTTTTTTATAACCATGAGAACACAAGGTTATGACAAAGAATCGTAGGAAGTTGGATTCGGACTATAGGTTCTCGCACATACCCCCACACCACACCTACACCACCCCTTAGGTTTATGCACTATGTTTTGCATGAAGTAGTTCATTGTTGCAATTAAAGTGTTTTGTATAACACTAACCATTAGCTTTGTCATGGGTGTATGCCCTTTGATATCTAGCTCTGGCATCTTAGTATCCGGTGGAGAGAAATGAAGACGTCTTTCCTCTGATTATAGTTTGGGGTTTCTCTAATTTATAGTTAAGATTGAAGCATTTATGACGAGTAAATGTTGCAAGAACCTAAAAGTTTAGGGTGTTGAATAGCTTATAATTTTTGCTTATATTTTGTAGCAATACTTGAAAATGTTATGAGATGTTCAAGCAATATAAACAGAAGTGAAAATATAATATTAAATGTATAATGGTACGAGTGATGTTAATATTTAACTAAGAGTTGTTTTTATTCTCTCATCTTTAAACCATTATCAAATAGCTCAAGGCAAGGTTGATCTACTGTCGGATTATGTTGGGTATTGACTGACCGCGTGTCTCCTATTCGTTAGGCATGCGGTTTTGACTTGGTTGCAACAAATCGTATTTGAGCTGATCAAACATCTCAAAGTTGATCCACAAACCGTTCGCGCATAGGCCATGCATCCTATGTATAGTTGTATGATTGTATCGATCTTTTGTTTTTACGTGTGCTTTATGTTTTTGACACAAACGGAGTAGACTATGAATATATGATCACTTGTAATTAATATTTTTGTCACATGTTATAATATCATTATCAAAGAGTGTCATTCTAACTTAGTCTGATATGTCATATTGTCATGTTAACGAATGCACTTCATTAACAAGGAATGTAATGTGTGGGTGTGTGGGTGGGGGGTCCAAGTTGGGTCAGAGGGTTTTCTCATCTATGGTGAGTTTCTTTCTGAGCGGAGATGATCGGGTGGGCCAGTGGCCGTCAGTGATCCAAATTGATGTTCAATTCCAAACCGTGTCCTCTTTTGCATGTCTGGATGTCGATCCATATTTAATTTGGTCTAGATCCATTTTTGTTCGGGTTAGCAATGATCCACATGATAGAATATGTATTATCATTAGGACTATCAATGACTCATTTACCTATTATTCTATAAAAAACTGAGTGATGGTTTATTTTAATGTCTATTTTTAATGCATACAACCTATAAATCAACGTATTATCATCATAATAATATTATTTTGAAATCATAACTAACACGTTATCATCAATAAAACATTTATAAAAAATTATAACTATCACACATGACATTTACGATGCTTATAATAACTTTTCCTGTAAAAAATGAGTGTTATATGTTAAAACTAATGATGTAACTAACTTTTCAAAAACACTTACAATTTTTCATAAAGATGATCACTAGTTAAGTGTTCCTATAGTACTTATTCTTGGTTATGGATATATATATATATATATATATTTTAATAAGATACAAAATAGATATAAATCAATTAGAACATACAATCTAATCTATCTTTTAATACATCCCTTTGAGTTTTTTATTTAATTTATTATCTTACGCTTACGGTTACTGCTTTATGACCTTAACTCCTTAAGGTCATGAGTTAAAGTCGTGAGAAACAATCTCTTGTACAAAGTGGGGGGGGGGTGTAAGACTACGCACATCAGATCGTAAAACGATCCGGCCTCTCCCCGTACCCTACGTAAATACAAGAGCTAAGTCAGTACGCCCTTTTATCTTACACTTAAGTGTTACTCGTATATTACCATGTAACCAATTTTTTGCAATTCAAACATTAGACGATCTAAATAATAGTTTTAGAAAGTGATTTACATACACGATATAAGAAGTAATACATATCTAATAACTAACACGTAATGGTTATAAATGGAATATATAGGGGTGAGTGAAAAACCAAATTAATCCAATCGAAACCGAATCAATCAAAAAACCGTACCGAAAATATCGACCCAAACTAAAAACCGACGGTTTGGTATTGTATTTTTCGAAAACTTAAAAAACCAAACCGAATGTATATATAAACTTTTATAATATATTATGTGAATGCATATATGCATTAATAGTCGGTTAATATGTATATTTGTTATTGAATTTATGAATTATAATGTTTATTTTTTAATGTTAAATATTTTATAAAAAATTAATATATAATGTAGTTTCAAATTTTTTAACTCAAATGTGTAATAATCAATTAATTATTAGTTAGCAAAAATAGTTTTGCTCCAAAATGTTAAGTCCAATTGATAAAATCGAAACCACGTAGTTTTCAAAAAGCCAAAAAACCAAACTTTTAGTTTTAGGTTCGCTTTTACCCTAAAACCGAACACCCATACACACCCCTAATACATTACCTTGAAAAGAAGAATTAGATTAGTCTAGTGGTAAAAGTGTATAACCTAGACTTTACTAAAATGAGAAGATTTTGGGTTCAAGTCTGACAAAAAAGTGGGTTATGGGGTTTTTTCACATATAATGGGTTTCTTCGTGAGAGTTATGAAGATGAACGGATTAGCCGATGACCTTTCAGTGATCCAAATTATCATTCCAAAAACAAACATACCTTGAAAAACTTGTCACGAGTATAAAATCTGAGACAAATCTAAATATAACGTTTTCTCCTGAAAATTTGTTCAAAATATGAAAACAACAGAATAAAAGTCACAAGATTCGTCTGAAAATAGGTGTGCAGAATAAGATTGAACATAGAAAATTGAAGCACCGGCCTTTAAAACCATTCAACAATTCAAACACTTTCCAAATGACGTCCATTTTAATCAACTTACACACAAACAAAAACAGTTTTTTGTTCCCTCAACCAATTTCTTTCTCGATCAAATGTCAGATCATTCAACAACTGAAATACAACAGGAATCGAACGAAGAAACCCCTCTAATTGACACCGGAAACCTAAATCAGGAAGAAGGAACCCATCTTGATAAAAGCCTTCAAAGGCTAAAGTTGTATTTAATTTCCTTGGGTTTCGATCAATCCTCTGTGTTGAGATTTGGGGTTTCTTGGGTATCGTTTTTGGTAATTGGGGTTGCGATTCCGGTGGTTATAATTTCGTTGACTGACAACTGCTTGACGTGTGATCGGTACCAGATTAAAGGGTTTGAGCTTGTTATTGTGGTGTCACATGCTTGTTTGGCAGCTTTTGCTCTGCTTTGTCTTTCACATAATTTGAGGAAGTATGGGATTCGTAAGTTTCTGTTTGTTGATCAGTATAGTGGCCATGTTGAAAGATTTTCAAAGGAGTATATTCAGAAGATCTCTGTAAGTAATTTCCCAATTCCCAAATACACACACACATATATATGTAATATGTTTGATTTTTGATGATTTGTGTTTTAGTGTCATTTTAGTTTAGTTGGATTTATTTAAGACCATATGAGAAATTGAAATAAACATTGATACGAGTTAGGATGTGTAGAGTGCACACCGGTTTTGACGCTAATCTGATTTTGGGCACCATGGAACCTCTAAGACCACCGTCCATGTTGAAAAGTTTCTTTGGGTTTGCCTTATTGTTGAAAAGTTGACTGGACATTGGGTTTGCCTTGTTAGGTCCGATTAAACATATGTTTTTCATAAAAATTTCACAGAGAAATTCATACTCGTTCTTTTAGAATTTTTCTTGTCTTATTCGATTATTGATTTCGCACCCATGAAATACTTTAATCTATAAGTGATTGTACACGATTTAGAAAGCTATCCGGTAAATAAGAAATCCAAAAACCTACAAGTTGTTTGACATGAATTTATATGTAGGTTTTTGGGCACAAAGTTAGGTTGTTTTGGTTACCATGATGATAAAAACCATATTGAACCAATGTAGTGAAATTCCCTTTGCACAAGTGTTTGAATGTAGAGGAGCTATATGCTATTTTAGACAAGAAGATGAAAATGGTGGTTTTATGCTTCTTTTTTTTTGGGGGGGGGGGTGTTTGGATGTTCATTTCAAAAGCGATTATGTGATATTAAACATCAAAATTAGGCAATCATAAACTGAAGAGACTTAAATAAAATCTTCTCTTTTCGACAGGAATCTATACGTTTGTTTGTATTGTGGGTACTACCATGTCTGTTCTTGAAGATTGCACGTGAACTCACTCGTGTTATGTACATGCACCAAGAATCATGGTGGAAGTCTTTCGGCGTTCTTGTAGCTTTGACTTTTTCATGGGCATATGTAAACTTTATCTATTTATCATCATGTCTCGTGTTCCATTTGGTCTGTTATTTGCAAATTATTCATTTTGATGATTATGGGAGACTCTTAGAAACAGAAACCGATGTTTTGGTATTGATAGAGGAACATGCCCGTTTACGCCATGATCTCTCAAAGATAAGCCATAGGTTCAGAATTTATCTCCTTCTTGTGTTTGCTGTTGTCACATCCAGCCAATTTGCAATGCTATTCCAAATCACAGAGTTTGGTAATAAAGTAACTTTCATAAATGGGGGTGATTTTGCAGTAAGTCTAAATCCTAAACTGTTTCATAATTATGATTCAATGTTGCATATTTTGAACATCTCTTTTCGTATGCCAGGTGTCATCTATTGCGCAAGTTGTGGGGTTGATTCTTTGTTTAAATGCTGCTGCAAAGATTTCCCACCGAGCTCAAGGCGTTGCAGCATTAGCAACTAGATGGCATGCTTTAGCATCGTGTCGTCTAGATGCTACATCACATATGAGACTTTCTAATATACCGATAAGTGACGTCTCTTCAGAAAGTGATTTGGAGTGAGTGAACTATATCTCACTTCCTACTAACATGCAATTGGCTTCATACCACAGGAGACAAGCATTTGGTAAGGAAACCACAAACCTTAAACCCTAAACCATAAAAACAAGTACATATAGTATGTTTGATTGATGAAAACAATTAGACCTCAACAATGGAGGTATGATCGTGAATTTCAAGACGAAGATTGATTAGTGATCGTGGATAACGAGTCAAAGTGGTTCGGGTCAAAGCCTGTAAATTTTTTGGTTATGACCCGAAACACATTTGTCCGGTTGTGAATAATTTATATGCTTACAAAACATATAATATCAGTTTGTTTATTAAAAAACTGTATTATTACAATATTAAATCTGTTTCTTTTTATAAAGTGATTTAGGAAGCTGTATGTATTAAAAAATACACTTTGGACAACTTTCGACCCGATTGGCATGTTTACTTGTTTGATAATTTTTTTTTAATTTACCTCTTGACCCATTAGAGATAAAAACATGACCTGAGTCGACCCGTGCATAAGCAAACGGGGTCAAATATGCCAACTTATATGAATAGCAAGTAAAAAAACAAACACTAACACACACGAATAGAACAGTCTGTCTATGATTATCCTATATTTTTGGTTTTGTATCAATAAACTTTACTGTATATTGTTTTCTGGGCATAGTAAGTACTTATTTCTCGGTCATAAGGGCACTCGGGAAGCACTTTCTTGATTATCCACAAAGTTGGCATAGATAGGGGAATGTGGTTGACTTTTTTAGGTCAAACTTCTGATTTAGAGTTCTCAAATTCGCACCTTCTGATATATGATGTTGAACTTTGTGCAGTGATGTATCTGCAGAATCATCCTGGAGGGATTACCTTGTACGGTTGGACCGTGGATCGCAGTCTGATAAACACAATCTTCTTTATCGAGCTGTCTCTGGTTCTGTTTGTGTTGGGCAGAACAACAGTGTTTACATATGAGAGATTGCCATGATGCTTCCTGATAGGAGGGTAATTTTGTCATTCTACTTTTGTAATTAGCATGCCCTTGTTAGTTGATGCTAACTTAGTGGTTATTAGGATAATTAGGTAGGTGATAAGAAAATGGATTGAAACAATACTTTTATCAAAGCTTAGGTAGGTTAACTGTCAAACTCTCTAATAGAGGGTAGTCATTTGTGAAGTATAAACAATTACAAGGAGTTTCAAGTGCAATTAACCATGAGAATAGCAGGTAGTCAATACTTTTGTTAACCAATTTACCTAATATTTATGTATTAGGTAGATTGATTGTTGTAATGTGCTAATGTCATATTTCTAAACCCTTATCTGTGTGTGTGTATATATATTTATTTGTAATTTGACAATATAAAAAAAAAGTAATAAAATTTTTATAACCCAAGCAAAGATCTAATCATGTCTGCAAAGCAGACAAAACTCTAAATGAAAGTGAAACAGGTAAACCGGTTATCGTTTTCAACTACCATTCTTTAAATATATTGTATGTACAATTATTGTGGATACAATGTTATTTATTTGTGAAAATTTTATAGTTATACATTCTGTGCACATATACATGTGTTCTTATAAAGTTAAGTTTTTGTTCTATCTTTACATGCACATGTGCATAGAGGTGCACAAATCGGTTTTTCTTAAGAACCGGTTCCGGTAATTCAAGGCGGGTATTTCACGAACGTATTTCGGGTATTCAAAAAACTTAGTTAAACATATTAATACATTAATTAAACATATAAATAACTAATGTAAAAAGTCCAATAACATTAAAAACTTAAAATGTTACAAATAGATAAATGTTTGAAACATAAACTCATAAAACAAAGATAAATTATATAAAAAAATTAGATTGTCTGACCCGTTTGACTCATAAAACCTTTTTTCACTTTTAGTTTTAATTAATCTAAGTTTTACCATTATTAAAATCATAAGCATATACGCGTCACGAATATGTAAAACATAGATGGATTAGTGTCACAAGACACAAGGGTAGAGGTGCACAAATCAGGTATTCTCAAGAACCGGTTCCGGTTCCAGGTTCGGTTCTTGGTTGAAAAACCGGAACCTATGTACCCGGTTCCAGTTTTTCAAGAACCGGTTCCTTGGGCGGTTCCGGTTCCGTTTTTTTGTTCACCTCTACATGTGCATGTAGCTATAAAACAATTTGACTGAAAATTTACTTGTGAGTTTCAAGATAGAGGAAGGGAGAAAGTGAGTCGCAAGAAGATGAGAGGGCGGGGTTGGTTGACAAAATTCCACTTTTGCCTTCTTTTATTAAAACTTAATTAACTAGTAAAACCATAATTGAAGCACTATGTACAAGTGTTTAAGATTTGTTACTTTTAAGTTGCAAGAGTGAAAGAAATAATTTTGAGGGGATGGGTGGGAAAAGTTAATTTTTTTTATTTTTGCCTTTTTACTAAAAATATTTACTAGTTAAAACATTATGGACAAGTGATTAAATGATTCTCATGTTTCTTAACTTAATTATGGTTCTTAGTTATACGTGTCCATATTGAAAAGTTAAAAAGTTAGGATGAGTTATGGTTTTAGTCCTAATCTTTTCCATAAATCTTTAAATAATCAGAGTTTTACTCAACTTAACTTTCACCAAAACTGAAGGGCATTTATTTATGTTTTTTTCCTTAAATTTCCCTAACAAATAAGCAAAGCAGAGGTTGTTTGATAGGGACTTCACATTTAGGGTTTAAAGAGGAATTTAGGATGTGAATTTTTATACTTTCTTAACTATAAACATAATATGATGATGAAGAACCATCTTTATACTGATCAATGGTAGATCGATCGTCGATTCATCAAGAATGTAATAATTCCATTGCTGCATATGATATACTTACAATCAACAAATTCATGAGCCAAAAGATGTATATAAAAAGAATCAAGTAAAAAATCAAAGATTTATGATAGAAAAAGAATATATTGTTCACCATTGAGAACAATAACACTGCCAAACAAGCATACCACCAGAGGTCAATTGCGAGTAACTGCCTGTGAGATTAAGTGAACAATTCCAGCTGTAACAAATCCCAGTAAAGCACCAGCAGCAACCTGCAATATAAATCAAGAAAGATACTTATAATCCAACCCACAAATGTTCTATAATCAGGTTCAACACTTGATAACTTCAAAAATTTCTTTTTTAAAGATTTTAAAAGCCGTGTTTTTCTGACCTGTGGAGGGGTGTGGCCAAGAAGTTCACGCAGTGGTCTGCTATCAGATAATGGATGTTCAGCAGGAAGTTCATATACGATTTGATTCAGAACCTGAAAATTTTAATGCATACAAGCACAACCGATTAAAAGATTTAGATTATTACAATAATAATGTTCTTTCTTTTAATCATAGTTAACACATTTCAATTATTTATAATAACTTCTAAATCTGAAAAAAAAAGTTTGTGTGTCAATCCAACCCAATCCAGCCCGCCCGCTTTGGCCCATACTAAAGATGACGTCTACTTAGAACTAAAACATGACATTTAGGGGAGTGATCAAACCTCTGCTTGGCGCCCAGCTTGCAGTCGTACGCCAGTTGCATCATACATTACCTGTCACATGATCCATTTCTGAGATTACAGGTCGTAGCATCATATCTTTTTTCATTAAATACTAATAAAAAGGTAATGGTGGTTGAAAATATTAGCAAAAGATGTTTGATTGTTGATATGCGTACGCCTTTCAATTGGTAATAAGAAATCACGAGATCGATGGCGAGCACGAATATTAATTTGCATCTTAAACCTAAATCCATATCCATGTTCCAATACACGCGTAGTATAATTAACAGTAATATATCTTCTTGTAGATTCAAAACAATAAAAAGAAGTTAAAAGAGGGAGAGAGATCATACAACACATGCTAATATGAATGCAATTGCAAATGTAGTACCACCAATACCATCTTGAAAAGCAACAGCAACAGCAAGAGCAGTGACAGTTGCCGAATGGGACGATGGCATGCCACCTGATCCCAAAAGTTGCTTAAGATCCCATCGTTTTTCCTTATACCTGCATGTCTACGACAGTCATAAGATTCTTAGGACGTAATAATTTGCATTCTACAAATTAATTCAATAAACTAAAACTTCTATCTAGGTCAAATATGCTTTCAAACATAAATATACGCAGAAACATCAATGTTATCATCCGATTCTCAGATTCAAAAGACCTAACATGAGAATGATCATTAACATTCAAAATCAGATAACGAAATTGAAACCTAGCTAAAAGGAATCGAAACTAGCCTTCCGTTAATGAGAATTGCGAGAAATGAAGATGAAACAAAAACATACCAGGTGGTGACGACCTTAATCGACTGTGCGATTGCGAAGGCGAGGAGCGCAGAAAGGAGAGGGTAATTCATATGAAAATTTGATGAATCTTCGGTCGATGTGGATCCTGACGTCAACCTTTCACCTATCAATCTCATATTTGTTTCGCTTGTTAAAAGATAATCAAATGAGTGTGTATGGATTTGGTGCTTTGAATCGAAATTGGGGAGATCGAATGTGCGAAAAGGAGGAGGATGATGATTGTTTCAGTGTATAAGCGAAGAAGGAGAATTGAATTGAATTTTCCACGTAGGCTGATGGCTGGAAAGAGTTGAACGTAGGTTCCTTCCAATGGCATGTTAACGATTCACACATTATTTATATTTTATTTAGAGATTATAATAATCGTCAAAAAAAAAATATAACTTCTATAAGGGTGATGGGGGCACCCTACTCGGATGAAACCGAGTAGGAAAGATGGTAATCGAGTAAAGAGGGTACACCACCTCCAATGGATCGTGTAAGCGCGAGTAGGGAGGCTCGAATAGATGGAACAAGTAAATTTACTCGGGTGTGAACATTCTCTCTCCACTCTCATGTTAGTGGACCCCACCACTACCACACGCATCATTTATAACTAAATATTTTCTTTTTAAAAAAAAGTGGGTGAGTAAATAAGTAAGGTGTTTCCAATAAAATCTTAGTAAATGAGTAGTTTTGAAGTGACAGAATTCTATTGAGCAGTTTTGGTGAGTAAGGGGGTGTTTGGGATTACTTATTAACTCAAAAAGTTCTTTTTGTTAAAAGAACTTATTAACTTATTACTTTTTGAAAATGAGTTTTTAAAAAAAGTGTTTGAATTAACTTATTATGTGAGAAAAGTTAAGGAGAAACAAGAAGTAAGAATTTCTTACTTCTCAAAAACAACTTCTTACTCCTTTTTTAAAAATCCTTTTAAAAACTTATTTTAACATACTCAAACAAACTTATAACTTATTACCTTACTTATAACTTATTACCTTATTACAAAAGGTAATAAGTTAATAAGTAGTTTTGAAAAGTAATCCCAAACACCCCCTACCCTAAACGTTAATCGTCGATGGCCTCTTGACCTAGTATAATCTGGTATTTATCTTTACTAAAGTGGAGCGGGTTCAAGTTCTATAAAGTGGACAATATGTGGATTTTAGAAATAGATTTTAGGGGGGGTGTTAGCCGAGCTAGTCGCCAGAATGGGCGGTTGCATCGGCGGATTTACAGGGGGTCAGGAGTGTCCCTTGACCCTCCGGCCGACGAAATGTACCGTGCAGTGTATACCGATGTACTCACCGGAAAAAAAATTATAGCTTTTGACCCTATATCTCCGATATAGAGTATTTGGGGTTAAAAGAGAAAGATGAAGTAACTATGTTTGTAAGATTCTTTGGCCGGTGGCGGCGCGACGGTGATCCGGCGGTGAAGTTAAGTGGGTGGATAGAAAGAAGTAGAGAATCTAGAGGAAGAAGAAGCAAACTATACATGATGTTGAGTTGAAGATATATTGCTTTATGGGCTTTTCTTAAAATGCTAACTTATTTAACTAGTCAAAATACTAACAATTAACCTACTGGCTATTAGACTGCAGTCAAATTGACAGCATACTTAACCTACCGGCTGCTCCTGCACCCTCCTTACCCTTTAACTCAATTTTCAAGTTGAGCTCAAACTTAATAGTTTTATTTTTATTTTTTTGAACAGCAAAAGGTTCTTTATAATTTAATAAATTAATAGAATATAAGGTTTGTTTTTCAATTTATTTTATATGATTAGATTATTTATTAGTTAATGTATTTTAATTTGTCATTATTATATGTAAAAACATTTATTTTGAAAGATACTTTGATAAAAAAAACTAAACAAACATCAAGACTTTATCAAATCAATTAAATGCTAACGAAGATAATAATAAAAGAAGTCGAGATTAAGTTGAATTATTAGAAGATGAAAAACAAAACAAACATCAAGAAATTGTTTTTCCATGATCATAAAGGTCAGAATAGTACACATAATCTTGCTAGGTTCAATTTCAGTAACTAAAAAATGAAAGATATAATTTAGACTATATATTGTCACAACAATGTAAGCAAGATGAGATTGATTATCATATTCGATTAACCATTTTTGATGTGTTTGGTTCCTTTTAAACCAAGGGTTGGCTTTTCGCGGATATGATGAGTCTACAAGTTCTAATAGTCATGTTCTAGTTATCCAATCTTGGTAAAAAGAACTAAATGATCTACACTGACGAACTACGAGTGTAAAACAATTCAATTACGACCCCCAGTCAAAAAGTTCTGGTTCCGCCACTGGGCGGTTGTATAATTGTAAAGAGTCATGTTATAGCTACACCAGATTATGTCATCATACGCCGTGTATTGTTGGCGAAAAAAGGTAATACTGTTTATATTGTATGTCAATAGTGTACGCGTCACATCGATCGTTTCTGTGTCAAAAAAAGTAATACGTCTTGTATTGTGTCTATCAAAACTCATACAGCTCGTATGAGTGAAAAACAAACCCCATACGGCTTATATAGTAGGAAAAAAAGATAATGCGACCCGTCTTGCATCTGTTGTCTAAATAAAATAGGGTTGATGTACCTGCAACACGTCCCATCATAAATAATAGGAGGTGAAAGGGTAAAAATAAACCATCAAAAAGGACTTTTCTTTTGTTTAAATCTAGTTTGATCAATTTTTTTTAACTCAAATAAATTTATATATACTTTATTACTTCTTTAAAAATTGATACAATAAAATCTAAAAATTTTATTAGACCATGGTATAAAATGAGTGCCGATTTGTGATCATGTTGGTGTAACGACAGACAAGTGTATTCGTGCCTCTTGTTTACATTAATAATTCATAACATACTACACTTGAACTAGAAGTAGAAACAATTTAAACATAACATCACGCAATATTAATTACAACTTGATACTAACTTGTTCAACATTAAACATTAGCAAGAACTTTAAGATTCAGAAACTAATTGATGTTCTTGCTACTGAAACTGTAATGCTTTTAACCAACTTTTGCTCTGGCTTTCTTCTATATTCGAATGACTGAAGCGGAAGACGAATCAGGGCTGCCATGGAAATTAAGTTCTACAAAATGACCACCTCCCTCACCTCTAGCTAATCTCCCTGGGTTTACACATATGCATTTTGCTTCACTTGATCCTTCAAGGCTCAAAACCTGTTTATATATATCAGCAATGGTAAACAGAAAAGAGGCAAGAAATCTTTAAAAATTAAAGAGATTGTTGTTATGGTTTGTGAATTACCTTCACGAACTGTGTCAGGTCTGAAGGGACGATGAGGACGTCTGGAATGACCGACATTTGAAAAGCTTCTGGGGCGAGTGAGAAATCCACAGGAGTGTCTTCTGCAGGTGGGTACAGCGGATAGAAACTGTTCTCGCAAGTATTAAAAGTTAGGTTGGCTAAATGGTGGGTGGGTTAGGCAACGGTTCAAATGGGTTTTTCACTTTTTTTTTATGTCAAAACGGGTCGAACCAGAAAACTTTTGTTGACCAACTATTATGGCTAAACGGGTCAAAAATGGTTTTTCCTATCATGCAGGTCAAATCTGGTTACCTCTACACCTTATGTCCAAAATTTTATTTATTATAAAGATTTAGTGGGTCAAATGATTACAAAAAGAACATTATTATAATAATTTTCTTGGCCAAAAATCTGGTTGAAGCGACAACTTTTGTCCAAAATTTATTTATTTTAAATACGTAATTAGCGTGTGAAATGCGATTACAAACACAATATTACAATAAAAATTAATTTTTTTGAATAAAACTACAAAATACACTTTGGGCGACTACCCACCCATTAGGCCAGTTTCCATTAAGCTATAAGTTTTACTTTACCAGTTTAACCTGGTACAGACAGGATCAATCCATTCAAAAGTAAATGGATCAAAGCGTCTGGTAAAAATAGTATGAGAAAAAAGGTATCTTAATTGTCATATCAAGAAACATGCCTGCGTTGGCTCAGAAGGTGGTTTGTTAGTGTATTCATGCGATTCTTGATTCCCCGTGACACCACATCCGTACTAAGTTGTTTTAGTACATCCACACTGCAGCAGCCTACTTTCACCTTTTATATTAAGAAAAAGTAACTTCTATAAAAACCTTTAGAACACTTGCATTATAATAAAGTATTTTAATTTGCTATTCCTGTGAGATCTTGATCTTTAGTTTGGTTAATAGATTAATGCATCTAAACTAGAAGTTGGGTTGAGAGAAAAAGTCAAACATGAAGGGAGTTCATCAATATTACCTTATTTGCTGAAATAATTCCTGGATTTGTAATGCAAGTAATCTGGGTAAAGAAAAAAGAACATGAAATTCAGGAACTTGGTATAGCCACCCAAAATAATTTAAGGGCGTATTTGGAAGAGAGAAATAAAGAAATTAAATGAAGTAGCCGACAGAAATCTAAAGAAATGATTTCTCCATGTTTTCATTTTTTAGCCTAAAAATCTGGAGAAATTATTTCTTCACCAAATTGAGAAAACCCATTTTTCCGAGTTCTCATTTTTCAGACTCTACCAAACAAGGAAAATCATTTTTTTGGTTTAACATTCTCCCTACCAAACATGCCCCAAGAGAAAAGAGATAGAGCTGCATGTACCTGATCATTTATATCAGCTAGATTGATATCAAAGGCAGGCTGCAGAACCAGAACCAAAAACGATACCATAAACATTATATTCTAGTGACAAATTTCTAAGTGATAATAATATCGCATAAATACTTCATTAGCGATAAATCACCTGAGGAAAAGCATGATCATGATGTGCATCACGTACAGATGGCACAAGAATCACACGTGCAGCAGAACCCATATATTCCACATAATCTTGAAGCTACAGAGTATTATTATTATAAAATAAAGGCAAGGGACAAACAGGCAACAAAAATTCTCGAGAGGAAAACAGGGAAGCAGTTTAGACAATTTTACCCTTTTAAGAACTTCAAGATGGAATAATTCATCATAGGTCTTGCTTAAAGCTCCTTTCTTGATCTCGGGGTGTTCAGAATCAATAAACGGCCCTAACTGTTAAAGAATTAAATAACAAGCTAGTTTCTTCAGAATAACTTTAAAATATTAATGATTAAAATTAAAAAGTTGCTAATTCTCACCAGTACAAGCAACTGAGGCTGCTTTCTTTGTGCATATGCTAGAAGATCAGATAGAGGCTCAAAGAATAAATTATCAGTTGTGGTAAAAGGACCCGAAGCAACAATCTGGTCAAAGTGACATGTAAAATGAATCAAACCCTAGAAGAAAGTTTCATTTAGAGGTGGAAAAATGGGTGGGTTAAGCCATTTGGGCAACGGGTAAAAACAGAACAATTTTTAGTATGCGTTGGTTTGACCTTAAACTATAAAAAAAATGTATTTGATTATCAGTGTGTCAATGAAAGACTATTATTTAAATAAAAACATACTTTTTGCATACGATGGTTTAGGAGGTTTTACATTAAAGTTACACTTTTGGATGACTATCAGCCCGTTCAACCCATTTGACCCGTTAAAAACACAATCCAAATCAATCCATTCATAAGTAAACGTGTCAAAAAGGCCAAACGTGTCAAAAATGACACATTTAGTCTCCTGAATAACAAGCTTACCCACCAATGATAGATCTGATGAGATATCAGATGAATCAGCAGGCTGGTTATCCTGATCCATAGCTTGTCTATTTGTTTGACGAAAAGTATCATCATCAGGAACTGATAATGGTACATAATCAACAATTTTTGTTGCAATCAGACAATGTCCACTAGGATTATGACCTTCAACACCCACCACCTGTCAAATGCAACCATTTGAATTTATCTTAATGTTATGTTTAAGTTTAAGGTTTTTTACCTTATCAAATACTATATACCTGGCCTGGAAAAATTGAAAATTGCTCCAATTTCTGCATTTCAAGACGCACACGTTGTCCTCCAGAATGCTCAACACTGTTTAATAAGGTAAAACCAAATTAGAGGTGATATGAATACCCATGATTTTCTAGAGGTGATATGAATACCCATGATTTTCTGCAGGGATTAAATTTATGTGGTCATGGTAATTCTAATAGGCTAGTCAAACTTGGTGATCCTAAAATGAACAGATGATTAAAGTATAGCACATCTCAAATTCTCACCGGCATTTTTCGTTTCGTTTCTATCCTATAACTATGTATGATAAACAAAATACATTTATCAAAGTAAGACCAAGCTTACAATTTTGCTTAGTTTGTTGTTGTGGGCAATACCCCCACCCTCAAAAAGAAAATGATAGCATAAAGAATGAAGATTAAAGGTGGAACTTTTGTTCCGTTTATTCATAAACGGGTTGATTCGGGTTATGCTTTATTCATAACCCGGTCAAATGGGTAAAATAATAAAATAGCTAAAAAAGAAACAGACCAAATTGGTGGATTGGAAGTTTCCCAAAGTGTATTTTATTTTGGCATAAAACCTCCTACATCATTCTTTTTCAAAAAAGCTTATTATTGGAAAAGTTTAAACATAAAGTGTTTCAGACCAACCTGCTTCAAACCGTGACCCACCCCACCCATTTTGCCACCTCTAAAAAAGTTGAACAAAGAGAACTTAAAGATACACCGCAATGATGTATTCCAAAAGCTGAATTTTTACCTGCTTTGGAGCATGATTGGTTTTTCCTTTAAACGCCCTTCTTCTTCACAGCAAATCATTCCAACAGTGAATATAGTTTTCTGAAAGATTATGACAAATACAATAAATGCATTATAGCTAAACGTATGTTAAATTGAGAAAAGACAAGAGATTAGAGACAAAAGAATAAAAGAGAGAAGAATTACTTGTGAAGCAACAGAAGGATCCACAAGTTCATCATAAAGCTGGGATGCAACTAGTGCTTCTGAATATTTCATGATTCTATCTTCAAGATGATTGAACTAATCCCCAAATCAACATAATTAGTGCTTGAAATTCATGATCATGGTGACCAAAAGCAATTAAATGAATAAAACTTTACAATTTACCTTGTCTTCTATCCTGTCATACATGTACCTACATCCTGGTGCAGGCTGAGAACCATGAATTTCAAGTGAACACCTTTTGATGGGCTGTACCCTTTTGATGACATCATCATCAGAATTCTCTTCACCGTGTTCATTTTTAATTTCATGAACTGTGGGTAGGTTATTGAGTGTAGAGTGTACTACAAATTTGTCCTTTCGTTGCCCAAATGGTGTCACTAGTTCTAAAGGTTTCCCCAAAGAATGCATTTTCCCATTTGTGATAGGTGTCACATCAAACGACTCCAAATTAACAACATTTTGAGCAACTGGAGAAGTAGGGACCACCTCTTTAGAATCTTCATGCTCATCATCAATCTCCCTGTGGTAAAACTCGAAGGTTGTTGATACTGATTATGGAAAGTAAGGCACATGCGTTCGGTTATATATTCAAGGAAGAAATTTGTGATTTGACCTCAAAAATTAAATATCAAGTACAAAATCACATCTCATTTAAACTGATCTTTGACAAACCACAAGAAAAGGCTACAACGTGGGTCCAGATATCAATAATAATAGAATAAGAAGCACAGATATTAGGCTGTATAAAAAGCTCACATGGTGACATCTGTGTATGAATGTGGCCCTTGCTCCTTTTCAACAATAGCTTGTTTCTGTTCACTCTGTAGTTGTTGTCCGAATGCATCCATATGAGCATCTGATACTGTTAGTTCTAGCTGTCTGTCAAAAACATATATACACAACCTTAATATCCTCAAAAGATATACTTCCTTAGTTAAACTGATAAAAAGGCAAAAACATAAATACAGTCTTAATACCAGACAAAAAAGAACTATACCCATAAGCAAAAATAGAGTATTTTAAGACAAAAAAGAGTATTTGGGTTGCCTCTATGGGGCTTGTACGAGGCTTGCCAGTATCCCTGGCTAGCCCTCTTAGGTCTTTTGTTTGCTGTCCGCCCCTCCTTTGGTAAAATGTACAGGGAGGGAAGGACGAGTGGTTCTGTATTCCTTTATTCTTGTTCTATTTTCCAGGGCTAAGTCCCTTTTATCCAAAAAAGAAATACAGGACATAATTTGTTTAAACAAAATCCTGTTAGGCGTTGAAGACGGATATAGCATATTTTCAAGCGTTGAAGACGAATATACAGTTTTACAATGACACGACACAAATCTTTATATACGACCATAAATGATTAAATTTCATCTTTTTCCTGCACTAGTTTAACCACCAGTGATGTAAATCTAACATTTTAGTAGAGAAAGATGTTACATAATCTCTTTAACCAAGTGGAATACCATTAAGTCTTTAGCAAATGCATATAACAGGAAAAATAAAAAACCACAGCAATATCAGTTTCATTGTGCTTTTTCAAACTTTAACAATCAGCTCACTGTGATTTAAGTGTTACCACCACCTTCAGTTTCTGTTAAATAATTGACATAATTGCTTAATGGAAATATGCAAGACAGTACACGTTTACATTTATTGATGGCATGACAGTGATTTTACACATGTTTTTTCAACGATTTGTTGATTGTATATGATGATTTAACTGTTAGTTCATATTTAGAAATCATACACAAAAATTTTAGGAAATCAAGCAAACTAATTACCTGTTGATAGAGTACAGATCCCAGCTCGAAACGAGGTCCGAAGGACTGAGATTGTAATTTATACAAAACGTAAGACCTGGTTACCGCAGTAAAACAATTTGAAAAGTAATCAATTGCACGGAATATAAAAAAAAAAGCAAAATTAATTTGAAAATTTGAGGGAAATAAGTGCAAATCTTCTTACATTTCTGAAGGATTTCTTCTTCTTCGACTAGAACGAAGTTGTTCTTTCTGAATTCAGCTCTAATTTGGTCTTCCATGGCGATCTAGGGTTCTTGCTGTCGACTTTAGTTGGAGGGAAAACGAATAAAGAAGATGGCGCCAAAACCTGATCCGTCTCTGTGTGTATATATCATGAATTGGGCTTTTTAAACAGTGTGGGCTTTGGGCTTCTGAATTAAGTATTTATTAAATTTGGGCCTCTTTAGATTAGAGTGGTAAGATTTTGGGCTCGGGATCGTCAACTTTGTTAACGGGTTTTCGAGTTCTTAATGGTTTTTTACAAAAATAAAACGAATCTAATTGTTAACATAGTTTCTCAACGGTTGTAACAGAAAGATGATACAACCCGTGAACCCGTTTAACACATTTACATTACAACCCATTTACAACATGAGTTATACCTTTGACATTAATTAAAATATACGAGTTGTGATCGGAACAAAAAATCAAAAGAGTTATAAAAAAAAGTGGGGTAAATGCTCTAATATTTTATTTATGAATACAAAATTTGCAAACTAGAAAATACACAATGTCCACATCAAACTCCACAATCTACCTTTTGGATGCATTACACTAAAATTACATCCATCCATCTTAATCTCTAACTTTCCCTTTTAATGCTTATTTCTTTATTTATTCACCATCAAGTTTCAAAGTGGAAAAATTAAGATTCATGAGTAAAATTGGTAGCTCCCAGCTGACTTAATGATTGATCTTAGGCCTCCAATGGTGCTAAAATCATCAATAGAACACCAATTACTATGCAAATCTGAAACATCAGTAACACCAATCAGGCAAATATTAGAAAAAATTGAAATTTTTTGCAAAAGTTTGAGTTATGACTTACCCAATTTATGCACCAAGTTATGCTCCACCTTTCAGGCTTCTTGACTATTAGCCAAATTATGCAAGGACACTACAAGCAAAGAAATAAGGCGTAAAATTTCTTTGGGTCATCGAGTTTAACGGGTCCTCTTTGCAAGATTACACGATTTTAACGGTATATTAATATTGGTTTACTTGAAAGGAAGGACTTACATAATAGGTTGTTGGTGCCAATGCAAAACCTCCAAAGAATCCAAGAAGACCACCAAAGAAAGGAAATGTGATTGCAATAAAAGTGGTGATAGCTGAAAATACCCCAACAGATAAATAAAGAAGAATCCCACAAACAAAACATATTTCTCAGAAAAATAGTAGAGGTGGCCCAAAAGGAACCGAGGCGGACAGGTCGAAAATCTCCCAAAATGTATTTCCAGTGCAGTGCAAATAACCTCCTAGATTGCTTTATTCAAAATATCATATTACTATAGTAACAATATCTTTTTTGCACAAGTTATAATACACTTGTTTAAAATTTAAAATGTGAATCACCTCTAATTGTTGTCAACTACAAAATGGCATCAAAGTCTTACCAACAAATGATGTACGGACAGTGAATCTAAGGATAGAACTTGGCTGGAATTTCATTGATTTCACCAAGAAGGTTTCAATCATGTCATAGACCGGCATTGAATATATCTAAAATAATTCCAAGAAAAACATGTTAGACTTCAGGGGGAGGAGGGGAGAAAACATGAGATGCATATCTTTAGTCATACCTGATATCCACCAATGACATGAATGATGACAAACATGTTAGCCATGGCAATAAGCCATCTTGGGTGATCAAGAGTGATGAGGATGTTGTCATCAACTTTGTTGCCAAAAATATAGTATCCAATAATCGCAACAGGGAAGTAGCAAATGGCAACAATAATATATGCAACAAAACAACCTAACCACATTGGGCCCTTTGATGGCTTTTCAGGAGTTGAAGGAATGGTTGCTTGGATTTCCAAGACCACATTGTGACCAGCATATGCAAAAGCTACGTCTCCCAAAGCAGTGAACATGCCAAACATTTGTCCAACAGGGGTCTTTGACCTGAAGCTATAGTCCACATCCTCATGAGTTCCCCTATCCAAAGCAGCTACCCAAGCAATTACTGAATAACTTGAGCCCCAACCATGGCGGTGACATTGTGAAAGGCTGAGTACCACCACTTTGCGCTTCGGGATGAGGTGACCGGAAGCCATTTATCTATGGCTTTTTCCTCAGCAGTTCTTGTATCGGACTCCATCGAAATTTAACGTAAAACTGTTGTCTACTTGCTTGAATTTCTTTGATGGGGAAGAAGGAATCAACGTCAGGTATAAATAGGAAACACAGAGCCATGAACAGGGGCGGATTTTATGAATTTTTTTCAGGGGGTTCACTGTTTTTAGATGATCCAATTTCATAGGGCCGGACATAAAAAATTTCGGTTCGGTTCGATTGGTCGGGTCGGGTCGGGCAGGGGCGGCTCAACCATTTTTGGAGGCCTAAAGCGAAGAAAAAAACATGAAAATTATGCTTCAAATGTTCACAAAATCAACTAATTTGTATTTAAGAGTCATCTACTCATTTGTTTCTATCAATTTTTTACCTCTAATCATATGAATGCTCAAGAACACACATTTAGTTCAAGAAAGAGTTCTTAGTTTTATAGCTTCACAACCGGATCAAGCAAGCAGCAGTGGGCGGCGTCGTAAGGGGGTTCACCCTATAATATTTTAGGGGGTTCACCCCAGTTTTTTTACCTACCGTTACACTAAAATTTCAAAACTCGGGGGGTTCCTGTGCACCCCCCCCCGCTTCAACTTTCATCCGCCCCTGGCCATGAATTGGGTTCTCTCCATGATTTATAACCGAGAGAGGTTTTAGAGATAGAAACGGATAGATGAAGGTTCAAAATTGACGTGTCAATACCGTTATCTTCTAAAAGTTAGTTATACGATGAGAGGAACTAGGGTAGTTAAATTCCGGGAGTAAATTACAGAAATCGTCCTTTATGTTTATACCATTTTTCAGATATTGTTCTTTAGCATAAAAATTGTTAGCGATCATCCTTTACGTTTACAAATCTTGCACGTTTCGTCCTTTGACCCTAACCTAGTTAATTTTTTTCGTTAAGTATGGTCATGTACAAAGCACATGAGGGTAAATTGGTCATTTTACCCATTTATTTAAAAATATTTTAATAAAAAAAACAATATATATACCCTCACTCTCTCTCTCTCTCAACAAAACCCTAATTCTCACATTAATGGAACACCATCACCACCTACTCCTTGCAACACCCGTCAGAAAATTGAGCAGCTCCGGTGACTTCTTCTTCGCCGGCTGCCGCCATAATTTGAATATGCCTAACAGGATTTAGATCCCTGCGTCTACACATCAACGGGGAATATTAGATCTACAAGTTGTGGATGTTGTAATATTTGATTTCTCGTGTCTTGATTTAGTCAGTGAAGATCGAATACTTGTGCAATTTTAATTTTAATTTTTTTTATGTGATGCCAAAACGGGTGTTGAAGCTTTGAAATTGAATGATTTACTAGTGATTGATGAAGAATAAATTAAATTCAATGCGGTCAATTGGTCAAACAACACCTATTAAACTTTCTGTTGGTATTAACATTAGCACCTGAACCAGGCCCCCTCCGCCACTTTGCCTACAGCCGCAGTGAATCGAGAGAGTGGGTGGATTGCCCCCTCCGCCACTTTGCCTGAACCAGGCCCCGTACACCAGCGGCCACCTCGCTTGTCGCCCCTCCGCCAGCCGCCACCTCCATCGTCTCTCTCTCTCTATCTATCTCTCGTTTTTTTCTACAGATCTGAGCAAACCACACACTTCTTCCGGCGAAATGGATACTCCATCGTATCTGTCTCTAGCAAACCAAACCGAGCTCACTTTTCCGGCGAGTATATAAGTGTCAACGGAGAAGAAGAATCCGCCGGAGCTGCTCGATTTTTCGACGGGTGTTGTAGGGAGTAGGTGGTGGTGTTTCCATTAATGTGACAAGGGTTTTGTTGTGAGAGAGAGAGAGAGTGCGTACTGTAATCCTCAGGAAATTCCGACACTTGTAATCACATTATTTCATGCTTTACATCTATGAAATTATCTTATTTACCCATTATAGTTATAAGTGTTGTTACATACATACATTTAAGGCATTTAATGTCTATACGAAATTATAAGTTATGTTTTAAACCTATATACAATTACGTAAATACAAATGTTATAAACCCTATAAATAAATTTAAGGATTTATATAGGTTAAGTTATATAAATTACAAAGTAAATAAGTGTTATATAAATAAAACAATCATTATTTTACAAAGGCTATAATTTTGTAATTATAACATTTAGTTATTTTAGATTTATAACAATTTAATGATTCTTATGTTTTAACAAAGTCTAGGGTCTAAATTGCAAATTCTGAAACTTGATTTCTAACTAGAAACAAAGTAATTACATGAAATAATAAAGGACTGAAACTGCAAGGGCCTTAGTGCAAATCCGAGTAAACCTTTCTTACCCAAATGCAGTCATGGGTTCGAGCCCTGCAATGGCCGGTTTTCAAACCACCATTAACGAACTCGTCACCGAGGCATTTACACGCAAAAAACGAAACCGGCAACGCAATAAGATCGATTAAACGACCCATTAACTATGTTTAATCGCATTTTTATGGACGTTAACGTGCCTAACTAGTAACCAAAACTCCATGATTGAAACTTTTAATTGATCGGTTAAATCAGGTGAATTTGGGTATAAATACCCACCCACAATCATCAGCAACAACCATCCAGAGCTCCACAAACTCACAATTCCATCGTAAAACATCTCTGTCATCCTCAAATTCTTCGAAGAAGCCGTCTTTGTTCTTGCGGTCGTTCTCCCTCTCTGCGTATCCATTCCAGGTAAAAATAGGGTTCATTAGATTCGTTTGAGTCCTGTGATTGAAAGACCCATGTTTTCGGGTGCTAGTCGTTGGCCCGAATAGGGGATTAGAAGGCTAGGGTTCCGTCAGGTTTAGTTGGGGAAGACAATGGTTTGGGATTGTTTAACAAAAGCAAACGGATCGACCACTGGACAAGGTATCATGCCCAGTCCAGTGGTTAGTGTGTGTGTGCAATTCGGGAACCGCCAAAGGCGCGGGTTCGAATCACAGGGAGCCGGTTTTGCTCCTCTTTTCATTCAAATCATTTTTAAATCCATTGTTTTTCCTTAAAAAAAATTCAAGTTTAATTTTATAAACTATACAAATACATTATACAATAATTATAAAATTTAGAAAAAAATATAAATAATGTTTTACTATATTATTTTATTAAATTCTAAATAAAATAACATAAAAAAAATCATTGTTTAGACAAATCAAATTTTTGCTATTCATTTATATTTTAATCCACAAATTCTATTTATATATTTAAATAGTATTTAAAGTTATTATTATTAATTGATAAGAATAATCATTTAAATACTTTTAAATTTATAAACACCTACGTAATTATTATAGATAATTATTTTATAAAGTGCAATTAATTTTTTGTAAAAGATACTCAGTGTCTTGAAATTTATTTAAAATGAATTATTAGATTATCTAACCATTTCTACTATTTTATTTAAATGAATTAATTACCTACTATTTATTAATAATTTAATTAAAATTATTTTGGTGAAACTTATTAAACATTTTCTCACTTTGTAAATTTATTGTTCCAAATACATTATTTTTCCATACCACATTACGTGTGTTTAATATTCATACATAATATTAATTAAAACCTTTTTACATTAGGAGTTTTTAATTTATAAATAAAGGTGAATGAAACCCAATCATTTTTTTTAAATATTCTAAATACATATGTTTTCCTACCAAGAAACTACACAAGCCCTATGTCCGGTCCCGAATCCCCATACGTTTCAATATCTCCTAAATACCATTTAGACATATGTTGAAATTAGGTTACCATTACGCGTGTAGGTTTGTTGTGAGAGTTCCTCACGAGGCCTAACAATATTTACCGGTTCATACATTCTAGCTTTGATTCATGTGAGTTTCATAGCCCCCTTTCTCTTTACTACTGTTTACAAATAATCGGGGTGGAACATGTTTACTAACTATACTTACCAAGATTCAATACCATTGTTCTCATGCAAATTATTATGTGCTTTATGTCTTAAACTGCTTGGTGACCGTTACATGTGTTCATGCTAGTACATTCATTAACCTGCTACCCAGGCCTAAGGTAGTACCTAACATGATCATTTATAGGGGAATCCGATTCCAGTTAACACAAACCTTGGCGGGTTTTGTGTGTACCATATTACTATTTTTCCAAAACACAATCAGTGGGATTGTACTTACCAGTTTTCCATTTACTACGGATTGAATTGTACGCTTGGAACTTTGTATGTTTTCACATTTATGCCATAGTTACGCTTTGAACAGTATTGAATTACAAACACTTTTTACTTAACTTTTGTTAGTGTCAAAACCTATATTACTCACCAACTACTTGTAGTTGACATTTACTCACATGTTTCAGGTGCACAAATTTGAGGACCCTACCTGCTCATCTAGGACTTGAACCTAGTTTAATTTAAATTATGTTATGTTTTGAACGTTTCGTTTTCCATTCTCGATGTAACGGATGATTTTAAGTGGATGAATAAATATTGTCATTTAATAATAGATGATCATGTGCTTATGAACAACCGCGTCAGCCCCGACGTTTAATCCGCCGCCAGCCGGGGTGTGACATATACTTATATTGTTTTTTTGTTTATTAAAATATTTTTAAATAAATGGGTAAAAAGACCAATTTACCCTCATGTGTTTTGCACACGACCATACTTAACAGAAAATTTTAACTGGGCTAGGGCAAAGGACGATACGTGCAAGATTTGTAAACGTAAAGGATGATCTCTAACAACTTTTAGGCTAAAGGACAATATGTGAAAAATGGTATAAACATAAAGGACGTTTTCTATAATTTACTCTAAATTCCGGATAGTTAGTTGAGCAATTACAAAACACACTTTTTAGTTCTAGCATTTACAATAGAGCCCCTCTACTTTATTACATTCGTTTTTTAAGCTAATTCAGTCACCCTATAATCCAACTCATGAAACATTTTACTCATCAAATTGCTCAAAAGAATTCTATCACCTTAAAACTACTCAAACTACTTAAATTATCCATTACTTAGATTTCATTGGAAAACCCTATTTAAACTACTCATTTACTCACAAACTTAATATATATATATATATATATATATATATATAAATAGAAAACATACGTTTTCATTAATTAAAAATACAAAAGACAACTAAAAATAACAAAATATAATAACAAGTTACAAATTAAAAAAAAAACCTAGAAATTAAACATAACCGTCTTCTGAATCGTTGCTGGCCCACTCCGGTAGTGTAGCAAAATGTTCAACAAGATCATATCGTAGACTAAAGTGTGTCTCTTGTCCCACAATTCATTAATTACGTCGTCGTCTACTACTTCATTGTTTGGAGGGTCCAACCCGTAGCTGGATGAAATTGCATTTTCGTCATGCTTTAAAATCATATTGTGCAATATGATATATGCATAAATCACATTTTTGTATTTTTTGAAGTTTACATGACGGTTGCGGACGATTAATTATATCTCATTTAGATTTTAAAACACCAAACCTACGTTCGACATATTTTCTAGCCGACTCTTAAACTTTCTTAAACCTTATTTCTTTCGGGTCGACAAGGAATGGAAATAATTTCACAAAAACAGACTAAGCGGGGTAAATCTCATCCGCAAGATAGTAGCCACGTTTGTATTCACGATCGTTAACCTCGAAAGGACGCTTCGGGGTGGTTCCATGCATTTCGTTATTGAACAACGGAGATTGATTGAGAACATTTATGTCGTTATTAGAACCGGCATGACCACAATATGCATGCCAAAACCATAAGTCATGTGACACCATTGCTTCCATCATGATCGTAGGTTATTGTTGATCACCTCTCATAAATTGGGCACGCAAACTAGTCGGACACATCCTCCAAACGATACGCATATAATCGATGCTACCGATCATCCCCGGAAGGCCCGGTTGTGGCTTGTAAGTCTACGTAAAAACTCTTTGTCGTATAACGTAGTAATAGAATTGCAAAAGTATTCTAAACATTCACCCCATTTATCTTCGATAGGAGTGCTAAACAAGAGGTGTTTACACTTTGAATTCGATACGAAAGAGAAAAGCCAATGTGAGGTCAGTGGTGGACCCAATAAATTTTTTTTATGAGGTCGAATATTTTTTTAGGACGATTGTCAATAATTAAATATTAATTTTTTCAGCCCAAGTCTAGTCGGGTCGGGTCGGGTCGGTCACACAATAAAACGATGAAAGCTAACAAAATTATTAAACAAACAATAATAATACGTTGTTGGTCATTAAAAATGCATAATTAAAAAACAATATCTTTATAACTGTTCTCTACGAGTTTTCATTTTTTGAAACCGAATCATTACATCATTTATACGAACTTTTCTAAGCAAATCTTTTTCAATATAACAAACACAACTATCCCGTACTACAGGCGGACGCGCGGTAGCCTTCGTGGTGGTGCTTCAGGGTTCCAATGTATTGCTCCCAAAACTCATTTTTCAATAGCTAGTTAGGTTTAAAATATTTAAATGGGTATTGGGTCTATTTACGGGTTTATATTTTATTTGAGACTATTTTGTTTAACGGTTATTGGGTTAAACTATTAAATGTTTGGTTTAAGAGTTTTATAATTGATGAGCTATGAGTCAGCTGTTATATGGTTAAAGGTCTGGTTTAATTGGTTTTTATTTATAAAATATATAATTCAAAAAAAAAAATAATTCTTGAGGGTCGGTGTCAAAATTTTATGGGGGGTCGGTCGAAAATATATCATATATGTATAAAAAAACAAATTTTAACGGTGTCGGCTGACCCGCCGACACCACCTTAGGTTTGCCAATGTGTGAGGCAGTGCCGGTCCCGAGGATTCGAATGCCCTACACGAGCCTAAAAAAAGGTCCATAACGAATTATATAATTTTACAAACTAATTTTTTAACGACAATTATAGCATAGACATAACAAAATTGGGCTAAACCGTTAAGTCATTAATTAACAATTATATATAAAAAAATTAGGGTTGTGGAGAAGTCGATCAATAGGTCGAGGGACTTGTTGGTTGGTATGGCCCAGCAGCATAGCTATTAATTATTTTTTTTAAGCCCAAGTCACAGAAAAAGCCCAAGTTACAAAAAAATGCCCAATTTTTTTTAACCCCAAGTAACATAAAAGGCCTAATGACAAAATTACTTTTTAAAAAATGCTCAATTTTTTAAAGCCTAGAAAATTTTATATATATAATTTTTTTAGGCCCCTCGAGATGTTGGGCCCACTACGGGTGAGTTGCCCGCAGGGCCATTGGGCCGGCCCTGGTGTGAGGCTACCCAACTTGATAGAAGACATGGTTTTTAGAGACGAGGTTCAAAGTTTAAACCTAAGTAACGAGGTAATTTAGCATTATTTGTGTAAAGTAGATTATTATTCTATCAATAACAATTGTCGTTCAAAAAAAGATAGGAAAGAGAAAACTTTACACAAGATGTATTCACCGGTTGACTAATGACTTGAACATCTTTTAATCTAACCTTTTTTATTTTTTCTTTTGTTTATTAATGCTCTAAAGTAATAAATTTAGGATAAAAAGTATAAATGTTTATAAAATAATCAATTTTGTACTATAAAAATCATATATACACACACAAAAGGGAAACTCAGTTAGTGTGTTGAACAGTGACGAGAGGGTCAATCAGGGCATGTCACGTGCCAAGTTGAATCTTTTTAACGTTGTGTTTACGTTTAAATTTCATCAAAGATCCTTTTAGGTTTATTTTTAATAACATTATTTTTAACGTTGTATCTACGTTTCAGTTTAATCTTTATTAAAAATCAGTTTGTCTCCCGTCACGGGCCTGGGTACCCGCTAACATGGACCGACATTTTAAACCATATATAATCCAAGAGTTTAAACTTCGTGGAATTATATGACTGAAAATAATTGAATCTACATATGTAGGGTCCACTTATTGAACCGTTAAGTTAGCCCCATATCATTTTTTTAAACGACTTGACCGTTCAGTATCCACTGAGCCCAAATAGCGATTGCAAAAAGTAGCCGTTGCTCTCTTTTTCATCGATTTAATTCAACTAAACCCTACCCCTATTTCTACATAATGCACTAAACCTGTTCGATAAAACTCCCCACAGAAACCTCTTCGTTCTACCCATTTTTAACAAACCTAAGAAGTCCAAAGGCCAAAAATGGCTTCAAAAACTGCCAGCAAAGACATAATCACTCTCCGTGGATCCACCGCCATCGTCAGCGAGTTTTTTGGTTATGCGGCAAACAGCATTCTGTACAATCGTGGCGTTTATCCCGAACAAAGTTTTGGGAGAGTGAAGAAATATGGACTTCCATTGTTGCTTTCTCAAGACGAGGGTGTTAAGACATTCATTGCTAATTTGAACACTCAGCTTTCGGGTAAACTTTTGATTTTGTTCATAAACTCATTTCATAAATCGTAATAGAATTTAGATCAAATTACAAATTACGACTTTTAAGTATTATCTAAATTTCAGTATATGTGCTTTCTTTATGTTTAAAAACCTTGCACGTTACGCCATTTAGCATAACGACCGTTAAATCGGGTCATGTGCAAGACACATGAGGGTATTTTGGTATTTTTACCGTAAAAAGACTATTTCTGTAAACCCTGGTTCATAAAACAAATTACAAGAAATAGTCATTTTATGTGTGAAAGCCCTAAAATACCCTCATGTGCATGGCACGTGACCAGACTTAACGGTAAAATTAATGTAATATCTAAAGGACGTAATTTGTAATTTGCTCTAGAACTTGGGTAAACTTGGTTCACTTTTAAATTTGGGGATTGTGTGTATAGAATGGCTTGAATCTGGGAAGTTGCAGAGGATTGTTCTTGTGATAATGAGTAAGGCAACCAATGAAGTGCTTGAAAGATGGAATTTCAGTATTGAGACTGATGGTGAAGTTGTTGAAAAAGGGTAAGATTTTCTTGAATCTTTAACAGCTTCATCCATTGTTTTTGGTTTTTATATTGATTTGATGTTTGTTGGTTTTTAGAGTTTCAAGGGAGAAGAGTGATAAAGAAATTATGAGGGAGATTCAAGCTATCATGAGGCAGATTGCTTCCAGCATTACATACTTGCCGTGCCTCGATGAACCCTGTAAGTATTGACAAGTTTTTGTTGTGTTTAATCATACGGGTTTCCCCCTTGTTTTAGAGACACCAAGTATCGTGTTTGATTCGTTTAGTATGATAAAATTTCAGGTATCTTTGATGTGTTAGCATATACTGATATGGATGTTGCAGTACCATTCACTTGGACAGAGAGTGATCCAAAACTTATAGCAAACCCTCAAATGGTGAAATTGCATTCTTTTGATACCAAGGTAACATCAATTTGAACTTTAAACATATATTAAGAAGCAAAAAATTAAGGGGTTTTCAGTTAAAAACTATGGTTGGTAGAGATATATTCATAAAAAGGAAGGTGTATTGCTGAACAATAAAATTATTTCTTACAAGGCAAAAAAATATTGATTTTGGGTCTTTCTTTTCTAAAATAAATAAATAATTTCTTCTGATAAGATACTGTTGTTTTTATGATGCTGCAGATACACAAAGTTGACACTTTGGTGTCTTACAAGAATGATGAATGGGATGAGCAGTAAAAGATGCTATTTTTCTTAAATTTTTTGTTACTGTCGTTGGTCCTCAATGTGAATCATTTTGATTCACTCTGTGTGCATTTGTGCAAGCTAAGAAGAATGAAATACGAATATGGAAAATTATTTCCCCCTGTCATTCAATTCACTTCAAAAATTGTCTGAGATTGTGAAGAATTTACTGCACACACATACACACATGCATACATATATTGTTACTTTTCTTGGACCATTATCTTAGAAAAAAAGCACACTGTATTTTTCACTGCCATTCAAGAAACTCAAGAAAATATGCACATTACAAAAGCAAAATCATCCACTAAAGCGAAAACATCATAGCAAAATATTTACAATTTTAACATCTTAGCTAATACCACGGTAAATAACACCAGGGCAAAGCTCATCCATAACATCAACGTTCCGGTAGCCATTGTATTCTCTCAAGCAAATCCAGCCTCTGCGAGACAAAAAGTCACGAAAATCATCTTCTGTGTAAAAGATCTTGTCTTCAGTATGAACTGGCACGTGATCCGGATCATCAAACAAGCACACTTTGATCATTAACCCTGAAAGTAGAACATTAGTAACAAGGATATTACACATTTGACTAACAGTCAAACGAACTTTCAATAAAACAAGCCCTGAAAGTTGAAACGTGTTAACTGAAACAATTTGGGTTATAATTTCTCTCTAATTAATCATATAGGTAAAACTAGGAGGTTGGTCAACAGATTATGTATAAACTCGACTTAGTGTTGGCCATAAATCAACACGGAGAGAGGGAATAAGGGGCATCTGGTTAACAGATTTATGGCATCTGGTGAACCATCAATACTATGTATAAACTCGACTTTGGTTTGATAGCGTTATGTTGGTATGGGGTTGAACTGTTGAAGTACCCATAAAATTGGGTATCCTCCATAACCACCTGGCTTAGAAATCCATACCTTTTATCAAACCCATACCCACCGTGATTCCCACTACAAACCAAACACCACCTAACTGATTGTACCTTCATCAACATGAAGAGTGTAATTTCCTAGAGGCATATCCCTATCAATTGTCCTCACGATATTATCAACATCTTCCAACCAAAAACTTCTGTTTGTCCTCAACCTGAAAGCCGATTTGATGGCTTCCTTTATGGCATCTGGCGAACCATCAATACCAATTCTTCGTGTGTAATCCCCCAACTTGACCGAAATAACCCTACCACCGTAACTGTTATTCTGATCACCTGCGTATATGAATATGACATAGTGTTGATAAAAAAAAACTTCGAGGGCAAAATGGGAATGAATAAAGTTACAAACTTGATAACATGACTAACCATTTCCAGGGGTTTCCCTCCAATTCCATGGAGAAACACCACTTGCTGCCATGGTATCGGCTGCAGTGATGGCAAGAGGATGTCCCTCTTGATCCAACCCTCTTTCTAGATTAAGTGCCCCTCTAGCATCACCTGTTACATCAAAGGGATATTGAGAAAATTTAAAAGAAAAAAAAAATAAATTGAGAAAACTTACCAAGGAAATTTAGAACTAAGCATCCAAACAAGAGGAGGCAAAACCGACAAATCGGTCAAGTTGGGTAACCGGACAAAATGGGTCATCTTTAGGCCCAAATTTTTATTTTTCTATAACGATTAGCAAGTAAAATATGATTACAAAAACTTAATATATTACTTAATAATGATATCATTATATGAATAACATGATCTAAGAGGTTTTAGACATTAAAGATGCACTTTGAGCAACTTCGACATGTTTGGCTTGTCTGACTTGTTTCCTCTATTGCCAACCGGTTTTTGTTGGGTCAGACTTGTGGCTTTCGAATGAAACAGATGAGAGAATCAATTTTACTGCTTGAAAACCACCACACTTTCATTCATTCTCAAAACATACAAATATAGGGACACATGCAAGGAAAACTAACCCGCTACTCCACTACTTGACTCAACCAAAAAAACTAACCCATGATCTAGACACATTAAAACGATGAAAAACATGTGACTAAATTAAAACTTCCTGATGACCTGACCCATCCAAACAAATCCGCAAATTCAGCTCCATGACCCGTACCCATCAAGATTAACCTACAGTTTTATGGTGAAAACCTAATAATAATATACTCCAATACTAACAAGTGGTATCATGTCTAGCTCGGATGTGGATAGTGCCCCCGTTTGACCCGGTTCAACAATGGACAGTGGATCAAGAAGGTGGATCCCATATCCAAAAATCGATCTATGTGCCTTGTACCTAAAGTCTTCGTTTGGTGATCTTCAGGCAGTGAGTCCTGAGAAAATACAGTGGCACATAAGAAGTTCGGATATGATGGATTATTGTTAGAGGGGAGGGCTAATGGACTTGGGTTTGATGGGAGGATTGTTGGGTGTCCCACATCAGAAAAAGAAGAAAGTAAATGCATATGGCCCTATAACTACATAAGTAACCCGAATCAACCACCTCTAATGCAGACAATTTTACGACAAGAAAATGAGATAATAGAACATGAAACATGAGATAATTACTTCCCACAACAGCATAAAAGTTAACCAGTAAACACAGAAAAGCTTAAGAGAAAAGCATCAGGTGCTAGAAAAATTACCTTCTACAGGTCCAAATGCAATGCCGGTGTCCTCTACGCCTGCAAAAAAACAAAAGGTGCATAGATTCATTTTACCAGCATCACATGATAATTCAAAAAGAAGAAAATTAAGCATATGTAACAAAGGCGTCGCAGTCTATCAAATAGAAGACAAATGGTTACAGCTTACACAACACAAAGACTTAATGGGTGAATCATGCTTGGTTCTTGTAGCCAACACACTGTTCATGTGAAAACGCAAAATAAAACCTCTTTTAGGAAGAACGGGCGATTTCGGACAAAAGGGGGCCCAGTATGACAGGTTTGTTTTTATTCAAATTTCTACAATTTGTATGAACTTGTTCATATTGAAAAACTACACAATGTTTGTATTGGCAATTATGCAAGAACAATGGCTGATTTAAACAGAAAAGCCAAGTATCTAACCCTAAAAGGCTAAAAAAATGTAGTATTAAACCGATAAACCCTAAACCTATTTCAAAACTTTTAAAAATGAAAACAGATGACAAAAGGTACAATCTTTAACCCAATTAAATGCAATACCTTTATCAGAGAACTGCATAAACGAATCAACCTTGGAATTTTTGTTCCTATCCCTAATAATCTCCTCAACTTCTTTGTAGAACTGCATCTTATTATTATTAGCTGAATAGCCATTATGATTAACCCCATTATTGTTCTCCTTGGCTTTCTTGAACTCCTTCAACAAGTTCCTCCATTTGTCCGTACACATGGTGGGCGATCGATCAAAACCCTTTGCTCTCATCTTCAACGAAATCTGTTCCCACAGGTGCTTGTTTGACTTGGAAGTGTTGAAAAGTGAGTCGATCTCGTGACGGAGGATGATTAGGGTTCGGGTTTCTTCTTTGACCCAAGTCTCGGCGCGTTTCTTGACCGGTGCGGTAGCGGTAGCAGCGGAGGATTTGTTGGTGTTTTCTTCGCTGCTGGTGGTGTCGCCGCCGCCGCCCCCGCCCGGTGCAGCAACGAGCATTTGGTGAGGGTGAGAGTGAGGGGTGGAGGTGGATTCCATCATCATGTGTGGTTGTTGTGGGTAGAAATTGATGGCTTGTTGAGGTTTTGCAGGTGGAAACATTTGGGAATTGAAAGTGTTTAGTAAAAGAGCTGTCTATGATGGGGATCGGTTTTGGATTGAACGGAGGTGTTATATGTTTATTATATAATAAAACTAGCTTAGATCTCGTGCATTATACACGGGTGAAAAATATCAATCTATAAATTATTAATTTTTTATGTATATATTTTACAGATGTAAAAATGTTTCATATACGAATGATATAAAACAAAATTCAAAATATATAAAAATTAATATATAATTGAGTTTCGAAAATATGCTAATTATTATTTAATGTAATTTGATTTTCATTTGTTATTTGACTGAAAACTAAGTTATATAATTAAACTTCAAAGTTTTTTATAATAAAAGATAATTCAAAATAAATATGTTTTATTATTATAATTAATATTTTCTTTAAAAATGAAGGTGCATTTAATAAGAGAGGGAGGCGGGAAAAAATTAATGAGAATGAATATAGAGACGACACGTGGCATTAGAAAACCCTTATTTATTAGATAGTATATATTTGTATATTACGTCGGTTGAATAATTATCATTATTTGACATGTCGATCAGTTCTTTGAATCTTATGGTTGGGCAGAGGCAGACGAGTTCGATGTTGTGAGCGGGAAAGGGAGAATGGGGTGGTGGTGGTGAGGAGATGTGATTAGGGTTTTGGAGGAGTCGGTCATTAACACCGGGTCATAGGATTTGCGTGCTATAAACTTTTTTTTTATTATAGAGTATATAGATATAGAATATATACATATATAATGTGTGTGGGGTTTCGGTTTGTATACATGTGTATAGTTATATGGAGTCCGGTTCCGATACAAATAGATTTTAATATGAGAAATGTATAAACAATAAGAAGGCGACACGTGTATAAGTATAATTCAGTGTCATTATTAACTTTAAATTAATTCCAAATCTGACAACCACTAATCTCAAACATTAAATTAATTTCATATTTGACACTCACCAATCAACATACCATTTTTAGACCTAATCGGATATCATTTAATATCAACACCGCATGTATTTAATAACTACATAACAACACAATTATAATTTGATAACAACACTCTACTATTCGTAAAATCAACATACCGTTTTAGACGTGGGTGCATTACAAAACTATTTAGATTCAATAGCAACAAAACAACACTATTTAAAATGTAACAACACCCTGTTTTTTTGTAAGTCAACATATTATTTTAGACTTTGACGCATAACAACACTTATTATGTATATTATACGCATATTAAAGCTAAAAAAATCTTGATTTTATGGTGTATTTTTTTTAAATAACGAAGTATATAAAAGTTATTTAAGTTTAAAAAAGTTGACGGAAACAAGGTTTAATGAAAAAGTAAATTGTAACACCCAAAAATCCAACCCAATTTAAGCATTTTAAAACAAGCGAAAGTTAGGTCCTAAAATAACATTTAACGTATCAACACGTTTAAGTTTTACGAACCAGGGTTAGACTCCTCACAAACCACAAAGGAGTCAAGACACAAATTAACAATCCACAGGTTATCCACAACTTTTAAAACAACCCAAAAGTTTGTAAAGACAACCCACAAGAATGTTAAATAAAAACAATCATACACACGGTCTATGAGAATCCAATCCACAAGATACAAGACCCCAAGATCACTCAGGAGCTTTTCCTATATTCAAAACATTAATTTGAATATGGTTAGTAAAGATAAGAAGTCTTAGGGATCTTCCACAAGTTCCTACAACAACGACATGGCAAACCAACGAAAGTCTCAGCGTTTGCCAGACTGTTTTGGGCGTATCATACACTCCGGGCGTATGATACTCTCCCCTGGTGTATGATACTCTCCCCTGGTGTATGATGTGCCCCTGCCAGGTCCAACATGTCTTTTTTTCATTTTTCAGCCTATGCAATCCCCGTCGTCCGACCCGCTTGCATTTTTAAGCTATTAACAATCACAAACTCGTATTTTGGCCACATATAAGTTTACACACGTATACTAAAAAACTTATTGTTTATAAGAAAACTAGAAAACCATTCTCCCGTTAATTTTAAAACCTTGATAATTTTTTCATACGTTATCATTTTTTTTAAAAAAGCTAAACCATAAAATCAAGAATTTTTTTATCTTTAATTTGAGTACAACATTGCTATATTAATAATAAACTTTTTTAATGTGTCGAATTTATTCGATCCTACACATATATAGTATAATGATACTGCATATATGTAATATCATCATCCAGTATAATGATACTACATATATGTAGTATCGAAAAAGTCTGACACGTTATTTTTTTGTTTTTTTATGTGTAGCAATCACGCATATGTAATCACGTAAGTTGATTTGGCATAAGTGTTTTGCAATAACAAAAATATATCTCTCACTAAAAATTAAAAAGAACACGCAGCGCGCTGTTATCCCATTGTATGCTTCATACAAAATAAACCGTTTGTATTTAAAATTTCTTATATATATATACTATATAATAAATAAAAGTTTTATATTTCATGTGTCGTCTCCATACTCATTCTCATAATTTTTTTTCTGTCTCTCTATCTCTTATTAAATACAGTTCTATCTTTTAATAATAATATATTTTTAAATAAAATACTAATCTTGATATGAATAAATCTCCTGACATATTTTGACGAGTATATAAGTTAACAGATTATATTGTATTTCATGGGTTTATTCAACCCATGTAAAACACGAGTTTTTAAAAAATAATTTTTTTACTTAATATATAATATTATATTTATAAACTCGTGTAATACACGAGATTTTAACCTAGTATATATGTTTAGTTAATATATAATCTCAGTGCTTTTATTAAATCAATGATGTATATTTACTTATTTACCCTGATGAGAGTATTTTAAGAATTTAAAAAACAAAAAATCCTAGATTAAATGGTAGCCACAAATTAAAATATATAAAATTGAATGACCCGAATACCGACCTAATAAAATTCAGGTGTTCGGTAATCAGTATCCGGGTTAAACGGGTTGGGTTAATCGGTTATTCGGGTTAGCTAATGGGCTACAACACCTTAAAGGACTAAATGACAGTTTTGGTTTAGGTAAGATCCTAATGAAGAACTATTATAGCTTTTTATTCAGAAATAATTCAAAAGAAGCACGTAATATATTTAACGAATTTATCATGAGTGTTGTCTAATTAGTCTCAAGCCTAAAGATAATATTATTAATTCAAGTCAAAAACAATAATATCATACAATTCAATTGCTGTAACACACTCATATTCATCATAAACAGTAGGAATCAAAGTCAAATACAGTCATGTCGAAGTCAAATACCATCAAGTGGCTAGCTAGTCATAATAATTTATAATGATAGAAACAACTAAAAATGAACGTCAAATAAAGGTAAACCAAATGTAGATGTTCAAAAATGATATTACGACCTGACGGGGGAGTTAGTTATGAATCAGAATCATCAGATAGAGCCATCGCCTCCATGAATTTTTCCTCCTAAAAATTTCATTCATTCAGCAAATTAATTAATTTAGTACAAACACATCAGGCTCACCTCTGTTTTTGTTGGACCGATATCATGATCTACGATACCATCATCGATATCAGCATCTGCAACTGAACAATAAATAAAGATGGTAAGTTACAGACGGACAGACAGATTTAATATGTTTGTTTGTTTACCTTCATTATAATACTTTAGGATATCCCAGCAGGGGGGTAGCGCATCGGTAACCGATCTGATTCCTTACATAAATCATGATTACGAAAGCCCCATGTCCCCCAGCGATATCTTCTTCTTCATCATCATCATCTAGTTCACGAGAAGCCGAACCAAGTGATTTTCTGCCCTCAACAGATGGAATCACATTACCTGTATGGTTAATTTCGGAACATACATGCTGTGAGAATAGGTATTTTCTATTGATTTTGAATTTACAGATCACAACATATACAAACAAGATATGCTACAATTAATTTAGAGAGATTTCTATAACAATATTTTGACCACAATTAAAGGTGCTAAAGACTTGACATCAAACTGATTCATACGACACAAACTTAGATAAACGAGTGTTTATGGGTCAACCTGTTTCGAGCTGAAGAAAATTATAGTTGTTTCAACTTGAACCTATGTTGACATGTGACCCGACCGGATCATCTTATGGTAATCGTTAAAAGCAATTCCTTTAACTTCCTTGATCGCTGAAATTTTGCTTACACCTGTTCTTTTCAAAGTGTCATTTGTTCTATGCAAGGCCTTCTTCTTTCTGTATGTCAACTCAAACCGTAACTTAGATTAAATCATGTAACTGAACAATAATATTAATATAAACACGTATGTAAATAAAACCTTCTAACGCTACCCTTCCCCCCGATTCGGACAGCACCAGTCATCTTCATAAGTTTTTCTACATTCATCTGCCAAAAAAGTGATGAGAAAACTAACAATAGAGCAGAGGGTTGAACCAGTGAAGGTTGTAGGTTCAATCCCCACTTCTCACAATTCATTTTCTGTGTGTGGGGGGGGGGGGTGCGCAAGTGATGTTTGGCTCAGTTGGTCCTTGGCCCCTGAGTTAGACTGATGCAACAGGGTTTTTATCCATGAGAGACCATGGTTAACTACCCTTAATTGAGGTATCCCTCTCAAGCCTAATTGTCGGCTGTTCTCTGTGGGGTTTTCCCTTGAACGCTCGCCAACCTCGACGTCAGGTGGGCCCGGTTAAGACAACATACTGGCCAGGGTTGGTCGAGGCTTTCCCATGTGACGGGGGGTGCGTCACGCTATTCGACAGTTGCCGTTCTATAAAAAAAGAAATTTGCAATACAAAACCACTAAACGTGAGACTTGGCATCGTGCATGAACATCAAAGGATTAGGGGTGTACCTTCCCTCAAGTAAATAGGACTGTTTTGACTAGTGGTAAGGTTCTCGAAACACAACCGAGCTTGACGGAAATCTTGAGGCATAGATCCTCCTATAAACGATCGAGCTGTTCCAGTTTGCGTAAGAATATAATGGATGCAGAAAGAATGCGTATTACGGCCTTTTAGGGTTTTCCTTGCATGGTAATCTTTAGCCTTTTAGTCCCCTCAAGTCATAAATCCACTTGTAATATCAGTCTAAAGTTTAAAGATATTACCATGCCAGTCCTCCGTGAATCAGTTTTGAACCAACTAACCCCCACTACATCGGATTACGTATGCGTACAGTTTATACATAGGGAGGTGGTTTGAAAAAGGGTTAGGCTAAACCGTTCTTTTAAGATTAAAAGCACTTCCTATATCATAAAACGTATACCCCTCCCCATCTTACTTGTCATAAACCCCACCCATTTTACCCCCTACGAATAATCATTGTTTATAAAACCGTTTTTTTTAGTTTAAAAATACTTTCTATAAAGCAACCCCGTATCGCAAGCTTAAGGAATTAGAGGTGGTGAGACTTATACAGAATAATATAGGTAGTGAAGTCCAAATTCCAAAAGGAGGAAACGAGAAGTGTCCCTTGCAAAAGTGAGGATGAGAAGGCCTACATATCAAAACGTCCTACACCTGTTTACAAGATGCGAATGCAAAATACTTGAGGCTTTGGCGTATAAGAGTAAAAGTTTCACGTATTCAATGTCTAAAGCAAGTTGCCATATTCATAGGTTTCATTTCCAACCTGTTTTTTCAATTGTCAACTCTTCTGTTGAAACCGGTTTGAAGCCAGTAAAAAACGAAATGAAACCAAAAGTGGTTTCAAACCGAACCGGTTCCTTTTCCCCTAAAAGATTGGTTTTACTAAGAACTGGTTTTTATCATACTCAAACCAAACCGGTTTTAGAAAGGAAAAAAAAACTGACATGTGCAGCTCACGTTTTGACTAGAACAACCATGTAAAAAGATTGTCAATTGTGGCTAGAAAACCCATGTAAAAAGATTGTCAATTGTGATTCTACCATTTGCCTACACACGTGGTCATCAAGTGTTTTTAAGTTGCAAACGGAAACAAGTACAAATGCACTTCCTGATACGCCACAAGCAAGACCTCTAAACAACTAAAACTTGTGCAACACAAGAAAACATCAGAATTTAAGTTCTAACATGACAACGTCAAATGAAAATACAAGACCCTGAACCCCAAATTGGACACCATAGTACAATAACCACATATGACATAATCCATCCACAGCCAGCTAATAGAAGTTACAAACCAGTAAGAATTAAACAGCTCATTGATATCAATCCTTAAATATAAATGGTGAAGTCATAATCAATCCCCTCTTCCAAACCGGAGCTGTACTCGACAGCAAGTCAACAAAAGGCCATAGTCAACCCCGTCTTGGTGCTTATCTCATTATCCAAAGCTACATCAACACCAACAGACCCATTCAACAGTCGCCCCTTCGTTTATCTATTTCATATCTTTATAATTAGTCCCAGTAAAACCACCAGGCGACTTCATAAAACCACTTAATTAAATTATCATCACCTAGCCATGAAAACAGACGATCCCACTTGGCACATCAACCTCCATCGGTTGTGCCACCTGGCAACTTGGCAGCTCCTTTATACAACCTGAGCAAAGATACTCCAAAGAAAAGGTTTCTTCATATTCACTGTTGTAAACACAACGACCACACTGAGCACACCTAGGTATGCAAATTATGCAAGCCCTGCATAAATCAGCAGATTCCTCTTTCACTTGACAGCTGTCAGCAGGACAGTCGTAGACAAGCCTTACATTCTGACATCTTGGGCATATTTCAACATCTATGTCACGGTTATCATCTGATGGTAAATATAAGTTTCCACAATGATAATAGTGTGGACTGTAATTATTTTTATCCGTGTTATCATCACTGCCCAATAAAAACTTCAACTCTTTGAAGTGATCATATGTTATGCCATAGAACCCACCAGTTCTTATTTGTTTGATACCCGAATTACCTTCATTTGACTTGAAAGCTTTTAAGTTAGTCAAAATACCCTCAATGCTGAGTCTTGTGCATCCAGGAACAGACAACTGCATGAAAAGCAATATACAAGTAGTCAGTATTGCACTAAAAATGTAAAACTATCAAGAAAGTCTCCACTGACAGGAAAAAAAACCATATTATGGAAGATGATACCATCAAAGATAAAAGCAGAAAATGTTTTAATGGCAGCATGACAAAAGGTAAAACATTGCAATGGATGTTTTAATGTTTTAAAATGGTACACACAGTAGTATATTTGTTCTATAACATATCCTCTGTTTATCCCATAAAATTGCAATGTTTGACTGGATACGTAATCCCAACAAAGTGTTGACTGAAGTTTTATGAAAAAGTCTCCAATAGGAATGAGAAAGTAAGAAAAGTTGCTTACCAAAATCAATTTGATTACAATGACAATAGAACAATTATGTAATATATGACTCTGAATTTTGAAATTGCGTGGGTTAAATCAAACTTGGATTTTTCACAAAATGTTATTTTGGTAATTAACAAATTTGTACACTTCTGAAACACTGAACTTCTCACTCATTTGAATAAAAAACATAACAAAGAACAGCATATGTGTGAGATATGACACAATAATAATGTCCCTTTTGTGTTTTAGCTTTTCACATCCAGCAAATTCAGTTTTTGAACTAACCTCAACATGATTGAAAAGATAAAAGCTTGCAAAACCCTCTTTTCAATTGAATGGCATTTCATTCATTTAGTAAAATATATTATTTGAGCATTTGTGTTTAAAAACACCTAAAATCTTAATAAATCAGTACAAGCTACCAAAAAAACTATCTAATAGGACAAAAAAAAAGGATTCCTAATTTAACAATAATTGTTCCAAGAACTTCAAAATAAGGACTTGAGACCTAATGATGCAAAGAACATAAACAAGAAAGAACTTGAAGTGAAGTTAAAAAAAATTGAAACACTGCTCACCTTGGTTAATTTTGCATTACTTTCCAATACACGCTTCAGACCATCATCAGTGATCCTTGGGCATTTTACAAGGGTCAAAGAACAAAGATTGCCTTCAGCCCTGTTGGTTAGTTGCACAAGAACATCATCAGTAATCCTCTCATTCAAAGGCTGATCAATGTAGATATTCCTCCACAACAGTGAATCACTATGAATAGTAGAGCACAAAGATCTACAAACACGCTCCACTAAAATAAGATCTTTTGTTCCCAGATATCCAAGAGCAAGAACAAAAGCCTCATGAGGATCTCCTCCAACTGCATTAGGAGATTGACCAAAACCATCTGCAAGATCCTCACTTTCTGTAAAAACAGAACTTGTACTTCCAAAATTGAAAGCCATGGATCCGACACCACCCTTATCATCAGGTGCCTCATTGCTTGGAAACGACTGAAACCTCATAGCACGGTTCCAGATCAAATTGAGCCCGGCAAACAACCCGTAGTCTTCATTTGTATTCACAATGTTGTCCCCGACATACGCCCCATAGTCCACTTCCAAATCCTCAAGCCACCCGGTGATGGCTGTAAAAGTGGTACTAATATCAATATCCATCCCAAACGGATCTGACGGCAGTAAGTCGATAATGTCCGCTGACACCGGATCTGGCGGGCCACCCTTATCGACTTTCTCTCTTCCATAACCAAAACAATCATGAATTTCTCCATTACCATGCCTAGGTTTCTCAGCCATACCTTCCACAACATACCCATTCACAATCCTCAATGGTGAAACCAGATTGTCTTCTGATGTATGGACAGGAAAAACTGGCCTCTGAGAATAGTTAAGAGCCATTTTCTATACACCTAAACCAATCACTTCTAAGGAAACCCTAGATTAGGCTAAATCACCAAATCAAAAACAAAATAGGAATGTTTCGTGATCTTTTTTCTTCTGTTCTTGTTTGTTTTTTTTTTCCTTTCTCTCGATGACAACCTAAACCTAGAAAATACAGGCAAAACTCACACAAGAAAACCCTCAATTTTGGGGGCAGACTAAAACAACGCACCGAAAAATCTCAGAGTTTCTTGTAGGGAATCAAAATCCAAACGAATATACATCAGCAACAATATTACGCGAACAAATATACAGATAAAGAATCAATGAATAATAATAATAATAATAATGCCCTAATGTTCAGACCTAAGACCTAAATCCACCTAACTAACGAAACAAATATAACAGAATGACGGAGTGGAAGAATATGACTTGATTAGGATCAGAAAACCTGGATTTCGCTCACAACAAACGCAAATCGATAGAATTTGATGAAACGACGAGGAACAGGATGCCGTGAATCGTGTGTCGAGAAAACCAAAACGCCGTTAACGTCGATCAATCGCCGTCAAGGTAGAATACAAACATAACCTGATAACACGAATCTGTCGATCGAGTTTTGGAGGCGAGATGGAGTTTGGAGAGAGAAAGAGAAGGGTTGGGTTATCTCTAGAGAGAGAGAGATAGAAAGAGTGTTGGGAAAAGAGGGCATATAGATAAACGTAATGCTACATCTAGAAGAGGGGTTAACCGACACGTGTCTGGTTGGTGTAGTTTTGGTGCTTCTTCTGCAGCGGAATCCGGATCCGGGCCCAAAATTTTTGGACTGTTTGTGGTGGGTTTTACCGGTGACCGGTTAAATAGGAGGGTGGTCAAAGTCAAATTACTCGTTCTTTTTGGTTTAGATCCGAATATTATCAAATTCAATAATTGAAAACTTGCTTCGCGAGCAAGAAATTTTGTTATAAAACTAAATTTAATGATCAAATATCTATTTTTTTGTAAAATTAGTTAAGGATTTATATAATATAATTTAAAAGTAAGAGTTATGAAAAAGATAACGTTTGGCTGTTTATTATGATGGTGATTTTAATGTCATATAATTATTTTGTTATTAGATTTATTTAAGGTGTTTGGATGTATTTTTGAAAATAATTTATTGACTTATTGGTTTTTTGAAAAGCTAATAAATCAATAAGTCATTTTCAAAAGTCATGATTTCTTGGTTTTAAGAATGACTTATTGACTTATTCGTTTTCTCCAAAAAAAATGTTAATTTTTTTGACTTATCGGATTTTTGAGAAAACCAATAAGTCAATTAACAATTTCCCACCACACTCCCAAACACTCTCTTAATGCATAAATGAGAAGTTACAATGGAACCTTATTTAACCTTAAATAAGTTGGCAAGTATGGAGTTCATACCTATTTGATGATTTTGTAATTGTTGGTATTAAAGACACATTTTTGTATTAAGGGGCGAAGCTCATTGAACAACTCGGGTCCAGATGCATAGGCCCTGGTTAGCAGGGTCCTAGGGGCAGTATCCCCTAGTGGGGGTCCAAGGGGCAACACCTATATATAAGTCAATTTTTTTCAGTATCACACACACGGAATTCCTAACAGACTTTTACATATTCGTTCTTGAATCTCTGAATCTTATCCGATTGAATATTAGTGTATACCATGAAAATAATTCGATATGAAAACGAAATCTCGCGATTATATGAGAATCTAATTATACACGAAATCCACATTCCTACATATACTAATTATAAAATTTTATTAGTTTGATGGTCTAACAAAGTTAACTAACCACCTCTAGTTTCGAGGATAAATTTTTTATACGGTGTTAGATGTGATTTATATCATAAAAAAATCAAGTCAATAATACTAATTAATAATTCTAATATGAATCTTCTCGTTTATATTCAATGTCTGGCTAACTCATTTGGTATATGTATAAATGTCTTTTAGAGAGAGAGGTCTTACCTTTAAACCTTGATTTAGAATTACTGTATTAATTGATTAAATTGTATTTTATACAATTATAAACTATTAATATCATCATATCAAGTTATGAAGTTATCCAATATTTATGTGTTCAAAACAATCTACACTTATTGAACTTTAATTATTTTAACAACATAGATTGCTAAAACAGGCAAAAGCACATCTAACGGTGCTAAACAGCCTCATCCGAATTCAATGTGGCAAAACCAAACGAATGTGATAGCATAAATCCAAACGACGGCGAATGAACTTGATGGTGGGTCCTTCTCTCACACACAACATATTTTATTATTATGATTATTTCATAAAAAAAGAGAATTTAAAAAATGATGTGTTGTTATAGTAAAAATAAATGTTTTTAAATGATAAATAAAAATATGACGTGACGCGTTTGTTCACGTCTCCAAGGATCAAATAATCAAGAAAAAATTGACAGAAACATGAAAATCATTTATACAATGATCGTATCAATTACATACTCAGTTTTGAGTTTTATAACCCTAAGTTATAAAGGATGTGTCGGTTCACTAATCGACACCCAACCGTACAATCAGTTTGTACTTTACAAACATTACATACTTGATTCTTAACCTATTTACATTGACACTTTTAACTCGAATATGCAACTTTACCTAAATTGCACTTTGATCTGTTATCTTTCAAACTTGGGTAATAGTTAATTCTAATAGTTACATCCAACGTCTTGGATGGTTTAATAATTTCCTTCAATTCATTTTAAAATATTGCATTTCTAAAAAAATTGAATTAATTACAAAGATGACCACTGTAGTTTACACGGATTGAGAAACTACAACTATCGTCCAATAGTTTGCTCAAATATAACACGTTTAGCCCTGCAAAATGGCCATTCAATATCAAAATAATAATAATAAAAAAAATAAATTACACGGATGGCCCATGTGGTTTACAAGAATTTCACTTATGGCCCCTATGAATCAGAAACTACATGTTTGGACAAATAGTTTGCACGATTGTAACATAAATAACCCTTGAAGTGGATGTCAGTTAAGTTTTTCAGTTAAGTGCATCTGAAATAACTAAAATCGCTTTACATAATAAAATAATAAAAAAATAAAATTAACTCATTAAAAAAAATGGGACCCACCAAAACTCACCACTCCATCTTCTTCAAATCAAAACCACCTATCCCCCAAACCCTAGCTTCCACCTCCCTTTTTCACGACCACCGCCCACCATAACTTCAATGTTAGGGTGTGTTCAGGAGGTGGTATGAAGGAAGATGCGACGGTTATGGCGTTGGTGATCGATGGCTGCGATTTCACCCCGATTTGGGTTGGACAAAAGGGCGGCGGCGGCTACAATTTGGCCGGAAATTTTAGTAGATGGCACCTGTTCTTGCGGACAGTGACATCGTAGACGAAGACGGAGTGCTTTTTGGCGACGGGGGCGGACAATGGGATCGGAGACGGTTTCCTTTTTTTGATTATTCCGATGGCACGGACAGTCAGATCGGAGAAGAAGGCAGATGCCAATGCTGTCTTGCACTAAACCATATTAATCTTCATTGGTGCTTCTTTTTCATTTTTCTTTCAACCCTTTTCTTGATTTTCTCTTCCCCCGCCGGAGACGCCGGCGCCGGAGGTCCTAACCATGAAGCAACTTTTATTTCTGGCGGTGGTGCATATTTTACAAGCTGGACACTTTCCGACGACACCAAGAATACATACAAAGGGGATTACATTAAATGTGATTCAAAGGGTTTTGTTTCTGAAATCAACATTAATTCAATCCCATTGTCGGAAAATATTTCAACATTATCACATCTCACAAGGCTTACAATCTCCGATGCTAATACCATCGGAAGTATACCGGACGATCTTGGCGACTGCCGGAACCTCGTCTCCATTGATTTAAGCTCAAACAGTATAGTGGGTCCCATCCCATCATCCATCGGCAACCTTGATGGGTGGTGGAAGAAGATGAACGGGTGGTGGCCGGAGGTGGTGAGAAGGGGAGGTGGTTTTGATTTGGAGAAGATGAAGTGGGTGGGTTTTGGTGGGTCCACTTTTTTTAATAAGTTAAATATTTTTTTTTTATTATTTTATTATGTAAATGGTATTTTAGTCATTTCAGATGCACTTAACTGACATCCACTTCAGGGGTAATTTATGTTACAATCGTGCAAACTATTGGTCTAAACCTGTAGTTTCTGATTCTTAGGGGCAATAGGTGAAATCCGTGTAAAACACATGGGCAATCCGTGTAATTAATTCTAATAAAAACAAGGTAAATTGGTTTTTAATAATCGAAACTATGACTCATTGACAAAATAATAATCCGAACTAACAGTTTGACTGGTGATAATCTCAACTTTCACTTTTGTTGTTAATGGCAGTTCCAGTAGCATAATCATCATAGATTTATATTCGCTCAAAGTGACGATCTTAAAGAAAATGGAGAAACACACAAGCGAAATCGAGTGAGAATCAAGTGTTATTTAGGTGGAAATATACGATGATTATGCTACTAGGACTGTCATTGACAACAAAAGTGAAAGTTGAGATTATTACCAGTCAAACTGTTAGTTCGGATTATTATTTGCCAATGAGTAATAGTTTGGATTATTAAAAACCAATTTGCCTAAACAACAAAAGTGAATTAAATACCAAAAGGTGAGACTCACAAAACCCATCCCATTTCATCTTCTTAGTCACCTCTCCCACCAAACCCTAGTCTTCACCTCCAATTCTAACCACCGCAGGGCACTACCTTTGCTTGAACCCGTCGGTTACCACCCTTGCTTGAACCCGTCGGTTACCACCCTTGCTTAAACCCGTCGACCATCACCTTTGCTTGAACCCGTCGCCACATCACCACCGGATAAACGAATCCATCTCCATCGTTATACCTTCACTACATCACAATCACACCTGGTTTAGATCTGCGATTCATAACCCCCACCACCTCTAGCGTGTTTTCGGTCACCCTATCCATCTCCCTCCCTTCCGCCGCTGAGCACCTCTCTTTTGAACTACAAACCTTGTTATTTTGTAAAACTCGGTTTGAAGTTGCACTCCGCCTACCACCACATTTTTAGGAATTTCAACCACCAAACTTTTTCGGGGTGATTCCGACCACGTGAGAACATGACCAAGCTCTTTGGTGCTATCCCGACGGAGCTGCAAACATAGTCTCACGTATTTCCTGGGTGATTCAGACCCTGTGCTTGGAGCTTATTTATTAATTTTATATTTTCTTTTTCTAAACCTATAAGGGTGTTTTGGGTATTTTTTGAAAGTTTAACAAAAAAACTTAACCCCTATTCATTACAGGGGTCAAACATGTTACATTTGTGTAAACTATTGGACTATAATTATAGTTTTCCAACCATAGAGGGCATAAGTAAAATCGGTATAAACCACCTATATAATAAAATTAGAGTAAATTACAAATTGTGTCCTTTAACTATTATTCAAATTATAAGTTATGTCATTTGGCTTCATTAATTACACTCCATGTCCTTTTTTTAAAACCTTTGCACACTTTATGTCCTTTTGACTAACCCCCATCCAATTCATCCGTTAAGTCTTGGCATGTGCCCCTCACATGAGGGGCATTTTCGTCTTTTTAACCCCTGCTTCTCTCAAATACTCAATCGACGATCGATTACACTCACGCTTCCAACAAAAAAAAAACCCTAATTCACCTCTGGAGAAGACAAGCGACTGGCGATGGTGTTCTGCACCTGTGGAAAACAAGCGATTATTAGAACTTCATGGACTTCAAGAAATCCTGGTCGTCGGTTTTACGGGTGTCCAGAGCTGGTAATGTTCAAAATTTTTTTTGTTATTTCTACTTCATCTACGCTGAATGTGTTCAATGGTGAATCAGGGATCAAAATGTCGTTTCATAGGATGGTTTGATCCTGAGATTTGCCAAAGATCAGTTGAAGTCATACCAGGACTGTTAAGATCAAAGAATGAAGTTGAAATTAAACTCCAAAAAAGTGTAGCAGAGTCAAAGAAATTGAAGAAGAAGCTCATCATGAGCTGGATATGCTTTTTTGTTGTATTAATAACAATTTTAATGCACTAAGAATATTAGGGTTTTGTTATGTATTTTCTGCATTTCCTAATGTAATTTATTTTGGTTATGGAAATTGGAATGAATGTTGGTATTACTGAATGTTGGTATTACTGAATTGGAATTAAGACAGAGAGTATGGCGTGGAAATTAGAATTTTTTGGAATGCAGTGGTATTACAATGGAAATTGGAATTTTGGTCATTCACAAATTTGTGATTTAACAAAGCAGTGGAAATTAACAAATGCGGTGAGTTTTTAAACAAAGTTAAGTGAGTTTTTGGTATGCATGACAGCAAATGCATTGAGTTTTTAACAAATGAAGTGAGTTTTTGGTTCTTATGAAAGCAAATGCAATGGTCATTAACATATGACACCAAATGCAGCCCTGACTATATGCAGTGGTCAGTGAGTTTTGTTAATGACCAGCTTTGGTTCATATGACACTAAATGCAATTTTGCTATTACCAAATTACAGTAAATGCACAAATGGTTCATATTAAATGATCTACCTGTATAGAAACTAAATAAATGCCATAGCATAAAAAATAACAAATGAAACTAAATGTCATGGCATAAAAAATAAATGCAGGTCAAACCAAAATGTAGGTTAAATCCCTGCAGTGATTTAAAACCAAAATGCAGGTCAAACCAAAATGCATTAACAAATGCAGTTTAAAACCAGCCCATATGCAGTTTATCTAACAAATGCAGTTTACCTAACAAATGCATTCAAACTAAAATACAGGTCAAACCAAAATACATTCCAAAAGACAGATCATTCAAATTACAAAACAACCAAAGAGACAGATCATTCAAATTACAAAACTACCAAAAGACAGATCATCCAAATGACATTAAACACCAACATTAGACAACTTAAACTTGTTCTTGGCCCTTGCAAGTCCTGCTGTTGTGTCCCTTCTTCTTACACTTCACACAAGTGACTGTTGTACCCTTCTTTGATAACCTCCCACCTCTGATGGCATCATCCAATTCAAATGCAGACTTCTTCCTTACCTTCTTGGGCCTACCCACAGGCTTATGATGAGTTGGTGGTGTTATGATTGTTGGGACTAGGGACTTTGGCCACAAAGATCTACCATTTATTGGGTATACCTTGAAATTGTATACCTCTTTCCACCTCTCCAATCTGTAAATTGGATCCACAAAGTTCTCTGGAATGCCAACTTGCTTACCAGAATTAGCCTTGTTCCAAATTGCAGCCACTGCATGTTTGCAAGGCATCCCTGTGATCTCCCATCTCCTGCATACACATATCTTCCTATTCAAATCAACTACACACTGTTCACCCTTTGGGCCACTAACCTGATAATGCTCTTCACCATTCCACTGTACAGTATACTTGGTAGCCTCCTTCTTAATGCTTTCAAACATCTTGGTAGCAGTTGGTGTTAGCAGTCCATCACTTCTATCAATGACTCTTAGCACATTAACAATCCTTCTCATGAGATACTCTCTGATAAACTCCAATACTGTAATTATTGGCCTGTTAATACAACAAAAATACAGCAGGTATTAAACAATGTCTCAGTGCAGTTTTAAGCAAAAACACAGCAGGTGTTAACAGGAATTACTCCCTGTTAATACAACAAAAATACAATAGTTTTAAAACAATGTTTAGCATGTATTAAACAATGTTCAGCAGGTATAAGACACTTACCTTTTGCCTGTCACTTATGAAGGTAAAATTTGAGTTAGCATCCAATTCCAGATCATCACCAAGACAGTTGAGAAACCAAGTCCAAGAACTCAAATTCTCAGCTTCTACAATTGCATAGGATAGAGGATAGATACCATTGTTGGGGTCGATGCCAACTGCAGTAAGAATCTGACCAGGGAAAGGACCCTTCATGAAAGCTCCATCTAGACCTAATAAATATCTCCCAATTTTTTTAAACCCTTGTTTTAAAGACCCTAAACATACATATATCCTCTTAAATCTTCTGGTGTTAGAACTTGGATCTGTAGATGGTTCAACCTCTATTTTCACTGTTGTACCAGGGTTTGTGTTCCACAATTCACAAACATAGTCCCTTAGAATACCATACTGTGAGTTGTAATCTCCATGAAGTTGTGTTAGTGCTTTGGTCTTTGCCCTAAAAGCTTTCATTCTTGATACCTCAACTTCAAGCTTCCTCTGAAACTGATCTTGAACAGCCTTGGTAGGGATAGTTGGATTTTCTTCAATTTGTTCCATTAGTTGCTTACACAAAAAAGAGGAAGTGCAATGTTTGATGGATCTACTTTGTAGGCATTTATGCTTATCAACCAATGTCTTGACCATCCATGTTTCAGAGTCCTTTTCTCTAGATAATAAAAGTACCCAAGGACATTGATGCTTTTCAGGGTTTGCCTTTTTGCCTCTCCCACCAACATTTTTGTCCACTTGCACTTTGTCTTTACTCCCACTACTAGAACCAACTTGTTTCACCTTTGATCCTTTACCTTTTACACCTTGTTTCACTTGTTGTCCTTTGTCTTTAGCCTGGCTTTGAACTTGAGTGTGTACCCCACTTTCACCAATAATAAAATTTGGCATATCTCCCCAACACACTGCTCTAACCCTCTTAAGATCATCCTTTACAATCCTAAGTTGCCTTCTTGTTTCCACAGCATGTGTTTTAATCAGTTCCTTGGCCTCATGCTTGCTTCCAAAAAGTTGACCAATGTAGAAATTGCTAATGTTTTCATTTACATTCCTTAAATACCTAAGCATGTTTTTCCTAACAGTAGACTCATTCACATCAGAATCAGACCCACTATCCAATATTTCATTATTCAACACCTCTTGCTCTATTTCCTCATCAGCCTCATTGGATTGGTTATTAATGTTCTCAACATCAAGGTCAATGTTCATCCTAAAATCCCTCATGTCAACCTCAACATCATCTATACAATTGTCACCACCTTCAAAATCACTGTCACCTTCTTCATTCACATCCTCATTATCTTCATGGACCTCATCATTATATTCATGGACTTCCTCATTATCTTCATGGACTTCCTCATCCTCACCCAATCCCTCATTAACATTTTCATTATCACCCATAATATCATCTTGAATGTTTGCATTCTTACCTAAGTTATCATCAACCCCAAAGAAAATCTCAAATCTATCATCATCTAATAAATCCATGAAAGTAACTGTTATATCATGTTCAATGCTTGCATTCTTAATGACTGCTTCTTCTTGATGACAATTCCCACTAGACTCTGCTATATCATTAACTGTTTCATGGTATCCCAACAGTAACTTACTTGAACTCTTCTTGTTAACCACATTGTTCTCTACCACATCATCACTTACTTCATCAATCCTCCATTTGGAAGGGGAGCAGAAATATGTATGCACAGTTGTAGTATCAAACTCAGTGTATACATTAATTAGCTTATGATCAGTAATGTATTTTGAAAAGGCCAAGACATCTGAATCACTACCCAAAGCTTGAAGTCCAAAATCTAAATCTGTGTTAGGTACTAGATAGTGGTAATACCTTACTATTTTCATTGGATAACCTAACATCGTCATCACAAAATCCAACTCATGCACAGAGAACCTTTCAATATCAAGCAAATCAAGATAATCTACCTTGCCTTCCACATACATACGGTCTGGAAATCTAGTAAACCTACCCCCATGATGCAACTTAATGGAAAATAGATGAGGGTGTTCACGAATGCAAAATCCTTCTGCATTTTAAGAAGATTACATATCATTCAAAATTTGTATGTTTTAATCACATAAAAATCAGCAATGAACCGAAACAAATGTGAAGATAGCTTACCGTAAAATGCATCCACTTCAGCTTGATCAAGATGTTGTCGAATGAAGAACCCACCTGCCATCGCCAGTCGCTTGTCTTCTCCAGAGGTGAATTAGGGTTTTTTTTTTGTTGGAAGCGTGAGTGTAATTGATCGTCGATTGAGTATTTGAGAGGGAAATGTGGTCTGACATTAAAGCAGGGGTTAAAAAGACGAAAATGCCCCTCATGTGAGGGGCACATGCCAAGACTTAACGGATGAATTGGATGGGGGTTAGTCAAAAGGACATAAAGTGTGCAAAGGTTTCAAAAAAAGGACATAAAGTGTAATTAATGAAGTCAAAGGACATAACTTGTAATTTGAATAATAGTTAAAGGACACAATTTGTAATTTACTCATAAAATTAATAGAGAAACCCAACTAAATACATAATGACCTAATGTGCGATACAACACAGTAGCCGTTCTTCTACTTCTCCCCGTTAACCCGCGATACCTTCGGCGAGTGTCAGTCGTCGAGCGTCGAGGTAAGTTTATCTTTAGTTCCACTCACTGCGTGTTAGTTAAATAATACACACCCGGCTATTGGTTGACTCACTGTGAATCTGTGATACTTGTTGAAGACTTGGTTACTTACTTAGTTTGTTTTTTTTATTTAATTTTCTCCTCTCTTAATTTTCAGTTGTTAAGACTTGATTTGTGTTCAGAAAAAAACCTAAAATTCGTTTGCTCATAGGTGATTCTTTTTTTGAATGCAGAATAATTGTTTACATGAAATTGGAGTTTTGATATGTATTTATTGATTAAATACAGTAAATCCGTGATGTGCATAACTGAATGGAGGATTCGGTTATTTAATCATCAACACTCTTAGGTCAAAGTCAGATTAAATTATTTAATTTGAGTATCAAAACTCAAAAGTGCTATATATTTTATTACTGGTTGAGAATATTTTATGTAATCATCTAATGCTTCTTGAACAACTGAAGTAAGCATGTTGATTTTAAAGTTAAAATCGACCTGTTTGACCAAAAGAGGTCCATGTTTGACCAAACATTGCCATGATTTTGATTCTTTCAATAAGTGAAGTGGGAGCCAGATCTTGACATGAAGGGGATTTAGCATTGAGATTATTTTTTGTAAGATCAGCATGTTTAATTTTCTTATACTGTTATGTTTTTTATATTATGCAGGCCATTCAATCAATTCGAACTTATACAAGTTAGTTTTAAGAATAATTTTCTCTACGAGATCATCACAACATCTTTGGGCATCATGAACACTACGACCGTTGGAGCACATGTGGAAATTTCTAAGTACGCCACTGGATCCCATTGCCAGAAACCTAACACTTCTTCGATTTGTGCAAGCAAATGCAAGTTTTGTTGCTTGTCTAAGAGACATACAACATTATCACTCACTTCAAGGAAAGTAGAGAACAAAAACTGCTCAAAAAATCAAATTGCATGTTTGGCTAGCAGCAATCATGGGGAAGGCCTTACATATAAAGATGCTGGTGTTGACATAGATGCTGGCTCTGAGCTTGTAAGAAGAATTGCAAAAATGGCACCCGGGATTGGAGGTTTTGGTGGATTATTTCCACTCGGTATGGCTCACCAATTATTACAAAATTTGCTTCTATGTTTATGCTTTTCTCTATTTGTATTAATGTTTTGGCTTTTCTATTGAACTTGATATTTGGTAATCACCAGGGGAGCACATTTTAATTTATAATAGAAAAATAACTTTTTTGTTAATGCTTTTACCCCACTAAGAAAAATGACCAAAATACTCCCATGTTCTTCCCTTGAATTTCCTCTTAAATTTTTGTTTGTTTCTGAAATTTTAAGCTGAAATTGATAAATTTGAAATGAACTTCATAGGTTGTAAAAGATGAGCGTACTTTGGTCATTTTATATGGAGGAGGGATAAAGTCGTTAAAGTTTTGGATATCGTAGTGGCCATTTTCGTAATAAAATGATTTGTAGAGACCGTGTTTGTAATTTCGGCCACACCACAGGGACAAAAATGTAACTTACTTTTATACGACTCTATGAGTAACAATTTTCATCTTTGTCTGCAGGTGATTCATACCTTGTAGCTGGTACAGATGGTGTGGGAACTAAACTTAAGCTGGCATTTGAGACTGGGATCCATGATACCATTGGTATTGATCTGGTATGTTAGAATTTACATATATTGATTTATTTATTTGATTATTTTTTAAGCATATTGTGGTTGCTAATAAAATCCATCTTTAGGTTGCAATGAGTGTCAATGACATTATTACTTCTGGAGCGAAACCTTTATTCTTTCTTGATTACTATGCTACAAGCAACCTTGATGTTGATCTTGCTGAAAAGGTATATAACTAAATAGCTAATAGCCTTGTTCTTGCATGAATTTGTTATGGTTAAAAACTATTGATCATTGATTTAACACTAACTATTTGACCTTAATTTTTTTTTCAGGTTATAAAAGGAATCGTTGATGGTTGCCAACAATCTGATTGCGCTCTTCTGGGGGGAGAGGTAATGTATAATCTTTGAGTGGTTAATTGTCGTTATTTTAGAGGTGACAAAATGGGTCGTCTGGGTTGGGAAATGGGTCAAATCGGGTATTTTTTTCCAAGTGAAGCTATTTTGTAGCTAATGAAATTTAAGATAAAACTTCAACTAGGTTTCTAGAATACATTTTAGCAACTTAACTCTATGGTTAAATTATGTTGTTTCTGGCTTTCAGACAGCAGAGATGCCAGATTTTTATGCTAGTGGTGAGTATGATCTTAGTGGCTTTGCGGTTGGCATTGTGAAAAAGCAATCAGTTATAAATGGAAAAAACATATCGGTTGGAGATGTTCTTATTGGTCTGCCATCCAGTGGAGTTCACTCAAATGGTTTCTCCCTTGTTAGAAGGTTCACCACTGGTTTAACAAATTTAACCTTCTTTACATGATCTGAAGTAGAGATGCCACAAATGGGGCAGGCTGGGTTACGGGTCAAAACGGTATTTTTTTTGTATGGGTCAATACGGGGTGGATTGGGTTGACTAGAAACACTTTGTCTAAAAAGTTTTATGTATTGTAAAAAAGTTGAGCGTGCCAAATATGACTGCATTTTCTTAATAGTAATCTTTTTTTAATCCTTCTAAACCAAAATTTAATATATGTTTGCTCATTCCATAATAAATAAAATTAAAATCAATAATTTATAACAGTTGATTTTACTGAATAATAAAATAGGAAAACAAGGTTGTTACTCTGAATCATCTCAGACATATCTTGATTTATTTACTATGGACTGCGTAAGTTTGATATTTTTAGTGTTTTAAAAGGTGAAATATGATGTTATGAAATTTAGAAGGATATATATGAATTTGCCCAAAAAAATAAAATACACTTCCTTTTTGGCCAAACTTTTTTTGGACTTTGCCTGTTTGACCTGTTATAGATAGAACTTAAGCGGGGTTGACCCATTCTAAGTAAATTGGTTGAAATTGCCACCTTCATTGGTTTCATTTCTTTCTTCTTATATATGTCGTATTGTCTTAGGGTTTTAGCTAGAAGTGGACTTTCATTGAAGGACAAACTCCCTGGTGAATCAGTTACATTAGGCGAAGCGATAATGGCACCAACTGTAATTTATGTTAAACAGGTCATTCATCACTTCTGTTCTCCCTTGTTTTGGTTAATGTTCATTCCTTTTCTCATTTTTCAGTCATGTTAATTTAGGTGCTCAATATTATCAGCAAGGGAGGCATAAAAGGAATCGCCCACATAACCGGTGGAGGTTTTACAGATAATATTCCTCGCGTTTTCCCTCCAGGCCTTGGGGCCCTCATTTATAACAACTCTTGGCCTGTTCCTCCTGTTTTCAAGTGGATCCAAAAGGTATAGTTTTGTTTACAGCATGTAGAGGTGATGACTTTGCGACCCATAACTGAACCTTTTCATTTATTTCTTCTAATTTTAACCGTTTGACATATTGAGGAAACATAACCTAAATTGACCCATTGATAAGTAAATGATCGAAATCGCCACCTTAACACATTTTTTAATGTTGTTCCTTATCCAGGCTGGAAATATTGAGGATGGTGAAATGAAGCGTACATTTAATATGGGAATCGGGATGGTCTTAGTTGCTAGCAAAGAGGCTGCTGAAAGGATACTTAACGGAGATGAGACAGCATACCGTATTGGTGAAGTTATAAATGGGGATGGTGTAAGTTATCAATAACATGATGGTTATCATGATTCCTCATTTGAGGAAATAAGAGGTTTACTAACAAAAACTCGCGGTGTCTGTTTAGCATCCTACTTTGTGATTCTCTGGGGTGGACGATAAATGTTTTTTGGGAAATTTTGTGACTTTAGAGTTTATATGTGTGAATCTTATAAGCTGCTATAAAAACTGAATCTATGTATTATCTAGGGGTGTAATCTAGCCTAGCCAACTCACGAGCTGCTTGAGGTCAACTCGAAGAAATATTCAAATTCGAGTTGATTTAATCCTAATCGAACTCGAGTGGACTTTTGATTTAGTTCGTGAAGCTTGCGCCATTTTACACTTTCACACATTGTGTTTCTGTATATTTACATAATTACGATACTTTTCAATCAAGTCGAAGCATGAAAGTATGTCGATCAAGATCGACTCTGGATTGATGTTACTTTAGTATTTTAATAGTGATGGAGTCGAGTTGAGCTGCACTCGAAAGAATCAGTCAATCAATCGAGCTTAAACTCGAGCTTGAAAATTGAAGTGTGAGCAAGCTTGATGTTGAATCGTAATGCGGAATTATCAAATTCAATCATCAAAGAATTGATTAAACTAAGATTGAATCAACACCATAAACCTCAAATGATTGATTCCTTTATTGAATTGAAACAGATTACAAGTGAAAGAAGTGAAGATCCCCAAATGAACCAACTATAACAAACACTAACCCTTCTCTAATACAGCTGGAAAGAATAGGAAAATAGAGAAGTAGTCCCTGAACTATAGACAATGACAGAACTAGCTCCTCAACAATCAGATACTGTTGACTTTGATTTTTGATAAATTAAGAAGTTAACGTGCAGTTATTATAAATTTAAAACTTTTAATTGTCAAGAAAGATAACTGATTTAGGTTATGTTTGAAAAAAAGGTAAAACTTAAACCACATTTTTATAACTCGAGCTATGGATAAAACTATGAATTGCACAATGCCCTTTTGTTCGGTAAGGCTAACCATTTTTTGGCAACTGACGGTTGAACCACTTTTATTAATTTTTCTTCTTTTTCCTATTAATTTTTTTTGTAGATTATAGAATTTGAACTTGAGATCTCTTATATATATGGAAAAACACAAGACTAAAATAAAACACACCCACTCTCTCATCCCTTCAGTCATAGAACTCGTTTAATCCAATCCTTTTACGCGGATTGGGGTTCCCAAAAACACTCAAAAATGTCAAAAACACCCTCAAAACCGACTAATGTAGATGCCCTAATCTCTTTTATCAAAGTTTTAGGTTATGAGATTTGAACTTTGGTATGTGTCATACATGATACATAAGACTATTTACCAGATTTTATATTTCTATGGATATAAATAAAATATTTTTACAACTCCTTTAATCTACCTTCAAAAGTTTCTTTTATTCTTTAAATATAACAACATAAATGTTTTAAACTTTCAATTGATATTTTATTTAGATTTTAGGTATTATTTAAATACTTTATAAAACTAATTATGGCGTTACTCTAATTTAATTGATCCGACTAGTAAAGTTGTAGTAAAAGTGATTTATAATCGGTTAGTTTTCAAAATGTTTACTTTTTTTTTTTTGAACGACAAATTTTATTCTATTTTTTTTGTGTTGGATAAGGTTAGAACCCAAAAGGTTATGGGACTCTCCTTTTACCACTACACCCCAACCCACCCCCCCACACTCAAAATGTTTACTTTAAATACCAAATTTCCACTCGCATTAATAAGTATACATAGCATTTATTTAAAGTAAATTACACATATTGACTTTTAATTTACATTCTTCTTTAACTTTAATAAGTACACCACAAGTCTATTTTTATTTACTTTTGCACGTTCTATATCCTTTACACTAACTGATCATTTACCTTACATGTGAAAGTAACAATTTATGTAATTTCTAAAAATTACCTCTTCCCACCTCCTTCCCCAACGCATTCTCATATTTCGACCTGAAATTCTTAAACCAGAAACTCTTGCCCAGAGCCCTCTCACCCTCGCCGTCTTCCGGAATGGTCCCGGTCCCCGGCGTCGTTGTGTTCCCTTTCCGTTTCAAAATCGCCGACATGATCGGCTTCGCCGGAGACGGAGGAGGGAAGGGCCACTTGAACATCCTCTTAGGAGTCCTCGCCGGCGACGGCGTGGGAGGAACTCCGGCGGGATACGCAGTCTGCCATGGGCTTCCGGTGAAGGAATGAGTTGGGTGTTGCTGCTGGACCTGCCGTTGATCCCGTTGGCGGCGGATGGTGTACGCGTGGTAGGTGGGTTGGGGGCGTTTGATCCGGCGGTGGTTTGGTTTTTGACAACCGAGTCGGCGACGGAGTCTTTGGTGCAGAAATGCCCCATGAAGGTTCAAATCAAAAGTCTACTACTGGTTAGTTGGTTATGAGAATTAGTATAGAGTTAGTAAGTTACCTGTGATTTCTCCATTTCGTTTCCTTTTATTTTGATTTTGACCTAATCTTTTGAGCGTCAACGAGAAGACAGACGCTTTTTTTTTTATTTTCCCCTTTCCCCTCCTAATTTAATCCAGTAAAGAGAGACAGATTTACAAAACTACGCCAAAACTAAAGGCGATGATAGATGGATGGACGATTCGTTCCCATTCCCGATCCCGGTCTCTTCCCGTTATCAACTAATGGATATAGATAATTGATAATACAGGGAATGGTTAGAAGGTTTGAATAGGATCAAATGGGTTAAGCTAAAATATAATAACATATCAAGCATGATCAATTACTCAGCAGCAGGTGAAAGGGAGGATGGTTTGGGGAAGAAGGGGGGAAAAGATTTTTATAGAAATTACATAAATATTGGTAAAAAAATCATTATATCCTCATGTGTAAGGTACATGCTCAAACTTAACTAAAAACTTAACACCAATTAGTGTAAAAGACATACAACGTGTAAAAGTATATAAAAAAATAATTTATGATGTACTTATTGATGTTAAATGACAAACAGTGTAATTTTTAGTATAATTTATATAATTTACTCCATTTATTTATTACCATAAATTTTGAACTTAATTATTTTAATTAGTTACTTTTACAATACACCCTTTATAAATTATAATAAAAGCGTGAAAACGATATTTAAAAACGTTTTTCTTTATATCATTTTCTTTTCCATAAATAGTATTGAAGGGCAGTCGGCACCACCAGGCCCGTTAGCTGCCGACTGTTTCTCGTCAGAAGATCACTACGACGTCGTATTGAGGTGTTCCGACTGAGCGGGCAAGTCTCGTGTCTAACGACGTCAAAAATTTTTTAACGCTCATTCAACAACACGAAACCTACAAATCACCTCTCTTTCGGTCGTATAATCTCCAGATTTTTATGTAAAATTCAAGGTAAACTCCTAAATCATAATCTAATTAGCTTACAGGCTGAATCAAATACATAGACTGAAGAATCAAGGAAGAATTTATTTAAATGTGTGTGCTGTGTTGCAGATTTTACGGAGTTCTGTTATGATCGGTAGAAATGGAAGAGTATAATGATTTGGAGCAGGTTACAGGTGGCGAGAGTGGATTTGTTCATGTAGAGCCGATTGATTCAGCTTCCATGGATGTCAATTCGATTAATCAGGTTAATTTTGCCCCTTACTAATTTTAAATATTTTAATGTTCATCAATCCACAAATTGTGGCAGTTATTTAGCTTATAAACGATTTCAGTTATACAGTAAACTTAATTAAAGTAAAAAATTTGACTTCAATAGTCAAACTACGTATCTGTGAATGTAACAGTATTGGTATAGTGATGCAGTAATGTTCAAATTGATTTTTAGGTTTTAATGATTTATAAGTCCTGAATTCCTGATTAAGTTTTGATAATCTACATTCTACACAATTGACATGTTGTCAATTGTTATAGGTATTTAAAACTCGGATAATGCATTGTTACTTCGATTGCGGTATTAACCTATTTGATGTAATTTTGATCATCTTGAGCAGGATGATGGGGTGGTTGTTACACAAGTATATAGTGTACAATACGAGCCAAATGATGTAAGAATAACTGAAGATGGGGGAAATGAAGAATTTGTGGATTGCCCAGATGACTTGGTTTCTTATGATGGGATGACTGGTTTTGATGAAACTCAGAAATCAGAATTAGTCCCCGAAGTGCAACAAACATTCGGGGACGATACGGAAATCTTGCCACATCATTATCAGGTTGGCTATCGCTGTTTCTGGGTCAAAGTCTTTTTGCATCGTTAGTAAGTTGACTTGTGTTGACTAAGGTTTATGCAGGAAGAAAGACGGCAGTTGTTGACAGAGCTGATTAATCTCCGCCATCAGCTAAAGAATCTTACTGATAAACAATCATTGATTGGTGGAAATGATGGTGCATTGCTTACTGATGAACTTACTTCAGCATTGCCTTTGCATGATATCATAAATGACTGTTTTAGGTGTATTGAGCTTGGTTTGAGTGAATGGTCACAGACAGAAGGCACAATTAGAAACCTCTATGCCACTCTAGATACAAAAGATAGGGAAATTGAGAATCTTAATGTGAAATTCAGTGATTTAGCCCATAAAAATAGCTATTTGGAAATTGAATACTGGAAGCAGATGGAAAAACTTGAAAAAAGCAGAGAAACCATTGAGATGTTAAGTTCAGATATTGAAAAGCTCAAAGGGGAAGTTGAAATACAGAAGACACGGTTTATTAATACCAAAGGAAAGCTTAATCTGGCTGTGACTAAAGGGAAATCATTGGTCCAGCAACGTGACTCGTTAAAGCAAGTGATTGTTGAGAAGACGAGTGAGTTAGATAAATGTTTAATTGAACTGCAAGAGAAATCAAGTGCCCTTGTTGCTGCTAATTCACTGAAAGAAGCTCTTTTGCAACGGGACATGGTTATTGAAAAATGTGAAGAAATTTTATCTTCTAGTAGTGTAGGAGATGAACTTCAGTCATCAGATATTGTTGATAGGATTACATGGCTTGTAAATGAAAGAAATAGACTTACACTTATCTCTATAGAATTTCAAAAGATCGCTGATGCATTATGGTCACTAGAATTACCGGAAGCTGCACAGTATCCCGACTTAGAGTCTGGAGTTAAATGGCCTTTGGGATCATTAAACTTTGCTAAATATGAATCTTTTAGGTTACAAGATGAAATCAATATGACAAAAGAGGCTGCATGTGCTGAGATTGACCGCCTAACAATATCACTTTTGGTGGAAGCTCAAGAGAAGAACTATCTTGAAGATGAGCTGGCAAAGATTTCTGATGAAATTTGTGAATTGAAGGATAAAAAAGGGTCTTTGCAAAACGATCTTCAACGATTTGAGGATAAAGCTGCTATATTGAGGGAGAAATTATCAATGGCGGTTAAGAAGGGAAAAGGTCTGGTTCAAGAGCGTGAGAGCTTGAAACAGCAACTGGCTGAAAAGAATGCTCAGAATGAAGCATTATATCTTGAACTAAAACAGCAAGAGGCAATAATAAATGACTGTAGGGATCAGATTTGTAAATTGGAATATGGTCTTGTACGTTCGAAAGAAGAAAGGGATCAAATTGAGCAGTTTTTAATTGAGAGTAATATGATGTTACAGCGCGTGACAAAGGCAACTGATGATATTAGTCTTCCAGTGGATTTAATAGATCCAGTTGAAAAGGTGAAATGGTGTGCAGCATATTTTGATGAATGTCAAGTTGCAAAGGTGAAGTCAGAGCAGGAGTTGACTGATGTCTTGACTACCGTTAGATCTCTTGAAGATGCATTATCGGTTTCAGAACAATATGTCTTGCAATTAACTGAAGAAAAGAGAGAATTAGAAATTCTGAAAGTTAACACAGAAGAAAAGTTGCATAAAGTATTGGAAAATGAAATAAAGAAGCTCAAAGAAGAAGCTACATTTCATGAGGACACTATTTCAGATCTTGTTGAAGAGAAGAAGAATTATGAACAAGAGATTTCAACCCTCAATTCCCAGTTGAGTGCATGCAAGCAAGAGTTGGCATGCAAGAATGAAAATTACCATTTTTACCTCTCAAGCTTCCTTGAAAATCTTCAAGTGCTGCTGAAAGATGGAACTTTGCTGAGCTTGTTCAAGCAAAGCTTTGAGAAGAAAATCGACTTTTTTATGAAAATAAATCACTATCTTAAAGATGTCAAGGATTATTTTGATTCAGAACAGCTGCAAAGTTATCCTGCCATCGAGGTAACTAAATAAATATATCATGCCAACATAAATAATAGTCTTTGTTTGTTTTTTTATGGAAATCTTTCTGTATCACAACTATTTCTCTGTTTCTTCTTCCTAGATTTACTTTAATAAACTTAAGCTTTGGTTACAGGAAAGTTTTCAGTTGTCAACTCTCCTCCCTGTTGACTTTGACAATGTTCTGAACATTGAAACAAGTGATGGGAATTTAGCAAATGCTAAGGATATTGGTTCATATGTTGATAAAACTTCGGAAAAGTTGAATTTGAGAAACCAGATTCTTGCTGATGAATTTGTTCGTTTATCTTCATTCACCGATGAGCTGACGGCATCTTTCTTGATAAAACTGGAGGGAATAAGGAACAGTGTGCCATTTATGGTAGAGCAAAATGAAACTTTGCTAAAAAATATTAATAGTTTGCAGATTGATAAACAAGCACAAGAGAAAGATTTTAAAGTTTTACTTTCTGCTTGTGCTGATGTTACCAAAGAATTGAAGTTTCTAGCCGAGAATAACATACTGGATAAGTTAAATTATAACGTCTCCTCAGATGTTGGAGAAGTTGATGAAGCGGTAATAGCAGATCTTAAGGTTACTGAGGAGATGTTGTGTGCTGCTAGAAATGTTCGAAGTGTAATTGAACACTGTGTTGATGTAAAACAGAACATGTCCACCGAATTTAAAGAATTACAGGCTGAATTAGATAATACCCGGTCAATGTGTGAAAATGTCAAAGAAGAAAACAAAATATTCCAAAATAGGGTTTCTAAGTTGGAGACCGAAATTAAAGATAAGCATGCAGAATGGATTACAAGGGAAGCAGAGTTATCTAAGCAAACCACTGCATTTTTAAAAGATCATGGTAAATTAATGTTTTTATATTTGATAAGTACTGTTAGATTTGATTACATTGTATTAGACTATTAGAGGTTGCAAGATGGGCGAGTTAGGTGGGTTGCATAACTGCCGTTCTAATAAAAAGGTGGGTTGCATAACTGGTCAAACAGGTCGGGTTGACCTGCAAACACCTTTTGTCCTTTTCTTATGACTTATAATCATTAATGTGGTATTTATGATTGAAAAAACAAAGAACTACCATAATAATCTGAATCTTTGAATAAGAACAACTGCGAAGGTTTTATTACTTTAAAGATAGACGTGGGATGTCTTTCCATCCCTTTTAGCTAAATATTTTGATAACCCAGTTGAGATAATCTACCCGTTCATAAGTAAACAGGTCGAAATAGCAACCTCTACATTTTATATCAATGAGTGTCATATGACTGCAATCTTTTATGTCATACTAACCATATTTTAATTATTTTTAAAGAGGCTAAAAATGATATTATGTCATCTTCCGAAGTAAAAGCCCTATTTAATAAGATTGATGGGATCAAAACCCCATTCCCAAGCATTACAACAGGAGGGAGAGAGGCTTATGATTCAGACCCTATTAAAAAACTCTTTTATATAGTTGATGGTGTAAATAAATTGCTTGATGAAATTACCATGCTGTCCCAATCCAAAGAAGAGCTGCACTCAAACCTTTCAAAACAAGCCCTAGAAGTTGAACATTTAAAGGAGGAACTAGAAGAAACCATCAAGGACAAGAAACACTTTGAGAAAATGCAGAAGGATTTGTTTGAGTTATCAATCGGGCTTGAGCGTATTATAAGAAAATTTGGAGGTGATGAAGACAAGAAATCTGCTGATGTGGCGGGACTGCTCCCAGTACTAGATAGGCTTGTTGACAGTATTGTTTTGGATGGTGAAAATTCAAAATCAGAAGCACAAGAGCTAGGTGTTAAGTTACTGGAGACTCAGAAATTGGCCGAGGAATTAGAGAAAAAGGTTAAATTACTTGAAGATTTTAATCAAAATCAAGCATGTTTACATGAAACATCCGAGACATCAGAAGTTGAAGATCTGGTATGTAGTATTGCATTTATGATTTCATCTGTGACAAATATGTTTTGTCCATTTTCTAAAAAGAACTTATAATTAATTAATTAATTAATTTGTTCTTTATAATTCCAAAAACAACACTATTGCAACGTACATTACTCTTTTTAAACCTTCCTATGAAGACACAATTATTATATAACGCAGTAACTGTATAGGAGTAGTTTTTAGAGAAAACGGGAACTTGAATGCAGATTGAAGCAAATGTTACTACAATTCGCTCTCTGCATGTGATTGTTGACTTAAGAGATGAATATTTCACCTTTTCTGTTATTTTTTTTTAAATTAAGAAGGTACTTTGTACAGGGATCAGTTGGGAAAAGAAGCACACCTTTGGTTACATATGCTGCTCATGTTAGAACTTTAAGGAGGGAGTCAAATGACCATCTTGCCCTAAACATCGATCCAGAATCCGACCGATTGATTGATGAACATGAAACTGCTGAAGACAAAGGTATGGTTCTGAAATTCATATCAAGACTTCTACATTTAATATATGATGCTTTTTCATCATCAGAAATTGCAACAAACTTCCATTTTAATGCTTCAGGTCATATATTCAAATCCCTGCATACATCTGGTCTTGTGCCAGTTCACGGGAAGGTCATTGCTGATCGGCTTGATGGAATTTGGTAAGTATTTCATCTGAATTTATTGGTTTATTTTTATTCCATGTAGGGCCACACAAAAATTGTTGCTACTTGCTACATATAGATGATTCTTTGTAAAAACAAATATCAAAATCTATGCTGGACTATTCTAAAAGATCAAGATACGAGTAAAAACAGAACAAATTCTTAAGAGTCATATGCTAAATATATATACACAATGCTTTAATTGTGATACATACGATGGTTATGTTACTCCATAGCCACCTCTCTTTCTCTCTCCCTCTGTATCTGATGTTATGGACTGAAACCATTGCAAGGTATGGGACTTGTACCACATCAGTTGTATGGGCAACAAATGTGGGATTTATAACTCAAATGGCTCCCTCTCCCATCAGACTAGTCTTTTGGGATGAGTTCTACCATTTGGGTTGTAACATTGGTATCAGAGCCAAACTCGGAGTGGTGGCCTGGAGGAAGCCAGCCGTGACCAATGTGGCAGTGACCAACGAGGACGTTGGCCCTTAAAAAGGGTCGATTGTTATGGACTGAAACCATTGCAAGGTATGAGACTTGTCCCACATCGGTTGTATGGGCAACAAATGTGGGATTTATAACTCAAATGGCTCTCTCTCCCATCAGACTAGTCTTTTGGGATGAGTTCTACCATTTGGGTTGTAACATCTGACCAACAAACACAAGTGATTATGGACTGAAACCATTGCAAGGTATGGGACGTGTCCCACATTGGTTGTATGGGCAACAAAGTATGAGACGTGTCCCACATTGGTTGTATGGGCAACAAATGTGGGATTTATAACTCAAATGGCTCCCTCTCCCATCAGACTAGTCTTTTGGGATGAGTTCTACCATTTGGGTTGTAACATCTGACCAACAAACACAAGTGATTATGGACTGAAACCATTGCAAGGTATGGGACGTGTCCCACATTGGTTGTATGGGCAACAAATGTGGGATTTATAACTCAAATGGCTCTCTCTCCCATCAGACTAGTCTTTTGGGATGAGTTCTACCATTTGGGTTGTAACATCTGACCAACAAACACAAGTGATTATGCGGGCGGTTCTCATTGTTCTCTACTTAAATTTGGATTTGTATTGAACGCACCCCTATGTGTATATATATTGAAATAAATACTTAACCTAGTGTCTAATGTGTTACTCCTTGTGCAGGGTTTCTGGTGGGCGAGCTTTGATGAGTCGGCCACGGGCAAGGCTAGGCCTCATAGCTTATTGTCTCTTCTTGCATTTATGGCTTATAGGAACTATCTTATGACTGGTAATATGATACTTTTAATGATGAACAACTTAAAGTTGTATATAACCCTTAGATCCAACTTTTTCTTATTTTTTTATATTAGTTATAGAAATTTAGATTTATACAAATGAATTTATCACTATTCGTATGATTCTCTGCAATGAAAATTTTAGGAACTTAAAGATCAATAACTATAAACCTTTCTGTGTTACCAGTTACAGGAGAATTTGAGATGTTGATAATGGTAAATAGTGTATTGATTCACCCCAAAAGTATAAGGTGGCTTATCAAAATGTGGACAGAGTAGTTACATGACATTGACCAAACCACTTCATTTAAAAAATAGAACCAAACTTTCCAATTAGTTTAGTTCGGTCAACGTATGTTGCTGGAGCAGTTTGGTTAGACCATCGTTTGAAACGTTAGCTAGATTTACATTTCACGTGATGGGCGAGTTTGGTTAGACCGTCATTTGAACCGTGAGCTAGATTACGTCTCACGTAATGAGCTGAGACATGTTTTTTTTTTGATAATTGGGGGAACCTGCTTACACGGTAAACACCTAGGTTGAGACAGATTGATGTTGGGATTCAACCTTTACAAGTTAGCATTCACCACAAACGCAATATCTAGTTATTTTTTTAATGTTTTATGCTCTGATTCAAACCTATCATGCCAAACTTAAATCCCATAGCTCAAGTGGTAGTGCTAGGGGGTGCTGAATTTAACGAGGTCTTGGGCTATAGTTTTGGTTGATATAGTTGCTTTTTATGTGTAACCGGGTCACCTTTTGTCATTAGGTTTTAAATATTGTATTTTGTTTCTATAAAATATAAAAACTATATGATGCTATAAAGTACTTTTAGAAAAAGAAAATTTACAAGCAGATATAACGTTTTCCTTATACCAAATCGTAAGTATTTGGAATATTGGACCGCCATAATATATGAAAGCTATGTTCAACTAAATTTGTTGAAAGTTAGTATCAAATATCGAATCATATTTTACTTTAATAAGTGTCACATGAGTCTGGTATTTACATGCATATATGAAATTTCATCCCCAAAAATATAAAAGAAATCTTAAATATGACAATAAGAAGTGTACGTGGATCAAATTAAATTATTTAACTAATATATTTTTAAGCGTGTAAATCAATTTTGCTCTGGATTCATTTAGTCTAGAATATTTTAATTTTCTTTAACAAAGTCACAACCGCTCCACTTAGATATAAGAATATAACGTGTTATATAAATACTAAAAGATAGATTGGTGACCAAGTTATTGAATCTAAACTTGTTGCTTGTATTGAATGAATAATAATGTTTATAAAAGTCCTTATTTATAACCATACTATCCTTATCTTCTAAGAAACCTTATTAGACTCAATTTGGAAGTAGGTTAAAAATTAACTCAAAACCTTCTAGTTTGCAAGTACGATACGTATACGAGATTACACTAAAAAAATACATGAGAGTTCAAAGGGGCGGAACAAGAGGAGATTTGAGGAGTGTTTACCATCTGACCGACTATATTTTCTATCAATAGAATTATCTCATTTCATTGTTTTCATATACTCATATCTAACATTAAAAAAAATAGTAAAAAAGGGAGAATATAGGCAACATAAACACATGTCCTTCTGCTCATCCGCTTCAATTTCTTGAATACTTATATCTAGATCTGTAAACGAACACAAACGAAGCTTGTTCATGTTTGTTTGTTTAACTTTAACCGAACGAACACCTACACTTAAACAAACAAACTTTCTTGTTCATGTTCAATCGTTAAGAAGATGAACGTGTTTCTGTTCAAATAAACACAAACAAACATAAATGCATGACTATAAACAAACATCGATTAGAAGTAAACATGAATATACAAAGTTATCGGGCTAGAATGGACTCCTAAAATGCAAATTTAAAATTAATTGTTCTTAGAATTGGGCTTATCAGAAATGGGATGAACAAGGAACTTTAATTAATACTAGTAATAAATAATTTCAAATGAATACTTAAACCAACCTAAATGAATGAAATGAACGAACATATATAAACAAACATAAATGAATAAACACAAACATGAAGACACATAAAGAAGGGTTCACAAATCACCAACGTAAATGAACGGACATTGCATATGTTGATGTCTATTTGTTTATTAAATGAACGAATATAAATAAACTTTTAATGAACGGTCCACGACCGATTAACTTTTTTTAACATAAACTTTTTACACGTAAATAAACGAACGTAAATTAACCATCTTATCTTATCACTACTAACAAAGTAACTAAACTTGTTATGTTTTCTTGTAATCTCAGTCCTAAAAGTCAAACCATTTACATTCTAAACTAACTCTGCCAACCATTCGTTCATCAACTCACCCATATTAATAACTTCCATCTACAAAACCACAACTTAGATCCAACTCCAAATCACACAAACAACAATGGAGATCCCTTTCTTAAAAACCCAACCTTTCTGGCTCAACATTCTTTTCATATTGGGTTCTGTATCCTTCTTAAAGATCTCAGTTTCAATCCTCAGATGGGTCTACGTTAATTTCTTGAGACCTCCAAAGAACATCAAGAAATACGGATCATGGGCACTTGTTACCGGCTCCACAGACGGAATCGGCAAAGCTTTCGCCTTTGAATTATCCAAGAAAGGTGCTAATCTAATCTTGGTGGGTCGAAACCCGAAGAAACTAGAAGATGTTTCGTCTGAGATTCAATCGAAATCCCCGAAAACCCAGATCAAGAATGTTGTTTTTGATCTTACTGGTGATTTAACTGAGGGTATCAAGAAGATTAGTGAAGCCATTGAGGGGTTGGATGTTGGGGTTTTGATAAACAATGCTGGGATTTCGTATCCTTATGCTAGGTTTTTCCATGAAGTGGATGATGAGTTGTTGAATAGTTTGATTAAGGTTAATGTTGAAGGAATAACTAAAGTGACACAAGCAGTGTTACCTGGGATGTTGAAGAGGAAAAAAGGTGCAATTGTGAATATTGGTTCTGGTGCTGCTATTGTTATTCCTTCTGATCCTCTTTATGCTGTTTATGCTGCAACAAAAGCGTAAGTTTTTAATCTGATTTCAGTTTCGTATTCAATATAGGGAAAACATCACAGAATAGTAATCAAGTTTCAAAAGTGTTTCAATTAGGTCACTCACCATAGTATACCCAATGGTGTATATTGTGTAAAATGCGTATTGATTGACCTAATTAGAACACTTTTGAAATTTGGTTACTATTCTACAAAGTTACCCCTTCATTATCATGAAAGTTGTGTTTCGTTTATTTAGGTATATCGATCAATTTTCGAGGTGTTTGTATGTTGAATACAAGAACAGTGGGATTGATGTACAATGCCAGGTAATTATGTAATGTCAAACAAATGTTTCGGTTGGTTTATGGAAACAATATTGGTTTGTAAGGCTATGTGTAATACTCTCGTGAGTGATGGGGCGTGGGTGATGTCGCATGCGTGACACACCGTCCCTCTGGGGCGTGAGGGTGCCTTTGTGAGGCGGCTCACGAGCGTAGGACTAGATACAATTTTTTTTTGTTTTCATCCATCTCATTTTAAGTCTCACACTCACACACTTACGCCCTTTTAGTGAGTGTGAGTGTCACCATACCCCTTGCCTGGTGTCTACGTGACACCTACTTATCAACACTTTTTGGTCACACTTACTAATTATAACACATAGCTTGAAGAGTATTATAAAATTAGGTATTTTTTATTCTCGTTTATAAACCAATATTTAATTTTGTAAACGACTAAGGTTTTTAATAAAATTTATATCAGAATGTTGATAAAAAAAATAGATTTAAAAAATAAATTAATATTACAAGTTATTAGAGAAAAATTATGTTACAGGTTAACTGAATTATTGAAAAAAGAAACAGAAAAGTGAATTAATTTTTTTCTGAGTATGCTTGTAGAAGACGCGGATTTGTTGTTTCTGCTATCCTAGATACCAAAATGATCTCAAAACTGTTTCCCTAAACCCTCTATAAATTGAAAAAAGTTCGGTATATTCATCAATTTTCGAGGTGTTTCTGAGTTTGATCATGAAAAATGGTTGCAGGTTCCGTTATATGTAGCAACAAAAATGGCATCTATCAAGAGATCATCCTTCTTTGTACCTTCAGCAACCAGGTACGCGAAGGCGGGTCTACGTTGTTTGGGTCACGAGCCACGGTGCACACCTTACTGGCCTCACTCTATCATCTGGAGCCTGCTGCACTCACTGCCTGAGTTTGCAGTGGATTCATGGCGCCTGAGCTTCTGCCTCAAAATCAGAAAGAGGGGCCAACTCAAAGAAGAAAGATTTATAGATGCTTGAGTTGTCTTCAATAATTATAAGAGCAAATTACGTCATTTAAATATTACCTAAATTACAATACACGTCCTTTAACCTAGGAAATTACCAAAAACATCCTTTATGTTTAAAAAACGTTGCACGTTATGTTCTTTGACTTAACGACTGTTAAATTTTACCGTTATGTCTGGTTACGTGCTATGCACATGAGGGTATTTTTGGGCTTTCACACAAAAGGACTATTATTGTAATTTGTTTATATGAATGAGGCTTTACAGAAATAGTCATTTTACTGTAAAAAGACCAAAATACCCTCATGTGCCTTGCATATGACCTGATTCAACGGTAAAATTTAACGGTCGTTAGGCTAAAGGTCGTAACATGTAAGGTTTTTTAAACATAAAGGACGTTTTCAGTAATTTCCTTATTTAAAGAACCTATACTGAAATTTAGGTATTTAAATGACGTAATTTGTAATTTGCTCTAATTATAATGAGTTTATTATAAGCTCATATGTTGTATCTTATCCAAGAACTTGTAAGAGTTGTTTATTTGATTATTATATCCAAGATTTATATCCTAAATAAAGAACCAAACAGTAAAAATGAAGGATTTATATATATTACAAGAAAAGTGGATGCACAAGAAAAGCAATCACAAGATTACTAATTTAATAACACTGATCAATTTCTCATTTTGTTGATCTGGTTAAGAGCAGGCTGCAAAATGTTGTACAGCACCCAAAGGATAGCAGGTGCAATAACAATCAACAGAAGCTGCCCTCTGTTGTCATTAGCAGCAGCAGCAGCCGCCTCAGCTACGGCCGCGATCTCGCCTGCAGTCGCGTCAGGCGTGGTAAAAAGCCCGGACGATGCTGCTAAACCACCGCCAATCCCGAGCCCAACAATCACTCCTTTGGTCCTCATCCTGTTGATCTGGTTAACCGCGGGTTGGAAAATGTTGTACAGCACCCACGCGATGGCTGGAACGAGAGGCAGTAAGAGTGCGATTCCACGGTTGTCTCCTTCGGCAATGTCGGCGATTTGTTGGGCTGCGAAAGCGGGGTCGCATGAGCTCAAGGTGGAGAAGATTGCTCCGGCGATGGCGGTTCCAGTGAGGGAGATGGTGGTGGGTTGTGAGGAGGTGAGGGATTTGGGGAGGGGGATGGGTTTGTTGGGTAGTGGCTTTGAGGGTTTGAAAGTCATGCACTTGGCGTTAAGCATGGCCATGGTGGTGGATAGTGTGGCTGCCATTGGTGAAGGTTCAAAGTTTCGGATCACACAAAGAGAGTAGATGATAGATGTGTGAGATTGGGCATATAGGAAGTGAGAACCAATGGTGTTGTGATATTCAAGATTGTGGTCTTATCCTAAGAATGATTTTGGGGAGATATGAACCTCTTCTTTGAGTCCCCACAACACTTTTCTGATCATACCATGCATCACCTCTATTTCTATTGGTTTTTATTTTAAGAATTAATTACACGGATGACCCCAATAGTTTACCCAGATTTCACTTATGGCCCCTAGGAATGAAAAACTATAAATTTGGTCAAATAGTTTACACGATTGTAACACACATGTGGCCTAGGTTGAATGTCAGTTAGTTTTTTATTAAACTTTTAAAAAATACTCAAAATACCTTTAGGTTAAAAAATATATAAAATGATTATATAAGACCCCCTTAACACCCCTGTGGAGCAGCCCACCGTCATCTTCTCCGGCAGCTTCTTCGGTCATCTTCTCCGGCCAATCACAACCCGGTGATGATTCCGGCAGCCAAGAAAGAAAGAGAGAGAAATATACCCGTAAGGAAGAGAAAAGACAGTAATCCAGCATTTGTTGACTACTTCATTCTGTTCCTTGATCAACCATCCAATGTAGTAATATCCGTTCATGATCAACAGGTTTGTTCTTCTTTTTTGGGCATTAATTTTTGTTTATTAACTTATCCACCTTCTGCCTTTTGTATTTGATTAATGGGGGTTTTATGTTCATCTGGGTTTATGCAATATGCATGTTTAACATAAATAAACAATAAAAGACTATGGAATCAAAGATGAATATGCTCTGCACTGATCTGATAAAAGACACCCTGTATGTGTTCGACGAAATGCCACACATAGCTTGGTAGATGATAGTTTCTCCATACTCTATATTTGATCAAAGTGTGGGCAAGAATAACAAGCCTGTGATCTGTTAAGGATCCATAAAAAAGAATAGGGTATAAAATAGGTGCAACGGAGATTATCTAAGGTGCAAAATTATGGTGGGGAAGACCCGGGTCCAAATCTAGTACTCCGGCGCCATCGTGGAGGATGACGCCGCCGTCAAAATCCAAACTTGGTGGCGGGGGTGTGGACTCGCCTAATTTGGACGGTGGAGGAGGGAGATCCAGGCCGATTTCTGCCAGGGGAGATGAATGAGATGCCATCGCCGCAGAATTTAAAGACCACGAGGAGAAAGAAGGAGAAACCGAACCGGACGGTTCATACGCCTGATTCACTTCCTTCACGCAGGTGGTGGTGGAGATCAACCCTGGACTTTCCCGCCGGATATGACTTTCCCGGCGCACAACGAGCATTGAACCAGCCCTGGACTTGAGGCCGAAGAGGGCTGACGTTTTTTGGAGGTGGTGGATTGGTGGCGGCGGAGGAAGGAGGCGGTGGCCATGGTTCTGGTGAGGGAGGCGGTTTGCTGCTGCCATGGTGGTGGTGGTGGTGGTGGTGGTAGGAGAGAAGGGGAGGTAGTAAGAGTGGTGAGAAATGTGGGTGAAGGTGGGGGTGACGTGGGGTGAGAGTGGGACCCATTAGTTTATTAGGTTTTAAATATTTATTATTGAGGGTTAATTTGATCATTTTACACTCTTTTAACATATAAACTTAATTGACATCCAACTTAAGGTCTAAACGTGTTATTTTTATAAATTATTGGGCCAAACTTGTATTTTGTCATTCCTATGATATCGATGTAAACCATAGGGCCATCCCTGTAATTAATTCTTATTTTAAAGCTAACTAACAAAAAGGAGTGCTTAAGGTCATGTATTTTTTAACTTAAAGTATAAAATTTATTTAAATGAGATTAAGTTTGAAGTTTTCTACACAATAATTATTCTAATAGTAATGATATTATGAAGTATCTTCAAAATTCAAACAATATTATAATTATTATGATAAATTGAATAATCACATCGGTGAATAATGATTTTAAATGATCAATTATGATCTCATGAGTGCTTGTAAACATTAAATTTGATATCAAAATTTCATCCCTTACTCATTACCCGTCATATTCGTAGTTTTCTTGCATGTATAAGGTATACCGTTTATGATCTCATAGGTGTTTATAAATAACTCGTTGAGATTTTCATTACTCGAACCTCGATCTTAAACTTACCTCTAAAACTAATGTGAAATATCAAGCACTCAACTACTCTTTTAAGAATTCTATTACTTTAATAACTATAAGTTTATCTATAAATTCAAAATACAATTTATTACATTTTTGTAATATTATATTTTTTTTTTGAACGACAACACCTAAATATTATAGGATAATTGAGTTTCTTCAGGGCAACACCTATAATATCTAGGGTAGCCCATCACAGGAGGAACCCCCAACTAGGTAAATCCCCTGACCTGACAACAGACTCTTTTTTTTGCTGAGGCCAGGATTCGAACCCAAGACCTCCATTATGGAAAGTCTTGGGGCTACCATTGCACCAGATGACCAACGGTTTGTAATATTATATTATAGTAATATATTCGGTTAAATAGAAATGGAACCATTTTGGGTGATCGTTCCATTACTTTCTTTTTGCAAAATATAATTGGTATTAAAATAGATAAGGACAATTACAATAAACTGGCAAATAAACGGGCAACAAGCTGCGTCGCAACCCCCTTTTGGATAGCAAAACCGATCTTACTAAAAAAAAAATTTTAGACTTTGGGACCGAAATATTACTATGCACGACTCACTGAACCTTTTTAGAAACTCCAAAGCCTTCGAGACCAAACCAAACCAAACCAAACCAAACGTACCCAGTATAATCCCACACATAGCTAACGCTATTAGTAGACCAAATCTATCAAAAGCTCGGAAATCGGAATGTTGCAAAAGACCGAATATTTCAGATTTCTTATTTTGATCTGAATTTAATTTAAATAAAAGTATTCGGAATGTTGCAAAAGCCCATCATCCAAACTTTAAGCAGGCCCATGTTTATCAAACAAAAGCCTAGTTTCATCATCTAGAACTAGGGCATCATTTTTACTCCACAATTTCTCTATAAATTCTGCCACCGGCTTTCATCAAATATTAGGGTTTACGAAAACCTCCATCGCAGCGCAGCTGGTATATCGAATCGAGGTACAAGTTTCCTTAAAATCTTGTTCCGTGTTATTGTATTTTAAATCTCCGAGAATAGATTGTATTTAATTTAACTGCAACAAAATGATCAACTATTTGTTTGTGATTATTAGTATTTAAGTCTCTGATGATGAAAAAATAATCAGGTTATCGACTATTTGTTAATTTTACACTTATTTTTCGTTAATTTGGGGAAATGATGAGCAATTAATTGGTCCGTGTTTCTGAATTAACCGTGACCGACAACTTTCTAACCACTTCTGATCTCCATATTTGGTTTTTCTTATTCTTTTCAATTTGATTTGCATATAGATGTATTTTTTTTTTAAATTTAACAAGTGTCTGCCTTGATGAATTATGAATTTAATCACATGTCAGACTTCAGAGGTTCCTTTAAACAAAGGAATCAATGAGATTATATTTCAGTAATCTGAGCAGATGATGCACCAAGGTTGAAGTAAGTTAATTTTATTTTATTTTAAGTTTATAATTATAGAATTTTATTTATATATAACGATATTGATGTAATGAAGAAACCGTTGATGGGTGAGGAGTTTTCGAGTCAATCCAAACATAAAAGAAAGCCATTGGATTCCAGTAACTGTGCATGGTCAAATAATGGCAATTTTACTAGTTTGGCACCCGACGCTAATGAAGACGCCACATCCACAAGACCAAAAACGAAAAGCAAGAAAATCAAGCGAGTTGTCAAGCAAAGGTAGTTTGGTAGAAGTAGTTGCACACTATATAACGATGAAGGTTGATAAGATGAAAGAGTTTGTGGAATTAAGAAAAAGAATGAACAAATTAGGAAGTTGGTGGCGGAACAACTTGAGGCAATTTGGCAGGATCGTAAGAATCGAGAATTTAAGATGTTTACGGATCCATACGACCATGTGACCGGACTGATGTTGGATATAATTTTTAAACGAAAACGTAAAATAGCGCAGCGTTATGGATAACGTTGCGATTTCTAGATTTTAGTTGTTTTTAATTTTTATCTATCTTTTTAATTAATAAAATTAGTTTTAAATATATAATTGTTTTAATTTTTATAAAATTAGTATAGTTTGTAATGGATTTAGTAAAACTACAGTGATACTCTTTCATTGGTTGAATTAGATTGGCTAAGTAAGGTTTTGCCTCTTTTTTGTAACTAGAGTTGGTGCCCGTTAAGTTAAAATGTTTCATTCAAGAACAGGCCGGGTCAGTTAATTTTAATTAATAAGCAACAATTCCCACAAAGGGAGATCATGTTTGAACGGGTCTCTCCCTTATCACTCCATCAATAGCTCATTGGCAAATAAACTGATAACTAAAAGGCTACATTTTGCTGAAGAAGTTTGGCGGAAGATTCTATTACAAAAATAAATTAATCCAAATAACCATTAATCTTTTAAAAACCACCAATAAGTCAATTCCAATAGTCTTAAACTAACAATTTGCTATAAAATACGAATCCAATAGACTTAAAAGAAAAAAAAAATTATATTAGCCAGCCGGTCCGACCACCAGGTTTTCTAGTTTGACCGTCGGGTCCCTGCAGAACTGTTTCTGCATACGTAACCGAACCCGCCAGACCACCGGTTACCGGTCCGACCGGCCGTTCTGGTCTAGTTTTCAAAACACTCCATACAACCCGAAACATGGAAATTGTCCAAATGGTAGACAACCTCTTCAGTTACTATTTGAAATGGTCCAATGAATCTTAAGCTAAATTTGTTTCGCACCTAGAATTTAATAATCCTTTTTCATGGTGTGACTTTCATTATAACTTGATCTCTCACTTGAAACTCCACAGGTCACCTTCGGTTATCTGTATATGGTTTTGTGTCGACTTTGTGCAAATTTAAGTCTTTTGTGAATATGATCCACTTTTTGGTTGTTATTTGAAATTTTGAACCACATATGTACAACCCAATTCTTTTATTTAAACCAAATAAGTTACATATATAATCTCAATTAAGCAAGAATTACATATCACTTATTTATATCCTAGTTAACATTCTATACTAACTAACAAATGGTCGATCTCAATTCTTTTACCTAAACCAAATCTATACTATATAATAAATAAATAAAGTTTGTCACGTGTCGCGTCCATATTTTTCTCACCATTTTTTTCGCATCTCTCTTTTATTTAATGCACATATCTTTTTTAATAATGATTTATATTTAAAAAAAATATTAAATATATTAATAAAACACATTTATTTTAAATTATCTCATATTTTAAGAAATTTTGAAATTTAATTATGTTTTTTTAACTAAATAGTGATGTAAGTCAAATTATATTAAATAGAAATTAATGTATTCAAACCGTGTAATATACGAGTTTTTAAAGATATATATTTTTTTATTACCAAGTATATAACAATACATTTTATCAACCCGTACACGGGTTTTTTAAAATATAATTTTTTTATTACTAAGTATATAATATTTTATTTTATTAACCCGTGTAATACACGGGATTTTAACCTAGTAAGTTATATATATAATCTCAATTAATCAAGAATTTCATATCTGCAATCCCAATTAAGTAAGATTGTACCACAAGACTTTATTAAAAAGATGAGGTTTTGAATTATTATCAGCCAATTAGTCATAGTTTAGATTATTAAAAATAAATTTGCTTTCTTATTTTAAAGGTGCCAAAATGGGTTGTCCAGGTTGAGAAATGAAGTCAAAGGAGGTATTTTTCCAAGTGAAGTGATTTGTAGCTAAAGAAATTTAAAAGAAAACTTCAAGTCTTCAACTAGGTTTCTAGAATACATTTTAGTAACTTACTTTCAGACAGTTGAGATGCCAGATTTTTATGCTAATGTGAGTATGATCTTTTATAAATGGAAGACACATTTCGGTTGGAGATGTTCTTATTGGCCTGCCATCAAGTGTAGATCCCTCTAGAAATCTTGTCTTTTGAAATGTCTTATTGACTTATTGGTTTTTTGAAAAGATATGAGTCGATAACCACTTTCCCACCACACTCTCAAACACCCTCGTATGAAATGAATAAGTTTGCTATTTTTAAAAGGTGAAATATGATGTTTTGAAATTTAAAAGGGTATATATGAATTTGCCCAAAAAAATAAAATACACACAGCACAAATGTCTTATTTGTTTGAGTTTGACACACTTCCTTTTGGGCCAAATTTTCCTTTGGACTTCGCATGTTTGACCCGTTATTAGTGTCAATCCTAAACCCGTATAAAAAATGATGGTTTTTTATAATGACTTTTGAAATAAAGAGCCCAAACTTTTAGTTTATTTGGGGGCACAAAATATGTTAGCCGTTCCTAAACTTTACCTTCAAATATATCATACAAATAATAATCCCATGATAATTAATTTAATATTACAGTAACAATCAACCTAAATCTAGTTTTCAATTTAGTTACCAACACTTAAATATCATGAGAAAATTGATCAAAAGTTTAAATGAATTTATTTATAACAATATGATTCCAGTAGATTTTCAAAAATTTCATTTTGTTACAGTCAACGTTTCACATACACTGTGAACGAAATTGGCTTTATAGCATCAGCATATATGATATGATTTTTTTTTTCTTTTTTGCATATTATTACTATTTATAAAAAAATCACCGAACAAACTGAAAATCAAAATACAGTTGATTGTCAGTTTTTTGGAATTATAACTTTTTTTTCGAAAGGCGTTTTGGAATTATAACTAACAAGAATATTCAGAGCAGTAAGATTAATTATATATAACAAGAATTCGGATATTAACATAAAAAGTTAGATAAATTATATAAAAAAAAACAACATAAAAAAAGAGTTCTGATTTATATTTCTTATATAGAAAATAAAAAGTCTGTCTCATAAATCCCCTTTTCGAAATATTCCGACACACGACACGTAGGACGAAGACTCGGTTTCATGGTTCCAGCTGGATTAGCATGTGGGGGTGTGGGCACTAATCCTTGTAACAAGGATGGTCTCATGGATCATTGTCCCACTCAATTAATTATAAAAAAATATTAAGTCTGTTAATGAACCGTTTAAATATATAATTTTGTAACAACCTTTTTTAATCTATACTATCTAATAAATAAAGGTTTTTCATTACGCATATCGTTTCCATATTCATTCTTATTATTTTTTTTCCGTTTTTTTCTCTTATTAATTACAACTATATCTTTTAATAATAATATTTTTTTTTTAAAATACAAATTATACTAATAAAACATATTTATTTTAATTTATCTCTTATTATAAAAAACTTGGAAATCTAACTATGTAATTTATAATTTCAGTCAAATAGTAAATTAGTCAAATTAAATTAAATAGTAATTAACGTATTTTCAAAACCGAGTTATGTATTATTTTTTTATATATTTTAAATTTTGTTTTATATTCTTAGTATATAATATATTTTTACGCCCGTAAAATATATACATAAAGATTTAATGAATTTTATATATCGGTATTTTTCATCTCGTGTGTAGACACGGGTGTAGTAATGCTATAAATATTTGTTTTAAGCTCCACGATTATAATTTGTATCATTGTCTTACTATCAATAATGAAATAATGAAATTGATATTGAGACAACAATAAAAATCATATAGGTTAATTTTTGTAGATATATGAACGGTTTAATAAGATACAATTTAGTCATTAACTTAGGTTAACTTGTGATAAAAATTAAACATAAGATTTGATTGACCTAAAAGATCGAAAATGGAACAGTACATAGACAAGTAAATGTATACATACTAATAAATAAAGGTTTTAAGGTGTCACATATCATTCCCATGTGTATCCTTAACATTTTTTTCCCGCATCTCTCTCCTATTTAATGATACAAGTTTCTATAAAAAAATTATAATTTTTGTTTTCCGTCTCTCTCTCATATTAAATAGTAATGATTTTTATAACTATTTTTATAAAACATTTTTAATTAAAAAAATAGCTTTGTTCATAAAACATTTTTATAGTTTGAACATTTCTTTCATTCTTTTTATAAAACATTTTAAAAAATAACTATTTAACGTTTCTAAAATTTGTAGTAAAAAATTATGTAATATGTCAAAAATATGTAATATTAGATCTTTATTACTAAGTATATATATAACACTGCATTTATTCACCCTATATATACATGTTTTCTAACCTATATTATAATAAATGGATAACTATACTTGCTACGTGTCAACTTCTGATTAAATATAGATTTTTGTTTTTCGTCTTTCTCTCCTATTAAATAATGATGATTTAAATAATTAAATATATAACATATATTATAATATTTTATAAAAAATTACTAAATCATAAGAAAATTTCAATTATTTCTTATTACACAGATGACTAATAACATCAAACATATAAATCTTGATAGAAAATATTGTTTTATAACAAGTTTTATTTATTCAACTCATGTAACACATGAGCTTTAACCTAGTTCCTTATAAATTCCAAGGTACTCTCTTTAATTAAGTATTACAGGATTCATCATTCGAGAGGAAGTAGACTACTAAATAATAAAAAATTAATTATTAAATTATTTAACATATTTATACAAATTAAAGAAAAATGCAAATACAAATTTCGAAAACCTAGGGGCGGTGTTTCGCGCCCACAAGCAGTGGCGTACCCACCTTGGGTCGCCCGACACCGATACAAAAAAACTTTTATTTGTTATAAATGCGGTAAAATCTTGATTGACCCCCATGATTTTGATACCAACCCCAATAAAATTTTGAGCGACCCCAAGAAAAAATATTTTTTAGCACCAACCCTATATAAACTAATAACTTAATTTGACATTTAAAAACTTAGTCAATTAAACCCACCTTTAATTAACTCATTTACCCATTTAGACAACTAAGCCTATATTTAGTTAACCCATTACCCATAATTTTTTAATCATCTAATCTAACAAAAATTCTAAGTAGCAGCAATCCTGATTCTTGATCAATCGACAACTCGACGTTTCATATTCACGCTTTAGGCAATCAGAAGAACGACAATTTGCTAATCACCATTCTCGTCATGTCTCATAATTAAAATTAATGCAATCAGAAGAACGATTGACCACGATTCTCCCCTGCCTCCTCACGATTCCAAGTTATCACCCTCTAGTAGTCGGTTCATTGTTCACAGCCTTACGCCCTTGCATACTCACAATTTCATTTAACTTATTTAATCTTTTTTCTCTAAATTTTGAATTTTGCTTATCATATTATTTTACAAAAATATTATGTCATATGTGCTATTTAATAATTGTAATTAGTGACAATGTGTGTATAATGTGACCCGGCCCAACACAACCCAACCTGAACTGAACCAATTTTTTTATATTTAACGATAAACAATCGACTCAAAATTTTTTCGACCCCCATGAAAAAAAAATTATGGGTCCTCCACTGCCCACAAGTGTTGAGTTGGTTCATTCACGACATGTTATACAAATTAAACAGAAATACAAATACAAATTTCAAAAATGTTGGGGTTGGTGTTTCACACCATAAGAGCTGCGAGTACCCTCAGTCTAACCGTATAGAACAACCACACCATCTAGCTCTTGCACAATTCAAATTTCAAAAATAGTTGCTTGTTTTTATTTTCAAGCAGTTTCTTTAAATATATAACTGGGAATTAAGATAGTAGAGAATAGAGTACTCTAGAAAATATTAAAGTTATCCACTTAATTAAAAAAAAGTTCACACACTTTATGACTTTAATTAGCATAGCTGGTGAATGAAAAAAATAATAGTAAATTTATAAACTGTTGAGTCATAAGTATTTAATGCCCAATATGTTGAAAGTCTTTGTTTTATGAAAAAAAAATCTACTAAAAATCTTTTTAATACTTCAAAGTGTAAGTGCTTTATAAAAACATATAAACTTTATCTTTTCTGTGAAAATCACTTAAGAATTTAATTTTTCTACTAAAACTTTTGATTTAATAAAAAATCTTCTGTTACTTTTTAGTAATCATTTTTTTCTTTATGTTCATTAGTATTTGAATGATTTTACATCTTGTATTAGTCATATTAATCTTGTATTTGATCTTTTGTTAATCACTTACCGACCCACCTTGAAACAGGGGTGTTGATCAAACATTTTTTCATATCTATGAAAACTGGTTTCGGGAAGATATATCAGCAAGCAGGATCTTTAAGGTTCATCCCTAGGCTCAACAAGAATATAGAGAAAAAAGAGTTTTAGTGGCCAAAAATTTCATAAATATTGGGTTTCTTTTTATTTTTATTTATTGAAATAGAAGTATGGAGACACCACTAAATAACGAATTTTTAAAAAAAAATTATTATATTTTGATTTATTTTTAGTGACACTAGTTTTTTTTATTAGGAGTGATTTGAACTCATGGGCTTCTCAAACGTTGATGTTTGTATAAGATTTTCCTTTAACACTGGGCCACCGACCTGAATGTAGTGGCACTAGTTAGTAGCCTCTAATTATAAATTATTTTGTTTTCCATCTTTAATTAATTATATATTTGAAATTTTTTGTTTGTTGTTTTGTAATTATAGTTTAGTTTTGTTCAGTTTATTAATTCTTGTTCTATTTTGATTGTTGATGTTTAATTTAAACTTTGATTTTGCTCCCAGTGGTTTGATCATTTTAACCATTTTGCTCCAATAGTTTAAAAATGACTATTTTACTCCCTGTGGTTACAGTTTTTACTCTAATATGCTCATTGCACCTAATTCCATCCATAAGCTCGTGTATTTTGACTTTTTAAACAATTACCGAGCACTACTTATTAAAAAAAATTAAATCTTAAACTAAATATTTAATTAAAAAAAGAAATAATAAAGTGTAAACATTTGATTGGAAAACTTAAATTGTGAATCCCCCCCCCCACCATCACGGCACTTTCATCAACTAAGGGGGCGGTGCTCCACTATGACGTAGTGCGGCTCCCTTTCATAGCTTCCCAACGTAATGGTTTAATCTCATATCCCATCCTTGTGAGAATTGGGGTGACAACATCTGGATTTAATTTGCTTGGATGAGCAGGTAGATCACCAAACTGTAGAGCAATTCTAATTATAGCTTTTGAAACTTTGATCCTTTTAGCTTGAACTGTTCCAATTATGCATTCTTTTCCTTTGTCATTTGGATGTATTGATGGAGTGGAGCAAAACTCTTGAATGTGACTTCTGTAGATAATTGGATTCTCCATAATAGCAAAGCTGATAGGGGAAAGTGTCAACCCCACAACCATTGACCTGAAGTATTCATATTCCTCAGACAAGTCCACTGTAAATGCACAAACATTGTGATCAGCAACAAATTTCATATCGACCATATTTGCACAAAACTAATTAAGTTAATATCAAGTTTCTACACGACCATTTAGGGGTTTACGACCCTTTCATCAACTAAGGGGGCGGTGTTCCACTATGACGTAGTGCGGCTCCCTTTCATAGCTTCCCAACGTAGTGCTTTAATCTAAAAAATCCGACCGTTGAAGCTTCTTGTGGCTTGAGGTGGGTGTGTGGTTTCATGGCTTGGGTGCCCCCACCTCCGTGGCTTCGTGGGGCTTCTCGTGGCTTCAAATTACGTGTTACAGTCTCATTGGTGGGTGTGTGGCTTCTTGGGGCCTCATGGCTTGGGTGTCCCCTCCACCCTAATGAAGATTCGTAGAGAAACAAGCAATTCGCAAACGCAATACGCGACAGGGAAACACATTTAAACATATTCAAGGAATCATCCAAGTGATTGTTGATATTTTGTATTTTAATATATTTGTTTTTTATTTAAATAAAATTGTATTTTATTGCTTTTATTTTAAATAAATATTTGAAAACATTTGTTTTTTTATTTAAATGATTGGTTAATAATTAAAAATTAAATGTTATAGTGAAATCATTATATAGTTTAATGATTCTGTCAAGTGATTATCACTGTACAGATATGACATTGACGTGTGAATGTACGAATCATTTTTTAGTAAAACCAACTTAAGTGGGTGGGTGTGTGTCTATAACTTGCCCATAATGTGAGCAAGTGGAAAGGAAAACACAAGAACAAAACCTATCGACTAAAATATGGAGTTACAAGTAAGACAAAAGGGAAGATCAAATCTTTAGTACCTAATAAAGAAGTAACTTACGGTGCCACATGACCTCTTACTAAGATGTCCACCTAGGATTTTGCCACGTGTCAACACTACAATTAACCTCAACAATTAAATTAAATAAAAACCCATATACATGTTTCTTAAATTAATTTTTTCAATAATATTAATCAAAATTCAGTATTTAAAAACTTTCCATTTGTAATCAACATTTTTGAAATTTAAAATATTGAAAATCAAACTTACCAAAATTGTAAAAAAAAAGATTGAAAATCAATTTTTCAAATTCAAAATTCTAATATTTAAAATATAATTTAATGCAAAATAGATTGTGTCAAATTACTTTTCTTTAATATTAATCAAAATTAAATAATTAGAAACTTCAATTACAGGGTTCTACTCTGTATTAGGTGAAAAAGTCACCATTAGTTTCTTTTTTATTTAATAAACAGATGTTAAATATTTTTTTTGTTGCATACCATAATATGTTGTAGTCTAAAATATAGATTTATATGTTATTTGAGTTTATTTTTAGTTCCATTAATTTAAAAAAAGACTATTGATTTGCAAGGATTTAAAGTAAAACGAGTTTACAAATAGAAAAAAAAAAACAAAATTTTATGAGCTATTTTTTATTCTACTCATCTGAGTTAGAAAAAAAACCGTATTTGCAGATTTATGAATTATATCATTTTTAATATTCAACCCGTGTAATACACGGGATTGTAACCTAGTCTACACTAATATATAATGCCATAATTATTAGAGATGGTGCTTCCCCACTTTTATTTGTTTAATAACGGTCTCACATTAATAAAATCTTTACACGTACATTGTTTACTGTCGGTATCATATTTCGTAGGTATCATATATTTATTTAATCTAATAGCGGCGCTTCTAAAATAAGTTTTACAAATTCTTGATGGCATTTCGCTTCCGAAAACAAATTATGTAAACTAACACCACGCTTTTATAACTTTCATTTTATAATTTATATTTCCATATAATTTGTATTTTCATTTTAACTCAATCAAAAGTGTTGCTAGGTTGTTTGATGAGTGAGAATAGAACAATTTGTCAAAACTTTACAATTAGTGGTAATTTTTTTTATTTTAAGTGTGTTAATGGGCTGTTTTATATGAATTATTAACATATCATGATTGGTAGATATTTATAAGGTTAATGCATGTGCAAAACACATTAAGAGTGCATAAAAACATGTTAGGACATCATGGATTTGGTGGTTAGGATACTACTACTACCTAGATTTTGGAGGGTTTGGAATCAAACGGATCAATTTATAAGTTGATGTGCAAGTTTGATTGAAGGTTTGCAGTTAGAATAACATTTGTAAGTTAGGTTGTGTGTTTACGGATCAGTTTCCATAGACGTAACAAAAGTTCCATGATGATATGTAATTTTACACATTGCGTGCAATTATCATGTTTCGACTTGTTTTGTCTGGCATTGTTCGACGGCTCTTGCTTAAGCCACACGAAACATGATAATGATGTTTGGTATGTATAGTGTATAATTACATGGTTATTAGAGTGTAAGCTATGATGACGGTTGTTTAATACACTATCCTTTAATGACATCTTGTTATTACTATATAATTGAAATGATAGTATGCAAGAAGGTTACTGACCACAATATTACCGTCATATACGAAACTTGATAGATATATTTTTAAGCGCGCGGATATATAACTTAGATTAGAAGAATAGAAAGGAGCTTGAAAACTGAATATTACAACACAAATCGACCACAACTTTTGAAAATAAAAAGGGAAATTACATCAATGGTTGATGACTAAATGAGACATCAAACAAGTTGTTAAGTGTGGAGTGTACACTTGTTTGAGAATCGTATGATTTATAATGCTTGAGACATCTACTTGTATCAAGGGAGCGGAGCCCACTAAACAACGAGGTTTATAGCCAGCTCCCATGTTAAAAGAGTCCTAGGGGGCATGGTTGGGGTTAATTGATTTGGAAGTGAAAATTTTCTAAAAGTTGCTTAAAATTGATCTTTGGAAATGACTGAAAATCAGTAGCAATTTTGGTTATTCGAGTCATATTTGGTCTTCTGGACCTAATTTGGCCATCCAGAGCAAATTGAAGTAGCAGTTAAGGAAACTTTTAAATAGTTGACGCTTGTGGTGGTTCTTAGCCAATATTCATGTCATTTTATTGCATTGGTTCACTCCTATAAATAGAAGTCAACTTCGTAAGTTTCTCACACACGAAAATCCTAACATATTTCACAATTTTCATTCTTAAATCTCTAACTATTATGTGATTGTCAAATAATCCAAGTCAACACGAATTCCAATTCCTACACTACACTAGGTTGGTACATTTAAAAACAATAATTTTATGAATAAAGAAATTATTCAAATCCTCACATTTAAATGTAAATATTCCAAATAAACACGAACTCCAATTCCTACACTACACAGATAATTTTAGAACTGAAGATAATTTGGGGCGTTTAAGGGTTTCGTACAGCTGGGTTGGGCTAGCTGGCGGTGGCCTTTTGCCAATGGGTCACTCCGTACGGAGTACCTAAGCAATTCTATGTTTGTTAGCCGTTAAAGAAAATGTAAATATTCATCTAGATCTTAATTTTTATAAGAGGTATACAATAAAAGATTAGTATACTTTCTTATTTTATATAAAAACATTTCAACATAATCTTGGTATATTAAATTTACCAACTCGTAAAAGGTTAAAAAAAAGTAAATGAACTAATTATTATACATTAAAGTTCATAAACTTATCTAAAATATACGTACTTTTGAATTTTTTAAAACTACTTATTAAATTTTAAGTTAATTAGTTAAAACATAATGGCATATTTCTTTTTAAAAAAATATTAAATGTTGTTTATAAAATTTTAATATGTTTAGAAGTTGACTAGTCATTACATTAAAAACAAACCAGGAGTACATACAATTTTATTCAAATTTAGGTCTTTAACATTAAAAAAGTCACTTTAGTGATTTTTTCATAAGTTTGGACGATTTTAATATTTTAAAATTAAGTTGAATGACTTTTATTATATTAAAAAAATAAATAAATATATTATGTCTTTATGATATTAATATTTTTATAAACTTCAAATACCATAAACTTTCTAACATTTCATATCATTATATTATATTATAAGTATTTGTAAGTTGTTATGAAAGGAATAAAGTTTACTATTTCTCTTAGTCGTATTCTAACATGAACAGAAAATAAATTATTATGAAACAAAGTTGGAATTTAATGTTTGGATTTTAATGGTTTTTGTTTTATTTTTGGGTCTTAAACAAATGGTTCAACAGTTTATACTTTTGGAGAAACATTTCCACTTATATAATGTATATGGAAAAACTCAAACCTCCCTTTTGTTTCTTTCTAGAGAACTTAAACCCTAGGAATTCCAATCTAGACACACACACACACTTCATCTCCATATTTCCCACCGGATTCTCACTTTCCGGCCATGGATCACTCCGGCTTCGATGCTTTAACTTTTACCCCCTCCTTAAACCCTACCGCACAAGAATTCCGGCCATCATTCCCTAACCCTTTACCCCCACCCCCACCCCCACCCCCACCGCACACGTACTATTCATACTCATACTCCTACAACTTCAACAGTCCCCGACCACCGCCACCTCCACCTCCACCCCCACAGCCGCTGCCTGTTCATGTCCGTCCGCCACTCCCACCACCATCAACCACCCCAACGCGAACTCTCCTCCTCAGCTCCATCCCCTCTGACGTGAGCGAATCCATAGTCCGGCGAGACTTGGAACTGTTCGGCGACGTGAGGGCCGTACAGATGGAGAGGATAAGAGACGGGTTAGTTACCGTACACTTTTACGATCTCCGGCAAGCGATGGAAGCCTTGCACGAGATTCAGGAGCAGCACATGCAACAACAATATCGCCTACGGAAACACTTTGATGCACTTACGTTGTTGTCACCGGAAAATTATGTTTACCATGCTAACAGCTACTTGACGCCTCCACTCCCTCCACCGGCTCCGGGACTCGTCGCCGGCCGTGCTGTCTGGGCACAGTTCACCTACCCATTCTTTGCCGGATTCCCCGATGGCAACAACCAAGGGACTCTCGTTATCTTCAACTTGAACTCCGATGTCACTGCCGGAACCCTTAAAGAAATTTTTGAAGCTTTTGGTAATTTATTAATAATTGATTTTTATATTTTATATTGCTTTTGCATTACAGTTTACAATCATGAGAATATAAGTTTAATTATTGAAAATTATGTGAATTATCTTCGTAAATTTATGGTAGTACAATGTTTACATATCTATCTATTTTAATTTTTAGTTTTTTTTATAAAGATTAAGAAGAATTATTTGGGGATATTATCGTGATAGGTCGCTTTCCACATCAATTTGAGATCAATCTTGATGCTGTTGATATTTTTGTTTCTATTTTTGGCATTTTTCTGTTCTTTCTTTTGACTAATAATTATATTTTGTTTGTTCCTAATCCAATTATTAATCAAATCCAAGGGTCTGTAAAGGAATTGAGAGAGACACCATTGAAAAAGAACCAGAAATTCATTGAGTTTTATGACACCAGAGATGCATCCAAGGCTCTAATCAACATCAACGGTAAAGAAATTAACGGCAAGGCGGTGGTAGTTGAGTTTAGCCGTCCTGGCGGTCACAAAAACGGTCCCAAACACAACAGATTCAACCCCATTAGCTCTATCGGCTCGCCACCAATGATCCTTGCACGTAAATTTCAGTCGGAATCACGTCCTTACCGCCCTCCACCTCCACCACCTCCTCCCGCCCCACCTTCACATTCTTTGAAGAAGACCGTGAAGAAACAACCCGAGCAACCAGGCAGTTGTTCTTGGAGTAAACAACGGAAGGGTTCGAGACATACGAGGGAGAGATACGATCCACGGTTTTTGATCAAGGAAGACGGCGTCATTTCTGAATCTAGTATTTCGGATCCTCGAACGACAGTTATGATCAAGAACATTCCAAATAAATATAGGTCTAATTCTAATTCTTTACTGAATTGTGTTATTATTAATTTTTTATAGATTAATTTTGAATGGAAGATTTTATTAAGTTTTGTTTTGGTGGATGGGTGCAGTCAAAAACTGTTGCTGAACATGCTTGACAGTCATTGTATTCACTGCAACGAGCAGATAACGGGCTGCAGCGGCAGCTGCGTTGACCAGCCGCTATCTTCCTATGATTTCGTCTACCTCCCTATCGATTTCATGTATGCATGCTCTTCATCATTCGATTTATAACAAAATCATATCCGACTAAAAATGGTAACATGTCGAGTTGTTACATTACAGGAACAAGTGCAATGTGGGATATGGATTCGTTAACATGACGTCGCCAGAGGCAACAATGCGGCTGTACAAAGCGTTTCACCATCAAAACTGGGAGGTTTTCAACTCCAAAAAGATATGCGAAGTTTCATACGCCAGACTGCAGGTTGTTGCTCGTTTACCTGCCACTTTATTGCTACTATATTGTAAAAGGCCTTTTTTTATATTCACAATTAAGTTTAATTTTTTTTTTTTCCAGTTTTCGTTCATTCAAATCGAGTTTTATTTCGTTTTGTAATAATGCACGACACGAATCTAACACGAGTTCTTTTTACAGGGTCTTGATGCATTGAAAGAGCACTTCAAGAACTCGAGGTTTCCATGCGATGCGGAGGAGTACATGCCGGTGGTGTTCGATCCGCCGCGAGACGGTCAGAGGCTGACTCAGACAATGCCTATAGTTGGCCGGAGTATCCTAACACCGTCGGATCATGATTTGTGTTTGACAGAAAGTGAACGTTGTAATAGTAGTAATGTGACAGTAGAAGAAGATGTGGATTCCGATGATACTAACGCCGCCGCCGGTGGTGTGGATGAGTGATAAATTAAATTAAAATCTACCATGTTTTATTAAAATATTATTAATATTTGGTTCTTTAAGCTAAAATGAGTATTTTTTTTTATTCTTTTACTTTGTACTGTGGATTGCATCAGCTTAAGCAGGGGTCACTGGCGGCCTACTTGGTCTAGGTATATAACCCATTTCAACAAGATAATGATATTTGATAAATATTTATTTATTAAATACGTGAGATAATAATGAGGGGAAAGGGGTGAAAGAACTATCATGAACACAATCGTAGAACTATCATGAGCCCATCGTAATCAAGAAATTTGAAAAGACTAATATGACGAATCTCTGATATAAGATACAATCAATTTTAAAGAATCATTAAAGTTGTGTGTAGTGTAATTCTTAGATTTTAAAACCCTTATATTACAAATTTTTTTAAACGCCGTAACTTCAACTGACACGTCGTATTAGTGGAAAACTCTTGTATTACATTAGTTGAATAAATAAATTTGTTATAAAATAACAGTTTTTCAATGAAAATTTCCATGTTTGATATTATCTGTCGTTAGTAAAATAAGAAATAATGAAAATTTATAAATTATAAATAACAAAAAATGATAATTTAAGAAATATAAAATTATATTTTAAGATAAAATATAATTAATTTTTTTTATGATTTATTAATTGTTAATAAATTATTTGAATAGATTTTGAATATTTAATTATTTAACATCATTATCATCCATATAATTTAATTAAAAAACACATTTAGTTTATCAATTTAAAGAGTTAAAAAAACCCTTTACATCTAATTACTTATATTTGTTTTTAACTTACTTTAAAATATAAGGATAATACATTATGAATAAAACATATTGAAATTTATTACTACTGGGGTTGGTGATATAACGATAAAGAAAAATCATGTATAAACATCAAGAATTAAAAAAGTAATGGATTCAAGTTTCAATTTCACAAATATAAATTTGAAATTGTCTTACAAAAAAAATTTGATAATTAAAAAAGGGTGTTCCTATTTGCACCATAGTGTATTATACCCTAGCCTATAAAAGTATTAATTATCATCTAAGCATTAAATACCTCTCATTAATTATCATTAAAACATTAAATACTTCTCTAATAATAGTTTATTAATATAATTAAAATTAATACATATAACTACTCTTTTTTGTGTTTTAATTGATTGTTAATAAATAAACGTTTATATTTGGTTATTTTCTAAAAGATTAATTTTGTTATAAAAGTATAACGTTTATTACATGTTAATTTTAATTTTGCAATTGTATTATTAAAAATTTCAATTTTACAATTGTATTATAAATAATTTGCAATTGCAATTGTATTGTTAAAAACAATTTGTTAAAACTTATGTTGTCCATATTTGAATATAACAAGTTTTTTTAGAAAAAAGTTTAAAATATTTTATATTGTTATTTAAAATTTTTGTTCTTTTTTTATGTTTTTTAAAATATTAGTTAGTAAAAAGTTATTAAAACTAAAATAATTTGATATGTGAAATTATTTTTTTTACTTGATTTAACATTTTACACGAAAAGTCATGACACATATATTAAATGAGTGTATTTAACAACACTCTTTAATTAAATGAGCTTACACTCTGATTGGTGAAATTATAGCCAAACATAATTAATATAATAGATTAGGATTCAATTGAAAAATAGACATTGTGTAATTATAAAAACCTTTAAAAAAATTGTGTTACAAATTTTTTTTTTTAAATTTATAATAGGCGTCTAGGTAGTGGATAAGTGTGATGTCTAGGGTACATTCTTCGAAGATTTTGGCAAATTTCCTTTTCCAGATGAGATGTCCACGTAGAATAAGTATAATACCTCTTTTTTCTAGCTTGTAGGTATTTTTAAGTTATAATTTATTCTTAAAAAATAAATAATTTATGTTTCAACAACGTGGTTTGTAGTCGAATAAATTTAACGTGTTTGAATTACATTTAAAAATAAATAAAGAGGTATATATATAATTTTGAATGGCAAATATTTGAATTATAGATACAGCACAATGACAAAATAGAGGGAAGTGTTTGACTTTGAGCCGTACAAAGAGGGACTTGGGATACCCTGTCATTTTATACATGAAAACAGAGGTGGGGAGGGGTCCAGTGATGGCGCAATTTGCTTTTCAGCTATCCCTTTTTCGTAGTTTGCCTGGGGTTTTGACACGTGGACGGTTGTTATTTGCCATGTGTCAATAGTTTAGTCAAAATCAATTTTCAAAAATTGCATCACTTTTATCCTTCCTTTTTAAAGATTTTAGTAATATATAAGCATAAAAGACATACCTATGATTTATTTTGATACGTATTAGAAAGGCATAGAATGGACCACGCGTATTTCCAAAGACATCAAATAATCCAAATACATCAACTAACAAACACTATGAAACACTTTCAAGAAACATATTGGTCACACATAGAGACAATATTCAAGGTTATACGAAGGTTTATTTACAAGATCATGGGATCCGTAGATCTTACGGCCTCTTGTATAATCACAAAGGTTTATTTCAGTATTTCAAAACACATACAGGGATTATAACACTTCATGTATTGCTTAAGCATTATCCGCACACCGCATTTTAATAACTTAAAATTATACTAGGCTAACTATGGGTTTCTTACTTACAAGTTAGTGTACTTACTATAACCTCAGGGCTTTGCTAAGCTCGTTTCCTCGCGTAACTGCTCCACTCGATCCGACCCGTACTCGCAACGTACCTCACTCGTATTTACTTAAACGAAATAAGAAGTGTAGTAGATGTTTCGGTTTGTGATGCACCAAGCAAAAGTTCAACTCACTTTTTTATAGGCTGAATTTTGAGGTCGTGACGGACCGTTACCACTGGTGACTGTTCTTCACCAAATTCCTTGGCGCCCAAGCACTTCCTGACCATGTAATAGATCGTTATGCTCTGTGACGTTTCGTCACGGGTCTGAGTCATCAGCCACATGTCATCCTTTGAGCCAAACCCTAAACCACCTAGTGGAATAATTGGGTTTAGTTGAAGGTTGGTTTCCTTGCTTGAAGTGTTGCTCAGGATCGGCGTCCGACTACCTGTGCTATATTGGCTAGACATGTCCAAGTTCTGTATCCTTTATCTGCTTTCTGTGGTGATGTAATGGAATCTACCAAACATATTTTCTTTGGCGTTTGCTTTTGGTATTATAGACTTACTGAATGTGCATAGTTTACTCTTGGACCATGGAGTAAACTATGCACATCCAGTAAGTCTCTAATACCAAAAGCAAACACCGACATAACCTTAAACCATGTAGATATAAAATACAATACGATTATGCAAACAAGCAAGAGACAGAAAATACGATGCCTTTCAAAGTCCCGTAACGATTTTATTTTCAATCAACGGCGGACTTTTCTCGCTTCGATTTATGAAGAAATTAATTTTTTTATTCTCTTTGGTTGAAGGCCAATTGTAACGAACCAAAATTCGGGTTTCGTTTTCAAATAAATATTTCTAAATAATATTATGGTGAAAATAATATTTTAGAAATAAGTTGAAAAAGTGAGTTTCAAGTTAGTAATGGGGTTATACTAGTTTTTAACTAGTTTTGGAATGAAATGGGTATTATGAAAGTTGAGGGGCCAAAAGTGTAAATGGCAAAATCTGTCATTTTGACTAGTGAAAGTAAAAAATGAGCTCATTTGGTGTTTAGGGTCGTTCATTCCAAGAGGAGAAAACGATTTTGAAGCCTAAATCGTGCATTTGAGCTTGGATTTGTGAAGGTTTTGGCTCTCACAACATCTTTCTAACATCAAGTAAGTGATTATCTTCCTTTGATTTCACTTTTGAATGTGTTAGTTGGTGGGTTTTGTAGAAATCCAAAAATTATGAATGTATGTGGTTAATTGGTGTTAGATTGTGAATAATCTAGCTAAACTAAAGGTAAAGAGTGGTGAATAACATCCTAGAACCCTTTGATTTTGATTATGAGAAGTTAGGGTTCATATGGAGAAAATTAGGGGTGTTTGGATCATGATGCTAGAATGTTAAATTAGTGATGATTAAGTTTTTATGTGGTATTAGACACTTGAATGAACACCAAATTGACGTAATGAAAATCATTGAATGAAAAATTAGTGTCAAGGTATTGGAAAGAAAACTCAAGTAGGTGAGTTTGGTTTGAAAGAGGGTGTTTGGTTATGGGAATAACCCAAACGGGTCAGTTTGGGTTGGAAATGGAAATTGGGTTGTGAACTCAATTATAATGTGTTTTTTTATGTTTGTTAGATTACTAAACTAGGTGTATATGTTTAGGTAATAAAATTATGAATCGAGAAGGTGGTGCGGGATCTTCTAACCCAAAAGGTAAGTGCCTATGCACTTACTTAGTAATGTTGATAAATGGGTGGTATATGTGTGATGATGCATATTGTGTGTCGAAATGAAAGTGTATGTTTATGCATGAACTAGAATGTGAAAATGTATGAATGTAGTTATAGTGATAAAACTATAATGGATATGTGCAAATGAAAGGATGTGGTTATAGTGGTAATACCATAATGGTTATATGCAAAAGAATGAATGTAGTTATAGTTGAATGCTATAATGGATATGTGCAATGAATGAATGTAGTTATAATGTAATACTACAATGGATATGTGTAAATGAGGTTATGATCTAAGAATCATAATGGATATGAGGTTATGATCTAAGAATCATAATGGATACGAGGTTATGATCTATGAATCAAAATGGATATAAGGTTATGGTTAAAATACCATAATAGATATGAGGTTATGATCTAAGTATCATAATGGATATGAGGTTATGGCCGAAGTGCCATAATGGATATGGAAAGTTGGATTATGAATGTTATGCGAAAAGAATGAAACTTGTAGTGGAAATGCAAGTGTTAAGAAGCTTATTTGACTATTTGGGTGCAAACGGGTCAAATGAGTTAATGGGTAAAAACAAGTAGATTTAACTTGTGATATAAGGTGATATATACAATATGGTATGCATAATGTGTTATGTGTTAAGAATGTGTATAGAGGTGAATGAATGTAGTTATAGTCGTAATACTATAATAAATATATGTGTAAATGAGGTTATGATCTAAGTATCATAATGAATATGAGGTTATGGTTTAAATACCATAATGGATATGAGGTTATGATCTAAGTATCATAATGGAAATGAGGTTATGGCCTATGTGCCATAATGGAAATGGGAAAGTGTAATATGAATGTTATATTAAGAGAATGAAACTTGTAGGTGTAATGCAAGTGATAAGAAGCCTTTTGACTAATTTGGGTGCAAATGGGTGAAAACAAGATGTAATTACTTGTTTGATATGTTTATCTTTATTACTAACGGTGATATGTTCATGTGGTTATGTAGGAAAAGCTCCGATGTAAGTCCAAGTCAAGTCCAAGGCGTTGAAGGGTTCTCGTATGCATTTTTGGGGTTAAAGGAAAACCCTTAAGCTGTGGTGTAAATTGGTATATAAATCATGTAGTTTGGTGTTAAAAGTGTGGTATGAATGTTTTTGGTCAATACCCAAGTGTTGGGAAATTTTTAGGGTCTTGTAGAATTGAAAATTGTTGAAAAATGGTTAAGTGTTGAAAACTGGGCAGCTGAGTAAACGTCTCCCCGCGGTACGCTAAGACCTGGATAAGGTCTCTCGCTGTACGCGAGAGACTTGTCTTCCGGGCAAGGATTTGGAGCTCCCTCGCGGTACGTGAAGGGAGGTGTCAAATCTCTCGCGGTACGCGAGGGTTTAAAAAAAAAAAATAAATAAAAAAATTCTGGGATAAAAGCTTTCGCTTGTGTTTAATGTTTTTAATAATTGGTGTTCCAATTATGGGTGTTACACCAATCCGGGGATTCAAGTATGTCATGGGACCAATGGTGTAATATGTATTGAAATCGTGTTTTTTGTTTTTAGCTCTAGTGGATGTACTTGGTGGATCTTGTTTTTGATAGTATCCTTTAAAATTAAACTAGGTTAGAATCCCACGTATTACACGAGATTGTATATTAAAAAAGATAAAACTTATAAATTTTTAATTACGTCATAACTTGTTAGACTATTATGATCGTCTCGATATATATCAAGTGGAAATATGTGTGTATATAATAAATTAGTATTTTTCTTTAGTTATTATATTTTGATTTCCTATTATATATTTTTATTTAATATAATAAATATTTTTTTAATAATATATTTATATTTATAATATCATTATTATTTAATAAGATAGATACGCATTTATTAGGAGAGAGAGGAGGGAAAATCAATGTGAGAAGGCATGAAGAAATGACAAGTGTCACATTAAACCTTTATTTATTATTATAGATTATTTCGTTATCTGTTAAAAAACTAACTTTGTCTTGAATTATTAGGTATTTTCAGGAAAAAAAAAACTCTTATTTAAGTGAATCTTACTCTTTGGAGTTTTGTTTTTGAACGGCTAAAACTTTTTTATATTCCTAAACTTCATATGTCAAGTGAGACTAGAAGCGAATAACATCATTTAGTTGAAAATCATTAACCTTTGCCAACCAAGCTAGTGGTTGAAGGAGTTGTTTTTCAAGGTTTGTCTTGGTTGTAATGGGTTTGACCGGAACAGTATCTAGTCAAATATATGGAATTGGTATTGCTCGTGTGTATCGAAGCCACACGATTGCCCACCTGGACCCATATCCTTTTACTTTTATTTTTTCCCGGTGCCTTTACTTTACACACTAGAAAAGTTAAAATAGTAATAATATTAATATGATGTTTAAATGAATTTTTTATTATGTTACACATGTTGATGTAACTAGTTATTAAATCTATCTATTTGATCTTAAAATAATAAATAGAAGGTTTTATAAAATTAAAAGAACTCAAACATCTTTAATAAGTGTGTGGTTATTAAACCGAAAATATGATGTTTAAATGAATTTTTTTTATTATGTTACACATGATGTAACTAGTTATTAAATGTATCTATTTGATCTTAAAATAATAAATAAAAGGTTGTATAAAATTAAAAGAACTCAAACATCTTTAATAAGTGTGTGGTTATTAAACCAAAAATATGATGTTTAAATAAGGGGACTACTAATGGGACACGGGAATTGCTATCTGGACCGGGCTCTATACGCATCGTATAGGGCAGTACGATGCGTATAGCCTTCACAATTTCCCAAACCCGACAACATCGTACTCCTAGACATTCCAACCCCTATACGCATCGTATAGGTCAATACGGTGCGGTTTAGGGTACGAGGTGACTTCTGCAACTAGTCATCCATCACATCGCTATACGCCACGTATAGGTCTATACGTGGCGTATAGAGATGTGATGGATGACTAGTTGCAGAAGTCACCTCGTACCCTAAACCGCACCGTATTGACCTATACGATGTTGTCGGTTTGACCAGGAGTCTATACGCATCGTATAGAGCTATACGATGCGTATAGGGGCAAAATTTTGTGTATTTTACCATGCACAATTCTCATTTGAACGTATCGTTCAAAAATTTTCAAACAATTTACGGTTTTCAAAAAGTTATAGTAATGTCTTGGTGGTGGGATGGTAACTACGGTTTTCAGGTATATTCTAACGAGTCGCTGGAAAACAACCCGCAAAGTTCTGGATTTCAAGATGTGAACCGGGAGGAGGTCTCGTCCGACGTTTATTCTAATCAACGGGTAAGGCTTCCCGATTTGAACGAGCCACTAAGCAATCCCGAGTTCGTATACGGTGAACACTCTTACCTTACACAACCCACGGACGACTTCGTGTACGGTGAAGACTCTTACCCGACACAACAAACCGACAGCTTCGTGACGTATAAAACTGACCAGGTATAACATTCCTATATATATGCATACATTTAGTTTGTTGTTTCTTAACTTTTACCGTACCGTTGTTGTAGAATTTTCAGACTCGTGATCAGTTGGTGGATTGGGCTGTCCGCAGAGGACGTGAGAATGGTTACGTCATTGTCACCCGACGATCGAGGAGAAAAGGCGACGACCCGTCGGAGCCGGTTATCAAGGTGTGGCTTGTGTGTGACCGTCACGGCGAACGTAAATTTACTGCCACGGTTCGACGTGTCGGTAGCAAGAAAACAGGTTGTCCTTTTAAATTGGAAGGAGAGTACCAAGTAAATACTGGTGATTGGAAATTAACGGTGAAGGATGACAGTCATAACCACGATCCTAGTCAACATCTTGAGGCGCACTCGTTTGCCAGGAGACTGTCTGAGTCGGAACAACTTTTGGTGGCGAAATTGTATTCGCAAAACATGATGCCACGAAACATTCTGGCAACCATAAGGGAGCAAAACCCCGATAGTAGTTGCATTAAAAAGGACATTTATAATGCAATACAAAAGATAAAAAACGAAACGAGAGTCGGTGAAACTCCAATGCAGGTTCTGGAGCACCTGCTTTCTTCTAAACATTACGTCTACTATACCCGGGAGGATCCCGTCACAAATGTCGTGGAGGAGATATTCTTTGTTCATCCGAAATCCTACGAGATGTGGCGTGCGTTCCCGCATGTTTTGATGATCGACGCAACGTACAAAACAAACATGTATAGACTTCCATTTGTCCAAGTGGTCGGTTTGACCTCCACACACCAGTCGTTCTGCGTCGCTCATGCATTTATATCTAAAGAACGGGAGGAAAACTTCGTCTGGTTGCTATTGCAAATCAAAGGTATGTTGCAAAAGTGTATGGAGCCGCGCGTGATATTAACAAACAGGGACAAAGCTCTTATGAACGCGTGTGACAAAATATTCCCGGAAAGTTCCAAGAACCTATGCCAGTGGCACATACACGAGAATATCTCAAAACATTGCAAGGCATCGTTTACAGACGAAGATTGGGAAAATTTCAAGTATTCTTGGTCGGTATTGTGTGAGTCTCCTACGCCAGAAGTATACCAGTACAACTTCAACCGGCTTTACGAACGACTGTATGCAGCCAAACGAGGAAGTAAGTGCTCATTTCATCCACGTCAAGTTAGACGGAGATTTTCCGATGCCCCCTACGAATGCATTATGGAATTTGCACCGAAATGATGATGCAGCAGAATGGGAAAATATATACAGTGATCGTATTGAACGGTTTAAGAAAAAAATGGCTACTGATAGCGATAACTTTTCACAATACGTCACGAATTATGGATGAAGTTTGTTTGTAATAAAATACATGTTTATACTAATTATATCAAAAAAGAAAACAAAAAAAAAGAATACAATTATACTAATTATACTAATTATATCAAAAAAAAAGAATACAATTATACTAATTATACTAAAATACATGAACTATACGCCACGTATAGATCCATACGTACCGTATGGAATTCCAAAGGTCATGAGCTACACGCCTCGTAATGTTCTATACGATGGCGTATAGCGACCGGTATACTCAGAAGAGCCAGCGTACAGCACCAAACGCCCCCCATTTTTAACACACACACACATACGAGGAGACGCTAGATTGAGATTGTCGGGTCAAAAATTTCCTCTTTTACTCGTAAAGGTACGTATTCTTGGTTGGCCTGCGTATGGCTTGGTTACCCGGTAACTGGCCTGCGTATGGCTTGGTTGGCCGGTAACTGGCCTGCGTATGGCTTGGTTGGCCGCGTATGGCTCGTTTTGCCCGGTAACTGGCCTGCGTATGGCTTGGTTGGCCTGCGTATGGCTTGCTTACCCGGTAACACCCTATACGCCACGTATAAAGCTATACGTGGCATATAGGTTTTTAAAAAAATTATTTTAAATCATTTATTTATATTAAATAAACAATTTATTTATTATTTTAAATAATTTATTTAAATAATAAAAACAATTTATTATTATTTTAAATCATTTATTTATATTAAATAAACAATTTATTATTATTTTAAATATATTATTATTTTCAGATATGGCGGATCACGACGACGATGTTCAGATGGACGAGTTACAGGATCTTGCGCACTACCCCTATTTGGATTTTCCGGCAGACTCGGAGTGGTATGGCTGGTGCCAAAAGCTACGGGAGGTGCGTTTGGGGCCGGGGACGGCGGTGGACTGGGAGCTTCTCCAGGAGGTCCAGGAGGCGGAGCGGGCCAGGGCCATCATAGGCGAGGACACGCCATGGGATCGGCTTTTTGATCTATCATTCACCGAGACCTACCGAGAGGTGGTCGTCGAGTTTCTTTCGACGTTCATCTACTCAGAGGAGGGGCTAGCGCCCGTTCCCGAGGAGGCGCCGGCAGAGGAGCCGGATCAGGTCTCCTTCCGTATTTTTGGCCACCAGTACCGTCTGACCCTCCGTCAGTGGGCCGTCGCGACGGGCTTGTACTTTGAGCCCGAGACGATTTTGCCGGTTTACACCGCGGCGGTGGACAAGGAGGTACTCCTTGTTTTTTGGGGTTTGATTTCCGATAGCCCTTGGTTAGGTACCAAGGCGAGGGTTTCGGGGATTAGAGACCCCCTCTATAGATATTTGCACCGGCTTATCTCGACGTCGATCGCACCGCGTCAGAAAAGCCGTGAGTGGTGCACCGATAGAGACCTCTTCTTTCTCTACTGCCTGCTTACAGGCACGGGGTGCGCCCTATCCACATGCCTCGCTAGTTATTTCGCGTCTGCCTATATGCGGCAGAGGCGCGGGCTTTTGTATGGCGGCGCTTTTATCACTCAGGTCATGCGTAGTATTACACCATGGCATGCGCATGAGCCTGAGTTGTTACCGCCCATTCCCCCTGTCAGATTAGACCGCCGCACGGCTAGCGGCATGCGCATCACGCACCGTTTCCCGGGGCTCGGCCTACGGTTTGTAGGGGCCGTCCAGGACCAGGTTTGGGTCCCGGTGCCGTTGCCGCCGATGCCTGGACAGGGGGCCCGCAGATGCCTGACCCGCCACTAGGTGTGCCGTTGCCGGCGCCGCATCAGCCGCACGTGGAGCCCATCCACGACCATCCGCCACAGCATCCCCGACACGCGCGTCGGTCTGTTAGGCTGGACAGGGCCACCCAGGCATTGCTTGAGACCCTTGCTGCCGACTCACGGCGACTTGTTGCCGAGTCACGGCGACAGGCTCGTCAGAGCGACCGCATGGAGGACCTTATGATGTGGGCGGTTGGTAGCCTCGTGGATCTATCACGAGCCGCCGGCATCGAGCTACCACCACTACCACTGCCACGTCATTATCCAGACGACCCCGTTCAGGATGACGGCGGGGCCGGTCAGGATGACGGCGGGGCGGGTCAGGCTTAGTTGTTTTTATTTGTATTTTGTTTGTTTCTTCGGTTATGTATGTAAAAACATTTTGATGTATATATTTAATTTTGTGATGTAATGTATATAGTCTTTTACTTATTTCTTTGGTTGTAATGTTTAATTTTTTGTTTGTTTGTAATGATAAATTATAAATGCAAAAATATAATAAATGTTAACAAAGTTATATAATTTAAATTAAAAAATATAACAAACTTATATTAACAAAGTTATATAAATTAAATTAAAAAAAACAACAAACTTAAATTAATAAAATACCCTATACGTGGCGTATAGGGCAATACGCCACGTATAGAGGTTTTTAAATCGACTTCTGCCAACTTTTGAAGCAAAATTAAAACCCGTGGCCCATACGCTGCGTATAGATCAATACGGCCCGTATTGGACCCAGCCGCCAGACCGGGAATGCGACGTGGCATTCTGTTGGCAGAGACTGAACCCTATACGCCTCGTATTGGCCTATACGAGTGCGTATAGGGCGGCGACATGTCCAATTAGCAATATTCCGTGTCTTAAAAGATTCACCCTTAAATAAATATATCTATTTGTGTGGTTTAAAATATATTGGATGTCATCGTTGGATTTTGATTTGAATCATCGGAGACGTTGTAATAGGTATGGTCATATACGTCAATTCAACCCAAGAGTACAACGGCTAAGCATAACTACATTTTAGTACTCTATAGTAATAAATAATTTTGTTTACATGTAAATAATAATACAAAGGCCTAATTACATATATATCAAATACAAAACTTAAATTACATATATCCATATTTTTTATAAAATTACCCTTTTAACCTTACAAAATATACGACTATTCTTATTTAATTTATACCAACCATAACCTTCTGATTCCCGCTTGATTCCAATATACAATGTCGCTTCTGATAGATTACATCATCCAGTTGGGTATATTTGTAACTATGAAGGAGATATATGTAAATAAAATTTTGAGCTGGATATATATATATATAATTAATGAAGTTTTTAGGGGTATTTATTAATACGTAAATGAGGTTATATAAGTTTTATTTTTTAAATATTGATGAATAAAACTGTAATTTATTTAATATAAAATGGGTCAACCGAAACATGTTTAACATATCGAAAGTTATGCATAATTTACTTTATTTAAATGCTAAAATGTTTAAATAGCTTTCAAACAAAAACATATATTATTTTAAGAATATAATGCTTGCAGTCGTAATAATAAAAAAAAAACTATACAATACGTTTGCAATTATAAGTGTTCTTACTTCACGAATTTTTTTTTATTATTTCCACGATTGTTAAATAATGTTTTATAAATAATAAATCAGTAAAATACCTTTTAATAACAAAGATATTAAAAGGAAAAAAAGAAGAAGAAGCAGACGTGGCTTGGATACGCGGGGTACTTTGGGAAGACCATATTTTGTACGGCCATTTGTCGTCTTTTTTGCATATTTGATGCAATTGAGATATCCTACACCTTTTATAATTAAAATAAAGCTTATTGTAAAAATATTAACAATATATTATTCAAGTATGTTAAATTTAAGAGTAAACTGTCATTTTCGTCCCTGTGGTTTGGTCAAAATTGCCACTTTCATCCAATAGTTTGTTTTTTTGTATCTGGGTCCTCATGGTTTTAAAATATTGCCATTTTCATCCTCGTGGTTTTAAAATATTGCCACTTTCATCCAGTCAGCTAACACCGTCCGTTTTTCTCAGTTAAATGAGGGGTATTTCAGTCCTTTTATTTATTTGTTTTATTTTTTCATCTTTTTTACTCTCACTTTTTAATCATCCCCAATTTAACCTCTAATTTAATCATCCACCTGCTGGCCTTCTTCCTCTTTTCCTGACCAGTTTCCGACGAGCACCACTGGAACACCTCCGTCGCTTGTTTCTATGATTAAAAAGTGAGAGTAAAAAAGATGAAGAAATAAAACAAATATGTAAAAGGACTGAAATACCCCTCATTTAATTGAGAAAAACGGACGGTGTTAGCTAACTGGATGAAAGTGGCAATATTTTAAAACCACGAGGATGAAAATGGCAATATTTTAAAACCACGAGGACCCAGATACAAAAAAACAAACTATTGGATGAAAGTGGCAATTTTGACCAAACCACAGGGACGAAAATGGCAGTTTACTCTAAATTTAATAAGCAGTACGTTGTCCGTTTTTTACATATATTATTAGTATAATACTCGCTTGTTTATTCTTGTGTTTTATTAAAAGACTAACAAAATATTATATTATTATGACGAATGACCATGTCTTTGTTGATAAAATAGTAAACGAAATCAAGTGTGAAGAAGATTGGGCCGTAAAGCAGGGTTGGGTCGAGCCCTTGGCCCTATAAAAAGTGTGCATGCTAGCAAGGTCGTGGTCGAGCTTAATGGCCGTTTACTGGGCTGGGCTGGGCTGCTGACGAAGATCAAGGACAAACAGTTGGACATCAATAAGGAACGACATGGGCCAATTGGCAGTTAGACGTATTGACTCACTAAATTAATTTTATTAGTTTGATCAACGTTTTTTGTTTTTTTTAATGACAAACTTTTACACCTAAATATCACTTAACCTTACACTTACAATGATTTGAACCCACACTATTTTTGTGGGAGACAATCTCCATACCACTAGACCAGTAGATCATGGGTACAATTTTTGTTAAGGGAAAGTTCCTTTTCTCTTATCGTAATATGATATGTATGCAATTAGTGATGGCATTTGAACATATATTGATAATACTAGTCCCAGACTATTCATTACATGTCAGGTATAGGGTATACCCGTTAATTTGTTAAAAAATAATTGTTAGGAATCCAAAGTATAATACTTTTTTTTATAATTTTAGTGTCCAAGAAGTTAGAAATATAAAAACTAAAAGTTGATGAGTTTGTAGATTAATTTATAACCCAAAGACAAAGGAAAAGGAAAATAAAAATATAAAGAAAATGTTTAGGGGTATGGTTCGGGTACACGGGTATGTGTTTCAGGTGATCAAGTTGGGTATACAAAAGTTTTTAAAACCAAGTTTATATATAGTCCATGCTTGTGGTTTGATCAAATTGCATGTCTGATTCTCATGTTTTAAAAAAATTATGGACACATCACACATTATTATTCCTTTTAACAACCAAAAATTATTTTAAATGAAATTTAAATTACACCTTCTTTATACCGACCGGACAAGAAAAATGAAATTCAGATTTCAACTAATATATTTTTATACGATTTTCAAGAGAATAACAACACTAATTAGCTTATAACAATACTCACTAATATTGGAATCTAAGTATTTATTTGTGCTCTTTTATTATCATTAAACAAAACCACTAAGAACTCGAAACACAAGGACTATAAAGCACATGAAGATCGGTTTCCATGCCCTTAGAGCTCATCTTTAGCCACACTTTTAGGGTTATCCGATGACACCTTGATTGGGTAAGATGCATCCATGGCTAACCCACACAACCCTTCAGGTACATTAAGCCCACGCTGCATCCTGATGTAACCATGTTCACCCCACCCGGCTCCCCACGAGTTCCTCACAAGCCAGTAATTCGTTCCCTCTTGAGTTGTCCCGTACCCCACAATTGCCACACCGTGGTTCAGCTCGGTTCCACATAACCCATTAAAAACTCCCTACAAAATAACATCAATAATCTTAACATATGCTACACAACATATGCATAACTTTTTATGTATTTATTTTACCTCAGAGTAAAACTGGAAATTAAGACCACCGGCATCTATTGCAATTGAGATGGGCTGGTTAGCAACGGCTCTCAACAACGCGTTCTCATCGTTGATGGGTACGTTTTCATAACCATCAATTTTCACTATAGGTGAGTTTCTCTACATAATCATATTAACATGTTATAAATAATTAGCATGTAAAATATGACTATAAAATTTTCATTATTAAATAAAATTCATTTCATCCATTTTTGACCCGTTTGACAGAGAGCTTTGGCCCACTTGACCATTTCCATTTGAACGAAATTTCGTTATTTTACCCAATAAAAGAAAAAAAACATAACCCAGATTAGCCCATTGTTTCCACCACTAAGGCACAATCTACCCATTTTACCATGAAATTTGAGTTCAACCCTTAAAGTCTTATTTTTGGTACCTTTGATATATCACAACGTCCGTCACGGCCAAAATAAGGGTATATTTGCTCGGTTGTAACCCCTCCGGTTTCCTTAATGAACTCGTATGCGTTTTCCATTAACCCACCATTGCATCCGTGGTTATCAGATTCACAATCAACAAGTTCTTGCTCAGATAAAGAAATTAGCTGGTTAGTCTTGATTTTGTTGATACCCTCCACCCCAACTATGGTTGAAAACGCCCAACAACTACCTGTAACAAGGTTAAAGAGATTCGACATCAAAATCAGAAGAAAATTTCAACCCATTTACTTGAGAACAGGTCGAGGTCAAATGGGTCGAAAGTAGCTACATAGTAATAATACAACATACAAATTATTAGTAGAAAAAGGTAATAAATATAGACCATAGGTGCTTAGGTAGTTAGGTATCGATTTTAACCATTTACTTATGAACGGGTCCATTCAGGTTATATGCTTTATCTCCCAAAGGTCAATGGGTCAAAAGTAACCCAAAGCGTATTTATAACACATACAACCTAATAAATCTTTTACTCGTTTTGACCCGAAACTGTTACCCAACCCACCACACCTGCCTGTTTTTCCATACCACATCGGCCTTGGTTCTTGATAGGGTTGACGGCTCCATTTTTCCTCCAGTCAATGGATGGTGGTGGATCAGTGGTCTTCTCATGCATGAACGGGGCCTGTCTCCTTTCGCCTTTTAGCATCCTGAAGTGCAGGATTTTTGAATCAAAACCAGCCCTGAACTCATGGTTAGTCATATCAGCAAACTCATTGAGTTTCAGCTTGTATGGTTTGTCCATCTGGTTCACTCGGTGAATGTAGTTCACATTATACTTGAACACATTGAACCGTTTCTGTTTTTCACCAAGGTCCCTTGAAACCGTATGGTGGCTTCTCCATCTTTCATACAAATCCCACAGGCTTTCATCTGTGGTTAAGTCTTTCTCAGTGAAGTCAACGCAATTGACCACACCGATAAATAGAGCAAGAGCGAGACAGAGAAAGAAAACCTTACTGATTTCCATGAGGAATTTTCTAAATAATTTTGATGATGGGAAATGAATTGGGAGACTTTATATAGTGTGATGAATGAGGAGGTTTGTTATTATTTGCATCATATAAAATTATAAACACAATTTTTATAGGATATGAAGATAAAGTGAGCTACATTTTTGGAAGCTAACTTACTATTTTTAGCAGGAAATTTGTTTGTACTAGAAATGTGTGCCATCTGAGCATGTAAAGCCTGAGCACCTGAGTTCATCTTGTGTGCTCTTGATAACTTTCAGTTGGGCACCTTCTTGATAAGATTAAGAAGGGGAATCCAGTGTGGATGATGTCACTGTAGATCTAACATGTGCAATTTGTGGTTAGGAAATAGAAGGTAAACTGGAGATCTTGGGTTGGGTTCAAGTCTCGCACAAATAAAGAAATTCGTCGTTCTAAAAAACAAAACAAAAAAAGATTAACATGTTCTGAGCTCATTAAAGGTGAATTAGAGTAGAACTCATTTTTTTTTTATCAATTCTCTCATGTTTTATATAAATTATGATTCCATAGATATATATAAGAATAAATGAAAAAGATATGCAATGTCATACATCAAAGAAAGATATGACAATGTTGCATACATATATACATACATATTTTTTATTTTTGGGTACTTGTGTCTGATCAAAGTATTCTTATAAAAAATCTAGCATGTAATTCTAAAACTTCATAAAATCTGGCATGTAAGTCTGACGTGTTTGTAAGTCCAATATTGTGCATATAAGTCTAACAAAAATATTATAAAGTTTCACATATTAGTTCATAGTAACATAAATACCCGTGCTAGTATGCTCTAATAGATATATTCTAAATCAATGGTATTTTATAATCAACGGTTGGTGGCCTAGTAAAGTTGTGATGACCTGAAATCTCAAAACATCTTGAGGATGGATAGGTTCTTGTTATGGCTTCTTAAGTGTGGGAACCACTAGCTTCATAATAAGATTACCAAAATTGTATAAAATACCACAAAGCATTGAATGAAACAATTGTGTTTAAGTTTAAAGTGGACACATAATATTGACAATCACTTTTGATCAAACACAAGATAAAGTGTCTTGATAATCAACAAGTATTTTATTCCATTTGCATATGATATTTTTGTTTCCTTTGCGATTGATGTTGTGGAGCTACTTAGTCGAGTCCAACATGTTATGCATAGTAATGTTATGACCCGAGAGGCCGAGATATATGAATGTAGCTTTTAAAAGATTTAGTTTTCTTATTCAAAAAGAGCTAGCAGCACATCTTGTTGGTCGTTTGCCTTCTATTTCTGTAAATTGAATTCATAGTATCTATCACCTGGAATAATATAAGATATTAAATATCCATAAAGTTCCTATTATGAAAAAATAATTAAGCGTTTTGAAAGTTTTATTGTTTATATGACATCTTACATGAGTGTCACTAAATTAATATAGAGTTAATTGCACAATTGGCCTTTATGGTTTGATCAAATTGTACGTTTAGTTCCTAGATTTTAAAAATTGCAAACTTAGCACAAACGTTTGTAACATGGTTGTGCCTTTAACCCCTGACGTTAATACCAGTTAATTTATAACGAAAAATTAGCCCACCTGTCATCCACGTGACTTACGATTTCAAACTTAACCTTTTACATGAGTTAAAATCAGTAAAAAATAAATGTTTTTTACTAACTTTTGCTGTTTTTTTAATGATTCTTATTGATGTTAACTCATTTTTAAGGTTAAGTTTGCAATCATAAGTCACGTGGATGACACATGGACTAGTTTCCCATTAAAACTAATGGTGTTAATGTCAGGAGCTAAAGGTGCATCCAGATCACACTCTTTTGGTCTGTGTATGCAATTTTTAAAACCTGTAAACTAAGCATTTAATTTGATTAAACCATTGAAGCCATTTGTGCAATTAACTCAAAATGTTTCTCTATTACAATATTAAATAATCAAAATACTTTTTAGAAGTATACATACCTAACAAAATTAACAAAAAAAATGACTATTATTTTAGTTTTCAGATCGAACATGGATCTCCAATCTCCATGAAGCCTTACTTAAACCTACAAAGGGTAGTTGAGCTATGAGCTATTGAAACCCAAGCCTACGACTTTTTGAGTTTTGCGCTTTAGCATCGTTTGGCTTATTTGTAGCCCGTTAATGTTATATATTCTCATAAAATGGTTAAATATATTTAAAATTACTTTTGTGTTTGTTTCTAGTGATCCGATATATATCTGTGTTGTCAGTTTAGAATAGCTTCTCACACATTTTATATACACTACCTTTTTTTTAAGACAAATTTCTTTATTCCTATAAAAGTGGGACTTGAACCCATGACCTCTCTAATCCTTAGTGTTTTCAGAGGATTTTTCTCTATCAGTGGGCCACCAACCCCATCTATACTATATAATAAATAAAGGTTTTCTATGCCACATGTCACTTCCACATTCATTATCATCATTTTTTCCCGCTTCTCTCTCTTATTAATTACACCACTATCCAAAAATAATAATATACTTTTAAAAGAAATAATAATTTTTATATTAATAAATCTTCTGACATATTTTGACTAGTGTATGTATTAACAGATTATATTTTATTTCACGGGTTTATTCAACCTGGGTAAAACATGAATTTTTAAAAAATATTTTTTTATTACTGAATATATAATATTATATTTATTTAACTCGTGTAATACACGAGATTTTAACCTACTTGGCTTATATAGAGTACCTATCACATGTAAATTCTAGTTACTTTGTCAACTCTATATCACGGGTGTCTTATGACCAACCAAAGATGCTTTTATAAATATATCACCAATCACACGAATTACAAAATATTCTTCTTGCATAAACAACTATTATTGCCTTGTTTTTCCACATGCATGACAATGTATGAAGGTCATTAAAATATTTAATTCTTTACACTACAATCATTTATATTTGTATGTATATGTAATATACATATATACATACAAAATAGCATGTATATAGGAGTATAGGTTGCAATTTAATCTATGTACACCTTGTGTGAACAAGGTTGTGAAAAATCGCACATCGAGCGATAAAAGATGTTTTGATAATGAGGGTTTATTTTACGCATTGATGTGCAGAGTCGTGAGATCCCAAGTTATGTTGAAGATATTGGTGTTCAAGAAAAATAATCTCAGCATCTTAATTAACTAATTGATTTTAAACTATAAATAGATAATCTAAGCATTCTATATTATCATAGTTTATGATAATATAGAATTATTACAATCACGAGATTTTCTTATGGGTAGTACCTTAATCTAAGCCAATAACTATTTTAGATATATAGACTAATATAACATCGAGTCTTTTGGTTAAGTAGTAGCTCTATGTCTTTTCAAATCAGAGGTTATGAGTTCGATTTGGTTTGGGAAAAAACTGTTACAAGTTGAGGCGTTGAGGCAGGGGTTTTTTCCAGTTGTGGGTTTCCTCCTGTGTGGTGTAGGGCGGGCTCACCACGCTTCTGTTCTTCGGGCGGAAGGATGATCCATTTGCCAGGGTGATCTCGGGTGTTCGATCATTTGCTGTTAAAAAAACAATAAATAGATGTAACAAAGTTAAATAGGTATTGAATGCCTTATTATGTCCTCTTTAACTAGCATCGGTTGGGGAGGAGGGAGGGGGTTGGCCGTAAATTGGAATTAAGGTGCAAGGAGGAAGTCGAGAGAAGTTTGGATTGGATTGAAAGGGTACTAGTCTTAGTAGGAGTCTAATATTTGTTTAATTTAATAGTTTGGTTTTTATCTAGTAGGTCAAGATAGATTTTAGTTTGGTTTGATTTATCATTAAGGTATTCTAGTAGGGTTAGGATGGCTATAAATATGGATGTAATCACATGAAGGTAAGTAATCATATAGCAAGTTTACAGTTTCTTTGTTGTTCTTGGGTTGGGTTGGATCGTTTGTGTGTTATCTGGGACTTTTACATTGATCCTCCCATGACGTAAATGTTTAACTAAAGTGGCATACAGCTTCGCCGTTATGTTAGTTCAGACCCTTAAAATTGTGGTCTGTGGAGAAGCTGAGATGAACAGCGAAAGAGAGAAAATTTGTGTAACAAGACTTTTTCCAATCGATGGCAACAACCGTATAACATATGCTTGAAAGCTGGAAATAAAGAGGATCTCTCATATTTATTTACTGAGTGAGTAAGTAACTTTATTAAGGAGTCTCTTAAAAAAATATAACACTCAACAAATATGTTAACAGTGATTTCAGATGCGTAGTGACACGGTCAAGGTAAATAGTATCAGTATCCTCTTTCTTACTTTTTTTTAAATATAAATTACTTTATTTATTTACTATTACTTGATTTAGTATAAAGAATGTTTGGCAAACCAATTAATAACTACCGGATTAAGGGCAAGGGGCAAGGTTTCACATTTCATATCAATTTAACACTGCCGAATTACCTTCATATTAGTTTTCGCTAAAATTTCACACATCATTACATTTGGGAGACATAGTTCCACATCTCCACACCCGTGGAGATTTCCACGAAAAAGCTCCACATTCGTGGACCACGCTATAGGCAGGGGCAGACTTAGTAAGGTCGGGAGGGGTTCACCGGAACCCTACGAGTTTCGAAATTTTAATAAAACACTATAGAAAAAAAATGGGGTGAACCCCTATGATTTTAATTTTGATAAACCAGACAAAAGTGTTTAGGGTGAAAGATGTTTAAAACTCGTAGAGAACAACTCTACATAGTTTTTTTTTAATTTGTAAAGACTATTTTATTTATATTATGTGTTTTTTAATTTCTAATGACTATGTTTTTTTTATTACTGTATCGTACTTTTATTCTGTGATGAACCTTACCCGACCCGAAGTATTTTATGTTCGGCCCTATAAAATTGGAGTATCTAAAAACAGTGAACTTATTTAAAAAAATTCCTAAATCATCCATATAAACATGGTCCACATCATCTCCATGCTACTGTTTCATGAGGAATACCCATTGTTCTAATATATGAAAGGAAGTGAGGAAAAAAAATATATATTTTTTTTTCTAACTTCAATACTCTACTTTGAGGCCCTAAACTACATTTAACCAGGTTTAAAGCTGAGTTGTTTTCAAAGAGTTTTTTTCAACACTGGGCTAGCAACTCAAGTGGTAGGGAAAAAAACTTGATAATAGGCACTTGACGCACACATATTAATGTGGAAAAAACTAATATGATCCCTAGGTGTAGAGGTGCCCATTCCGGTTTTTTGAACCGAACCGGACCTGTTTGGTCAACAATAAGTCAAAACGGCTTTGGCCCTAAACCGGTTCAGGTTAAATCAGTTTACAAGTCCTGAAAACCTAAACCTATTAAACCGGTTCGGGTAGGGTTTAGACAGGTTTGCGCATTAAACCGGTTTAAGGTTTTCTTTGGAGTTTTTATTCTTCGTCGTCATGCTCAGAATTACTAGTGGAGCCTCGTAGTCTTTCATCTTCGGCGAGTTCTTCATCGGTAAGTGGCTTCGCCATTCCTTGATTAACCTCGGTTTCGTGTATGAATTCTTCTACTTGAATTTCGTCTTCAAGCGAACTTGTATCTTGAACCAAAATGTTATTTGGGGATAAAATAGGTGCCAAAAAGACAAAAAAAAATGGTTTCAAACGGGTCTATAACGGCTAGAAAAATTTAGCGACAAACCGGTTCGGCAAACCGGTCCAGCACAGAAACACTTAAAACAGGTCCAAAACCGCCGATTTTAATTCGTTGGAAACCGGTTTGGTCCAAATCGGTTCAAAAGCGGTTCGGTTTCAGGTTCCAAACTGGTTTATATGTGCACCTCTACCTAGGTGTACTATGCGATTTGGAGTTTTATGTGATTTGTGCTAGGGGGGCTAGGGGGGGTGGGTCGCCCGTCGCCTACATTTGGTCATGGTCTTAGCAACAGATCCGATTCTCTTACGACTATGTCCCTGTTGCCAAAAAGGAAAATAAAAGAGTAAATTACATGGATAGTCTTTGTGGTTTACCAAAATTTTGGATTTGGTCCCTAGGTTTGAGAAACTACATAGGTAGTCCCAAACTTTGCACGCGTGTTGGGGACTGTATGTGTAACACGCGTGCAAAGTTTGAGACTGCCTATGTAGTTTCTCAAACCTAGGGACCAAATCCAAAATTTGGGTAAATCACAAGAACTATCCGTGTAATTTACTTAAAATAAAAAGGTTTATTTCATCATTAAAATCTTAAAGGTTTCTTAAATTTGAGAAACAACACTACCCTTTATAAAATTAGATTTTTATTACAACTTTTGAAAAACTGAATAGACTACTGCGGCTCGCTTTGCTTTTGTTGCGGAGCTCACTGCTTTAACTCTTATATTTTTAAAATTATAAATAACCACAAAGTTTATAAAAAGGTATATCTTGAACTTTTTTGCATTTATTTAAGTTATGAAACTCAGAGCCGGCCCTAAGCAGGTGCGGGGTGGGCGACCGCTCAGGGCCCATTTTGAGTGAAAACTCGCCTTAGTCTTTGATGGTTTATACACTTTTATGAAAAACATTAAACTATATTTTTGCCATTAAAATAACATTTTTAATGAGTAAATTACATTTTTCGTCCTTTAACTATATCTCAGATTTCAGATATCGTCTTTAAACTAATGAAATAATATAAATCAACCTTTATGAAATAACAAAGCATAAAGGATGAAATCAAACTATGAACATAAATAATGATTTGTGTTATTCTATTAGTTTAATGACGATATCTGAAATTTGGTATATAGTTAAAGTACGAAATAATTTACTCTATTTTTAACTGTTGATTAAAATATATTTCAATATATAGTACTTTGTTAACATACATTCTTTTTTACTTATTTGACATAATGTGAGGTATTTTATATAACTTTACATATGATTAACATATGTGTTACAAAAATGAAATAATCATATGAATTTTTATTTTCTAAATGTGACTATTAAAAGAATATCTAGTTATCAACCTTGTAGTCGAATAAATAAAGTTATATATCATTTATCAAACATTATATGAATAAGTAATTTGAGTTATAGAATAACAATTTTAAGAAAATGAAAGATGATGAATCCAAAGTGCATTTTATATTTGTTAAGGTGGAAGATTTATTATGTCTTCTTACTACTTTAATTTAATTTGTGCTTTAAATAAGTCCTACTATACGCACTTATCCCATGTAGTCACTAAGTGTGAACTTTACTCGTTGTGTGATATATACTTTTAGATTATAGTGGTTCGCGTCGCAAGGCTCGTAAGCAACCTAGGTGCGATTAGAGCACACACATGTTTGTCGGAGGACTAGTTTTAGAATACAAGATGTGTGTAATAAAAGATAGCAACTAGAGACATTTGGAAGCACTAAAATATTTTACTATCTACACTTTTATATTATCCTTTCTTTTAACCAAATAATTACAAAGTAAATTCAAGTATACACCATTTTTTAACTTTATTGGATAATTTGTGAGTGGGTTATATTTAAATTTTTAGAGTTAATTACACACTTAGTTCCAGTGGTTTGTAAAAAGTAACGGGTATAGATACTAAGGGTTTCAAGTTTCAAGTATGAGTATTATGCTTTCAATTTTATAACAATATTGGCAGTGGCAGATAGTGATGAGGGTGGTTAGAGGTGGCGGCTAGCGGACTGTGGTTGGGGTGGTGCCGGAGATGAAGGAGACGATGGTGGATTGAGGAGACGATGGTGGGTGGGAAGTTTTTTATATTAATTAAACTTAATTACCCAAATGGTCTCTCATATATGAAAACTTACATAATTAGCCCACTCATGTGAAATGATTTAATTGCCCTTCAACTTAACAAAAAAACTAACGAAAATTAGTCTTAGTAACTAATACTGTTACAAAATTGAAATATTTGCAACTTCAAACATTTATTACTTTTACATGTTACTTTCACAAATCACATGAACTAAGCTAAGCGTATAATTAAATCAAACTTTTATATTATCCCACTGGCCCGTATGTCCTTAACAAGGATAGTAACAGTAATTAGTGGTTTTTTACTCTTATTTTAATTATGTCAAAAAAAATGTATCTTTTTCTATTATCTGTTTTCGTAAATACGATATTGACCGGTCAAAATCAAGGCGTTATATATAGGAGTATAGGATCCACTCTTCTTCCTCTGGTCACTGTTTTATTCAAACACACCACCATCTGTTTCTTGCCGGCAACATGAAACTCCGGCCACTCCTATCAATATTCTCCTCCACAAGTGACGGCCAATCACCCACACCACCACCATCGAAACTTCTAGTTCCCTCCGACTCAAGCAGCAACATTTCAGACGCAACCACCACCACCACCAGCTTCAGCCTCCCCCTCCGACAATTTTCCCCCGGAAACCTAACCCTATCCCTCTCCCACCTTCCACTAACCTCCCTAAAACCTCTACCGGCCAGTCTCAAATTTCTCGCCGTCCATAACCACCTCCTCTACGCAGCCACCGGAAACCTCATCCACGTATTAGACACCTCATCATTCGCGCTACTCGACACCTTCAGTGTCGCCAGATCTTCGTCGGGATGCGTTAAGTCCGTTGCGTTTAGTAACGGAAACATCTACACGTCGCATCAGGATAACAAAATTCGAGTATGGAAATTAACGGAAAATAAACGGCACAAACGCATCGCAACACTCCCGACGCTTGAAGACCGATTGCTCCGTTCAGTTTTACCAAAAAACTACGTCAATGTGAGACGTCACCGGAAAAAACTATGGATCGAGCACCACGACGCCGTTTCCGGACTCGCTGTTATCACCGACCAGTTAATGTGCTCGGCGTCTTGGGACAAATACTTGAAAATTTGGAACACATCTGACCTCCGATGCGTCGAGAGTATAAAAGCACATGACGACGCCATTAACGCCGTCATTGTAGCATCGGACGGCACTATATTCACCGGCTCCGCCGACCGCCGGATTAAAGTGTGGGCAAAACCAAAAGCAATCAGGAAATACGGGCTGATTGCCACGTTGGAAAAGCACAAGTCCGCTGTGAACGCGTTGGCTTTAAACGACGACGGATCGGTGTTGTTTTCGGGTGGTTGTGACCGGGTGGTTTTAGTGTGGGATAAGGAACACGGTAGTAACTGTATGGTGCTGAGTGAGGTGTTACGTGGCCATTCTAAGGCGATACTTTGTTTAATCAACGTTTCTAATTTGTTGTTCAGTGGGTCTGCAGATCGAACGGTTAGGGTTTGGCAACGTCGATATGAGGGTAAATTCTATTGCTTTAAAGTGTTGGAAGGATATGAAAGACCCGTCCGATCACTGGTGGCGGATCACGGTGAAGCTACGTCGTCGTCGGAGACTAATTATAAATCTAACATACGTGTGTTTAGTGAAAGCCCTAATGGAGTTATTAAGTTGATTGCAATTAAAGGTTTAAATATTTTTGACTCTGTTCCAATTCATGTAAGATAAAGATCAAACACGAACGAAAATAACGGTTTACTTTTAAAAAATTATACATGTTTGATAATTTTGTCAGTTTTGTCACTTTCATTAAAAAAAATTTCTTCTTATGCATTATTGTGTTTTATAAAACTTGTCATTTTTATCCGATTAGTTAACGTTAAGTGTTCGAATTATATAATCTTGTCTTTATTTGATGGTTTGAGTCGTATGAACACTTAAGTTTTAATTATATATTTCACATGTTGATTATATTATATTTATTCACATAATATGTGATATTAAAAATAAAACCTCAAACGATATGGGTTGCTCCTAATAGTAGAGACACTTAAACATCATATATATATAGTCAACACGTAAGATTACGTTATAAAAATTAAAAAATACGTGTAACATGTCATCAGTCTGGTTAGCTAAAAATATCTCTGGATTATAAAACTAAGTGATAGAAACAGTTTTTAGTTTTTACAAATTCTTATAATTAATAAAAACAACTTGTATAAATCAGAAAGCTTATCATGAAAGCAGATGTTAGTCGTTTGTCATTAAGCCTGTGTTAAACGGAAATTATAATCTATACTATATAATAAATAAAAGTTTTTTCATGCCACGTATCACCTTCACATTCATTCTCATCATTTTTTTCCCGCGTCTCTCTCTTATTAAATGCACCTTCATCTTTTAATAATAATATATATTTAAAGAAAATATTAATTATACTAATAAAATACATTTATTTTAAATTATCTCTTATAAAACTTTGAAATCTAATTATGTAACTTTTATTTTCAATCGTATAATAAATGAAAATCAAATTACATTAAATAGTACTTAATATATTTTCAAAACTCAATTAAATATTAGTTTTTACATATTTTGAGTTTGCTTTCTATCCTTAGCATATGATACATTTTTACACTTGTAAGATATATATATATATATAAAGATTTAAAATTTTTATTTATTAATATTTTTTACCCCGTGTATCTAAACTAATAACTAATAAAATGAGGTTAGATGTAAGACGTTGATATAATGATATTGAAGATACAATGGAACTTAATTATTTTGTTTGAAATGAGGTTAGAAGGGAAAAAACACAAATACAACTTGATTAAATTATAGAGTGAATAAGATAACGACAAACTAAACCTTTGTTAACCCCAATTTAATTAAGTTGATTTTCTCCGTCTTCAACTTTGTAGCAGGATCCTTCTCCAATTAATTATTTGTAATTATAATAAAAATAATAATTAATAATAATGTTTCCCTTTGTCATACTCTTACATGAACCTTCATCTTTTGGTTATTTTCCTTTGACATAGAACCTTGATATTTTATTTTATTTTCAACTAGTTCACATTATAAATATGATATTCTAAGTATCTTATTGGTAAAAGAGAGGGAGAATCTTGATGAAGGATAATGATAAAATCATATAAGTATATTAATTGAATTTGAGACATATAATACAGAACTCAAACACATATATATCCTAGTCACATATATATTACAGTCGGAGAATGATCTTTAAATGAAAGTATATTCAACTAGCTATTTGAAAAAATAAAATTAATAGAAACAGAATTGATGAGCATGATAAAAGTTTCTTAAGATAAAAAATAACGTAAAGTTCCAACCATATCTCATCCCGCAAAACAAATATTAAGTTTTGATTTCCCTATTAGAAATATTCAACTTTAGAGTTTCAATTTTACAATAGTTTTTTTTAATTATACGCGGAGTTTCAACTTGGTTATTTATTATTGTTTATTCCGAGGCAAGGCCAAGAAGAAACAGACAGCTATCCAAGATTTTGACATTAACCGCCGCCGGGTGTTCGTCGGTTTACACCACCTAGGGTCTTTTCTCTCACCGGGTGTTTGTCGGTTAATTCGGTTTTGATTTCTTTAATCATTATTTGTTAATCGAATCGAACCAAATTGAGATTTTCTTTTTAACATAGTTATCATAAACACAATTAACAAATAATTGACATAATTATCTTTATATACTTGACATAGTTATCATAAATTAACAAATATTTTTATTTGGTAAAATATAAAATATGAAATCCTGTAAAGACCTAATGAACACAAACGAACATAAATAAACACATTATCGAATGTTCACGAGCATAAATGAACGAACATGTTTGTTCATTTAAAAACAAACGAAATTTTCTTTTCATGTTCTTTCATTTAAAAACAAACGAAATTTCTTTTTCATATTCGTTCATTTAATAAACGAACTCCCCGAAGAATGGTTCACGAACTGTTCGTTGAACGTTATGGGGAACAATCACCAATACCACTAAGCCACAAGGTGGCTTAAAATCCACTTTTCTCCACTACTATGCCGCACTTAAACTTCGTTTCTAAATCTAAAATCACAATTATAAAACCATTTTAGGCCCTTCAAATTTCAAAATTTTAATTTATAACATACAAGCATAAAACCCTTCTCATTTCTTATCCCCCAACACACTCTTGCTATAAGGTTACATTGAAAGAACTCCACTCCTCCCATGTTAAATGTTAGAGACGAAAGTTTTCCCCTATTCTTAATCCATAAGAAATTATTGGCTTTTATCACTTCGATTAATAATGCGACAGTTTTAGATACGTTGTTGAAAACTCTTGCATTCCGGACACCTCAAACGCTCCATAAAGTTGTTAATATGATAGAGTATATTATTTTCTCACCTTTTTTTGGTGCCTTCAACTTCCATGATGTTTTCAAACATCCTCAACTATGTTGGGACGAAAAGAACCCATTTTGCACCATTAGTAAATTTTTTGACAACATACACCTTGTATATGAGCACGACATGAGTAGATGATCCACTCATTTTTTTTAAGGTGGAGTGGTAAGGAAGAGATCTGGTGTTCCTTATGACTCAGGTTCAATTTTGCTCTCTCAATTAAAATCTGAGGCATGCAAATGAGACCTAGTTCTTAGGCTGATGCAGCAGGGTTTTACCCACGCAGATCCAGGGTTCGAACCCCGGCTCTCCCTCAAGCCCAGAAAGGCCGTATTGGGTGGGATTTTTCCTTGGATGCTCTCAAACTCTGACGCCAAGTGGGCCCGTTAAGACAACATATTGGCCGGATTTGGATGACATTCTCCCAAATAACGGGGTGCGACGTCACAACATTCAATATTCGTCGTTAAAAAAAACTAAACTAAAACAGAAAACCTAATAAAACTTGCATATGATATTTATGATGGGCTATATCTAGTTTCCTTAACCAGTCGGCAGGACGTGGGTTTATGTATGGCCGCTGGTTTCCGCGAGTATAATAGGATGCCCATCAATCAGGTCCTATAATTGCGCTGCAAATAAATTATGTGCTCGTATTAACTAAAAACTTAAAATATATAAAAATTGAATTGTAAAAGAATATATATATTGTGATTATTCATTGATGCATTCATGTTAAACTCATTTCGATAAATTGTTTGAAATTGGGTGGTTCTATTATATTTCGTAATATTATTTTACTAGGGTGTAAACATGTGTATTGCACGGTTTAAATAAAATAAATATTAAATAGTTACAAATATAGATTTAAAAATTATAAAGGAAAATTTTAATTGGTAATGAAAATTTAGAAATTAATAAAAAAATATTAAATAGTTATTAATAAATAAAGTTATTTGAGTCGAATAATACCAAATTCTCCATTGATTCCATGATCCATCCTTGCTTCATATTCAGTCGAGACTCGAGATAGAGATTAATATTGACTGTAATATCTTAAACTAGTGGGACATTATTATGGTTTGTTCGTTGAATAAAACACTAAATCACAATTGAGTATTGACGTCAAGAACCTATAGGCAGTGCCGGAGCTGAGGATTTAGGGGTTCGGGACGAGCAAGAAAAATAGGCCCCAAACGATAAAAAAATTCATTATTAAGGCAAAAAATGTTATAACAATAAACATAACAAAATTATAGTTTTAGAATGACATAATGTGCTAGTTAACCGATTAATCGTGCAGATTAAAAAAAACATTTTTTATGTAAATGGATTAAAAAAATTATATATATATATATATATATATATATATATATATATATATATATATATATATATATATATATATATATATAAATTAAAACTTTTGGGCCCTCCGAAAAAAGAGCCCTGGGCGGTCGCCCTCCTTGCCCTGTCTATAGGGTCACCTATTTAAAACAAGTCGAACCGAATAATTATCAAATAAGATATGAAAGATGCTCTCTATTGTTATACTCGTATTTTTAACGTGATTATAAATGTTATAACACTTATTGACGTGTTCTATAAGTGTTTAAAAACAAGTCCAATCCAATTAATATCATATCTAAACAAGGTTCATAATTATAATACAACACAACATATTCCCAAAATGAAAATAAATAAAAAAATAAAATGGCCGGTCCAAGTTTTAAACTGGACAAACCGTCAAATTGGCCAACTTGCTTTTGATTGGGCGGTTAAGTTGGTTTTAAAGGTACTTAACCACTCATACCTTTATCCAAAGATGAGACTTGAACCCTCCACTGCTTCATATCTTAAATACATCACTAGACTATTCCTTAATTTTCACAGGATATTTTAGTCAAGACTTTATTTTTTGTAAAAAAAATTGGTTATCCGATTTTTCTCCTTATCCATATGACTACTAACTACAATATCTTAACATAGTATCACCAATGAAATTTCACGGTTTTACCCAATTTGAATTTTAAAATGGGTCAACACATTGAGCTTTGACTTCCCTAAGGTCAACCCACTTAAAGTTGTACCAATCCGGTGTGTATCAGATCAATTAAACCACCACCTTAAAAAAAATTCAAATTAACTTTCTTTTGTTACGTTTGTATGACGCATTTGGTGGTATACAAACTTGTAAACGTAATCTATATATCTATACATACAAATAAATAAATGTTTTGAGGTGCCACAAGTTATTACCATGTTCATCCTTAATATTTTTTTCCCGCCCCTCTCTCCTATTTAATGATACAAGTTTCTATAAAAAAAAATTATAATTTTTGTTTTCCGCCTCTCTCTCGTATTAAATAATACTGATTTTTATAACTATTTTTATAAAACATTTTTTAATTAAAAAATAGATTTGTTCATAAAACATTTTTAGAATTTGAACATTTCTTTCATTCTTTTTATAAAACATTTTTAAAAAATAACTATATAACGTTTCTAAAAATTGAATTAAAAACTTATGTAATATGTCAAAAATATATAATATTAGATCTTTATTACTAACACTGCATTTATTCACCCTGTATAATACACAGGGTTTCTAACCTATCTCTATTATAATAAATGAATTACTATAGTTGCTACGTGTCAACTTCTGATAAAACTATTAAATAATGATGATATTAAATAATTAAATATCTAACATATATTCTAATATTTTAATAAAAATTACTAAATTTTAAGAAATTTTCAATAATTTCTTATTTCACATATGACTAATAAAATCAAACTTACAAATTTTCATAGAAAATACTGTTTTATAATAAGTTATATTTATTCAACTCATGTAAAACATGGGATTTAACCTAGTATCATTTTTTTTTGAACATCCAACAAACATAGAATTGCCTAGGTACTCCGTACGGGGTGACCCATTGGCAAAAGGCTACCACCAGCTGGCCCAACCTAGCCGTACGGAGCCCTTAAGCGCCCCAAGTTATCTCCAGTTCCGGGGAAAACCCACCCGCCCGAAAGCCCACTGGTGGTAAAATCCGGACGCCCTCGGGATGGAACTGGAGATCACAAAGATCCAGGTCTTCCTTCATTGAGCCACCATGCCCCTTCTCAAAGTGATGCTAGTGGGGATAGAAACTGGGTCTTTTTTAGAAAATTCAGGCTTTCTATCACTACACCACATTGAAAGTTGCTTAACCTAGTATCATTAATAAATAAAGTTTTTACTCTATAACCTTTACAATATAGGCACAAAAGTAACATACTTTTGGATCTAAGCATTCCCTATTCGATCAAACTCTTATTTATTTGACTAATCATGGCACAAATCAATAGTAAGAGTATAACAGTCTAGTCCATCTACAAGCCTACTGATACAAACAAAATGGGAGAATTCTTCTTCTTTATCCAATTTCCATCTAACCATTTTATACTCGCATCAAATAAATGCTATTATGTAAGTATGTCAAAACATTCAAGCATAAATGAATCATAATCCCAAACAAACTAGGTTGTGCTAAACATACCGATATCCCCCGTTATTTTTATTGAATGTACCATCGCCTTGGTTTAAAAAGCGATAAACGAACCGAGGCGACAAGGTCTAAAACCGAGGCGCAAAGTGCACAAGCGGTGAGCTTTCCGTACACGATGCGCAAAGTAATTATATAATTTTTTTTATATATATTATAGGTTTTTAGCATCCCCTACCCAAAATTTAACTATAATAAGTTTTATATAAGTTTTAACATATAAATTACCTACATGTACAACCTAAAAATCTAGTTGTACAACATTCTGTTGCACAAAAAATGACCATGTACATGAGGCGCACACCTCATCTGCACCTCATGACAATTTTTTTCACAAAAAATCGCGCCTCCGCTGCGCTTTTCGTTTACACGCGCCTTAAGTCACCAGAAACGATCCCCCCTTTACGCCTGAGGTCGGCACGCTTTTTAAAACCAAGTCCACCCCTACTAAATCGGTCATTTCCTATATCTACTTTTAGTCAACAACGGTATGTTTTAGCATACATAGGGTGCATTTAGCCTATCCCAAACTAACTAATTCCATCAAATTTAGCTCAACCTAACATAATCAAATCATCCTTCTCCTATCATCTTTGAAGCACAAATGATCACACAATTAACAAAGCTAAAACCAAGGTGAATCTTGGATTTCACTTACCATTAAAAACTAGATTGGGAGAAACTGCAGGAAAAAAATTCATAGATTTGTATAATTTCAGCCAAATGTATCATAAAACAGCAAACAAAATTCAAATATCTTATTAGTAACATCTCAATCATCAACACAAAATCAAGAAAACAAATCTTTATTGCCTAAAAGAAACACCTTGGTTTAGGAGCAGTGACGAAGATGCTTTTTCAGCTTCTTTAGCTTATGCTTGTTCATCTTCTTCTTCCTTTTCTTCTTAACACAGTCCGCCCACATCATCCCGGTACCCGAACCCGACCCATCCAGTTCCAGATCGTTAGAATCCGGGAACCCAGTTGAGGAAATCGGATTCAAGAAATACCCAAATGAAAAACTAGGGTAAATATGGGACCGATTGAAATGGGTCGATTTGTCATCAGATGAAGATTGGGGAGGAGGGTTTCGGATATTGGGTTGGAGTTGATGAACAAGATGAGTAATTAGGGGTGGTGTTGGATTTTGATGGTTGAGGAAGGATCTAATTGTGCCTCAATTGAAGGGTTTGCGAAGAATCTTATGGAAAATTTGGGACATTTTTCATTTCTGTGTGGACTGTGACGGATGAGATGGTTTTGGGGTTCGCGAGGGCAAAAATGGAAGAAATTTATGGCGATGAATGCAAAAAGGTAAAAAGCTATGGTGACAAGGGTAGGGAAAAATGAAAAAATGCCCCCATGCAGGATCGAACTACAGACCTCCAGTTTACAAGACTGGCGCTCTACCACTGAGCTATAGGGGCTGCTTGTTTAATTCCAGTAAATTAACTTTCTAATAGCTATGTAAGTACGAAAAAAAAAATGTTAAATATGATGGTTGCTAACAAATAAATATGTTACTAACACAAGAAATCTGTTTTTTTTTTCTATTAAGAAAAGTTCAACCGTATCAAAATGTATATGATTTGAAACATTTTGTAAATACATGTAATGAAGATGTTTAATTTTTAAAATACTAAAATTGTCAAAATTTGTTTTTATTTGTATCTAATAACCTAAAGAAAAGATAATTGTCGCTTTATAAAATCCTAAACGGATTCAAGAATTCTAATGATCGAGGAAACATCAGAGGTTATCGTTAGGTACCAGACTTGGACACAAACATATTGGTTTTGATGAAGAGACATGTCTATTTATTCTCGTGTTTCTTGACCCATATGGCGTTGATGGAGACACAAATGGTCCGGTTTACTCAACAAAACCTAAGCTTAGACTTTACAAATTTGAGTTTTCTTCCACTTGTGTTGATTCTCACTTTAATATTTTTTTTTTCTATTTTTTTTAGTATGAACCATTTTTTCCATCTTTTACTTCTCATAAATCTTCCTATTTTTATTTTTTAAATTTGAGAGAAAAGTGATGCTTATGTTGTATTGTATTTTCCTTGGCCTAGGTGTTATTCTCATGATTTAATTTGTGACGATATTTAATTATTTTTTGGGTAATTTTTTTTAATTTGAATCATACACCTTCTGATTTGTGATGCATATACCTGCATTATTTATTTATTTATTTGTTTATTTTGAGATGTTGAATTACTTATTAAAATACTTATCTTTTTATTATTTACTAGTTTAGATCTCGTGTTTACACACAGGGTGAAAAATATCAATATATAAATTTTTAAATTTTTATGTATATATTTTACAGGTGTAAAATATATTACATATACTAAGGATATAAACAAACTTAAAATGTGCAAAGATTAATATATAATTGGGTTTTAAAAATACGTTAATTACTATTTGATTTAATTTGTCTTTCATTTGATTGAAATAAAAGTTAAATAATTAAATTTTAAAGTTTTTTATAATAAGGGATAATTTAAAATAAATATGTTTTATTAGTATAATTAGTAATTTCTTTAATTAAAAGATAGAAGTGCATTAAATAAGAGAGAGAGGCGAGAAAAAAATGGTGAGAATGAATATGGAGGCGAAACGTGACACTAAAAACCTTTATTTATTATATAGTATAGATTAAAAGAGTTTGAATAAACAACTTCTTTGTTTCTCTCATAAGCACTCACATACGCAATTTAGATAAACAATACAAATGAATATATTGCATATAAAAGTTCCAAGAAACAGGTAACAAATTGTTTTAATAACCTACAAATTAACTTAAAACCACTATAACAAGTCACTAAATTAAGCTCATTCGTCAAAACTTATACTCGACTAACTGATGTGAAATGAGTCGTCACTACTAATTCACACTCTTTTGAGTAAAATCTTTATTAATTTCAAGAAAACTTGACCTTAAAGTTTTATCTTAAATTTTTGATATATTTTATGTGACGTCTATAATCTTGCTTCGTCATTATTTTGAAGTGATTCGGGAAAAAACACTATGCACATGTAAAAAACACAAGTTTTGTTCTTAAAACCCAACATAGAAAAACACATTTTGCATGGTAAGGTGGTTGTTACAAATTTACCAAAAGAGCCGTCTTGAACTCACAACATTTCATGTATATATGTGTTTAGTTAGCTAGTAAACCACCAATATGATTTTTTAAAGCACACACATATAGATCATTTAATTTAAATTTGATTAGATTATAATTGTTGCATTCTCAATATTCTCTCCTATAACCCCTTATCTATTCTCTTCATGATCAAGAACCTCATCTTCTCTTTACCAAGATGGTTGTATTCCCATTTATGGTTCTCAGACATAGCATTGGGGCTCTTCATCATCTTCATATTCAAATCCATACTTCAAAGACTCACTTATAGAAAAGGTCCTATGGTATGGCCTATTTTTGGAGTATTTCCAACGGTAGCCTTAAATGTATCCAACCTTTATGAATGGGGTAGCAAAACATTGATCAAATCTGGTGGAACCTTTTACTATAGAGGGTTGTGGATGGGTGGTACTTTCGGGATCGTCACAAGTGATCCTGTTAAAATCGAATATATGCTCAAGACAAATTTCAAAAATTTCCCAAAAGGGAAAGCTTATAAAGAAAGATTCTATGATTTTCTTGGAGATGGAATCTTTAATGCGGATGATGAGTTGTGGAGGACTCAACGTCGTGTGGCTAACTCTGAAATGCATTCGACTCGCTTCGCGCGGTTCTCCATGGAGTCCGTTAGAATGCTTGTGCATGACAAGTTGTTGAAGGTTTTAGATGCTAGAAAAGGGTGTGTTATTGATTTGCAAGATGTGCTTCTTCGTTTTACTTTTGACAATACTTGTGCAGTGGCATTTGGTATTGATTCTGGGTGTTTGGAAGTTGAATTACCAGAAATGCCCTTCGCAAAGGCATTCGAGAAGGTGACTTTTATGATTTTGATGAGGTTCTTGACCCCGCGTTACTTATGGAAGCCAATGAAGTTTTTCAGATTAGGGTTTGAGAAGTCACTGCACAAAGCTATCAAAATTGTACACGATTTTTGTGAGACAACCGTAAGAGAAAGAAAGATGGAATTATTATCTAACAAGGAAGGCATAAATGGCACTTCAAGGTGTGATCTTTTGTCAAGACTTATCATAATGGAGCAAGATAAAAAAGAAATGCTTTTCTCTGATAAATTGCTTCAAGATTTTTGCAAAAGTTTCATCTTAGCAGGTAGAGACACAAGCTCAGTGGGATTATCATGGTTTTTCTGGTTAGTTTCCGAAAACCCATCGGTTGAAACCCGAATCCTCGAGGAAATACACAACATCTTACAACAAAGAGAAAACCCCTACGAGGAAAATCAAGAAAACAAAGTATTTACAGAAGAAGAACTGAAGAAGATGACTTATTTGCAAGCATCAATATCTGAATCCTTACGTTTGTACCCTCCTGTCTCATTTGATCATAAAGAGCCACAAGAAGACGATGTTTTCCCAGATGGGACCTCGATCGAAAAGGGTGCACGAGTTGTGTACATGATGTATGGCATGGCTAGAATGGAGAACCTTTGGGGTAAAGACTGTTGCGAGTTTAGACCCGAAAGGTGGATCAAAGACGGCAAATTTGTGAGGGAAAGCCAGTTCAAGTACACGGTGTTTAACGCAGGTCCACGATTGTGTGTGGGCAAAAAGTTTGCATATATGCAAATGAAAATGGTGGCTGCTTCGATTCTATTAAGGTATAGAGTGAAAGTAGTCAAAGGTCATAAAGTATGTCCGAAAATAAACACTACACTTTATATGAAGTATGGGCTACTAGTCACAATGGAGCCTAGGGCAAAGTTAATAGATTGATGTTGATTTTGACATCATGGAGTTGTTTGCTTTTTCTTTAATGTAATGGTTCTGAACTTATTTGGATTGTTAATTAGGATTCAATGTTATAAATATATGTGAGACGTAATGAAAGTTTGCCAATTCTGTTCAAATAATTTTTCTTTATCACATAAAATTTAGTTCACTTGTTTGATGATGGTGAAATGCCTCTAAAAAAAGCTTTAAGCTAACTTATTTGCTAATATATATGAATAATATTTTGTTGTGATATTGATACGGTTGTTTATTGAATCAATATATTGTATAGTTGAACCATGTCACCTTTTAGGATTAGAGTTTTATCTCTGTCTCTAATACACTTATATACTTCTTATTACTCGTATATTAAAGTTTCATATTTCAAGGCTGGTTCGAGAAATATAACACATTTTGTAGCTAAGGTTAGTAATCACAAGTGTTTGGATTCGTATTTTTAAAGTGATTATTATAAGTTTAGAAACATAATTTAAAATAAAACAAAGTTGTTAACTAATGTATATAAACAATAATCAATTTTCTTACAAAACTATAAAGTTTCTACACTATTTTTAAATTCATTTGAATGCGTAGAAAAAAAGAAGAAAAACGAATATTGAATGGAAATTAATTGATTAAATTAAAAGATTAATTTTAGAAATCAAATTTAGTTCACTTGTTTGATGATGGTGAAATGCCTCTAAAAAAGCTTTAAGCTAACTTATTTGCTAATATATATATGAATAATGTTTTGTTGTGATATTGATACGGTCGTTTATTGAATCAATATATTGTATAGTTGAACCATGTCACCTTTTAGGATTAGAGTTTTATCTCTGTCTCTAATACACTTATATACTTATCATTACTCGTATATTAAAGTTTCATATTTCAAGGCTGGTTCGAGAAATATAACACATTTTGTAGCTAAGGTTAGTATTCACAAGTGTTTGGATTCGTATTTTCAAAGTGACTATTATAAGTTTAGAAACATAATTTAAAATAAAACAAAGTTGTTAACTAATGTATATGAACAATAATTAATTTTCTTACAAAACTATAAAGTTTCTACACTATTTTTAAATTCATTTGAATGCGTAGAAAAAAGAAGAAAAACGAATATTGAATGGAAATTAATTGATTAAATTAAAAGATTAATTGATTTTAAGCCCATCCATTGTGGTTTTACATCCCACCACGTCAACGTCACATCAGCACAGTGGTTTTCATTGTCCAGAATCACTAAGGTGCGTATTTTAAATTTTTTTTATTTCATTTTGTTAATTTTTATAAACAATTGATATTTTTTCTAAAACAATTATTTATCATTTGAAATGTCGATCCAGACACGTTAAAAAATCACTTACGTGATGAAAAATAGTTTTTTTGAAAATAACTCCGTTTTCATTAAAATTTATACTTAGATGTTCAGAAAAAATAAAATAAACAAACCCGTGTATTTTGTTTCTTTAAAATACTTACCAAGCATGACTTATTTAAAAAAAACCAAATTAAATCAAATGTATATATTGAATAAAATAAACAATTAATGAAATATTGAGGTGATTGGTGGAAGATTTTGCCCAGCACCTGTGTGGCAATTCACGTTGACCGCCCCACGCCCCCTTTCACGCCATGGGGCGGTGTTTATGCCCCTTCACGCTGCAATGTCACTTTCACGCCTAGTTTCACGATGCATTACGGATGGCTAAGGATGAGAGAGAGACAGACTCAAAATTGGATGCACAGAATAAAGACATGTGACATAAAAGTTAGTGATTTATTAGATTAAGAATATGTTAGTGTATTGTAACTCAGATACATGGACCTCGAAAACGAGATAATTCATCATTAGTTTGTGTCAAAGCTCGACGATTCATTCTATGTTTGCTCATTGAGAGAACATATTTTGAAAGAACTTTTTAAACGGGCAGGTTTGCAAGTTTATTTGCCTATCCTAAGAACAATGATTTGGACATGCATATACATGCTATGGGATTTTTTGGTTTCTTTATCTTATATGTACGTTTCTTTGTGTTCTTGACTATTTTGTTTATTGTATAACTAGTTTTAACCCTATTTGTTACATGGGTGAAACGTTAAAACTATATTGATAAATATCTTAACACATTTTTTATACAAATTTGATATTGTATTAGTAACTTTTTCATTTTGTTAAATGTTAATATTATATGGATGATAGTAATCAAAACATTTAAAAAAGTACATGAAAATACATTTCATAAGTAGTGTACTTTTTACAATACATTAAATTACATGTCAAATTAAACCTTACAATAATGATTTACAAATTTAAAAATATTTCACTGTATACAACATTTGATGTACTATTGGTAACTCTTCCATATTTAACACTCACTAAATGCAACAAAGAACAAAGTTTCATTACCTCAATGACTCAAACCACAAAATAGGCAAAATCGTTCAAAAAAATGTCACAAAATTAAAGCCAGTAGGGAGTCAAAAAAATTAAAGATAATCAAATTGGTCAATAATTTACTTACATATGTTGTTTCTCTAATTTATTAGCTTCTTGAAACTCTATTAGACTTTTTGTAGAAAATTTAACCTTGATGTTGTAACATATTTATAAATATTTAAGTTGTAATCAAATTTACGTATCAAAATTATTTTTTTTTAAATCTCGTATTTTATACGGAAAATCTTGCTAAACTTTTAATATTAATATATCGTTTAAAATAAAATAAAAATATATATATATATTAAAATTTAAATTTAAACAATATATCGTCTTTTAAATTTAAAATTTTAAACTCCAAAATTTAAAAATCACACTACTTAGTATATCAAAACAATTTAAATTTCAAATTCCAAAATGAGATATGAAAAAACATTAAAACTAATAAATTAGAAGTGAAACAAAACACATTTAAAAAAAACTTCGTCATTTAAAAAAAATAAAGTTTAAAACATAATACACTTATAAAAAATAAATATTTCTAAGTTTTTTTAATTTTAATTAAAACCTAACTATTAAAATTTTAAAATCAAAATAAAAAATTTATTTATAAATATCAAACTTAGTTAGAAAACTTCTAATTAAATATTAGTATATTTTATTCTAACACATGGTTATTTAAAATACAAAAGTAGTAATTTCAAAATTTATATGTAAAATAAAAAATCTGGTTTTTTAATAATAAAATTTTTTAAAATAGTTTTTTAATAATAAAACTATAAAAACTCGCTTTTTTTAAAATCTCCTATTTTTTAATTCTTGATTTTAAAAAATATTACTTTTGATGATAATTTTAAAAAAAATTAGTCAATTGTAATAATGATGAATTAATTTGGTAAAATGTTTATTTATATAATTTTCTAAAAAAAATTGAGCTAAATATAGAAATATTGAATAGATGATGTAAATGTGGTTTTGGTGGGAAAATGAGAGTGATGATAAATATTGTGTTGACAATTGGCACAATATTTAGTTTTTATTATTATAATAGGGACTAGATTAGAAACTCATTTATTACACGGGGTTGAATAAATTGAATTTGTTGTAACTAGCAGTTTCTATTAAGATTTGTACGTTGAATGTTATCAGCGATTGGTGGAATAAGAAATAATTAAGATTTAATAAATATAAATAACAAATAAAGGAGATTTAAGAATTATAAATGTTAATAATAAAGATTTAAGGATTGTAAAATTATATTTTAAGATTAGATATAATTGAAGTCTTTTTTATGATTTTGTAAGTTTTAGCAAAATTTTATATTAAATTTTAGATATTTACCTATTTATAACCATTATTATTTAATAGGAGAGGGAGACGGGAAACAAGAATCTAAACTTTATTAAAATCGACATATAGCAGATAAAGTTATTCATTTATTTTAATAAAGATTCATTTGGCTAATGATATAATAATTATCCACAATTATATTTGTATTAAATATTTAAAAATATATTCTATTAATATCATAATTTAATAGGAGAGGGTAGGGATGAGATCGGTACCGTACCAATACCGAATTTATGAAAAAATGGGTACCGCTACAGAATTTATCGGTACGGTACCAGTACTCATTACAAAATGTTCATCTCAAGATGGTACCGGTACTGAATTTATGGAAAAGTGGATACCGGTACCGAATCTATCGGTACGATACCAGTTCGGTACGGTAGCGGTACTCGGTACCAAATGCTCATCCCTATAAGAAAAAAAAAAGTGTTTGTGAGTGGCATAGAGATAGAGAATGAGACGTGAGGGGTTAAACCAAATTTAGAGAAATATGATATATTGTTAAATTATAAAGATGAAGATGTTATTGTGAATGCTCTAAATTCTATGTAAATAGATTTATGTCACGGTATGTGTAGCGACGATACATCGTATGCAACTGACAAAATCCGTCTCAAAAAGTCCTTTGTGATGTTTTCATTGGTTGAAAGAAGTTATAATGCATAAAATAGTAAAAATGACAACTTTATAAAATAGCAACAAAGTTTCTTAAGTGTCTAACTAAAGTCACTTATAATAAATTGTTCCTTTAAAGTCACTCAACTTTCATTAGTTACTTCAATTTTGTATAATTTTTTTTTATATAAATGTTAAATATTTTTTTAAAATTTAGTGAGGCAAATGAAACATATATGAATCTATACTACTATATAAAACATATTGAAAGAACAACAATGTAATTTAACTTCAATTTTAAGAAACTTAAGAACATCTATATTACATTTGGTACAAGTGTTGATACATCAACAACTAGCCATTTACAATTTTGTCCCACTTGTTTACAAATCTATGCCCATCTCGCATCAGATGAGAAAAGAAATATGGATGAAAGAAATGACTATAAAAAGACCCTTTGGCTTTTACAAAAAAAATCATCCATTCCAGTGTTTCTTTGTCCCATATCGATGAAGAAACAAAAGTGGAAAGACCACATACTCTATAAAGTGGATTCCCTAACCAAAACAATACCTGAAATATTTGGTTATCTATCTTTAAAAACCGACTAGCTTCGGTTAGAAGCAGTTCGGTTATTCAGTTTTGAAAATTGGTCCAGCTTAGTTTTTGGTTACGAACTAAAAACTTAATCAAAGTACGACTTGGGTCGGAGTTTTAAAAAATTATTTCAATTGGATTTAGTTAACAAGAACACAAAAAAGTTGAATGCATTTTATCAAAACGCGCATTCCATAACATACTAATCCTTTAATGTTTAGTTTATTTGCTAAATTTTAAAACACTTAAGAACATTTATACTACATTTGGTACAACTGTTGATGCACCAACAACTAGACATTTATAATTTTGTCCCTCTTGTTTACAAATCTATGCCTACCCCACACCGGATGAGAAAAGAAAAATATGGATGAAAGAAATAACTTTAAAATGAACCTTTGGCTTTTTCAAAGAATTCATCCAACTCATTGTTTCTTTGTCCGATATCGATGAATAAACAAAAGTGGAGGGACCACATACTATATAAAGTGGAGGCCCCAACCCACTAGTCTTATTTAGTATCTAGTTATTTTTTTGGGAGTGAGGGGGAGGGGGTTTAATTAAATTGAATAATTATGAAACATGGTTTTTATTTGCTGATTTTTTTTCTTTACAATTACCTCATATTTCAATGTAATTTATATAAATAATCACTAAATGGTAAATCAAGATGTATTTATGTTACATTTGTCTCACTCATTTTTAAAATTTAACATTTATAAAAAAATGAAAGTTAAATGAATTTAGAAAAAAAAAACAGTGACTTTAATGAAAAACTTGGTTATTATTTTATAAAGTTTTTCTATAATGTGTTGCTAATTCACTAATTTACTTACCAACAAATGTAAGGATTTTGAATCATAAATTTACCAACCTTTTCTATTGGTAATTTTGCACAATGTGAAAAATCCAATCTTAAGCTGAGTTGGGGACGCCAATTATTGTGTTGTTAATACCGTTGTTAATTGTAGTTAGCAACGTAATGTAGCGTTTTCACAACAAATTTATAGCCTTGATACCAACCGTTTTTCTTATAGTGTTTCTTAATTTTCAAGTGATTTAGTATCCACAAACAACTAAAATAACACGAGTTTTATACTAAAATCACACATTTTGTGTGGTATGATGGATGTTACAAAACGATTCATTACTTCTAAAAAGACTCCTATCTAAAAATGTATATATTTGCCTTAACCAAAATCCATAGATCAGTTTCTTTAAATTTGATTGGATTGTTGCATTATATATTTCATTAAACCAAATAATTCATATAACAAAAACAAAATATGGAGTACAACAATATGATCATTAACCTCATTTTCTCTTCAACAAGATGGATCTATTCCCATTTATGGTTCTCAGACATAGTCATGGTGATGTTCTTCGTCTTCGTTTTCAACTCGATACTTCAAAGACTCACCACAAAGGGTCCTATGATATGGCCCGTTCTTGGAATACTTCCGACTGTGGCGTTATACGCCTACAATATTTATGATCGGGGTGGCGATGTTTTGATCAAAAATGGCGGAACCATTTACTTTAGAGGTTTGTGCATGAGTGGTACTTATGGGATTGTCACAAGTGATCCTGTTAAAATAGAATACATGCTCAAGACAAACTTTAATAACTTCCCTAAAGGGAAAGCTTATAAAGAAAGATTATATGATTTTCTTGGAGATGGGATCTTCAATGCTGATGGCGATTTGTGGAGGATGCAGCGTCGTGTGGCTAACTCTGAAATGCATTCAACTCGCTTCATGCGGTTATCCATGGAGTCGGTTAAGACGTTGGTGCATGGCAAGTTGTTGAAGGTTTTAGAGGCTAAAAAAGGGTGTGTTATTGATTTGCAAGATGTGCTTCTTCGGTTTACTTTTGAGAATACTTGTGCAGTGGCATTTGGTGTTGATACGGGTTGTTTGGATGTTGAGTTACCAGAAACGCCTTTCGCGAAGGCGTTTGAGAAAGCGACTATCGCGAGTTTGACACGGTTCTTGATCCCTCATTTTGTGTGGAAGCCAATGAGGTTTTTTAAATTAGGGTCTGAAAAAACACTTCATGAGGCTCTCAAAATTGTGCATGGGTTTTGTGAGAAAATAGTAAGAGAAAGAAAGATGGAATTGTTATCTAGTAAGGAAGGCATAAATGGCTCTTCAAGGTTTGACCTTTTGTCAAGGCTTATCTTATTGGAACAAGATCAAAAAGATGTGTTTTTTACTGATAAGATGCTTCAAGATTTTTGTATAAGTTTCATCTTAGCAGGTAGAGACACAAGTTCAGTAGGATTATCATGGTTTTTCTGGTTAATCACCAAAAACAGATCCGTAGAAAGCCGAATCCTCGATGAAATCCACGACATCTTACGACAACGAGAAGATACCAAGAAGATAAACAATGAAAACATAACATTTACAGAAGAAGAACTTAACAAAATGGTGTATCTGCATGCAGCAATATCCGAATCCTTACGCCTCTACCCTCCGGTCTCATTTGACCACAAAGAGCCACTAGAAGATGACATTTTCCCCGATGGAACCCGAGTAAAAAAGGGTGCACGAGTGGTCTACTGCATGTACGTCATGGCTCGGATGGAGAACCTTTGGGGTAAAGACTGTCGCGAGTTCATGCCCGAACGGTGGATCAAGGACGGCAAATTTGTGAGCCAAAACCAATTCAAATACGCGGTTTTTAACGCGGGTCCACGATTGTGCGTGGGCAAAAAGTTTGCGTATACGCAAATGAAAATGGTTGTTGCTTCGATTTTATTAAGGTATAGATTGGAACTTGTTAAGGATCATGTAGTATGTCCAAAAGTGAACACTACACTTTACATGAAGCATGGATTGCTAGTTACAATGGAGCCTCGGGAAAAAATTATTTATTGATGTTAAATGTGAGATTGCGTTGTAACGGTTTTCAATTTAATTGGGTTGTTAAATAAGGTTAAATGTTATACTTATGTATAAGAAATAATGAAATTATTTATAATGGTTTTGGTATATGCATTTTTAGTTTTTGGTTCACACTTAATTTACAATGATTATAAAAGGTAAAATTAATTGTTGATTGAGTTGACGATCAAGTCTACTTCACATGTATAGGTGAAGTGTAATCATTTTCGGGTTCGGATTCAGGTTCAATTATTCTGTCGCAAAAACTCGACATGTGATAACAAGATCTAGTAAATTACACAAACGTATCATTTCATTATTCTAAATTAACGTTGGGCACGATCCATGCAAACCATAGCAATTGTCATTATGCTTAACTACACTAACTAAGGTGGAGTTGACAAAATCATGTTATCCACTATGGTTTCTTAAAACAAGCATTAAGCACACAAGAATACCTTCATTACATTCATATGCAAATGACTACAATCATTCAAATGTCTAAGCAAACTGTCAACACATCAAAAGTTGTTACCATTGTTAAAACCAAATCCTACTACCAGACATGACCGAGTGGTAAAGTTTGATGATGAATAACATGAGACGTGGATCCAGGATGAATCTATTCCGGGAAAGCCACCTACTCCAAAGAAGCAATCTACTCCGGAGAGACAAACTTATTCTAGAGGAGTAAACTTAGCCAGCATGACCAAACTGCTCCGAATGACCATCCTTTAACAGTTTTCACTAGGGCGGCAATTCCTGACACAGCCTGAACACGAGACGAAAAAATACAGGTTTTGTGTCGACTGATATGACCCGTTTTAAAAAGTGGGTCAACCGAACACAACCCGCTTAATCCGTGGGTTGACATGTTACCCGTTTAAGGGTTTTTTAAATAGTTAGTATTTATATTTTAGAGATGAAAAACGTTAATATTTAAAGTTAAGTATTTTGATTTTTAATTTTTCCTTAAACTATTTTGAAACTACTTTTCCCTTTTGAGTTATTTCATCAATCTTCACTTTCAACAATTTTATTTTATTAGTTTTAACTATCAATTCTCTAATTTTTCCAATCGTTTCTTTTAATCTCGAGTTAAATGTTTAAACTCAAGTTTGTTCAAAGAAAGACTAAGAAACAAAAACAATAAAAAGGGCACCAATGACCAAAAAAAAAAGATTCATTTGAGTTGGAGTATGAATTGTTTAAATTGTTACTAAGTCGCTAGTTATTACTTATATTCATGAATGGAAACAAAATGGGTCAACCTGAGACAAAAACCCAATTTTAAGTGGGTCGACACAACACGATCTGAATAAATATATGGGTTGGGTTGGGTTATGGTTGAAGAATTCAACTCGTTAACCTGTCAACCTGACACGATTGACACCTCTAGTTTTCACTTCCAGGATCATTTACAGATGCATAACTAAACTTGGTCAGCATAACCCCAGCGAGGGGCATTGCCCTTTGGACCCCACTTGGGGTTGCCGTCCTTAGGACCCTGCCCAGGGGCGCTGCCCCCTTGAACCGCGTTGTTTAGTGGGCTACGCCCACTTGACTCGACAAGGTCTTTAGTATCATAAGCCATAAGATTATCAAACAAGTGTGCACTCAACACTTAGCAACATGTTTTATATTTTAATATAACTTCTCATTTAGTCACTAAGTAAACTCAATTATATAAAATAGCTAGATGACATTAAAATCATTAACATTGAGTTGGGTTGAAGGAACATATGAGATTTGATCGACTTCAATCCTAACCTTTTGGAATGGAAGCCATTATCGGCTTAAATTTTGTTGGACAAATTTCATAAAATAGTAATACTTCGTATGTTGTTTTGAGAATTATGTTTTTTATGTCTTGAATTGCTAGTTATTATACTTTATTTTGTTGGGTTACTTTGGTAATTTCTACTCAAAACTCACATGATCACATCTACCTAAGGTGTTAGGCTTTTTTATAACCGGTTTTTAACCTGACCGGTCAAAATTGACTCTCCAATAACCAGTTTGGGTTATAACCAGTTGGTGAGTGTTCTAAACCCCAACTGTCTAAACCAGTTAGGTTATTAACCGGACCGGTCAAATAATTGGTTTTTTTAAACAATTTTTTTTATAAAAAAAACAAAAAACTACTAAATATAAAAAATAAACTCGCTAAAAGTTTATTTCTATTTATTTTTAAAATTTTATAAATAACATAACATAATTCCTAACTCGTATATCTTCAAATCGGCGATTAGTTTAAGTACGGGTCATGATCAACATTTTAGGTTAGCAATTGTGGCATGTTTTTAAATTGAGCCGATCAAAAATCCACAAGTGATGTCATCATCATCGGTTAGTGTTATTCTTCATTTTCACGAGCCGAGTTGGTTTTCATTGTCTTGCAATATTTTTCCAAGTGAACTGTTGGAGTTAGACTCAAGTACGATTTGACAATTCGTATAAATCGAATTTTGACCAAATGTATTTGTTTCTCGTTGTTGGTATGATCCTCACCACAGTTGGTTTATAGACTTGAGACTTTTGTATTTTTTGAGTTTTTTTAGAGGTAGAGAAATGTTGTGATCAAACAATACCCCGTATATCAATTGAAAATGAGAAGTCTAAACTAAAAGTACTATATGTGAACAAAATCCTAAACTCATGGGGGTGAAAGTGTTTTTTAAAGAACCTGAATAATCGCAGCTAGAAAACCCCCATTCTGTCTTGCAACCCAAGATTTCTTTGCTATTTTATCACTTTTCAGATTTGAAATTTCTTCCGATCGTTTCCCCTCTCCACAAACTGTAAGATCGAATTCTCACCATATGCAATAATCAACATATGCATTTGCCTATTTCGTTTATGTAGTCGTTCATGTACTTTTCTAATTTCGATCAGTAGTAATCCCTAATTTCGGGTTTACTTGTGTCTCCTTCAAAATTAACCTGTTCTTATTACTAGAGTGTGCTTTTTTTTATTGAAATTAGGTATCTGAAGATGTCGAATGAAGCAATGGATGTTCCGAAAACCGGATTCAGTTTCGACCTGTGTAGGAGAAACGAGATGTTGACGAAGAAAGGCTTAAAATCTCCTGGCTATCTTAAAACTGGAACTACAATCGTTGGCTTGATCTTTGAGGTGTGTTTTGCTTCTATTACGTTTGATCGTGTTTAATTTCAATTAGGGTTTATGTGAAGTAAAGTTATGGCGTTTCGATCTATAGCTTGTTGATAATTGCATTAGATGTTTCTGTAGATTGTTCATATCATACCATAAACTGTGATTAAGCTGCGTGTTTACGACTAGGTTACTTGAATTTATCTTTCAGAATGAAATGAACACTGTGTAGAAATGATTGAAGAAGATCTAAACAGTGTTTGGTTTCATTGTTCCATGGATGTAGTTTCTCAAAAATGATTAAGAAGATTTCTTCCAAGTTCAGAAAACTTACAAGTTGCTTAATATATGTGTATATACTTGAAAATTGATTACAGCAATGCTTAATATGTGTAAGATTATGGCACTTCGATCAATAGTTTGTTGATAATGTGAATTAGATGTTTTTGTAGATTGTTTGTATCAAACCACAAAGTCAGAAACTGTGATTAGGCTGAGTTAGCATACATAAATGAATTAGGCATCAAGAGTTCATCACTTTGTCTAAAAAGTAACCTGACATTTGTAACCATTATTATACTTGAATTTAGCTTTCAGAAAAAAAAACTATTGTAACAAACACAATGCGTATAAATGATTGAAAAAGATAGAAACAGTGTCTGGTTTTATTGTTTCATGGATATGGTTTCTCAAAAATGATTTAAAAGATTTCTTTCATGTTCAGAAAATTTGAATGATGAATACAAGTTGCTAAATATATGTATGTACTTACTATGATAAAAGTAGTTTCTCTTGAGGTGAACCATCTCTGATTATCTTCATTTCATCTTCAGAACGGTGTCATTCTTGGGGCAGATACCAGAGCCACAGAGGGTCCCATTGTTGCCGACAAAAACTGTGAAAAGATTCATTATATGGCTCCAAACATCTACTGTTGTGGAGCTGGAACCGCTGCTGATACAGAAGCCGTCACAGGTACTCTTCTAGTCACATATTTTGCAATTTATCACTCCCTTTTAAGGATCCCGTATGATAATCCTTAACGATTGCTTCTCTCTTTTTGGTAGACAACATCAGCTCTCAGCTGAAACTGCACAGATACCATACTGGTCGTGAATCAAGGGTTGTAACAGCGCTTACCCTATTAAAGTCTCATCTTTTCCGGTAAGCTCAAGTGTATTCTTAATTCCTTTTGGGATATCGATGTTTTCTTCTGTTTTTACTTTTTTGGGTAGTATCTTACTTTGATTTTGCGCACTTAGTTACCAAGGTCATGTATCTGCTGCTTTGGTACTTGGTGGAGTTGATGTGACCGGCCCACATCTGCATACCGTGAGTTAATTTCATTTTTGTGCATCTGAGAAGTTTCACCAAGACAATGTGCTGATAATTCCAAATCACTTTTTTTAGATATATCCTCATGGATCAACTGACACACTCCCTTTTGCTACAATGGGTTCTGGTTCTCTTGCTGCAATGGCTATCTTTGAATCAGAGTATCGTGAAGGGCTTACTGTGAGTTTTCACGACTATATATCTAACTTTTACACATTTGATGATTAATGAGAGTGTTATTTCTTTTACAGAGGGATGAAGGAGTGAACTTGGTAACCAAGGCTATATGCTCCGGCATTTTTAATGATCTTGGAAGTGGAAGCAACGTAGATGTCTGTGTGATCGAAAAGGTCTGTTTTGTTTTCACATTTATACAAAATATATCAGCACATATAATCATATTGTAAATGTAAATTTTTTTAATCACACTTGATAAAATATCAGGGTAAGAAGGAATATCTAAGGAATCATCTGACTCCAAATCCCCGCACTTACATCAGTTCAAAAGGCTACACTTTTTCCAAAAAGACAGGTTAGTAATCCCTAATTCTGTCCAAGAATCCAAACTTATTGGTTAACATGTTATTTTGATCCATCACCGTTTGTTTCCCTTTAAATATTCATTAAAAAAACAGAAAAAATGTGTAGGGTTCTATTTCTGTGCATAATTTGATTCTGATAAACTAATCTATGTTCACAGAGGTTCTACTTACGAAGATTACACCATTAAAGGAGCTGGTTGATGTGGTTCCAGTGGGAGGAGATGCTATGGAAGAATAAGCTTGTCACTTTTAAGGTTTACTTCAGCAAATTATGCTCTTCTATCTTAGAATCAGTTGCTTGAGTTTTCAAACATGTTTGAACTTGTGTTTCACTGACGATAAATCCTGTTGTTTGACATCAATTCATGTTAAGACCTTTGGATTATTTCAGTCCCAAAGGTCAGTATGTGTCGTCGTAGTTATAGGCTCCGGCTAGAGGTGTGTTAAAATAGGTGGGTCGAACGGGTTGGATAAGTTGTCAAAACGGGTTCTAGCCAAAAATGGTAATAATACAACAGGTCCAAATGATCTGGGTCATGTTGGGAATAAGATGATAAAAAACTCTATCCTCAAAATAATAATCTAAGTTCAAAGAAAACAACTGATGAAGAGGCTTTAAGCATTGGAAACAATTTGTTCGACTTTTGACCTGATTAATATGGTTCCATTTTATCAAGTTCAAAATTTTGACACATTGGAGACGAAACACAACCTGGATTGACCCGTTTGAAGGCAAATGGGTTGAACTTGCAACCTCTAGCTCCCACATGTCACTCCTTTGTGAATGATAAGCCTAGATTTTGAAGCAAGTCACTGAGTCATTGGTATTCTGTATCATCTCTACTATAGGGTTCCTCACCCAACCCAACCCAACCCTGTTGTGCTGTTAATTATTTAAACCATTGTCTAGCAAGGCCACCCTTATTGTTTGTGTGTAATCCCAACCCTAGGCCTCAGTACATGAACCCAAAGTCGATGGTTTGAAAATTGATTGTTGCATACATGATGATCCAGTGGTTGGTTTGGAAGATGATTTTATGTATGCGTGTGTTTGATAATTTCAGGCCTGCATAGCATACAAAAGACCAAATACTAAGCAAAACTAAGATCAACACTAGGCCGGAGGATCAGATTTGATTGGATCGATTAAGACATACTAGATCTGTCACCTGTCTTCTGTTAAAACTTGTTAGGACCATGATTGGTTTAGAGCCAAATGGTCCAAGATCACATGGCTAGGATCACAAGAGATGCATCTAAACGTTGGTTCCATTGGAACCTTGGTTTTAAAAAGCGCGCTTGAAGCGCGAGGCGACCTCGGGCGCAAAGCGGATCGTTTTCAGTGACTTAAGGCGCATGTAAACAAAAAGTGTAGCTAAGTCGCGATTTTTTGGCAAAATTTTGGCTTGAGGCGCGTGTCTTAGTATATGTGCCTTTTTTGTGCAATAGAATATTGTGCAACGGAATGTTGTATAACAGGTTTTTTAAGTTGTAGATGTATGTAATGTATATGTTAAAACATATATAAAACTTATAGTTAAATTTTGGGTAAAGATGTTAAAAACATATGATATATAAAAAAAACTAGAGTAAATTATTGTTTGCGTCCCTGTGGTTTACACGATTTAACACAATACGTCTCTAACACGAATTTTTAACTCTTTGAGTACCAGTGGTATACAATTTGTAACACTCCGAGTCCCTGGACCTAACTTCGTTAAAAAATTCCGTTTGAATTCAGGTGAAATGTCCGTTGTACCTTTTTACTGTATAACAAACTGCGTTCCTAGAAACATGTAATATCTGTTTGCGTCCCTGTCTGAGTCCCTGGATCTAACTCTCACCCGAAACTACTACATGTTTCCATGGACACAAACGGTAATTTACTCAAAAAACTATATAATCATTTTGCACCTCGCGTACGAAAAGCTCACTGCTTTTGTGCTTTGCGCCTTGGCTTTAGACCTTGTCACCTCGGGACGCTTCTTGCTTTTTAAAACCAAGATTGGAACTATGTTAAATCAACACGCTATTAGCTATAATGTATGTGAATTTCACCTAAATACTTGGTTCTTTTTCATCAAGTCCACTTCTGTATATATATTCAATTTATACAAGTCACTTAAATAGTTAAACGTGTGTCCAGATTCATTTATATCATTATAGGCTAAAAACATGTCTAATAATATTATAAAATAACAAAAACACTAGTTAGCATTAAACTATTGATTAAGCTAGTCTTAAAACATGTCTAATAATATTATAAATTAACAAAAAGACTAGTTGCGTTATACTATTTGATCATGAATTTAATCTCGTCTTTTCAAAAATTTTAAGGACATTTTGTTATTTTGTATGCTTTGATCACATTTGACTAATTATGGTTATGATTGATCAATTATTGTGGAGATTGAACAATTTTAATTGTGTTTGACCAACACTGACTTAGTATGACAAACAGTGACTTTTATTTGATTAATTATGCCTATGTTTAACCAATTATGGTTATTTTTTGCAAAGTATCACTATGTTTTAACTATATATCGCTATACCTAGCCAATTGTTGTCATGTTTGACTAATTTTGATTGCATTTGACTAGTACTTACTTCATTTTATCAATTATGACTATGTTTGACCAATTATGACTATGTTTGACTAAGTATCGCCATATTGTTCAGTTTTGGTTGTGTAGTGGCTATGATTGACCAATTACGGTTATGTTTAGTGACATTGTTGTTGTCACAAAATCATATAATTTCCGGGGCAAATTTAGCGACGGATTTTGCAACAGAAAACGGTATGGAAATTTTCTTGTCGCTAATTCTGCAACGGATATGAACCATCACAAAATTAGCAATGGATTTCCCTGTCGCAAGAAACCGTCTTACAAATCAAATACAAGATGAAGTTTATTAGAGTTGAATGAAATATCTTTAGAATAAATAATGATTGATATAATAATTTAGAAAATAAAAGTGTTATAGAAATAGAACTTTTGTAAAAAAAAATGCATCTACATCAATTATACACTTTTATAAAAGGATTATTGGATTTTAATAATCCCACCTTTTACCAATTGGCCGATAATAATCCCAACTGAGAATATTCTTACCACTGGTCCCTACTTTCAAACTATTTTTTTACATTGGACCCCCCGTTAAAAAAACTTAACGCCGTTAGAGTTTATATGACGTGGACATCTGCAAACCGCCGGAAAGTCGAGCCAAGCTAGCAGTGGTCTCGTGGTGGCTTTTGAAATTGGCTCTGGTGGTGTTTAACTGGTCTCGTGGGTCCGGAAAGTCCAAACAGAGAAAACGGTGGTGTTTAACGAGACCAGTTAAACACCACCAAAGCCAATTTCAAAAGCCAACACGAGACCATTGCTAGCTTGGCTCGACTTTCCGGAAGTTTGCAGATGTCCATGTCATATAAACTCTAACGGCGTTAAGTTTTTTTAACGAGGAGTCCAATGTAAAAAAATAGTTTGAAAGTAGGGACCGGTGGTAAGAATATTCTCAGTTGGGATTATTATCGGCCAATTGGTAAAAGGTGGGATTATTAAAATACAATAATCCTTTATAAAATACTTCACACTTTCAAGTAATCTAAATGTTAGGTTGAAGCAAACATCTACAAGATGAAGTTTTACGACATGTTTTTCATCATTGACGACAATATTTTGATTAAATATCTTAAACTAAATACTTTGTAACTGTAAGCTTCATTGTAAACACGTATTTGCATCGGTGATTTCTACCATCTTACCGAGATCAGAATTTGATAATCACTACCATGAGTTGGTACCATTTTATTATCACCTTGTGAGATCAGAAGCATGGGTGTAAACGTATTGAAATATAGTATAATTATCCAATTCAATATATCTTGTCTAATATTTTCTCATTTAAATCTAATCTTTTTGTTTGTTTGTTTTTGAGCTCTAAATGGGCTTCAGTAGCTGTTGGGCTCTTGGATGGCTAATGGGCTGTTGGTGTCTTGGAGTTAAAGTCCCAGATGGGCTCGTGGCTGTTGCTGTCTAGGAGTTAAAGGCCCAGATCCGCCTGTATATAAAGAAGCAAGGAGGCAGATTAGGGTTATGAGAGATTGTTTCTGGTTCTGAGTTGTCTGCGTATTTTCCTTTCGATTCCTCTTATTCTTAGTTTTAGGGTTTCATCACATTGATGAATTCCTCTCTGTCTGTATTGAGTGTTTCTTGGATTTAAGATTTGTATGAGAGTTTTGGTTTATTCTATCTCTGTTGTTCTTATTTTTTGTAATATTCAGTGAGTTGTTTTTGATTCAGAGATTATTGGGTGTTGAGCATTTAGTTTTGACAAAACGAGCCGAGCCCGAGTCTAACACTACTCAAGCTATGATGGTTGGACTATCCTAAAGCTCGAGCTCGGCTCGGTTCGAACCTATAATTACAATATGAAAAGCAGCATCCCAACAAGAAGCTGAGTCCGGCCGTGCTGGCCCATAGAATAAGAGTATGTGGCCCAGGTACGCTAGCATAAATAATTGTCTGGCTGACCGCTGCTTGTGTGTGACATTGAAACTTGGTTTTAGTTACTACATGTACATATTAATTGAGGAGGTTATGGATTGTTAAGAAAAAAAACTTGATTTCTTATTACCTTTTAAAAATAAAGTATATAACTAAGTATTAATTTATTGTTAAGATAGCCATGATTTCTTATTAACATCATTCCACTGCCAGAAACCATGTTTTTGGTTTTCATTTTAAGGATTATTAATGCATAAAAATTTGAAATTATATATAATTAATAAAAATATGGGATTTTTAGTTTATAACAAAAAAATATCGGTAATGAACACAAAATAATCATTTTTTTGTTATGAAGGTGGAGAAAATCAAGAACAAAACATGGAATATTGGACCATAGAAATGACAAATATGATCCATTAAAGTAAAAATGGGTTAATATAGATTATATGTTAAAACTAATAGATTAAGTTCATATAAAATTTAAAAACTTAACCACATATGTGACATTAATCCAAAAGGATGACTGGCCCAATTTGTTTTTGGCGTGTAAAAGGGGCGGCTCAATAATTTTGGTGGTCTGAAGCGAACTAAAAATTTGAGGCCTCTTTTCATATTGATAGGTTCGTCTATATCTAGAGGTTGTTTTCCAAGGTAATTATTTGTCTCTTGCTCTAAATCCTTTCAGATGTTGGGCGTTTTGTCATTCCCTAATCCTCGCTACAGCTTTTAGCGAATAAGTCATCAAGTAGTAGAATACAGGACGGTACTTGGTCTTGTTCAGTCGTTCCATTAAGCCCAACCCAAACCACACATGTATATAAAAAAATTGAGGCCCTTATTATCTGGTGGCCTAAAGATAGGGTTTTACTTGCTTTACCCAAAAGCCGCCCCTGACGTGTAATAAAGTGGTAGTTATTTATGGGCTTAATCTAATTTCAAAATATCAGTAGGTTGGGAGAAACATGTATAACTAATATTTTGTTGTATTAGACATGGAATATTGGTTGTAACAAACCTATCAAAACATGTATAACTAATATTTTGTTTTTAGTTGCAAATAGACAATCACTGATGCCAAAACAATGAAAGCAATCCACCAATATGTATAATATACGAGCCATGAACCGAACTTGAATTTGAAAAACTATTAAAAAGCGAAACTCATACTTTTAGAGAACTCGAAACTAGCTAAAGTTTTAACGAGTTAAAGATTTGACTCTGCCCATACTTGTAATATTTATCAAGATATTTATCTATCTTGATTTTAAACATTTTCAATAGTTTACAACTTTTTAGAAATTTTTTTAATGTGAACTAACACATCAATAACCTATGTAAACACATTTATTTAATTATTAACTAGGTTAAAAACTTATCTATTAATGGGTTGAATAAAGATAACTTGTTGTAACATGAAAATTTGTATGTTTGATGTTTTTTATGAAATAATTATTTTTTTAAAATATTTTATAAAAAGAATGAAAGAAAAGTTTAATTTATAAAAAAAATTATGCACAAACATATTTTTTTAAACAAAAGACGTTTTATAAAAATAATTATATAAATCATTATTATCTAATATGAGAGAAAAGAAACAAAAAAATAAAGAAATTTGTATAATTAATTGAAGAGAGAAAGACTGACAATAAATGTTAAGAATGAATATGAGACTGAAAAGTGTACCGCTAAAACCTTTATAAAAAAATATTAAATAGCTAATTCAGCCCATGTGAAAGTGAAAATATACAATAAAAATTAAAGCCGTTATTTAGCAGCTATATATACATATACTTGTAGATGTAACACCCGAGCTAAGTCCAGTATAGCAGTCTCGATATATACAGGCAAACAGATATTCCACGATGACGTTGACACTTTGACCACTTCTCACTTTCTCGGTCAAATATGGCCACCATATTCCCCTGCAATTCAATCTTCAACAAAACAATCCAAATCCCATTCAAAACTACTTTCTAGGGTTCATCCAAATGTCAGCCGGAGGAGACAATCGGAAAACATATTCCCGATCGGTTTCATGGGCCGCCGGCAAGGCAAGGGCGTCTTTGCCCCATCTTCAGCCCCTCTCAGTTTCTCGCCCAAAAGCAGAGGAGTGGCCAAGGCCCGGTTCCGACGATCTCGGAGTCTGGCCGCATATCGCCGCCACCACCCCCGGTGCTACACCGATACCACCACCACCTCTTCCGGTCAACTTAAATAATAAAAAGTCAGTGAAACCCCCTACAGAATTCGAATTCAAGAAAGATAAACTTGCATTCTTTGATAAAGAATGTTCAAGGATCATGGACCATATGTTTCTAGGAAGAGATGCAGTCGCAAAGAACCGTGATGTTCTTCGTCTAAACGGGATCACACATGTTTTAAACTGTGTCGGGTTCGTATGCCCGGAGTATTTCAAAGAGGATATAGTATACAAAACACTCTGGCTTCAAGACAGCCCGTCTGAGGATATAACATCCATCCTGTACGATGTTTTCGACTACTTTGAGGATGTCCGAGAGCTGAACGGGCGGGTTTTCGTGCACTGTTGTCAAGGGGTATCGCGGTCGACATCTTTGGTCATAGCTTACGTTATGTGGAGAGAAGGTCAAAGCTTTGAAACAGCTTTACAACAAGTGAAAGCGGCCCGAGGGGTGACTAACCCGAATATGGGGTTCGCGAGCCAGCTTTTACAGTGTCAGAAACGGGTCCATGCCATGCCTGTGAGCCCGAGTTCGGTTTTGAGAATGTATCGAATGGCGCCTCACTCATCTTATGCGCCGCTTCACCTTGTGCCTAAACTACTGGCTCGACCTGGTGCGACGACTCTGGACTCCCGTGGTGCGTTTATTGTTAATCTTCCTTCGGCTATATATGTTTGGATTGGGAAGAATTGTGATTTGTTAATGTATGAAAGTGCAAGATTAGCAGCATCACAGGTTATTAGATACGAGAAAGCGAGTGGGCCCGTTTTGACTGTTAGAGAAGGCGAAGAATGGATGGAATTCTGGAATGCACTCCGGAATGACCAAGATCAAGATCAAGAACATGTTATGGTAACTGGAGGTGTTGTTGGTCAAAGGAAGGTTGTTGAATATGATATAGATTTTGGGCTTTTCGATAAGGCGGTGAATAGCGGGGTGGTCCCGCCATTTTCGATCTCGGGAAATGATTCCGAGATGTGTTTGCCGGCTAGGCAAAACGGGTGGGAAAGACTGAGAAGGAAGTTTGCTGCTGGAGTGATGAAGGATTTGGTTGCATCCTCTAAAGAAGCTGAATCACCTGGCTCTTGTTCTTCTTCGGATGACGATGAATGTATGTCACCGGATTCATTTTCTTCTTTTCTTGTTGATGATCCAAGAAAGTTTGACAACACATCACCTTCCATCTCACCTACAACATCTGATCACTCAAATTCGTTCTCGTTTTCACCCACGTCGTCTAATTGGTCTGATTTATCTGTATTAGAAGCCTCGGATCCTAATCCTAACTTAGGAAAGATTACGCCATCTAGTGGTGGGGCCGATGAGACCCCGAAGAAACTGGTCAGAACCTGGTCATTTTCCATGGATGATCAGAGCATGCAATATGTTTCAGATGATGGGCAGGATTCTATGTTTGAAGCTGAGAATGAGGTCCAGATTAATGACCAAAATGAACCTGACTTTGTTCTTTATCAATGGCCTACTATGGAGAAAGTTGAGAAGGGTAGTATGGGAATTCCTGAGTCTAGAGGTGCATATGTAACTTATGTTATGGATGTTTTGTACATTTGGGTAGGTCATGATTTCTCGGGTATCGAAGGGCATGATGATATCGACTGGCAAATGGTCGGTCAAGATTTTCTAGTTAAAGAAGGCCTGGAAACAAGCTCTACAATTCAGGTAATATCTTGAATAACGAACGCGTATGAGCATTATTCCTCGTCTATTCTTAAACCATGTTACTAAATATTTGTTCATCTAATAACAGATAGTTAAAGAAGGGGAAGAACCAGAGCAACTATGGAAGCATCTTCATTGTTTCTCATTCCAGAATGCAGCAGAGAAAGATCAGAATGGATAAATCAAGGCAAAGGCAAATATGACATCATATAATTATAAATATGGTTTAATTTTTTTCCATTATGTGGGATCCTGTACAGTTTCCAAGCTCTAATAGATAAACTCCACTTCTCAATTTCCAAAATCAAAATGTTAAAACAGTTTCCATTGGATTTAATATCATAGATTAGCTCATTAAACAGTCAGAAATCAACAGGAGTTAGCAGATAGTTACTGCACTACATACTGGGAAAGAAATTAACTTTTATACAAACATATGGTCTAGGATTAGGGTGCAAATTCATAACAGAGGGCACTGGGTTCATACCTCAAAATTGGCCATAGCTTCCACAACTTAATACATAGGCTCTCAAACCACCCTTTACATTTATATCAAATTACCCATTTCGCCCTCGACCACGGCCACGGTTATGGCCACGGCCTCGGCCTCTTGGGGACCCACGTGACCATGGTTTCCCACTGCCACGAGAACTCCCCACGCGCCAGTCATATTCTTTGTCTGATTGAATGACCGAACTGGCCCTGGAGACAACAAACGCAGACCATGGCCTTCCCCATGAACTTCTATTTTGACAATCATTCTCAGCAGGGCCCGTCTTCTTTACATCTGGAGTGGTGCTATTCTCTTGGAAAGAGTCAGGCTTGTTAGCAGCTAACCATGGATCGGAAGAATTACCCTTTTGCCCTTCTTTCACCCCAGATGACTCTGCTTCATTAGGATCTGGACCTGTACTTGTACTAGGGCCAGCCCCACCATATGAGCATGGGTTCAGCCCAGAATGATACGGCTTGGGCATTTCTGTGTTCTTAGAGCTGAAACGGTCCCATGGATTCACTTCTCCTTCTACCAAACATCAATATGATTGTGAGAATATGTATAGCTACATATAATGACAAAGTACATATACCTGGATTGTTGTCTTTTGGGTCATCCATCTTGTTGTCACTAATGTTAGACACCAAATTTTCTGTGGCATCCTTACTTGGGGGAGTTTGATTAACACCATTATTAACTGTTCCCATAGCATCTGGATCATGTTGCATGATGTTGCGAACATCAACAAGAGCTGAATAATTGATCTGAACAAAAGAAAGATGTTTCCAATAATCCACCGTTATAAGGCACATTTGACTAGTCAATTCTGAAAGGTTTAATTACCTCTAAACTACCATCTTCTCCATAAAGAGACTCATTGGGCCCGTTATCATTAATATTTTCTGAAACGAGAGGGTATTCTGGCACTGGAATCAGAACAATGTCCTTGGCATCATAATATGCTATTCTTCCAACCTAAAATGTAAACCGACTTTTTACTCAAAGGAAAGGTAAATGTAGAGTATATAGCAGTGGCTTGCATATTATACATATAGATGATTTTCAGGTTAAGAATTAAGATGGGAGGTTCAGGCTGGTTGGGTAATGGGTCATAACGTGTTCAGGTTGAAACGGGTCTTTTTATAGTATTGGTCAAATGAACCAGATCGGATCGGTGGCGGTTAACCAGCAAACATTCCTTTCCTCGTTTTTCAAAGTAGTATTGCTTATTGTGATTAGAGAAACAAGATTGTTACAATAATAATCTAAATATTTGAATAAAAGAATGTAATATTGTTTGCATTACGACAAGACTTTGGGCAACTTTCTGTTCGTTTAACCCATTCCCCTTTTAGCATGATCTTTTATTTGACCAGTTTTGAGATTAAAATAACAAGCCAAATCCCATTTATAAGTAAAGTTACCCGTGCCCCACAGCCACTTCTAATTTGAGGAGTGTTTTTTTTTCTGAGAAGAAAGTTACCCGGAAGGATGAGAACTCAGGGATCCATGCAGAATTTAACTCGAGCAGACGATATGCAATCACATCACCTTCCTGCAGACCAAGGAAAATATTGGCTGAGATGAACTGTGGTTTCATAAAGGATAAATAAATGCCAATAAGCAAATAAAACATTGAAACAAATGGTTGGTAGGAACTCTACATATAAGAGTGAATCTGTATGTATGTTGCCAGAAACTGTGTATGTGTGTGTTTGAGAGAGAGAGAGAGAGACCTTTGGTTCGGAACAAGGAGGAAGCTTGTCAAAGTCATTAATGTCAATTACAGGTACTTGTGCGTCTTTAAACAATGCTTTGAAGGATTCTTTATTTTTTCTTTTAGATTCGTTCCTTCTGAAATTTGAGAACTCTTCTCTACCCCACTTTTGACCTTTTTTCTTGCTGCTACTACCCTTCCACTTAAAAGTTTCCTGGAGCACAACTCAAAAAATCATCGTATAGGTTTAAAAGCAAAAAAAAACAATTAAATTTAGTAAAATATATGACAATATTGCTATATGTGATCAGATACTGGTGCAAAAATGATGCAGTTATGTTACTTTACATGCAAGGAGATGAAAACTTATGAATGTGAGAAACATATGAATAGCCATGTTATCAAATAAAGTACAGATAACTATTTTCTGTTTCATGGTCTAGATTTCCCTTGATGTGATTAAGAGTTCCTATTCCATTAAGATATTTTGATTTATCTATTAATTTCGTGTTTCCTAGGTCTCCTTAAGAATATTAGTTATCAATATACAAAGTTGTAACCCCTGGTGAATTGACGAAAGTATGATCAACTGTGGGAAACATACATTTGATACTCTAGTCCGATTTGCAGCTTGATCTTCTGCATGAAACAAGAATGAAAATTAGCACTCTGCAATGACACAAGTAACTCGACCCTGACATACCGAAAATTCAATAAGTATGGCGGCCTATATTTCGATCTAAAAAGTTAAAGATGAAAATGAAACTTGAGTTTATAAATTATGTGATAAAATTACACATAAAAGAATAACAATATAGAAAATATACATCATTGCAAATATGAAGAACACAATTAAACTGTTTAGCATATACCTCCGTCAAGTGATTCAAATCGAATATGCCCTGGTCTGGTTACAACGGGACCCACATCAGTACCCGCATCCCCATTCTGCACAGGCTTTTTAGAAGCCTGTTTCCAGTATAGCTGCAAATTAAAAGAATTATCATAAACATAATACTTCCGAGACGCAGGATTATTCTAGTGCACATTTAGTTACTTACTAGTCCCTTTGGCTGACCATTAGCCTCTTTGTTCTTAGGTTGAGTTACTTTAGGCTTTGAATATGCTTGTGGCTGCAATTTTCAAATTACAAATATGTATGTGACTCTCAACATTTATGGATATTCTTTCAAACTTTAACAAATAAATACCTTCTTTTTCGCGATTTTAGCATATTCTTGCTTCAATTTTCTCTTAGCCTTTTTCCGTCTAGAACTTCTACTAATCTGACATTTATTTAATATCAAAAAAGACCACCATTAAACTTACTAATAATTAAGCCACAAATTTTAAACAAACATAGAAAAGGTAAAATCATTGTTCTCATTATGTAATCTCGTAAATCATGTCACATATCAATCACTATTACAAACCTTTTTAGTCCCAGGAGCATTAGATACTTGATTGCCTTCTTCAACATTCTCGTGAAGCTCTTCACTCCTGTAAAACATGAATTAATGAAAACAAATCACTAGAAAAACGGATTTTTGAGATGATATAATAATTAGTACTACTACTATTACCGTTTCACAATGGTAGGAGATTTAACTTTTTTGGTACTTGTTGCAGCTTTGATATTAGTCTCCTTACTGCTGATCTTCATGGGATGAGATGCATAATTGTTGACATTTTCAATTTCCTCTGTTTCAGCCTCATCTTCGTCATCATCCAACACCCCCAAACATCGTTTCTTTTTTCTGTGTTTGAAAAGCAAAAACAGAAAAGAAAAAAAACATGTAAGCAAGCAACACACGGCAGGCATATACCAAAATGAAGGAGCAAATATTTTATAGGGGTTTGGATTTGCCTTGTGGAGTATTGATACTTCAAATCACAAAAGATTTTATTATTTGGATAAAAAACTCTAGTTCTGACTATTCAGCGGTCAAATAATCAGTTTCATACCATCTGCAACAAAACTAATTTTCTAAAGGTGAAATAAAACTATCTATTTAACCTTTCTTTTAACCTAATTCGAGAGGCTTTTATTCCCATTTCACAAAATTCCACCCTTTTTTTCACAATTACACCTTTTTGGTCCTTTAATCTGTTAATAACTAATTAGAACTTGCCGGAAACTCAAATATCTGGTTATCTAACTATTATAACTTCAAGCAACAAAAACACCTCTTGATCTTCTACAACATGTTTCATTACAGCTCATTGTTTGATTCTGATTATTAAACATCAAATAAGCAGTTTCAAAACACACATCCAAACACCCTAATTATATTAATACCATTTTAGAAAGGCCTCAGTGTAATTAAAATTTTAATAACAGAACAAGGATACACAAGATACGACTTACTTCAGGTTCAGAAGATTTGTGGAGGCTTTTCTTTTCTTAGAAGCTGCTGCTTCAAGTAATTCTTCATCTTGTGACTGTTCTTCATCACCCTCCTCAGAGCTACTTTGGTATCCTCCAGCCTTATCAAATTTATTATTTTCTAAAAGTAGCAAACCATTATCTTCTGGTTCCAACCCATCATCTTCAACCTCATCAAGCAACTTACCCGCATCAGGTTTTGTGCCACCTTTCTTTTTCACACTAAGACAGCACAAAATGCATGCTTGTCAAATAGATAGTTACATATTTACAAAATGCAGCTGGTTAATATGAAACTAAAAGTTAAACTGACCAAATAATCTCCTTGTCTTGCAAGATTTCAGTTGACTCAAAAGGTGGCAATGTAAATCCCTCCATCTGCAACGTAAAAGAACAGCCAACTGTGACAACAATATGGTAACAAGCACTAAACTTCACTTAACTTTGCACATCAACTCAACACTTAATTGAAAAATACCAGTAATAAACTTCACTTATTTTTATGCATCAACTCAACACTTAAATGAAAATACCAATAATAGATCTTCCCCGTAGGTAAAAGAATGGTAAGGTAGTAAATAAGGTCAAATAAAATACAAAAATTAACGACATGTGGTAATGTAACAGAAACTAGATCAGTTTGGGTAGAATTTGTCATCCTTTTATAAATATCTGTTACCAATAATAGGTCATTCCAACATCTACAAGAATGGCAATGTGCTAAATAAGATCATACAAAATACCCAAATGAACGACATACGGTGGAAATGTAGAATAACAGAAACATGACCAATATGGGTAATATTATTAATTTATTATCATTGCTTTCATATTTGTTACCTGTTACACTTTAACAGCATGTTGTAATGTAACAGAAATTAATGACATCTCAGAGATCCCTTGATGTATTAACCGATAACAAAGAAAAGAACTCAAACTCACTTTAAATAAATCTTGTTTGGACTAAAACGAATTACATGATTAAATAGCACTTGTAATAGAGAAGGTTTAACTGTATTTTCAAAGCCTAATGGTTGATTTTAAAGCTTTGAAGTAAGACAAGATGTACATATAGCACAAAAGTCTGGCTCTTTTTGGAACAGACATGGGGATAACAACATCAAATGCCCTTACAATTTGAAGCATCAACCTACAAAGCTTAGTATTAGGGTTTATCATATGCATTTAACACAAACAGAGATTAGGCCCTTATCTGATTAACGTTTTAAATAATAATAGGGTTTATCACATGCATTTCAACACAAACAGAGATTAGGCAAAAAGAGAGTTACAGATAAGAGGATCCCATTAGGGCAAGAGCGACGGAGTTTGAAAATGTGGAGAAGATGTGTGCAGACATCGGAGATTGTTGGATGTTGTTGTAATTTGAGGAGAAGCCAGCTGCGATTCATCCCATCCGATCGCTGTGTTTTAGTAAGAATGGATCGATCTTCGAACACCAGACGGAGCCTTAGCACCATTTTACATGCAGAAACACACACTCACTCCTTACGCTAGGGAGATGTTTGAAGAAAATTGGGGAAATTGTGAACAGAGAGACGACCACCGTTCTCCTCCGCGTTCTAAAACCCTACCATCGTACATCAGTCACTGAGAGTCAAAAGATGGTGATCGATGGGTTAACATATCAAGGGGAATGAAAGAAAAAAAACCACAGAAAATAAAAAAATTAAAAGTGAAGAAAGGCAGTCGAGGAATAATAAAAAAGTGTATAATTAAAAAAAAATAGAGTAAACTGTACTTTTCGTCTCTGAGATTCGATCTGATTAACAGGTTCAGTCCTCCTTAATAGTATGGGTCCTTGAGGTTACATTTCTTAACGGTTTTCGTCTAATTTCGTTAACTTCGTTAAGTTTTTCAGTTAAATCATGTTAAATGACCAAAATACCCTCTTCATCCTCACTCCACCACCATCCCCACCACCACCGGTCGACCACCACCTGCCACCACCCCCACCCCCACCCACTTGTCGCCCTCTCTTCCGGCACCTCTCTTCCGGCACCTCGTCTCCGGCGGTCGGCGACCACCTCCGTCACCATCCAGCGTCGTCACCGTTGTTGTTGATGGTGGTTTCCAACACCCTAACAAACCCTAAAACGAACTGCAAATAACAAACGCCTGGATCATAAACGCAATCACATAACAAATTAGGAGGAAAACAGTTTCTAATTGCAACCCATTACATCAAATTCATCTTCAAAACGCTTAACATCCCCCAAATAACGAACACCCAAAAGCCAATTTCAAAATCTAAACACACCATCATTCATCCCAACTCGTGGACAAAATTTGGGAGCAAAAAACCAAAACCCAATTCCAAAATCTAGCAACCTAATTGTGAAACGCTTACCGATTCGAAAAACCAAAAACCCAATTCCTCCGGTGACCAATCTTTCAACGCCTCATAGTAGGTTCAGATGCAATGGAAGGCCAAAAAAAATTCAATTGAGTTCCGCCATAGAAAGCAGGCGGCGGTGGTGTTGAACACTAAAGACGGTGACGAGCTAGGCTTTTAAACCCGATTTTTTGACGCCGGTACCTGTGGTGGACGGAACTAGCAACGGCAGGAGAGGTGGAGACCACCTCACACGGGACGGCGAAGATGATTAGGGTCCGACAGTTTTTTTTTCCGACGAGATTAAATGGTAGCGGTGGCTCGCTCATGACAAACGATGTTTAGGGTTTCAAACCACGTTTTAGAGAGAAAGGTCTGATCGGTTTAGAGATCAGGAGGTGGTGGTGGTATGCTTGGTCTCCACATCGGCGGCGTATCAGATCCGCCACCATCAAGATAGAGAGAAAAAGAGAGATTAGAGGTGGTGGTGGTATGCTAGGTCTTCACCATCGCGGAATGGTGGTGGTCGGCGATTTGATCAGAGATGGCCGATGTGGATTCTGAGGGTGTTGGGGGTCATTAACCCCATTACTCATTTACTCACCAAAACTGTCCAATAGAATTTTGTCACCTCAAAACTACTCATTTACTCAGATTTTATTAGAAACATCCTACTCATTTACTCACCAACTTTATTTTTTATATATACAACTTTTAATACATGAGGTACAAGTGGGTATTGGGTGGTTGGAAGGTGGGTGAAGGGCCATCTCCGAGTAAATATACTCGTTCATCTTACTCGATCACCCTTACCCGCCCCTACTCGAGTCAATAGGGGCGGTGTTCCCCTTTACTCATTTACTCAATGGCCTACTCGATTACAATCAGGTTGAACGCCCCCAATACCCTTAGTAGAAACTGAGAGAACAACAAACAGAGGCTAGGGTTTTTTTAAATTCAGAGGCTAGGGTTTTTTGAAGTTCAGAAAGAAAAAGGAGAGTATTTTAGTCATTTAACAAAAACTAACTGAAAAACTTATCAAAGTTAACGAAATTGGACTAAAAGTGTTGAGAAATATAACCTCAAGGACTTATACTGTTAAGGAGGAACTGAACCTGTTAATCAAATCAAACCTCAGGGATGAAAACTGCAGTTTACTCAAAAAAATATGTTAGAGAAGTTTAACGAACAAATGTTAAGTGAATCATTCATAAATCGTTCGATAGGAAATTCATTTATGTTGGTTTTTGTAACGAACAAGAGCACGATTTTTTGTTCGTTTAATTAAACGAACGAACATGAACACAGATCTTGTTCGTTTATATCCGTTTTGTTTATGTTTGTTTGAATATTCATTTAAAGTTATTTATACTATTGTTAATTTAAATTAATTTGTTTTCATATTATAAAACCCTTAAGCCCTAGTTTAAAATCAATTTGATATTTATGTTTACTTTTGAATTTTTAGATGTAAGAGTAATATTTCAAACTTTAATTTAGATATTCACATTACTTTTAGTTGATGTCCGTTTACGTTGATTCATTTGGTTCCTGAACCGTTCGTTTATAATATAAACGAACACGAACAAGAAAAGTTAAACAGATAAACGAACATGAACAAGACATATTCGTGTTCGTTCAGTTCATTTGGAGACCAAATACTAGATAGTTTGTTACTTTTGTTAGCTCAACATGTCCATTTTTACCCTTGATAAAAATTATTAAATTTAAATCCATTAAGAGCACCTCCAATGGTGTCCAACTCAAATTGCATCTATGGACGTGTTTAGCCATCGGAGAATGACATCCTTAGGATGTTTTCGGAGCCCTCATCCGTGTTGAAGGATGAGTTGAAATCAAAAAGTAAATGTGTTAATAAGTATTACATTTTATCGTGTTTTATAATCATGCAACTTTCAAAGTGTTATGTATTTTTTTTTTGTTTCAATTTTGTTGGAGTGTAGAATAATCTTTCAAAAAATGAGGAGTTGACAAAGTCTTCCATACAGCTGCAAGAAAAACTTGACTCGTGAAGGCGTGGGGGGTGGTTAAACTTTTTTGGCTAGATTGTTGGGCGGACTAACTTCCCTTTGAACGTCCGTTTCCTAGCAATATTCGCTATAGAGTCTGTTTAATGGTTGTAAAATCGAAGCCTGGTATGAAATGGCATGACATCCAAATAATATGGAAATGAAGATGTAAAAGGGAGTTACATCGTAATACATAACTCAGAGAGATGAAGGAAAATATTGATCGTACGAACACCGTTACAATTTTAAAACACACAGACAAACGGGTTTAAAAAGGTGACAACTTGGGAAAGTTCTCGGTTTAGAGGGGCATTGCATTGGAAAGGCCTACGTGTTCGCTATGGAGAAAAACATGAATCACAGACCAACTACTACTTTCATGTGAATCCGCATAATATATTAGACATTCATAATTATATACAGGTTCTACTCCATATAAGAAGCGTAGAAGACAATTTTTCATGACTATGTGTTGGTGTCTTTGACGATCCAGGAATGACAAACTTTTTAACAGCCGACGGTCAAAGCATACTCATTCTGTAAGAAAAGTATCATTTCCTAGATTGGTATAAAAAGGTAAATTGAATATAAGTGTAGGGACTGTTTTTGTAACTTACTTGAAGCGATAAAACATAGATAGCAAAGGAGTACACGCCACGCTCACCTAGTAGTGTAAACACTCCGAAGCTGGCCTATAGTCCGAAGCGAGCCATGGCGGAGCTCCGCCACTCTAGCTCAATCGGCGGCGGAGCAACACCGTCTCCTAGGAAACGCGATGACGTCACTTCACCGCTCTCATCAGACAGTCATCCACCTCACGACGACGGTGGTCGAGATCGCCACCCTCGAGATCGGTTCCGTTCACTCCTCTCAAACCATTTTCAGTTATTAGATGACAGTGCTAGGGTTTATTCGCACAACTTCAAGATCTTGCTGTTCTTCATCACTATCCTCGCATTTGCCGGAATGTTTACCGTTTATTCGGTCATAAGTCATCTCGTAAGTGTTCCAATCTCAATTTCTATTAGCATATCTGATTCTTATTCAAATAAATTTTAATGTTTCGAGAGTTAAAAACAACTGCGATAGCACATTCTACTTTAGTTGAAAATGCAAGTCTGATTAGTTCGAGAGAGATTTCAATGATTTCTATGTATAAGTTTGCCTTTATTTCATGATCTTTAATGCCAATGAACTGGCGTTAAAATCTCACGTCTGGAAGCAATTAGGGTGCCGGTGATCTGGAGCATTGTATAAACTTATTCACATATTCGTTTTAATTTGGACATAAGTCACTTTGTGGTATTGTAAATTGAATCAGCTTGTTAGTTGAGAGTTTGTTAGCATTGCAAGAGTATTGTAATCTCTTTGAATCAAAATCAGCGTAGTCAAACGGAGTTGACATCTTTCATAGTTGAGCTTCATAGCTTTATAGTTTTAGGGATGTTCTAATAAAGAAGCTGTTTCTCATTTGTTGATTTGACAGCTTCTCAGCATCTTCAAGTTTGCTTGTTCCTCATGTTCACGCATGTGATGGATGAGATGCTTGCAATTTTTAGCTTGTATATTTCTAGTTTTGATACTCTTTATAGTATAGGAAAAATTGATCTAATGTTGTTAAATTATATTCTAATTTTTTTGTAGAATGCCCCATACTTGTGCACGAAAGACGGCATTACACTTCATTGCCCTCGTGTAAGCTATACTGGATTGCCTTGGTTTATACCATAGTTGATCATGATTATAATAATGTCGTGTTTGGTTTTTGTTATCATTAGGTCAAGGAACCCCCTTCCTTGTGGGAGAATCCATTATCAGCCACCACTTCTTGGAAGCCATGTGCTGAAAAACGCATTGGTGCAATTTCAGGTAAAACCCTGCACTTATACGTAACTCTCTGTAGGCCCATTTTCATGATGAACTGAGGTTGATATGGAGGAGAAATGAAAATTAAGGTAGAGAAGGTACAAATTACACAAAGTATAGATTGGCCTACAGACCGCTAGAAAATGATAATTGACTTACATACAAAAGCGGTGACTAACATAACAACTATCAGTAAATATATATATTTTTTCTGCATTTTATTACCCCCTTAGAAAATTGATACTTTTTTGTTGAATATGTGGGAACCTCGCAAAGTACATCTACATAGATATCAGATTAGATTAGCTTTATTCTCAACAAACCAGTGGATCAAGTAACAACATTTCATTTCAAAACCTTGTATCTGAATTTCCATTGAATCCTTGCACACAACCATTTAAGATAAATTCCTACTAATTGTAACTAAAACTTAGTCCAGTGATAAAAAAAGAATTTATATGTTCATACACCTGACTTCTAGTTTTGCTTCGACTTGTCCCTTTTGTGAAGTCATCTATGATTCTTGGTTCTCTGCAGATCTTCCTGAGGCAAACGGAACAAATGGATATATTTTTATTCATGCAGAGGGCGGGCTAAATCAGCAAAGAATTGCAGTATGTTGAACATTTTTATTCCATAAAACTCTCTAATAACGACTATTGCATGGATTTGTTACATTTCTGTATCATTGTAACCCGTAATATGTAATTATATGCCTCCACACAAATCTTCTGCATTCTATTGATATCGCAATGCTGTTGATGTGGCTAAAATCATGTCAAATACTAAGTTTTATTAACGTCTTTGCCTGTAGATATGCAATGCTGTTGCTGTTGCCAAAATCATGAATGCCACTCTTATTTTGCCTGTGTTAAAGCAAGACCAGATTTGGAAGGACCAGACGTAAGTTATCTTAACCAGAAAACTGTGTACTATATGTGGTCAAATAAAAGTTTGACCAAGCAAATATCATCAGTGTTGATATGCATCATTTTCTTGGAAGCAAGGTTGTGTATTTTGATGATGTGTGTATTACTGTGATATTGCAAACATACCATGCAATTTGTTCTTTTATATATTCATTAAACTTGTGCTTGATTTCTATATTTGTTTATAAGGATAACATTTTTTTTTCAGAAAATTTGAGGACATATTTGATGTGGACCATTTCATTGACTACTTGAAGGATGATGTACGAATTGTTCGTGATATTCCATCATGGTTTACTGACAAGTCTGAGCTTTTCACAAGCATAAGGTTCTCTCTCATTCTCTCTTTACACATGCACTTGTGTTTGAACAAATGTCACAAGGAACCTACATTTAATGTTTCTTTCAAGCTGATGAGATTGAAATGGTTATGCACAATCTGATGGGTCAAGCAGGTAAAATTGATAGCTTAAAAGGAAACAGGTCGAAAGTCACCCAAAGTGTATTTTAAATGCCTTAAACCTCCTAAATCATTTAATAAAAAAAATCAGTTATTATTGAAATAATATAGTTTTTTAATCATATTTGACACACTAGTTATAAGGAATCAAAAACTTTTGGGCAGCTAAGTGTTTCAAGTTGATAAATTGAAATGGTTACGCACAATCTGGCGAGTCAACTATAAAAGGAAACGGGTCAAATGGGCCGAGAGTCACCTAAAAGTGTATTTATAATGCATTAGACATCGTGAATCCTTTATGAAAAAATCTATTCTTATTGAAATAATATAGTTTTGTAAATTATATGTGGCACACTAGTTATTTACAGGAATCTGAATTTTGTGTTAATGCATTATAGACGGACAGTGAAAAACATCCCCAAATATGCACCTGCACAGTTCTACATTGACAATGTTTTGCCCCGGATTAAAGAGAAGAAGATAATGGCATTGAAGCCTTTTGTTGATCGACTTGGGTATTTTGTGGCTTTTTTCTTCGAACAAATTGAAATTTGTTTCATTATTAATTCTTAACTTTGTGTGTTTGTCCTTGTCCAGCTATGATAATGTCCCTCAAGAAATCAACAGATTAAGGTGCAGGGTTAACTATCATGCTCTCAAGTTTCTTCCTGAGATTGATGAAATGGCCGATCAACTTGTAGCAAGGATGAAAAATCGAACTGGCAGTCCAAATCCTTTTATGTAAGTCTTATTATTGTGACTTGAAAGTGCTTGGAACTCCGGATAAATAGATTCTGTTTATGGTTATATGCTTATATAGTGGTTAAATAACCAGTTCCTTACTAACTGTCACGAAAATGATTATGTAAGTGTAAATTGAAATAACCTTTTTACCCATTTTAAACCTAAACAAAACATCTCCTTTTTTCCACAATAATGTCCATTTTGATCATTTTATCTATCAATTTCTAATGCAGTTAGAATTGCGTAACAGTCAAACATCTTATTATCTGATTATAACAACTTTAAATAGTGAAAGCATATCCAAATACCATTTTCTAACTTGTTTTATTCAGATGATCATCTCATTCTAATTATTGAATATCAACACACATAACTCCCTTAAATTTGGGAACACAGAATTCTGTGATTTGTTACTTACAACTGCTTAAAGACTTGCAACAATATATTCTTGACAGGGCTCTTCATCTTAGATTTGAGAAAGGGATGGTAGGACTTTCATTTTGTGACTTTGTGGGGACAAGAGCAGAGAAAGCTTTGATGGGATTATACAGGTTAAAAGAATGGCCTAGGCGCTTTAAGGTTAGATGTCATTCTAAACTTCTGGGATTAGAATGATATTTTAAGTATCACTCTTTATTTATGTAAGATTCCACTTGTAATGACCGACAATAATAAAATACGAAACCATAGGAGGGTTGAACTAGTTACAGATGGGATAAAGGAAGAACAAAAAAGAAGAAAAATCCAGAAATGGTGATCTTATTTACAGCCGGTCCCAGGCTTAGCAGCCGAATATTCAGAATATATTTCTCTCTTTGATGTCCTCTTTACTATCCTAGTTAGCTATATTATTATTCCCCCACTCTCTCCCCTCACGCCTAAGTCCTAACACACAGGTCCCACTCTTATTCTTCTTCCTGCTATAATCCTTCCAGGCCCAAGGCCTATTTGGTTGTTGGTCTAATAAGTGCCCCATAGCATTTTCTCTATCAATTACATATGTAGTTTGCTAGAAAGGCAAAAAGTAACATGCAATTCCTAGAAGTAATTGTTCGAGATGGCAAAATGGACAGCGCAGGGGGGCTGGGTAATGGGTCCAGACGGGTAATTTTTTAGTGCGGGTACAAACAGACTGGGCCAGGTCAGACCAACCCATTAACACTTAACTTGATAATTTTTTTCATTTTACAAATAGTTATTTTATTAAAGAAGATTACAAAAACTTATATTGTTAAAATAATAATCTAGTATGTTCAATAAAGTGATTTAGAAGGATTTAAACTAGACCTGGAATACCTGCCGGAAATCTTTAGAAATAACTGAAATGGCCTGTTTTTATAAATGTTTTGGGTTATTTTGGGCCTTACACTTTTACCCAACAGGTGTGGGCAGAGGCTAATGCAAAGTAAGTAATTAGTGACCAACAGATTAAATTGGTTTGGAAGCTGGGCAACTTGGGTAATTGCTTTTAATAACAGAATGGGTAGCACAGCATGACAGCAAGTGGTGGCTGTTTCTCCTTTGTCTTGCTCTACACAAAAGTAAATTGTTTATTAGTTTTTTTATTAATAATTAATATTTTTGATGCACAAATTTATTGGTTAAAAGATCAAATTTTAATGCTGTGTTTTGTTAATAAGTGATAGATAAGTTTGATACACGGTTGCTAAAAAGCAAGCTTTAAAAAATATTATAAATAACTTATATAGTTATATTATTATATTTCTTGTGTATAGAAGTCGGAAAAAGAGGTTATTAACTAGTCAACACGACATGACCCATTTGAACCATCTGACCCGTTCTAAACTTGCTGTTCGATCCTATCCCATCTTGACCCGTTACCTGACACAACCTATCTGTTCTACCACCTCTGATTTTAAATATCGAAAAACATTTTGGGTGACTTTCCCATTTCAGCTGTAGCTCAATTTTAAAATTTTACCTGTTTAGCCTGTTGGATTCGAACTACAAACCAAATCGACCAGTTTTAAATAAATGGTTCGAAACTGACCAGTTATAGCTAGAGTTACTGCTCTAGAATGTTTGTAGATGCTTATTGTTATGATGTTATGGCACTGAAATTGAAAGTTCGGTTAGAGGGAATTGGATTTACAAAAGGTTATTCTGATTTGTAATGCAGGATGGTTCACATTTATGGCCTCTGGCCCTACAAAAAAGGAAAGAAGGACGATGCCCTCTTGAGCCTGGGGAAGTGGCAGTGATGCTCCGGGCAATGGGCTATCCAAAAGAAACTCAAATATATGTTGCTTCTGGCCAGGTTTATGGTGGACAGAACCGAATGGCACCACTTAGGAACATGTTCCCTAATCTTGTAAGGACCTCTTCTCAACCTTACACTGGAGGTGGCAAAATGGGCTGGTCGTTTGGGTTGGGTAATGGGTGAAAACAGTTTCTTTTATAGTATGGGTCAAAACGAGCTGGGCGGGTTGGGTTGACCTGCTAACGACGTTTTGTCCATTTTTAAAGTTTTATTTGTGAACTATAAATGTGTCAGTTTTGGTTATAAAAGGGCAAACTGCAAGAAAATGCAATGTATTATTCAGTTTTTACTGTTATATGCCACGGCCTACACATCTTTTTTAACCATCTAATGCAAGATACTTCTCAGTTCTTACCGAAGTATGCAATTTGCTGCATTAAACGGTAAAAAGGTTGTTAAGTACACCCTATGTCCCAAAACAATTGTCCACAAAGAGAAAAAAACACAATTTAAGATATGTAAAGTTAATGCAGAATTTTATTATCAAAATGCTGAGCTTAGCCTTAATGCAGATAAGATGCTAATCGACTTAGAAAACTGGCAAGATATGAAGATAAGGATAATTAAGGGTAAAATGGTAAAAAGTAGTATATTATAACTCTCCATTTTTTGAAAGTTTTTTTAAACGGAAAAGACTCGCACCCCTTTAATACGCCCAAGTCTCATATGGGATTTGAACCCACAACCAACCTCTTGGTTGTTGGGCCAAAGACCAAATAAATTCCATTTTTTTAAAGTGGACAAATTAAAGTATAATACTATAAATATATACAAAATTAATTTTGTGATGGAGAGATTATGTTGCATTAAATGGTAAAAAATGACAAGTATGTTGCATCAAATTGTTAAGAAAGTGTGTTGAACATATTGGAAAACAATGAATAGCACGTTGCATTATCTTGCAGTTTGCCTTTTGGAAAAATAATATTCTAAACTTTTTTAATAAAACAATTTAGAGGGGAGGTCTTGGGTTCGAGTCTCCCCTGGAGCAATTATTTGGGTTGAGCCAGGGGGTTTCTCAGTTGTGGGTTTCCTCCTGGGTTGGGGGTTCGATCCGGATTGGTGGAGTAGTTGGGCCCGATTTAGATAACATCTATCTCCCAAGAGGATCTTGGTGTCTGCTTTCCAAAAAAAACAATTTAGAGGGTAGATTTGCATTAAAAGTTGTGGACGACTTATAACCAGTTTGACCCATTCAACTCAGATCCTCTTTTAACTAAATTTATTGATTTGACCCGTTGACTTGTTTGAGATAAAGTCCTAACCGTATATTTTAATATATCTTATTGTTATGGACCCTTTGTAACAGGTAACAAAGGAGGAGTTAACAACAAAAGACGAATTAGACAACTTCAGAAAGCACGTCACAAGCTTGGCTGCCTTAGATTTCTTGGTATGCTTGAAATCAAATGTTTTTGTAATGACACATGGAGGCAACTTTGCAAAACTAATAATTGGTGCCAGAAGGTACATGGGCCACCACCAAAAATCGATAAAGCCCGATAAAGGCCTGCTTTCGAAATCTTTAGGAGACCCGTACATGGGTTGGGCCACATTCGTTGAAGATGTTGTCATAACCCACCAAACCCGCACTGGACTCCCAGAAGCAACATTTCCTAACTACGACATATGGGAGAACCCTTTAACACCCTGCATGTGCAAAGCTTGATCATAGTGTTGGGTTTCTTCTAAAAGGTAATATCTTGATCTTTAACTACAATCCGAAAAGCAAAAAAGTTGATATTGGTAAAATGATAGGACAAAGATAAGAAGATTAAGAGTTCGATAATTGTGGATTAGCAGTTAATGTTGGTGTAAATTAAATTAGGTAAAAGTGATGAAAAGGAAATTTAGCCCATGAAGCCCTCTTTCATTTTGGGGGATTTACTTTTTGAACTAACCATTGTTCTTGTGAGAATGTCAAATTGATATACATTTTGCAAGAAAGAGTGATTTTGGATGATTATACGAAGAACCACCATAATCATTAGTTCTTGTAATGGTGGTTTAAAAGGTCGTTCGCCCCTTGTTTGTTGTATCTTGATCTTGTGTTTGGGAGAAACCACTATGTTTTTTATTTTGTAAAATTCATAAAGTGATCACAGAAGATTTATCGTTTTTTGATTTATATGCCGTTAAAAAACTTATTTACCGTATGGGAATATATAGGTTTGCCCCTCATAAAAACCGGTGTGTTTAAATCCTGCAAGTATAGATTTAAGTGATACATAGAAGTAACAAAAATTGCTCTTCAAAAGACGCAAATAAATGTAGATTACTATTGCTACAATTTCCTACCGGTTGGGCTTCCTCTGGCCTCTATTAAGTTCCTCTCCCCGAGAATGAGTTTGGGTCAGGATGGGGTATGACCAAAATGAGTTCGGGTCAGGATGGGGTATGACCAAAATGAGTTCGGGCTAAAACATGTCTTTTAAAAAAAATATATCAATTTGCTTCTAATCAAAATGGGTTGTAACCAAAAAGTGGCTCGGGTTGAAATAAAATGTCTAAAAAAATAAAAGTACCAAAATTTGGTACTTTTTTTTAACTCATTCTAAATTTACATGGTTTTTAGGCGACCCATTTTGACACAAATTGTTTTAAGGCGTTACCTTTTTCAACATATTTTGTGTTATGGTATTACCCAATTCAAATCAAAATACAAAAAAACGTTACCCAGATCAACCTATTTCCCATACTTTGTATTGTGAGATCCAAATGTTGAGCCTAAGCAAAGGTTGCCGGGTTATCTTAATCATTAAGAATTTAAAATCATATAGATGAAGTAAGATAGTTAAAAACTTAAAATGTGTATTCCTAATAGAATTTTATTACAACTCAGGCCATATGTAATACTCAAAGTGAGGGAAAAAAAAGTTGACATGTCCAATACTAATACATCGGGAGTTAAGTGATGATGCAGCTCTCTTAGCTGGAGAAAGCAACTGACCATGTTTTTATTTTTTTGTATTTTTTTTATTAAGGATATTTTGGTCTTTTAACAAAAATTAACAGAAAATATCAAACATTGTTAGAGACGTGTAGTCAATTGAGACAATTGACAAATCACGAGTACTCAAAAAGTCCAATTGAAACCATTGGATGCAAAGCGATTTTTTGAGCAAACCCTAGGGACTCAAAACGAAATTTACTCTTAATTTTTTAATCAATCTTGTTATTTATTTTTAAACAATTAACATTAATTATTATTTTTAAACAATTAACATTTACTAAAAAAACAAAAATAATACATTAATATTAATTTATTTTTTTAAGCATTGTATAATAAAACGCACCAAATGCCATCATGAAAATACTAAAAATGGTATTTATCCTTAATCAATTGTTTCATCCTCTTGACGTTAGGGATGGCGTCTGGTTTGGGACGAGTTTAGGTAATTCCAACCCCATACCCGGTTATAAAATCTTGTCTTATACCCGGCCCAAAACCCGTCGGGTTTCTATTGGGTAATTACCCGTCGTGTATACCCGCGGGTTTCGGGTACACCTGTTAGTTTGTAAAAAATACCTATTGGGTATACTCGACCCAAAACCCGACGGGTATCTATCGGGTATATATAAAGTTGTAATTAAAATTAAAAAAAAAAAAAAATCATGTTTGATATATACATTTAAAATAAATACGGTATATATATATACTTCAAATAAATGTGGTATATACACTTAAATTAAATAAAAAAAGAAAGAAAGATATGTCGGGTATATAATCGGGTAAACGGGTATATGTTATCGGGCGGGTAAACGGGTATATCACCATATCCCATACCTGTGAAAAATTTCAAATGTAATCCCAAACCCGGTCCCATACCCGATTACTCGGCCCATACCCATCCCAAATGCTTCGGGTTTCGGGTTCTCCCATCGGGTTCGGGTTTCATTGTCATCCCTACTCGACGTATTCATGATCCTGCCCTATCAAATGATTGATGTTACCTTCAAGTATTTTCATATCTGCTCTCTTTTCCTTGTATTTCTTAATCTCGAGTTTTTCATTTGAATTTCGTTAAACTTCGCCATCGATATAGCATCCAAACTTTGTTTGTAATTGGGTTCGATATAAGATATTGTTCATTTCCCTTTACTCATCTCGTGTGGCCAAATCGGTTATTTCGGGGCTTCTTGCTCGTCATCCGTGTTTTTGAGGTTAATTTGACAACCGGAAAATAGCTTGGCTACTATATTTGTTGGACGATGATGTTTTTGTCATCTTTGACGAATGGTTCCTTCGTGTGTCACTTGTTTCTTCTTGCTTTTCTTGGTTTTGGGTTGTGTTTCAGGAACAAGTTCTGGTTCGGGTTGAATTTCGGGAACAAAATCTGGTTCAGGAGGATGTTATTGGACTTTGGGAATTTGCTGGTTCTAAACTGAGAATGTGAAACTTGTATAATCCATTTGAGGGTGGCGAACTAGGCTACAATTGTAACGGAAAAGGTTACTTGGATTGGCGTTGGGCTGGTTTAGGTTAAATTGGGGATTTTGGTTATTCCGATTAAACAGAATATTTGGGTTATAAAACTGTTTGAATTGAACGAGTGGTTTGGATTCACGGTGGTGGATGGAGCTTTGAAAATCTAAATATAGCAAATTACATAGTTTTCAATTAGTTATTGGGTTGGTGAACCAATGTTATAGGAAAATCCTCTAGAAAAATCAAGGTTTGAAAGGTTATGGGTTCAAGTCTAATTTCTACAGAAATTAAGAAATTTGTCTTTAAAAAAAATATAGTTTCCAATTATTTATTATTTTTTCTATTTGTTTAATTTTTAATCAAATCCCTTAATTTCTACTCCATAATCTAAAATTTTCCCCGTCCCTCCTCTATATCACTCAAACATCTAAGAACGATTTAGCGATGTTTTCTTTAAGATAAACGACTAGTTCAACCAAATAGTTTGAAGAACATTGGACAAAGATAACTTCTTGAAAAATCGGTCATACAAAGAAAAATGCAGATGTGTACCACACCTCTCCAACCTTCTCTTGCGATTTGTAGGGTTACGGATGGTAAACATATATGTAACTGTTTCAAAATTACATATTTTTTTTTATTAGTGATTCATATTTTTTTTTATGTTTATTACATACAAATGCATATGTGTATGCATAAAAAAACATCAAATTAATTTGTTAATAATATATGTGTAGACATTTAACCTAATTTATTTGACTTTCTCTTTTTTTACTTTTACGTGAAAAGAGTGGAAAACAATAATTATTACATTTACATCAAAATTCTTCTTCTTTCTTCTTCTTTTTTTTTTTGAATCTTCAGACTAGAAAAATAAACCTTCTGTTGTTAGTTGTTGCCTAGTTGTCAAATGTTAATCCAATGTAAAATTCCACTCGTGAATCAACATTTATTAAAATGGTAATCAAATATTAGTTCACATTTATTACATTAAGTCGTAACCAAATTATATAAAAAAAAAACTTAGCTGAATTTATATTGTTGGTTCAAATGTGAACTAAAGTTTTAAAAACCCGGCAAAAAAGTATATCAGTTGTCTATTTAGAAAGAAAAAAATGACTATTTTTATGATTTAGTTATTAGTCATTTTTAAGGTATTTAATTTTAAAAAAGATTTTTACCGTCATTTAATATGGTGCTGGGGTTATTAAAGTTGCTGTGATTATGCGATAAAATTGTTTTGATGGTTAAATAAATAAAACAAAAATTCTTTTAAAAATTTAAAAACAGGACGAACAACCAACAAGAAATCCACACGATTGATAGCAAAAAAACTAAAAAAAAAAAAAAGCAAAACAAAAAAATCTTTCTAAGTTTAGAAACAATCATTTCTCCAGTTTAAATGGCGTTTTGGTGGGGGCAAACGAACTTGATTATGTAAGCGATGACGACACAGTGAGACAAACCACACTCAACTCAACCGTTGTAAAAAAGACTTTCATTATTCTCTAACGATCATAATTATACGCTTACTAAATATAACATAAAATAGATTATAAAAAGTTAGGCTATACATACCCCCACTTCTACTCAATGTTTTAAAAACCGGTTTTTAAATTGTATCGGACGGTTCAACCGGGTTGACTAGTTAACTCTATAATTTCATAAAAATACAAATTCAACTCAAAAAATAATCCAAAACTACATGATTTCATAATAAAAAATAATCTAAAAGTTAATCCATAATAAAAAATAATCGAAAAGCACTCAATTTTTTAATAAAGTTTTTTTAAATAAAAGTGCATAATTGTTTTATGGCATTAGAGTGTTGAATGCATCAAGTTCACGATCTCTTAAAAGATGAAATTCACTATTATCGTCATACTCATCAACGTGAGCATAACTATTTTCGTTTCCTACAATATTAAATAAGAAGTTTTATCGCTTAAAAGTTTTTAACGATAAGCAGAAAAATGATGGTTAAATATAGTTTTTACATGGGCCGCAATTTTTTTTAAGAAGAACATATCAATTAATTTTTTTTTTTCTAAACTGGGCCGTAGGTAAGATAATTGATCAACAAGCCTTCTATTTGTTACTTTGTGTATCCCGACAAACAAATTTTTGTTTTGTTTTAAAGTTTAAACATAAAATTTTACTTGTAACTAAAACCGGTACAACGGCATAACCCGGTATTACCGATAATACCGGCGGTTCAAGTAACATACCATTCTTCCAATTTACCGGGCTTAAACATATCGGGCTAGTGGCTGAGACCCGGTTCAACCGGTATTACCGGCCGATTTGAACCGGTTTTTAAAACATTGCTTCTACTTGTCATATCCTCTCCCTAAAAAACAACTTTTAAATTTATCATTTTATCCCTTTCAAAAAATCATTATTTCTAAAACTGTTTTTTTTTTAATTTAAAACACTTTTTATAAAATAAAAGTCATACTCCTCTCCACTCGTATTTGTCGTACCCCCTCGTTCTTGTCATACCTCATACTCATTTTACCCATTCGAATAATCATTATTTATAAAACCGTTTTTTAAGTTTAAAAACTTTCTATAAAATAAAAACGGGTTAGGTCATACATATCCCCCCCTCCTACTTGTCGCATCCCCTATGAAAAAATAACTTTTAAACTTATCATTTTATCTCATCCAAAAAATTATATCTTAAAAACGTTCTTTTAAGTTTTAAAATATTTTCTATAAATAAAACGTATACTTCTTCACCACCTACTTTAAATACAATAAAATCTTAATAAAATCATGAAAACTTATTATATTATAAAAAAATATAGAGTTTTTTTTTTCTAAAAGAGTGTTATTGGAAAACTTATTTACCAAAATGATGTTGTTGAAAAAGTATTTACCAAAATAGTGTTTTTATAAAACTTGTTTTTCTCACTCCTAATTTTATGGATAAAACACAATTATTTAATTACTAAATAAAAGAAGAGGATATTTGAACTTACTAATTATTATTAGGCTTATAAAAAAAGAGGAAATTGTATTTTATATAAGTATTTTTTTTTTCTAAATCGAAACTTTATTTTAATTAAAAAACATTTTTATTTTACTAAGAGCGATAAAATGTTTTCTAAGTACTAATAATAATTTTATCGCTCTTAGTAAAATAAAAATGTCTTTTAATTAAAATAAAGTTTCGATTTAGAAAAAAAAATACTTATATAAAATACAATTTCCTCTTTTATATAAGCCTAATAATTAGTAAGTTGAAATATCCTCTTCTTTTATTTAGTAATTAAATAATTATATTTTATCTAATAAAATTAGAAGTGAGAAAAAATAAGTTTTATAAAAACACCATTTTGATAAATACTTTTTCAACAACACCATTTTGATAAATAAATTTTCCAATATCAGTCTTTTGAAAACAAACTCAAAAGTATATCTATAAAATAGTTGTAATATGAATCGTAATCTTTTGTGTACTATATAATGAGTCCAATTCTGGTCCTCATTTCCAGAATCTCCCTCCTCTGTTGTAGCACCGCCTACCAACTAACTTTCCGACCATTCTAACAACTGTCAATGAACTCCGCCGCCGCCTCCGCCTCCGCCGCCGGCTTCAGACCACCTACACGCCCTATTCTCCCACTACCACCACCAAATTCTTCAAACCCTAACCCTCCCCGCATTCAATTCAAACCAAATCACCACTCCATCTCCACCAGATCCATCCAAATCTCCCATCCAAAACACGTCACGCCACCACAACCACCATACCTCTCCACCACGCTCACCGTCCCGGAGAAGCTCGACATCCTCGTCACCGAATTCAAATCCCTACCGGAGCCAATCGACAGAGTGAAGCGCTTGATACACTACGCCGGTCTCCTACCGGAATTCGACGAGTCAGGTCGGGTGGAATCAAACAGAGTCACCGGATGTACCGCTCAGGTGTGGCTGGAGGTGGCCATGGATGTTGAAGGATCGATGCGGTTTCGAGTCGATAGCGATTCGGAGATCACAAAGGGGTTCTGCTACTGTTTAATTTGGTTGTTGGACGGTGCTTCTCCCGGTGATGTTGTTGAAATTAGGGTTGATGATTTGGGGGAAATGAATGTGGGAATATTGCCAATTAGGGCTAGTTCTAGGGTTAATACATGGCATAATGTGTTGCTTAGCATGCAAAGGAGAACTAGAGATTTGATCATGGAGATTTATGGTGATCATTCATCTCTTTCTTTGTTACATTAGTTTTTAGAGATAAATTTGCATGGATAGTGTAACATAAATAATCCCATGGTTGAAAAATCTAGGTTTTTCACTTATTTATAGGATTACATGTTGAAAGTGTTTTATTTACTAGAATAACTAATATGGTTTTCTAGTTTATCTTAAATTTAATGTATTATATAGTATCTGATACTTGTTTTTAAGTAATATTCACTAATCAAATGGAATCCGTATATTGCACGCATGTGCTATTCGATATTTTCAAAGAGTGATATCTATACGAAATATGTGGTCCAAAAGACCAAAAGTAGAAGCAACATCGATCGATATCTATATGATATATAATAAATAAATGTTTTTTCATGCTACGTGCCGCCTTCATTTTCATTCTCATCATTTTTTTCTGTTTCTCTTTTATTAAATGCACCTCTATCATTTAATAATAATATATTTAAAAAAAAATATTAATTATACTAATAAAACACATTTATTTTAAACTATCTTTTAATTATGTAACTTTTATTTTCAATCAAATAATAAATGAAAATCAAATTACATATTTTGATATTTCAAAAGAAGGTGCTAGTTAGAAAGATAAATAATCCGGTGGTTGAAAACCCAATTATATATTAATTTTTACATATTTTGAATTTTGTGTTTTATCCTTTACATATAAAAATTTAAGATTTTATGTATTGATATTTTCTAATACCATTTATAATACACGGGATCTAAACTAGTTAGAAAGGTAAATAATCCGGTGGTTGAAAAATCTTGGTTTTTTACTTACTTACATAATTTCATGTTGTAGCTTGTATCTTACCGGAATAATTGATATGGTTTTTTAATTTTTTGTTTATAACTTTATCTTAGATTTATGTGTTATTAAACATGCCAGGAACCGATTTATCCCTTGTACTTTTTATTCAATAAATTGACTAGAATGAATGTTGATATTAATATTATTTTTTAAAATATATAATTTAAAGCTTTCTTGTCTAAATTCATAATTGCATATATGTATTTTTATAGTTGAAAAAATTAAGGAGAAATGAAATAAAGATAAAGAAAGAGTGGAAATTGATAAACAAATAGTAGTTTTTTTTTATTTTATCTTTTTCTTTAAATTGGTATGTACACATCTTATACGGTTTTAAACGAAACGTGTTCTGTTTAAACGACATCCATCTGTCGCAATAGCTATAGGATGTTTTAAAAGAGTCGCATCTATAGAAAAATCTGTTGTCCGTGCCAAGTTTTCGGTTGGGAGTAGGGACAGATAAAGAGAGAGAATTAAGAATAAAATCCAAAATAAGCTTCAAACGAGGAAGAAAAATGCGTCGGCTAAGGGTAAAATAGTGACGGAATATACAATGAATATGCGACGATGGCTTTGGCCCTACTGAATCCATGGTTAGGATATGTGGTGTGAGATTCCCGAGGTAGTGGATGCTTACATTTTTAAAATATAATATTATGTGAAAGTGTAATATCTTAAATAATATTTTATGTGAAAATGTAATATCTTAAATAATATTTTATATATTCTAACAGATGACACTAATGTAAACTTAGTTTTCATTGAAGGGCTCTTCAACCAGTAATCAGGTTAACGAAAGCATGTTCAATCGAGCCCACAATCAACTCTTTGTCTTCTTCGATTGCTTTCTTGCACCAGAACAACGCGTTAAGACGTCACAAGGAGTGGATAATCCCTGTAACCATCCTCCTGCGTGAGAATCGGGATCTCCGGCAATAGAAAGATAGGTGTATGATAACTAAAGGTAATGAGAATGGGTGAGTGAGAGTGCATACCATTGCAGATGGTGGTATTTTCTTTATATAATGAGTGGTTTAGGGTTACCTTATCAGAGGAATGTGAGGGCTATGGGGACCACTAAGGAGTCACGCATGTGCGTCCTCCTTTTTGATTGGTGGACATGTATTCCTCTAATGGGAATCCGCCACATAGCCTAACCGTTTTCTTGGGATGGGGCAATAGGCTACCCGATTTGGGCCTTTGGCATAAGCATTATTATCCGGTGGATTTTAAGGGACTCTCCTCTTTAAATAGGCATTAATTTTTACTTTTATTTTTATATATTCTTTTACGAACTAGACAGTTGAATAATCATTCCCATGTTTAGATGGTTAATTCTTTTTGAGTAAAGTACATGGATGGTCACGCGGTTTGTTTAAAACGTTGAACTAAGTCCCCAGCCTTTTATAATTATGGATTTGATCACCAATCTTTATTTTCTCTTTCTTTTATCGTCGAGCAACTAACGATCGTCTGTTAAAATGTTAAATACATTAACTCACCCACGAGTATTTTAGTAACTTATTCCCCAATTGCAATTAAACTGATAAAACCCTATGTTTAAAAAACTCCTACATTTAATAACCCATCATCCCTACTTTAGTTTGTTTATGTTGTGGTGCAACATTTCAAGTGAAAGTGCAGCATTAAAGTATTTATTAATTATATAAATTACAAAATTTAATGAATGTGATCTGTTTTTGTTGAAAACATTAAATTATTTAAAAAGTTATATAAATTACAAAATTTAGTGATATATAACCAAGGATTCTTTGCATATAAATTACAAAATTTAGTGCACTGCAAGCACATGTAGCTTTCAAAAACAGAAATAATGTTGCTATAAAAACACGTATGGTTGCCTGGACATTGATAGCAACATTTGCATGTGCAAAGTTATCAATATACACACATACATGCAAAATTACCAAAAACAGTTCTAATAAGTTATATCATGTTACTTGTGTAAAAACTACCATCCAAAACATATACATCATCAAAATAAATGATTAGATTGAAGGGCCACTACATTAGTAGGCCTCATCAAAATTCAGTTTACAATAAATTAGCATGATAGCATCCCAAAATTACCATCCAAAGGTTGCATCAGTGTGCTGAGCGTCTTGCGGGTACCCTGTTCGGGTAACACGGGTACACCGCCGCAAACCTTGCGGGTATGCAAATCGGGTATAAGTACCCATGTGTGGAGAGTGAGAAGTTGTAGTCCAATGGCTAATTCGGATATTATGGTAGTTTGGGTTGTGCCCCTACCAATTTCGGCAGTTGGTAAAAGATTTGAGTAAAAATGATGGGTCACCCCCTCATTGATGGGAGGGTACGTAGGGTTGTGCTATGTGTACCCTCAAAATGCACCATACATAGACTAAAAATGACACCATGACATAAACTAAAACCAAATGAAAAGTAACTAAAGACCATAACAGAAACTAAAACCTGTAGTATTCAGGGTCTGTAACAAGAAAATAAACGAATAGACAAACCTGGAAAGCGGATTTGATCTTGAACGATGAAAGAAACTTGGATTATTCTCTGAATCGTGAAACACTTTCAGATAAACCTATTTGCGGGTTAGAAGCAACGATTTATCGGATAAGACAGAGAATTTCTTCTATGAAATCAAATTTTGATGTTTCTGTAAAATCGCATACAAAGAACCCTTGTAACCGTGTGTCTTTGTTCACCATGTTCTTCCGTATGCGTATGTATCTTTTTATAGCATAAAAAACCGCAGAATAAAAACAGCCACTTTTATGAATAGATCTTGCCTTTTATTCAAGTCTGATCGAAAATAATCATATTGCCATATATTAAAATGAGTCCATATCAAATTTTACTAAGCCCATTTTCAAGGCAAAATAATTATTTAATATCAAGCCCAAGTAAACAGGCCCATATAACATTTTTATCTAAGCCCAATTTCCAGGCCAAATAATTATTTAATAATAAGCCCATGTAAACAGGCCCAAATAACATTTAGGATTAAATCGAACCCACACTCTCGCGTCCCCTAGCTCGTTTAATCTCTAAGGTTATTTCATCGATCGACAAGTCAATCCAATATACATGCACGTTGATAGCACTAAAATTACCAACAAAACCATGACACTCAATTGACTTTCCCTTCCCTTCACTTCAGCTTTTGAACCAGCTTTCCCATTCCTTTTTGCTAGGCTCTTAGCCTTTGCATGATCTGCTAATATACTCCAAGCATGTGATAATTTGTTTATCCCTGCCATCTACAAGCTGCTTGTTGAAAACCCACTCAAGTTATTCAACAAAACATCACATTTGCTTCTACCTGTGGAACAGTAAATTAGTATGCATACAAATATTTCCTATGATATCAGAATAAAATGTAATTTAGCCACCAACACAATCATTTTTCCTCTTTTATAGTACTTGGTTCAACTACAAAGCAAATGATGATGCTGGTGCACTGGTTAGGGTCATTTGCATTTTCTTTCTTTAGTCTATGTTCATAGGTAACCTATGGACAACAAATAATTTGTTCTTTTTCTTTTATTATTATTCCTTTTTAATTATTAGACACAATGATAGAGACATAATACATTTTTATATCTACAGTTCGACTTTCAAAACCAATCAAACTTAAATTCGTATGTTATTTTTTTTTACTTACATACGTTAGTGTTAACTTCAAAACATTTTTTACTTTGGTTTTTTTCTTTTTGTTTTTTTTTTCACATTTTCTTTCAACTTTAAACGAGTAGCCATAATCTTATATGTTTTTTTATTTATGTAACTATGTTTCTTTTTTAAACGTCGCAACTGTTTCAGATATGCTTCACACCACATATCACAGGAATTCGAGTTAGGCTACGTTTCAACACCGCCGGAACGCGCGGCGGGTAAAATGACTAGTTTAAACATAAATAGTCAAATTGTTCATTCACTAGAACTCCCAACCAATTCTCTTTTCTAAGTCTCCACAAAGCTCTTCTTCTTAGATTATCATTCTTTCCACTTTCATGATCAATATGAGTAGCCTCATTATCTCCCTCCTCACTATATTCTTCTTTTTCACCACCTCCAACACATTCATATCAACATTCTGCAAAAAAATTTCTCATATCTACTTCAACATTTTCAAGTAAGTTTAGATCTTCAACCATGAAATCACTGTATCACTATGGATGTTAGGGACTAATTGTGTTAAATCGTGTAAACCAAAAGGACACAAACAGTAATTTAATTCATAAAATAAATTTATATAATAAAATGCGATATCGTGCTGTTATTTAACTCCAGTCCCGTTGATGTTACGAAAGAAGAAGCTGATGACAACACAAGCTTTTTGAGTTTTTTTCAGACTTAAAATTCAGGGTAGAAAGTATAGTTTAAACTCAACAAACACAGTCAAATTTTAAACTTAAAAAGCATAAAAAAAAATTAATAAAATCAAGCAAAAAATAGAAAATCCTCAGTTAATAAATCCAGTAATATCATTTGAAATACAGCTTCAACCAAGTGGTTCTCCCTGTAAAACAGGGTCTTGGATCCACGTACCTCGTACATTTGGATTAAATCATCATCGGAAAATTTAAATAAAAATAACTAAAATTTAAATAATTAAGCTCAGAGTAAATAACAGCTCTATCAATCATGAATTTTCAGAAGCAGAACTGGCTTAAAGCTGTGTATAAAATCATCACTGCAATTTTTTAATTCAAATAGAACAAATCGGCTCATATTAAGAAATTCAACCATTTTATATCCTTGACTTCATAGATTTGCCTCAGAAGCGCGGATAAATCAATCAAATCATTGCCGATAAAAATAATTGAAAGATCTGTAGCCGTCAATTTGACACAGAAACGGCCATTAAAAAGGTACAGAAGGCTGAACTGCAACACTCAACGGCAATGGATCTGATATAGCACGAGCATTGGGGCTTTCTTCTTCATCGAATTGTTGTTTCAGAGAAGCCCGGGGTGCTACATGCAGGTTGTAAAGCTGATAAAAACTTTGATGAATGAAGCTAGAAATCTATATTTTGGGGCTAAGATGGATCTGTGAGGATGCTTAAGAACGAGCAGAAGATTTGATTAAATAGGCAATTTCGGTGGATTTTGAAACCCTAATGTTCGTTTTCCTTTCGGGGTTCTAGGGTTGGTTGATGTCTTGGGCCGGTCCATTGGCTACCAATGTCGTTTTAACAGAATAACACCATCGATTTTAAAGAGTGACAAGTCGTAGAGGTGCACAAATCGGGTATTTTCAAGAACCGGTTTTGGTTTCGGAACCGGTTCTGGTTCTTATTGATTCCGGTTTCAAGTCCAGTTCTTGGTTGAAAAACCGGAACCTATGTACCGGTTCCGGGTCGGTAATTCAAGGTGGGCATTTCAATAACCTATTTCCGGTAACCAACTTTGCTTTTTATGTTAATGTTTTAAGATTCTTAATTTAAGCCAATTTGACACGGTGCACTGTAAATAAGATTGTTGTGACACTGAAGTGTGGGTAGCTTTTGACCATGTTATCTTCGGTAATTACTTTATATTAGTTTTTTTTTAAACTAACTTAGTGAAGTTGTTGTAATATATTAAAGACGGTAATATGATTCACAATGTGATTAGTTTTCTTGTGATTAGTGACTAGAAATTACATATCTATTTTTTTGCAAAATTCTCATGGTCTTGTTTTTTTGTCTCTTAGGTTAGTGGATATGGAGATAAAATAGTTAGCTTACAAAATGATGCTACAAACACCGGTTCTGGGTAATTTTAGAACCGGTTTTGACTAAAAATATTGGAACCTATCCAGACCCTACATGTAGGGTCGGTTCCGTAAAAACCGGTTCCGATTCTTTAAACGATTCCGGTTCCGGTTTTTTTGTTCACATGTAACAGGTGGTGTCGTGTCCCTTCACTTCACTAGTAATAACCAAACAGAGCCCGTCCCAGACTCCCAGTCCGAGATTAATATATGGATTAATTGGATTAGAGGTGCACAAAAGCCGGTTTTTGAACCGAACCGGTTTCGAACCGGCCCGAACCGGTTTGGTCAACGCGAACAGTAAACCGGTTTTGACCAAAACCGGTTCGGGTTAAACTGGTTTAGTAAGTATAAAACATCGAACCTGTTGAACCGGTTCAGTTCGGTTCTGGATCGGTTCGGGTTGGTAAACCGGTTTAAACCGGTTTTTTTTTTAAATTATAAAATAAATTAAAAAATATTACAAAACATTACAATATGAGAAAAAGAAAAACATAAAGTTCAACGTTTATTCATATTGTAGGGGTTCGGAAATCACAAAACATTACAAAATTAAACATTACAATACGAGAAAAAAAAAATATTTTTATTTTTTGGAGTTTTTTTGTTTAATATTAGCCGTCATTCTCGGAGTTACTAGTGGATCCTCGTAGTCTATCATCTTCGGCGAGTTCTTCATTTGTAAGTGGGCTCGCAAATCCTTGTTTAACCTCAGATTCGTGTATGAGTTCTTCAACTTCAATTTCGTCTTCAAGCGAAGCCCTATCTTGTCTCCTATCTACCGCATTGGTTATCACATCATCTAAAATGTGAAATAAATTTTGACCCGTGTGAGGATATTCAAACATATCAAACGCGATTGTACGTTTCATCATTTGCCACGTATTGGGATCAACCCAATGAGCGGTAACGCAAATATATGAGTCGGGAATACCATGTGAAGCCGACCAAACGTCGGTGGTTAAGTTCACACCGGTTTCCAATTTTTCAAAACCTAAAATTAATTCTTTTTTTGCTTTTTTCCACATTTTTAGACAATCACGTCTAAGAGTATTACGACTTACTTAATGATAACGTGGTTGAAGGGCTTCTTGAATCATCCTCGTCGTGAGCGGGTTGTCGAAGTGGTTGAACGGCAAACCTCTTTGAATAACTAATTTCGCCATTCTATCTCGAACAATATTTGGATCGAAGTTCCAAATTCCACCCTCGCTTGTCATAGATGCTTGACCCTCATCCGGAATTTTCTTCAAACTCGGGCAAGATTTTTCCATATGAGTTTTTAAAGTAGAGTTTGAATCCTTTTTAAAAAACCCACCACATTTTTTGCAACGAGCACGTTCCAACCCGTTAGATATCTCACATAGATCGTAGTTTGACCAAATTGCGGGGTTTCCTCGTTGTTGGTATGATTCTCACAACGCTAACTTCGGAAGAGGAAACACCAAAACTTGAAGAAGTTGCCATAGCGTTTTTTGAGCGTTTGAGAAGTGTGATTTAACCAAAACACCCACTACCTATTTATAATGTGTTTGGGGGTTAAAATGGGTGAAAAAAAACGGTCAAAAATAGGGTTTAACGGTAAAAAACGGCTATATAGCCGTTACCCAACGGTCATTTTTCGGATATTACCGTTAAACCGGTTTGGAAAACCGGTTCGGCGAACCGGTTAAAAAAAAAAACCGGTTCTAAACCGGTGTCTCGTACATAACATTAAACCGGTTCAAAACCGCCGGTTCAAACCAGTTTAAAACCGGTTTCGACTAAACCGGTTTGCATCCGGGTCGGGTTTCGGTTCAAAACCGGTTTGGATTTCCAAACCGGTTTTTTTGTTCACCTCTAAATTGGATAGAGTTAAATACCTTTTTTATCTTTAGAGGCCCATAATAAAATATGGAAGCAAATGTCGTAACGGGCCGGACATCCAAATCCCTTCATCTTGAGCGCAGTATTCCCTAAATTTATTGATATTATTTTTAATTTTTAATTGTAAAAACATGTGTCAATTTTAATTTTTCCTATTTGATAACCTATAAAGTTTAGATTCACACTAACAAAACGTTTGTTGGCTTGATATATTAATTTTTTAATCAAACAAATATATCACTTTTCTCATTTAGTTAATTATAAGTTATAACACTAAACAGTAATTTTTAAAGTTCGACATGACGAGAATTTTAATAACCTTTTATCATCTATTGTTAACACTTGAAAACAATACCAAATTAAAACATATTGTCATCTATAGATTTAGAGGGTGTTTGAGATTTCTTGTTTAACTTTAAAAGTGTTTTTTTGTCAAAAACGTTTATTGACTTATGACTTTTTTAAATGGGGGTTTTAAAAAAGCATTTAGATTAACTTTTATAGTGAGAAAAACCAATAATTATGTTACCAGATCAGGGGGTTTACCCAGTTGGGGGGTTCCTCCTGTGGTGGGCTGCCCTAGATGTTCTAGGTGTTGCCCGGAGAAACTTAGTTATCCTATAATATCTAGGTGTTGCCGTTCAAAAAAAAGGATTTTTATTAATGTAACATTTTTTTGACTTATTGGCTTTTTGAAAAAAAACTAATAAGTCAGTAAGACATTTTTAAACTCAATCCCAAACACTCCTTAGACTATAATAAAGAGTAAAAATTATTGTTAAAAAAAACTTATCTTTTAAATATCTCAATTTACAAGGTTATAGTTTAAAAGCACCTTTTATGTATACTATTTCCTTTAACCCGTATGTGTGAAAAGAAAGTGAAAAATGGTAACGACATTTATCGTATTTAATGAGTGACGAAAAAATAAAAAATGTAAAACGACTCTGCTGGGGATCGAACCCAGAATCTCTGGTTTCGTAGACCAGCGCCTTATCCATTGGGCCACAGAGTCATTTTGTTTATTGTTTTAAATAAGATATAAGTATCATGTGCATGACTTCACCATCTAACAAATCGCCTTGTCTTTGTACTCTTTCAACAACCTGCAAGTCTTCAATATCTCAGGCAACTGGGTCACAAACGTCTCATTCCATCCCAAACTCCCTAAAACCTTTTACTAATTAATTAACTGAATTAAATTAAATCCACATTTATTTTTAGAAATACAATAACTAATTATTTAGTTATTACATTAATTTTAAAAAAATACATGTCAGGGGTCATTTTACAGCTAAAGATCCTGGATCTTTAACATACTTTATTATCCAGACAGAATGGAGATCAATCCTATCCCTCTGGATCTGAAAGAGGCCGGTCTGTGCAAAGGCTTTGAATCAACCTTAACAAGATCTGCCTTGAAATGGCTATTAAATGTTCCTCCTTATTCTATCACTTCATTTGCTCATTTAATTAATTTATTTAACAACCAATTTTCTTACAACAGAACCTTTGAAAGACTAACTAGTGACTTGTACAAAGTAACCCAAAATGCTGACGAGTCCCTTAGGGATTATGTAAGCGCGTTTGGCCGGGAATCCTTAGATATCCCGAATCTTGACATTGCTACGACAGTTCAAGCCTTCAAGATGGGATTGCTAAATGACTCCCCCTTCTACGAAGATCTCGTAATAAATCCTTGCAGGAACTTGGACGAAGTTAGGAATCGGGCTATGAGGTTCATAAGACTCAAAAATGACAAAAGGATCTAGAAAAGTATTGATGCACCCTCCAACTATGATTATCCCAACAGGAAATCGAAATCATCATCTTTCAAGCTTCATAGATCAAAGCCTTACTCGAGAGCTGACAATCACAGATTCAACGATGTGAAGGACGACGAGGAAGAAAAAAATTATCCTAAACTAATTGACTATTGTTTTTCTGTTGATGTTTCATGACTCATGTATGCAATGCCGGATCTTGAGGACAAGGTCAGATGGCCTAGGAAAACGTGAAAAGTAAAAAGGATGAGTAATGGTCAGTGGATGGAAAGAATGGCAGTGGAATAATGACGAAAAGGATAAGTAACTTGCATAACTACTCATGTCTAGTTCTTAGGCTGATGCATCAGGGTTTTACCCACGTCGATCCACTTCATAAAAAGTCCAAAATTTTATAAAAAAAGCTCCACATTTTATTAAAGGTTTTGAGGTATTGGGTTTTAATAAAACATTTGGGCTTTAGCCAGCCCAAATGTTTTATTAAAACCTAATACCTCAAAATCTCAATTCTCAAACACAACTTACCCAAGCGGCCGACTAAGAAGAAAGACAGAGAGCGGGAACTGTGAGACTGTGAGAGCTAGAGACCGACCACTCGACCAGCCGCTAAAATGAGCTGAGACCACCGCCCGCCTCCGCCAAACCCCAGTCCTCCGCCTCGTCAATCGCATGTTGCCGGATCTTAGGGATAAGGTCAGATGGCCTAGGAAAACTGACAAGGCATCCGTATGGAAGAAGAAATCTAAATGGTGTGCATATCATGAAGACTTTGGGCACATGACTGAGGATTGTATTGCCCTTAGAAAATAAATAAGCTATCTTCTTAGCAAAGGCCACCTGAAGGAACTCTTGGGAAGAAAGAAAGAAAAGAATCAGAATCCTGATGCTACCCAAGACGAGCGGCATCCCCACCTAAAGATCTCAAGGTAATAAGTTTCATATCTGTTAGGTCTAATATATGTGGTACTTCTTATTCTGCAGCAAAGATAAACGCTAAGCAAGCAAAGACAGAGAAAGGGGACAGAGACAATGTACAGGATCCTCAGCATGACAACGTGGTAATCACTCTGTACATAGCCAATCACTTCATCCGCCGGATCCTGATTGATGGAGGAAGCTCAGTGAACATCGTGTAATTAGAAGTCCTGAAGAGGATGGGGATCCCTGATTCCGAAATCATCTCGAAATCCTCAGTCTTGGTAGAATTTAGTGGAGGGGTTAAGAGCACAGTTGGTGAAATAAAGCTATCAATCTACATCGAAGGGGGAGACCCTGGATACATGTCATCAGCCAGAGGATGGTGAACCATTATCCCTGTATTTAGCGGTATCCGGAAATGCTGTAAGTGATGTCTTAGTCAAAGATCATGAAGGACAACAACATCCCGTATACTGTGTAATTAAAAGCTTGCTAGCAGCAGAGACCAGTGTGTCTTAAGAAAACCAGAGATGTCAGGAAGAATGGCTAAGTGGTCGGTCAAACTCAGTGCATACGATCTAGTATATGAACCTACAACACTAATAAAGTCTCAAGCACTTGCGGACTTTGTGGCTGATTTCATTAGTGACATTCAACATGAAGTAAACCTTGAAGTTCAACAATTGGAATAATCCAAGGATAAGTGGACCTTATTCAATAATGGTGCATCAAATGTTAGAAGAACAGGTTTAGGCATCATACTGAAATCGCCACAAGGGGACATAATACTCCAATCTATAAGCTGTGAGTTCCAGGCAACCAATAATAAAGCGGAATATGAGGCGCTGATAGCAGGATTACAATTAGCCAGGGGTCTCAAGATCATGTATCCTTAGGTATATGTAGATCTACTATTAATTGCTAACCATTTCAATGGCTCATATGTAGTCTAGGGTGAGAGGTTAGCCATATATCTCAAAATAGTTAAGCAATTATCTGTGGAATTCAAAATTTTCAATATTACACAACAATTGAGAAGATAAATGAAGTATCTAACACTGAAGAAGAAGCATGTATTCGAAATCTTGAACTTAGCCAAGATACTGGAACGCCATCCATCTGAATTCTAACTAAAAATGGTACGTCTTCTTTCCATATTTATTTTTATATTTGCTATTCTTTATCAAAGTACTGACTTGAGCATCGGAGGGTGTTAGCCAGTCTAACACCCACCTTCACCAAGGTTTCATGTTTTGCAGGAAGGATCACCAAGATATAGATTGGCCATCTTTCCTAAGTCTAAGGTATTCAAAATCCCTTCAAAGGTTTAAACAGATTTCGCCTTTCTAAGTAGATTGGGTTTCTACACCCCTCCAGGAGCGCACGATATCCAAGTATAGTTCGAGGTGGTGCGACCAGTCCATGTAACAGTGGCTGATAATTTCATCACTGTTGGCTATATGTTGGACCTTACGAATATTATCAATGGAGTAACACGGACATGTTTTACAGCCGGGCATGACCCAAGCAGTTTAACATTGACATGTTAACCAAAGGTTATTGGCATTTACATGTCACTACGGGTACCCACTACGTTGGCATGTCCCAAGTTAATAACTCAAGATTCTGGGGACACCCCTGAAAATCCTGAGGTACAATTACTAAGCAAACAATTTGTTTAACAGCTATACACAGGGGACAACTAAAAGTTATCATACTTTCACTCTGTTTGGACTCCATATTGTTATATGGTATGTATATCTACCCAGCCTGATTCTCGATGAAGGTATTTATTTAAAATTGCTTATTCATTTTTCAATTTTAGGTAGACTCGAAATATTTGATGACTAAGTCATGGTATGTTTATACTGACATTTTTTCAAACTATTTATCAGAAACAAGGTATGTTTTCTTAAACCGAAGTTTAAACCTAAGATATTATTTACAGATGTTCACAAAGGATCAGTATCCCAAAAAGATACCTAAATTTATTTTTCCATGTATCCTAAGGCTTAACTGCGTAAGGATTCTTATTTTCTAAAAATATGTCAAAAACATATCAAACACATAACAATCATAGCACATAATCATAAGTTATTTATTAATATTGAGAGTGCAGGGAAATTAGTGATTCAGACTTCATCCAAAAGCTGGCCCATCCACCCGAATCACGGACCAACAGTCAAGAGTTGAAATTGTCTATCCCAAAATGGGATCTTCAAAGCAGAAAAAGTTCAGAATCCAGGATACTGAAAGTACGTTACCAGATAACTGAGGACGTGAAGCTTCTTGTAGGCATCAACATAGTCCAAGCCTTCGTAGATAGCTACACTGGCAGCATCACAGAGCTTTCTCTTTTTGCCAACGGTGATCTTGGGGCATAGATTAGGAACATCATGTTTGGGAGCTTTGGTAGCAGGCTTAGTCTTTTCCTTTTTATGGCTTTGCTTTCAGAGACCGTGTTATCGATATTGTTGAGGGAAAATCGAGAGCTTGACCTACGAGCGCCTGCTACAAGATAATGGGTTGGACTCCTAAATATACGTTTAACTAACACATAGATAAAACTTTCTTTTTTCTTACCAGAAAAAGTTGATTGGAATAAAGCCGTTGAAATCATTTACGATCCCAAAAACACTTTATTTTGAATACAACCTGATTTTCTTTAAAATTTAAATCAGAATATTGAAAGAAAAAAAACAAAATTGTGTATTTAGTTTTTCTTTTTTAAATTAACGACCACAAATTATTAGAGAAATATCAAATTAAATGATGCTCGGGGAAGGATCCGTGAGGTTTTTTGTTGAGGCCAAATGGGAGGGAACGTGATCAGTGTCGAAGATCTGGTCAAATAAGAGTTTAAAGTGTGTGTTCCTAAGTACCTTAACTAGTTAGGGCAAGTGGGGTGTCGATCCCACGAGAAGTCTGTGGATGATGTCGAATCACAGTTGATTGTTTAACTAAACTAACTAAAACCTAACCTTGAAACTTGAATGTTTGATTGTTTGTAAAAGCATTACGATTAACTTGGATGTGTTTGAAAGTAAAAATGTAAATTTGAAATTGGTTTGTAAATAGTATTTGTAAAACTGTTCACACCCGGTTTCATATTTGTGATGCATTTCGTGTAACCTAATCACTCACCAGTTTGAAGTCCACATAAAAATGAACAACTAACTGACCTATAAAATAGACAGATGCAAAGACTACTTAACCCATTTGTTGAGGCTAAATGGGAGGGAACGATGTTTCCGATCAGGGTCGAACTCTCCCTGAACCCATTATGTGCACCCTTATCTTCAATGCATTGACTAGTGAATGATTGATCGTCTTTTAACTAGGATTCTCTCTTGCCTACACGCCATTTGTCGTTATCCCTTTTGTTACACACATCTATACTATATAATAAATAAATATTTTTCAATGCCACGTGTCACCTTCACATTCACACTCATGAATTTTTTCCCGCCTCTCTCTTTTATTAAATACACTTCAATCTTTCCAATAATAATAATAATAATAATATATCTTTAAACAAATTTTTAATTATACTATTAAAACACATTTATTTTAAATTGTCTCATATTATAATAATGTGACAATTCTACTTTTCAAGTTAACTCCGTTAGTAATCCCGTTAAATATTCTGTTAAATCCTAACCCAGTTAACCCCATATTAAACCCCAGGGACTATTTCTACCTATATTTAAACTTGAATACATGAAAATAGAGGGATTAAATGTGTAATTAATTCATTCTTGATTTGTGTTGACTCATAAAAGTCAAAGTTCATTGAAATTGTTCCTGTTGACTTTTAGGAGTCAAAGTCGCGTCTAACATTCAAAATTCAAGTTCTATAACTGATTTCTGTTCGAATTGATTGCGGTTATGCACGTTCACGACATTAACATCCGTCATTAAGTCATTAATCATCGGCAATTGATTACAATCAAACCAAATTATGACTAATCAAACCGTAACCGTCGACTTTGGTCGTTATTTTATCAAATTCGACGAATTTGAGTATTGTTTTCTCAAATCAAACTCAATCTCACCTAAATCGCTCGTCCCTGAAGCTGTTACGCACGCCAATTCGACCGGAGAAGCTGTTGGAGTTGCCGGAGGTTAACCCCGTCACCGTCGGCACTCGTTTTACTCGCTCCCCATCAATTCGTCAACGATTCTGGTAAATTCCTACACCCTTAGCTTCGGTTTCACCTATTGATTGAAAGCCCTATCATTTTCAGGGCTTACAACATCAAATTGATACGGTCCCGTAATCTATGGTTCATACATTTCCAGTTTGGTCGAACCCTATCAATTCGATGTCCATTTATGAAATTGAACACACCCTTAGAGTCGCCTCTATGCCTAGATTGAAAGCCCTATGAAATCCATGGCTGATAACATCGAATTATTTGCAATCCGGAATCTAGGGTTTGTTCATATACATAATTGGGGGTTTCAATCTTAATGACTATCTCAATCAAATTAAACCACGGGGTTGGATTCACAACCCTCTGTTTGTCAAAAACCCTATGAATCCAACAATTTCTAACATCAGATTTATTCAAATCAATTCAAGATCAAACCTAGGTTTTTCGGCTCTAGTTTATGTAATTAAACGACCTTAAACCCGTTTATTTTGCAATTAAAACTTACCTCTGATTCGTAATTACTCGATTAACAAAACCCCTATACTATTTTGGCCTATCGCGATCGAATCAAAGGATTTTGGGGCTGGGATCGATCATGGGTGAATATGGGAGAGGGGCTCACTGGAACTCCTGATTAAAACCATTCGGGTCCGGGTTTTGGTGCGACACCCTAGCGGGCTTGGATGGTTAAGACCTTGGACTCACAAACAGGAGACCTGGGTTCGAAACCGGTCTCCTGTGTTATTTTTTTGGGAGCTTTTTACTAAGTTAATAAAAATAAAAACTTTTCCATTGTTATAATGTTATAATAAAATGTTTAAACCGGAAAAACCTCTCGTAGACTCAGGTTTAGCCTCGTATCTTGTATTATTATTTAAATTGCATTTAAAAATAATATAATATTTTCAACCCGTTATCTCAATTAAAAATAATATATTTATATATTATTATCGTTTCGGTTATAAACTTTGTGTGACGTTTTAAACAAACAAATAATATAATTATTTATATTATTCACACTCGTATTTATTCTCGAATAAAATAATAGTTTTATTATTTGTCGCCCAATTGTTTATTGGGGTACTTTGTTAAATCTAAAAATAATATATATTATATTATTTTTCTTAGGCCATTATTTAATGGCGAAAGCGCTTAGATATATTTATTATATTTTATTAATTGTCACTCGTCGTAAATCGTAGTTTTTCTTAATTGGTTAATTAAAGAATCATGTATTCTCGTAGACACATTCGTCTACTCATGGTCATTAGACGTTTCTTTTAGGACGTTCCTCATTCTGTATCGTCGTCACATATCCCATTTTATCCCTAATAATTATGTTGTAATTCTAGGACATTCGTGAACCGTGTCGAGCTAACGCTTGATATTTCAATCTCATACTTGTGTGATTACTACCTACGCAAATCAGGTGAGTTTTCACGGCCCCTTTTACTATTTTAACTTATGGGAGAAAACATGTCGCAAACTATTTTTGGAATATTGTATTAATATGTTATCAATGTTAAAGCTAAGCGTAACACGTTATCACTGAAAGTCCTCAATACACATCGAACCGTTAATATAGATCTTAGCGAGGTAATGTTTAGTAGTACTACTGGGTTTGATAAATCCCACCCGCGTTAGTCGCGCTAAAACGATTGCAGGTCGAACGGGTGAAATGTTAGCCTACTCACATTGCTAGAGTTGATAGACCTGGTAGGAGGCAAATAAACAAACAATCAGCTTCGGTTGCGAGCGCTTAAGTTAAACTTGAAACGTAGGTTAGCTACCTATAGATACATATTGAATGCACAATAATCTAGTAAACGTTTATTTATATATTGAAACCTGTGAACTCAGCAACCTCGTGTTGACATCTTTTCTTACATGTTTTCTCAGGTCGCTAAGATAAGGCACATGTGCACTTATAGGACATGCATGGAGTCTTACTTTTGATTTCTGATTAATAATACGTTTGGACTGTTTTCATTTATGTTTTGGACTGGACTTTTGGGCGCGTTTGTTTTGCGCATTTACTTTCTTTTATTGCTTCCGCATTTACTCTGAATGTTATGATATTTTCAATTGAGTCCCATATAGAGTCGTTCAATGTAACTAATGACTGATATCATGGTTTGTCACTTCCCAAACGGTAGAACTCCGTTAGTTAAAATTGGAGGTGTAACAAATAAACTTTGAAATCTACTTACCTAACTTTTGTTTTCATTCAAATAGTAAATGAAAGTCAAATTATTTCAAACTCAATTATAAATTTTACATATTTTTGTATTTTGTTTTTTATTGTTAGTATATGTAATTGCATTTTTTCAGCTATAAGATGTATATAAAAATTTAAAATTTTTATATATTAATATTTTTTCACTCTGTGTATTACGCAGGTTCTAAGCTAGTGGGATATTATAACTAGGATTTAATGGTTTTAATTATTTATAATATGATAAATATATATATATCTATACTATATAATAAATAAAGGTTTCTCAATGCCACGTGTCACCTCCGTATTCATCCTTATAAAAATTTGCACGCCTCTCTCTCATAATAAATACACTTTCATATTTCAATAATAATATATTTTTAAAAAAATTATTAATTATACTAATAAAACACATTTATTTTTAATTATCTCATATTATAAGAAAGTTTAAATGTAATTACCTAGCTTATGTTTTCAATCAAATAGTAAATGAAAGTCAAATTACATTGAATAGTATTTTATGTACTTTTTAAACTCAAAAAATTATTAATTTTTACATATTTTTTTATTTTATTTTATATTGTTAGTATATGTAATATATTTTTCCATCTATAAGATACATATATACAAATTTAAGAATTTTATATACTGATATTTTTTCACCTTGTGTAGTACACATGTATTAAGCTAGTTAAACTATAAAGCCATAAGAATTTGATTCGACAACTAAGATTTAGGATATATGTTTGAATCACACATATCATCGCTACAAACGTTTTAGTGTTGGACTAAAAGCACGACGGTAGTGTACTAAAGGGTAAGGGTCTAGCAAGGATCTTCGTTTAGGTCACACACAATTGGCATTTTTAATCTCACTACATTGAGGGGGAGCTCTCTATGTGACCTGACTTCGACGTGATAGCGAGTATCGAAATATTTTAGAGAAATGGTGTATAGACATATAGTATAGTATGGAGAATGATAGAACAATAAAAATGTGTAACCCTTTGCCCATGCTAGGTAGGAGCGTATTTACATTGGAGTGTGCTTTTTGGACCTTTCTATCGTGGATGCATGTAGTCCCAAAAACCCTATTGCGTCGTACGAAAGATATTACGGTTTGTCGATTATGGTTGACATTGTAGACTATCATATTGGACCTGTTTGTCGAGGGCGATGGTAGTGGCACTATCATATGTCGGGTTATTTTTTGGATGTTGAAATTTAAACCAAATACTGAACCAAATAAGTATGCGTAATCGGTTTCGGGTTATTTAATTTAAGTGTAATTAAGTTGATTTTAATCGGTAATTGGGCTATACTAACCGGCTAAGGTCCACAAATATGTGAATGTGCTATTTAAGTATTGCAAAAGATAACTGTGCAGAAACCTTAATCAAATTGCTAATAGTTGGTAATGTTAAAAGCATTAACAAAGACAAGAAAACTTCAAACAAACTTATGGGACGTTTGGTTCGTGAAATATGTTGGAATTAGAATTGGATTTGGAATTTGAATTGAAATTTAAATGATTCCTTTGAAAATCCATAATGTGTTTGGTTAATATATTAGTTAATGAAATTAGAATGTAAAAATACCTAAAATTACAAAGTTATCATTAAAATTATCAAATATAAAACAAATATCAAGAAACCAATAAAAACTCAAATATTTAAAAAAAAAATATATCTTAGTTACCTTACATTCACCCCACCCCACCCCACCCCACCCCCACCCCACAGCTAATTAAAGAACATAAATTCTCATGCCACTCTAGTAGACCTCACTCATCGCCTCATCTCCGTGAGTTCTCTGATCACGTCCTCATCTCCGGCGACTCCGGCGAAGGGATATTCGTTCATTCTCAAATACCTGCTGTCGTCAGAAGACCTTGATTCGTTAATCTACATAACCACTGACGAAGACCTCAAAAATATGATCGAAGAATACGAGAGGCTGGGTTCGTCATCACGGCTCTGGATCCAGGATCCGATTCCGGTTCTTCAATCGGGTCATTTCAGGAGAATTCGATTAAATCAGAAGATTGGTTCGTTAATGCGCTAAATGGTACCGATTCAGGGTTCTCCGATGCTTCGTCAGTGAATTTGTTTGGTTTGGATGATGAGATCTTTCTGCCAGAGAAAGAAGTTGTTAACTGGAAGGGATATTGGTATTGCAGATCTTGGTGGCGGCAATGGAGAATGTTGTTCTGATGGCGGAGATGAGCGGTAATAGCGGCGGCAGTGTTGGGTTTGGGACGTATAATTCCAGAGTGAGGGAGAGATTAGAAAGAGGAGAAGGGCTTTTTGGTAAGACACAAACATTCCCATCATTTTTTTAACTTTCCATCCAAAGACTAAAGGATTCTGGATTCCACTAAGAGAAGGAATCGGATGGAATTAATTTCAATTCTCATTTCTTCTCAAACCCAACCAAACACGTTAACTAATGGAATCTCAATTCCAATTTCATCTAATTCCACTCAATTTCATCCAACCAAACAACCCCTTAATGCCTTTGCCCGTTCACATTGCATCTTTCATTTTTGCTCGTCTATTTTATATTAAAAAGGTCAAAAAGAATGAAAAAATAAAAAAATAATAAACATTAGAATTATTAGATATAACATGAATAAATATTGCAAGAATGATTAATAATAAAATTCGCTTGAATGGATTATGGAACGTGAAAAGCCGGCATCGATTATGATTAGATCATGAGAAGTTTATAACCTAGAAAATCCCGGACTTGTTTAAACTGATAATCGGGTTTGTTGATTCTGAAAATTTCAAGTCAATCACCGAACTAAAAGTAAGATTCAAGTTTAGTAAATTTGTAATCAGGTTATTTGGTTCAGATTCGATTAAAAAACAAACACACACCTACATGGAGCACATTTTGATTGAAAATAAACAATTATCAAAGTAGAATTCAAAAGTAAATTTGTAAAGAAAATACAAATATGCGACCCCCATATTTTGGAAGGCGTTGAACGGCTAAAGGCCACGTTGCCGACTCTTTATTTGATTCAACGTATATACACTTTCATGCATTTATTAAGTTGACCTAGGACTATGTTTTGCTAACCGACCTAAGATTTTTTTGGTGGTTAGGCAGTGGTCTCAAGTCGCTCAATCGCTGGGTTGCCAATGCCTCCTAGTCACATATTTGTTTCCCAGTTCAAATAGTCGAGAGTTTTTTTAGAGTTGCGTTTAAATTTTATGAAAATCAGATATTTGGGTTAATGGGTTATGGACTCACGGCTTATTTAAATGGGTTTAGGTTAAATTTCATTTTTGGGCTTGGTTTAAGTTAAATTTTATTTTTGGGTTTAATAGAATAGGTAATTGAATGACTTTAATTTTTATTTAGCCTGCTTGAATAAAAATCTAATCTGACTTGAGTTTAGTATTTTTTTATTTTCAAATAGAATAACTACTAATTGTAGAGGTGCATAAAAAACCGGAACCGCCCAAATACCTGGAACCGGAACCGGTTTCTGAATACCCAGAACCGGATACATAAGTTATGATTTTTCAACAAAGAACTGGAACCGGTTCCTTCTAATACCCGGTTTTCCGGAACAGGTTCTTGAGAATACCCGAAATGTGCACCTCTAACCCTAAACCCTAAAATACCTGGAACTGGAACCGGTTCCTTCTAATACCGGTTCTGGAAACAATCTATTTTTTTTATATAATTTATCTATGTTTGATGAGTTTATGTTTTAAACATTTATCTATTTTGTAACATTTTAAGTTTTTAATGTTATTGGACTTTATAAGTTAGTTATTTATATGTTTAATTAATGTATTTATATGTTTAACTAAGTTTTTCGAATACTCGAAAATAGGTTTTTAAAATACCCGCCTTAAATTACCGGAACCGGTAAGAAACGGAACCGGGTACATAGGGTATTGTTTTTCAACCAAAAACCGGACCCGAAACCGGTTCTTGAGAATACCCGATTTGTGCACCTCTAACTAGTTGTTATAAAATATTTTTTTTATTGAGTTAAAAGTTTAAACAACTTTTTTTTCAAGGTTTGGGGTTACAAATTCTTTTTTAAAACCAACAGGGTCAATCGTAAAAAGAAAAAAATTTGTGTTCGTTCAAATTTCTAGTATTATATGTTTGACATAAAACGTGTAAAAGAATGATGTCGGTTGATCCCGACACCACCTTCATACCTCCGCCAATGACCACGACCCTAATGGTTGATCCGTTTAACCAATTGACATGATCTTAAAAACCAATTAAAAAGGGAGGTAAACATCAGTCATGTTCAACAAGTTTTTAATGGTTTTTTTCCTTCACTCTCAAACGGTTCGTTTATGCTCCGTCTATTAGCTCGTAGCCAAACGGCCGAAACCGGGAACACCATATTTACTTATATAAATTCTTTTTAAAAACTTTCTCTAAAATACAAAAGACTTATTTTTGAAAACTTATTTTGAAATGTAATATAGTACAAATATTTCTAAAAATAGTAAAATTAGAACATATAATCTGTTGGAAGTTGTTTCATGTTTGAATAGTCGTTGACACCGTTGGCCATTTGGTGCAATGGTAGCACCAAGATTTCTCATAGTGGAGGTCTTGGGTTCGAATCCAGGCAACAGCAAAAAAGGGGTATGTGGCCAGGTCAGGGGGTTTACCCAGTTAGGGGGTTCCTCCTGTGGTGGGCTGCCCTAGATGTTGTAGATGTTGTCCCGAAAAAATCCAATTATCCTAAAATATTAGACGTTGCCGTCAAAAAAAAAAAAGTCGTTGACCACTTCTACACGCCGAGACAATACAAGTGTTAGTTAACCAAACAAGTTGCCAAGTGGATTAATATCATTCACTCTTTTATTCAAGCCTCCAACCAATCAACTAATAGTGTTTAGCCACGTGGATACCAATTTAAAGTCCTTGTAACGCAATGGATATACATTTGCTTTTCCCATTTTCCGCCCTCATTCTAAAATATTGACTTTAGAAAAGTCAAATCTCTATTCTTTGACTTTTTCTTTGTTCATCACCTTGGTCTAGTGGCATTAATAGATCCAATAATTTACATATTCGTCTCAAATACGTTAATATGTGAAGTTTTTTAATCTCAGGTAATTACTTTGTTTAAAGTAAATATAACACTTACTAATATGATTAATGTAATCTTGAACTTTCAATTAAGCTAATCAAGAATATTCAAAGATTGGTTGAGGTCTCTCAAAGCGGGTCGTTTTCATGTTTTATATCTTATTGTTGTGAATCCGCGTCAAGTTATAATGTCAATTTTTTTAACAACAAGATTTAATTGAAACTAAAAAAAGGAAGGGGACTAGCAAGTAACTAGGCTCATAAAAGACACCAACTACAAGTTACAATAGAAGATTAAAGTTACACCAATATGACTAATCTATGGCCCTGATTTTCACCTTGTTTTTGATCCATAGATACGACATAACATTGATCTCCTCAAAAATCATCATCGGGCAAACCTTTTTCTTTTAAAATACTTTATTATTTCTAGCCCGCCATATATATCATAGCGTAACAAGAAAAAAAATGCATGAAACAACTTCTGCTTCTTGTCGATTTTTGATTCCTTGAATGGGAACTCTAGCAACTCTTCGTCCAAACAGTTTGGGGTTGCACAAATTCTAATCCAATTTTGAACTAAGCTCCAAACTTCCTTAGCCACATAACAATGCAAAATCAGATGGTCTCTTGAGTCGATAAAAGAACCCAAGAATGAGCAAATGTACTTTTAAACACATTACATTAAATGATGGCATATCAAATCTTTCCTTACTTTTAAACACATTACATAAGTCTATATGTTATTAGAGCTTTAGGGTTCACATTGTCTTCTTTTTTCCTCACTCTCATACTCTTAATCTCCATCGCATATTGGTTGATTGTCAGCCCTCTTCCCATCGTACCTCTTGTATGATGACGTTCTTTCTATTTTACTCCATATCGGCATGCCCAGCGAACACGTAGTTTTGATTGATTTCACATATAAATTAGATACCTAACAACACCATATTCATTTTCCCATAATATATACATGTTATATGACTAGTAGATATAATTATTATCATATTTAGTATATTCAAAAGGATGAAATAAATCATGGAAATTGAATTAAAGTAAATATTTTAATTAGAGAAGTAATTAAATTAAAGTAATAACAATCTGAAAATCTTGAATTTAGGATCCGAATTAGGACCCACTTAAACTGCTTCTTTTCGCTTCCCAGGTTGAAAGCGAAACGGATGCACCAAAGTATTCTTTCCCCTCAAAACCATCTTTATATACAAAAAAGCAAACAAATTCAATCATTCACAACACCACCACCCTCAACCTTTTCTTGAATTAAACCAATAAAATAATACATCCAACCCACATTTTATTTGCTGAAAATCTTCACCTTAAACCCTCCCCTCATTTAATTCGACTAAACCCACGTTTATTTCCTCGAAATATTCCTGGGTTCATTCTCAAAAACAGTTTCCAGGTATTTTATCATCATCCTTCGTTTTTCTGCCCAAATGTTGACTTTTCGGTAGTCAACGGAAAATATAGAAAAGGTTTATACTTTTATGTTTTAAGCAAATGATATCATGATCTTTGAATGTAAGTATAGTGCATGTTTTGATTTGACTCTAGGGGTTAGGGTTCTTAACGTTTATTGTGGCTTAAGTTAATAAATTTCATCTCTTTTTGATTTTATTAAACTTCTTTCAGAAACTTATTTAGAAAAAAATGTTCCATTTTATTTCATGTGAATTTGGCAAAAGTAGGCACGTGATTAGTTCAATTGCCTGTAATCAAAGTAACTAGTGGAGGAAATTGGGGGATGAAGCACATGAATTTTATGGGCATTTTAATTGGTCTTTTTCTTGTGTGGAATTTAGAATACCGTTTTCTATAAGTACCATTTAAATCATCAACAAAAAGAAAAAATAAACAGCTTTATTCCTCTGTTTTTCTGGGTATTTTGAGTTTGTTTAAATTTTGCTTTTTAATTTGTAGTTTTAGTTCTTTAAAGTACAAAATCTTGGTTTTCTTGATGTTATTGTTTTACATTTTTTGTTTCTTCAGGTTTTGATCAAAAGAATGCATAGTTGTTCTTGCAGCTTAATTTGTTTCTGTTAGAATGGATTTCGAAGAAAGTAAACGAAAGGGAAACTCGAATCGAAGGTTTGTATATTTGTTGAATCTTTTTGGTTTTTTGGTGAAAGTTATTTTATGTTTATTAATTTTGGAAGGATGCAACTTTCAGGAAATCAAATGGGTGTACAAGGCTTTTTGCAACTATTACAGTTGGTATTCTTTTCGGCTTCTTCATCGGGTCATCATTTCCAGCTTTCTCACCATCAAAGGTACTACCCTACCTGAACCGACCCGACCCGACCCGATTACAACATTTATAGTATTTGGCTTTTTCAATGCAAACAAAAGATGTAAAATAGTAACTTTTCACAAGGATGAGCAATTTGGGACAAAAGTTGGCAAAGAAACTGTTTTTTCTTCCTTTTCTGCATTTATCTTTTATTCTTTAAGTAAGAATTAACTTATTTTATCAAGCTTGAAGGGTATTTTTGACATTTGAAAAATATTCAAATGATTTTAAGAAACCATGTGTTGAGTAAGACACCAAGGTATTGCAGTTTTCGTGGGAAATAGGAAGCATTTTATTACTTTCTATTTTCATTTTTCATGTGTGTTTTTGCTTCATAGTCACTCTTTTGCTTCATATAGTGTGTGTTTGGATTTGCTTGCTTTTATAACAATATTTGGTGATTAAATTTGATAGATCAAACTCATTCCTCCAATCGATACATACCTTTGGGACAAAAATTCAGGCCACTCTACACAAACGATATTAAATGTGATTTCTATCACAAAGGATAACATCTCAAAGGAAACACAAAACCATGGTGATCCATCAAAGGTATACAAATTTGCTTATGATTATTATTTTGTTGGTAAAGTTTATTCTTCTTGAAACAAAAAGAATAACGATAATTGTTCATATTATTTGAAGGAATTAATTTGGGAATTCAATTTGGTATAGAGGGAGTTGTATGAATTTTAAAAGATAATTGGTCTTGCAATAAAAGATTATTATATTATTAACTACTTACACATGATGATGAAGGGCAAATAGATAACAGTAATTTGCAAAAAAATTATAAAATGGAAATATGATGACTCTCACTGGACACTATGAAAGGTGGTTGTTAGAATTTACATGGAATGGGGCCTAAAAATTTTGTGAAACCTAAAAAAATATGCAGATTTGGGTCTCGTCTAATCCACGTGGCGCAGAAAGACTGCCTACTGCTATTCTTGCTGCTGAGTCAGATTTATATCCTCGCAGATTGTATGGTAAACCGAGTGAGGTTTGTCCATATTTTACTACAATATTTAGTTTCTTAATACATTTTGAATTTTGATCATGAAATGGAATATTAGTATCTCCTAATATATTATTATCACTAGCTTAGACCCCGTGTAATACACACGGGTGAAAAATATCAATACATAAATTTCTTAAATTTTATTTATGTATTTTACAGGTGTAAAAATGCATTACTTTATATTAAGGATATAAAACAAAATTCAAAATATGTAAAAAATAATATTTAATTGGGTTTCGGAAATACGTCAATTACTATTTAATTTAATTTGACTTTCATTTACTATTTGATTGAAAATAAAAATTACATAATTAGATTTCAAAGTTTTTTTTATAATAAAGGATAATTTAAAAATAAATTTGTTTTATTAGTATATTATTAATTTATTAAATTATATGGATGCATTTAATAAGAGAGAGAGGCGGGAAAACAATAATAAGATTGAATATGGTGACGACACGTGGCATACAAAAACCTTTCTTTATTATATAGTATAGATTTATTGTTGTTTATAGATGCCAAGAATAGAGATATGTTTTGGCATTTTCAAATCAAAATGAGTTACTACCCAATGTATCATTATGGTGAATTTTAACTTATAAAAATCCTATAACCACTTTAAATTTTTGAAAAGCTAATTATGATGGCTCAAAAGGTAAATAACTCTTTTCCAATACCATATATATGGGAGCCGTAAAATGAAAATGTAATATGATTGAAACAAACAAGTTTCTTGGATAAAATATTCTAATCCAATTTGATAATATGTACAAATATTTTAGGATATATTGAGCTAATGCAACCTTGTATATTGTTTCTTCCCCTTTGCAGGATTTAACGATCAAACCAAAGTATCTAGTAACTTTCACTGTTGGTCAAAATCAGAAACCTAACATTGATAAGGCAGTCAAAAAATTCTCTGAGAATTTTACAATCCTTCTATTTCATTATGATGGTAAAACAACAGAATGGGATGAATTTGAATGGTCAAAGCGCGCCATTCATATAAGTGTGAAAAAACAAACTAAATGGTAAAAATTTGCCAGAGTCAAACTCTTTATACTGTTAAATCCACTTCATGACTTTGACTTTATGAATGTTTACAATCTTCTTTTAAAGGTGGTATGCCAAAAGATTCCTTCATCCTGACATTGTTGCGCCATATGACTTCGTATTTATCTGGGATGAAGATCTTGGGGTTGACCATTTTGATGCTGAAGAGTGAGTGTGTTTGGTGAATCTTTTTATTTTTATTTTTTACATTTTTTAAAGTTTTGTTAACAATAATTTCTTAATATACAGATATATTAAACTTGTGAGGAAGCATGGATTAGAAATATCTCAGCCTGGATTGGATCGTAGTAGTAGGGGTTTAACATGGCAAATGACCAGGAGACGTGGAGATCGCGAAGTTCATAAGTAAGCCCACAAGTGGTACTTTTTTGATGTTTCAAAAAGATAATTTGTTTGTTGTTTAAGTAACTAAAGCTTGTTAAAGGTTATATCTTTTTATACGTTCCATGTATGCTAATGATATTTTACTATGCTATTGGTAGAGAAACAGAGGAGAAGCCAGGTTGGTGTAGTGACCCGCATTTGCCTCCATGTGCTGCGTATGTACAATCTACACTGTCGATGAATTTCTTAGTTAATTACACAAATTAGAGGTGGAAAGATGGTCGGTTCGGGTTGGGTAGCGGTTCAAAAAGAGGTCAGGTTAAAATATGGCTTTTTAGTACATGTTGGGCTGGGTTGACTTGCAAACACTCTTTTCTCCATTTTTATTTTATAAATAGTTAATGCATCAACTGTGATTAGAGAAACAATATATTACAACAATGATATAAATCTTTGAACAAAAATGGTTTAGCCGTTTAGGAGGTTATATGCAATTAAAGAATTGACTTTGGGCGACATTTGACTTGGTTATGTTACGTGTACAGATTTGTAGAGATTATGGCTCCGGTTTTTTCTCGAGAGGCTTGGCGCTGCGTATGGCATTTAATCCAGGTATGACATATGATTAGAAATGTAAAAATGGTCAAAATGTGTAATTTTGTTACCTCCTTGTCCAAAATTAGTTTTTTTTTATTAATAATTAATATGTCAATTTTGATCACAAAAACTATCATTTGAAATGTAATATGTTCTTTAATAAAATGATTTTGGAGGTTGTATGCAGTAAAACACAGTTTGGGTGACTTTCAACCCGTTTGACATGTTCCCTTGTCAGCTAAAGTTTTTGTTTTAATCATAACCCAAATCGACCCAATCATAAGTAGGTGGATATTGCATTTTCTACATTTGTTCATATCCTTTCACATCACCCAATTCTTTACATATTCTACCAATTATAAATGTAGAATGACTTGGTCCATGGATGGGGTCTTGATTTTGCTCTCCAGAAATGTGTTGAGGTAATTAACCACCTCTCGTCTAATTTAATCTCGCCATTTTTCTAGAAAAAAAATCACGAAGTTGATCGGTCATTCTCTTGGTATATTTAAATTTTGTGACAGCCTGCACATGAAAAGATTGGAGTTGTTGATGCACAATGGATAGTTCATCAAGGCCTGCCTTCACTTGGAAATCAGGTAAAAAAAGCAATTTCCAGTTTTGCCCTTGTGAACTTGGGTGATTCATAGTTTTAGGATGAACTAACCTTTTATTGTTCTATTTTCAGGGTAAAGGAGAAAATGGGAAACAACCATGGCAAGGGGTGTGTATACAATTTATCCCTCTTTTTTGTAAATTTTAATTGTAGCATGAAACAAAAAATAAAATAATACACACATTATTATCATCAAGATTCTTGTATTTAGCAACTTTTGATGGCAGGTGAGGCAAAGATGTCAAAGCGAGTGGAAAATGTTTCGCGAGCTTGTATCAAACGCAGATAAAGAGTATTATAAGTCGATCGGGGTTGACCCGTTGAATATTACAGCACATTAGCTAGAAACTTAACAAAATCTATTGTCATCATATCTCATTGTCATTATTCAGATGTAAACGGTTATAGAGTTAGATGTTTATAGTTTCATACCATATGATCTAAGAGGCGAATAATAATACGATATCATGGATGTTTCACCGTAAATGAGTCAGAACATAAAGCTAAATTCGATGCGTTACAGTGTCGGTGATTTTAGTCCTTCAATCCCTCAAACCCATGGTCTGATACCAACTTGTAACACCCTAATTTGAAATGGACCAATTTGATTTGAAAACGTTGCAGCGGAAATTAGGTCCCATTTTTTTTCATTTTTAATCAACATAATACTTAGTTTATAAACCAAATCAATTATTTAAATCTCATATTTGATTGTTTACAAAGTATATAAACTTTTACTAAATAACAATATACAAACATCATGACATATTCAAGTTACACAATGGTAGATACAATCGTTGATGACTCGCACGTACATTTCATTCCGAAGACTTGTTCCTCTTCATCCGACTTGATTCCTTGACCTGAACATGAAGACACACATCAAATAAAAATTAGATATACTAAGTGAGTGATTAGAACCCAACACAACCCGTCAGAACCATCAGAATACAACAAAATGTGTCGGTGTATTAGGGACCGACGTAATTTACACCCACTCGGCGTAAATTACGCCCCTGTTGATTTTGGGTGTAAATTACCCTGAACCGGTGTAAATTACGCCAATGTGGCGTAAATTGCGCCACCTACAGAACATTTGATGCATTTTTTTACTTTTAATGCTTCGTTTTAATCCCCTAAGACTTGTACGTAACTTTGATCATTCCATTTGCAAGAAAGGGTAGAATATAGCAACTTTACATCTACATCATTTAAAACGGGAAAATTACCAATATAGACACAAAAAAATGGGCGCCAACTAAGCCTACAATAACAAAGGCTTTAGCCAACGAAATACAAAGCCTTAGCCTGCGTTTCGCCTGCTTAGCCTTCAATCCGCCGGCTAAATATCTATTTTGATAACTTTGACCTGGTCAATGTCTATTTTGGTAATTATCCCCATTTAAAACACTAGCATTTCACAAGTCATATATTTATTACACAAAATAAGGATTTAATCAACTTAAACCTTATGGATTCTTCAACAACAATTAAGTTATATAACAACTTACCTCCTCCTTCGCAACTCCTTCAGTCGATATCCATTTTCTTTACATAAACTAATAACCTTCAATCAACTTGATACACAAATCATACTTAATCATACAAATACAATATGAAATCCACTAACATGTCACATTACAACATTAAGACTTCTAATTTGACACATTCAACCTTGCGCTTTAATATTGTAGAAACATGATCACATACTACCTTATTTTCAACTATATGTCGCTAGATTCATAGTTTCCGATTGAAACATTAAGTAACTCGATTAAACATAGGCGCTAACTTATTACACATCACACAAACGAAACATACAATATCCTTTATGTAGAGATAAAGACTGATGGCTACAAATTTCTCTAAGTACAAATGTTGCTGATCTCAAAGTTTGCTGCTGACCAACAAACTGCTGCGGACAAGCTTATCTGCTGCGGATACTTGTTCTCCTGCTGAAGAACAAATCTGTTGCGGATAGCCTTATCTGCTGAAAACCAGAGTTGCTGCGGATAGGCTTCTCAGCAGCATCAACACTTGATGCCGCTGACAGTCTAATCATCAGCAGCTTTGGATGGTCACATCTTGCTGCTGATCCTCATCTTTGCTGCTGACAGCCGTGTGCCTTGAAGACAAATCGTTGCAGCTGACTATCCATACCAAGCGTCACTGACAACTTTCTGCAAAAGCAACTGACACACTCAAAGCAGAAGGAACCTCAATGGCACAACCAATGACAGACAACAATGCTCTTCTCCAAGCATGCAAGTAATAATGCACAAAGAATACGCTTCAATAAAGTTAACTAGTTTTAGACTAAACGTGTAATAGTTAGCTATATACAACAGATCAACGGTCTGTGTTAGATCTGATCCTTAGAATCAAGGGTCTGTCTTGATTCTAAGTGTGTATAAATACTGTGTAAACACTTCATTGTAAGTGTGCTTTTTGATTGAGTTTTCATTTGTAATCGTTTATTTGCAAAAGCTTAATACAACAGTGTTCTTAAAAGTATTCTTTCTGTTTACTCGATTATACTTGTGTAGTTGTTATTGTTTCCGCCAATTTCAACTAAGAACAGAACCATCTTGTACTTTCACGATCCTACAAGTGGTATCAGAGCTTTGGCTCAGATTAAACAAACTCACACTTGTTTAATCACTTCTGGTTCTATTCTAAACTCTCTCTTTCATCAAGTCACCAAGAACAAAGATGGCACAGAGTAATGGATTTGAAGACATCGGCAGCATCAACCGACCACCAAGATTGGTATCTGGGGAAGACTACGACATGTGGAAGAATCGCATGGAAAGCTTTTTCTGTTATCAGGAGTACGAAATGTGGAAATCCATCAGGGATGGACCCTACACTCCCATGGTGGCCTCGGCTGACTCTGGAGGACCACCAGTTCCAAAGGAGCCCTCCAAGTACTCAGAAGAGGACATAAAGAAGATGGAGGTGGACTTCAAGGCACTAGGAGCTATCCAAATGTGCCTTCCAAATGAAGTTTTTCATAACTTCAGAAGTTACAAAACTGCTAAAGAGCTCTGGGAGGCTCTTGAGAAGATGTTTGCTGGCTCTGAGGAAGTCAAAGAAAACAGAAGAGACATCCTGAAGCAGCAATACGAAAACTTCGTCTGGAAGGAAGGTGAGTCTCTAAATGTTTTATATAACAGATATACTTATCTTGTAGGTGAGCTGCAGTGCTCAAAGGTTAAACTAGAGAATGAAGATATTCTCAAGAAGTTCATCAGGTCTCTACCAAGCTGCTGGACACTTTACACAGTGTCAATCAGAAGAACTGAGAATCTGAAGACTCTCCAGATGACTGAGCTCTTTGGAATGCTAAAAACCTATGAGCTAGAGATGATTCAGGCAAAAGAAATAAGCTCAAGCTACCAAACAACCTCAACATCCACCGCCATCTCCTCTGCCCTCCATTCTGAGCACTCAGTTCCTAGTTCAAGCAACTACTATCCTCCCATTGTCACCCATCCATAAACTCCTATCTCTCAAACAAACAGCTCACCATTTCTCCTAGAAGCTCCTCCTCAAACATCAACCTCTGCTGCTTTTGTTTCTGAAAACTCAAGCAACATGTCCTTTATCAAGGAGGATCTGGAATGCTTTCATCCAGATGATTTAGAAGAAATGGACATACATCACTCGTATGCCATGCTCTCTATAAGAGCAAAAAGGTTCTACTCTAGAACCGGAAGACCCATTCCAAGTAACAACTCCAACACCAGAGTTGGCCTGGATAAAAGCAAACTAAGATGTTACAGCTGTAACCTACTGGGTCACTTTGCTAGAGAATGCAAGGCACCAAGAGCAAATCCAGCTACTCCTCAGTCAAGACAAGCTCACCAAGCTCAACCCAGACAACAACAACAAGCTACTCCTCCAATTCAAACTGCAGCCTGTGCAACTGTTGGAACTTCTGAGTTCGACTGGAGCTTCCAGTATGATGAACCGCCTGTCAACAATCAAGCTCTTATGGCAGACACTACAGAGATACCACCTCAGGTATTTGAACATATTTGCTCTCAAGCCTGTATTGATAAAGTTCTGGGTTATAGAAAGCATAACCAAAACCTTATAGATCAAAATGAAGAGTTTCATCAGATAAAATATGAGTTCAAAAATGTTGAAAATACTTATAAAGAAAATATTAACTGCTTTAAGAAAGAGATTTCATCGCTAAAACACGAACAAACTAATCTTGAAACTCAGATTGATGATCTACTGGTCAAACTAAAAGCTACCAGAGCTGAACTGGCAGAACAAAAAGTTCATGTTGAAAAATATGAATTTTCCTCCAAAAAGTTACAAAGACTTTTAGATATTCAAGTCCATGAGAAGGTAAAGACTGGACTTGGGTATAACAATGATCAGTACAATTATGTTCCTCCTCCTGCTGACTATATTGCCATTTACGAACCAAGCTTCAATGTTGCAAATCTTGACACTGCAAACCGAAACCTTGATCCTTCAACGGATGAACCTTTCGTCGAAGACTGCACTACCTCATTGGAATCTGAGTCAACCTACTCAGACCATGATGAAACCAGTGCAGCCCCATCTGAAGCTGTTCTAAATAGATTTGAAGTTCCTGCTGTTCTTCCAGCTGTTCCAACCCCTGTACCATTCAAACAGATCAAGATCAGCTATCCTCCAGATGGAAGAAAGCTAAACATTGAAAAGGGACAGACATCAGGACCCACAAACCCCAAGCCTCAGTCAAAGCAGATTACAAAGAGGAAGGTATTTGATATATGTCGTAAGAGTGAAGAAAAAGTTCCATATGTTCAAAAGACCCTAGAAGAAGCCACTTTTGAACATAACAAAGCTCATCCATGGAACTTCAAGAATCTGTTCCAAAGAAAGGACTATGTCTACCTGTCTAGAGACAAACTGGCAAGATCATGCTTTGTGTGTGGCAGATATAACCACACTGCCAGCACGTGCTTTCATTACCGGGAATACCAAAAAAATTCAAAGCAGCATGCCTTTGAAAAGACTAACAAAAACAAGAAGGTAAGAAGCTACGAGGTCAAAGCAACTAAGTTCAGGGAGTCTCTATCTCCCGCAAGAGTGAAGCTGCCTAAATCTCAACAAACTTGCATCATTTGTGGTGAATCAGACCACTTTGCTGCAAACTGTAAGTTTAACCCCTTCAACCAGATCCTTTATCAAGCCCCTCAAAGACAAAAGGTAAAGAAGGATCAGCATACATCGGTTGTTAGTCAAGTTAAGCCCAAGAAAACAAAGCAGAAGCTTTCAGCAGCAACCAAGTCTGCTGCTGATAAGCTAAAATCCTCCGCGGCAAAATCTGCTGCTGATAAGGCAAAGCCATCAGCAGCAAGAGTGTCCACTGCTGATAAGGAAAAATCCAAGGCAAAGCCTTCAGCAGCAAAGAATGCTGCCACTTCAACAAAGCCATCAGCAGCAGGATCTACTGTTGACAAGCCAGAAACATCAGTAGCAAAATCTGCTGCTGACAATGTGAGGAAAACTAGAAAATCACCAACAAGGCAATGGAAAGCTAAACCATCTCCAAGCATTGTCATTGGTTCCATTGACTGCAAACATACTGAAAAGGATAAACTAACAACCATCTTTTTCAAGTCTGCAGACTCTTGGGTTCCTCCTACTAATTAGAAATCTATCATGTGCAGGGATAGCCAGGTCACAAGAATAACACCTGGGTGGTAGAAAGTGGTTGTTCCAGGCACATGACAGGCAACAGATCCATCCTCTCTAACTTCAGACATTTCAATGGAGGATATGTTGCCTTTGGAAGTGACTCAAAGGGAGGATCCATTACTGGACAAGGAATTGTGTCCAACGAAAGAATGAGCATTGATAAGGTCAACTATGTCAAAGAATTGGATTTCAATCTCATGAGTGTTTCCCAGGTCTGTGATCAAAAGCATTGGATGCTCTTCACAGATAAAGAATGCTTTGTACTGTCTCCAGGCTTATCCACACCTCCTCCAGAAAGCATTTTACTAACTGCTCAGAGAAAAGAAAATCTCTATGTACTGGATATGAATGAAGTCACTCCATCTGGGAGTGTCTCCTGATTTTTATCAAAAGCCACAGTGGATGATTCAGCTCTCTGGCACAGGAGATTAAACCATGTTAATATCAAAACCATTAACAAATTGGTGAAAAATAATCTTGTCAGAGGGATTCCTGACAAATAATTTCAGCCGGAAGACCACTGCATTGCATGCCTAAAGGGGAAGCAACACAAGAGTTCTCACAAGCCCAAGACCTTGAATTCAAATGACACTCCACTGCAACTGCTGCATATGGATCTCGTCGGTCCTACAAATGTCATGTCAATGGGCAAAAAGTCATACTGTCTGGTTATAACAGATGACTACACCAGATTCTCATGGGTATACTTCTTGAGAACTAAGGATGAAATTGCTGAAATTCTCAAATCCTACATTCTCAGTGTAGAGAATCAAAGCAATCAAAAGGTGAAGATCATAAGGTGTGATCAGGGCACAGAGTTCAAGAACCACACCTTGAACTGTTTCTGTGAAAGTAAGGGGATAGAAAGACAATACAGTGCTCCAAGAACTCCTCAACAAAATGAAGTTGCTGAAAGAAGAAACAGAACTCTTATTGAGTCAGCAAGATCTATGTTGGCTGACTCAAAACTGCCACTCACATTCTGGGCAGAAGCAGTTAGCACAGCCTGTTATGTGCAAAATCGATTTCTAATTGTCAAACCCCTCAACAAGACACCCTATGAACTTTGGTTTCAAAGAATTCCCTACATCGGGTTCCTAAAACCTTTTGGGTGTCCATGCACCATTCTCATCACACATCGGGTTCTTCCTAAGTTTGGTGCCAAATCTGATGAAGGATATTTCGTAGGCTATTCCTCTCAATCAAAAGCCTATAGAGTATTCAATTCAAGAACAAGAATTGTGGAAGAATCAGCAAATGTGGATGTAACATCCATGATTTTCCGGCCCTATTTTACTTTATCCCAATAATAACACTACATTTAGATCATATATTTATTCAAGCACTTTTCGTCACTTAAATCATTAGATATTTTTTTTATAAATGTTATAAATAAATGAAATAGAATTTAAATCAAAAACAAATTGGTCTTGAACCCCAGTTATTTCATTTGAACCCTCTCTCATTGTCTTGAACCCTCCATAACCCTTGCACTTAAACCTTTTCACCTTAGATTAAATCTATTCAATGATTTGAACCCTAACCAGCCCCCTTTGACTTTCTAAAGTCAAACAGACACGAATTTCTTACAAATTTGCATTTATTTCAATCAAACCCGAATGCAATGGACTTGCCTCGTAGACTTGAATAATTCCCAGTCAGTTTCAAATCCATTCAACACGTTAATTTAATCTAATTCGCGGCCATAATTCAAACTTCAAACAGTTTGACCCCGCGAGGTCAAACCGCGTTCAATCCGGTTCTCAACCACGAAATCAGACGCAATTAGCGTCCACAAATCACGCACAATCAAGCCTATCATGAATCCAGACCTGATTCATGACTCAATTCATCCCCAATCGGCCTAATTAACGCGTAAATCCGTCGAACAGCTGTCACGGTCAAACCCATAGTCGAATCCTATAATTAAAGTGGAATTAAACGAATTCATTCACTCCCACACTTTCGTATAACCCTCTACAAACTCTCCGAGCCCTCCATCGACTTGCACTACACCTCTGTACCTCGATCAAGCACCAGGAACAGCAGACTCTTTGACCCAGTCGTTTACGTTCGATGCTTCACCAAATCAAGTAAGGATTATGCCTTTTGATTCGCCTTTGAATGTATTACAATAGCCCCTTATCAATTCGTAATGACAGAGCCTATCGTGCCCAATTTGATTTAGGGTTCTTGGCTTGTTCATACGTTTCTGATTTAGGGGGGGAGTCGATGAGTCAATAGTCTTTATTTTTATGTTTTTAGGTTTCGTATAATACTCAACGAAACCATCTGGTTCGGCCGGTAAGCCACTGCACCGCCGAACCAGATGACATGGGTTCGAAACCCACATCTAAAGACCCTTTTTTGCGTGTGCATTAAACCAAGACCGGCCACCCTCTCAGTTACAGGCCAAAACGATTTCGAATCTGAATAATGACAAGGGTCAGCCCCCTGTTCCAGTGGTAACACGTTGTACACACACAAAACCCACCCGGGTTCGAGCCGGGTGGTGTATTTTTATTTTTAAAAATCGTTTTTAGCTGCAGAATGAAATTAAAAAAAATTATTTTATAAAACTCATTATCATTTAGAACTGATGTATGCAAAAATAAGTAGATTTTAATTAAGAACTATTATTCTTACAATTTAAATGATTTCAAAGCCTCATTACAATACAAATAGATTAAAAAGAAATCTATTTTTCTTGTTAAAATTATTAGTTTTAATTTAAGCCTTTATGTTACATATTTTATAAAAAAATTATGACAAAAGTTTTATAAAATACATTACCATCTAAAATAATGTCATAAAACAAATTCTATAAATCACTTTCTATTAAATTACATATAATAGAGTTTTAAACCCTATTTAAACAAATAAAACTTTGTTTAAATATAAATATATATATATATATGTACATTTTTCATGTTTCATAAAAGATCATACCATTTTAAATGTTAAATAAATAAATGAATTTATTTATTATTTATATACTTTACACTCACAATCCACTTAGAGTTAAATTGTATTTAGCGTTATTTCTTAGATACTAATATATATTTACATATTTTCATAAGTAAATAAATCAAATAAATTTATTTATTTAAATTATATTTGAATAAATATAATTTCACACTAAAACTTTCTAAATAAATAAATAAAAGTAATTTATTTAATTTATGTAATTATACAAATTAAACCCTAAACCATTATCAATAAAATCTTATACTTTGAATTTACAATTCTTATTCAAATACAAGCACAAACAAATACACGTTCCCTACATGATATAACACCAACCCTTATGTACAAGTCCCTACACTCAATACCGTTGAACCCCAGCATTGCCTTAGACTTTGTACTTAATCATAATTCAAGCTCATGCATTTTTCTAGGTTAACTTTGTGAATTACAAGAATCACCTTTGCTACCTAATCCTCGTGCTATCTACATTTGATACAAGTGAGTTTACATAACCCCTTTTTCGTATTTACATATTTGGGGTGAAACATGATTACATTCAAATACTATTTGCAATTACACCCGTACAATTCTACAATATGATCATATGTGTTTATTTGTGTTTTATGCTTGAATGCTAATTGTTAAGGCTACATATACATGATATACATGTGCAAACACAAATACATTACTTCAGGCTAACATGTGTTGTTAGGCCCTACATTAGGATAACATGTGTTGTTATGCCCTACATTAGGATAACATGTGTTGTTATGCCCTACATTTACATCAGGATAACATGTGTTGTTATGCCCTACATTAGGATAACATGTGTTGTTATGCCCTTCAATTACAAAGTTTCATTTGTGCATCTAACTTAACTTAGATTCTCCATAGATGCTTTATAAACCATACATCATATGAATTGTACACAAAATATTTGAACTTTACTTGTGGTGTCAAAACCTATGTATGCTCACCAACTATTTATAGTTGACCCTCTCATTTTATCATGTTTCAGGTACAGTGTTTGAGTTAAGATTTCAAGTCGCTTCACTTAGGATTGAGGACCTAGTTTTAAATTTAATAAAATTATTCATGTATTTTTTTCTTGTAAGAGTTGTACTTGATTACTTGAGCTATGAAATGAAAGTTATTGTTTAATTATCACAACTTTAGTAAACCATGAGCTTATGAACAGTCTACATGTCCAGCCCCGACATTTTCGCCGTCGGTTGGGGTGTGACAGTGGAATGCAGAGAACACATTGTCTGTGAGTAGGGAAAAGGTCCAAACTGGCTCTTTGACATAGACTCATTCTCCCAAATATTTGAGCCTCTCACCTTCTCAAATATGGAGTCTACGTCTACACAAACACCTGCCTCCACTTCATCCACTGACTACAGACTGGATTTTCCCAAATATTCTATCAGTTTGAGAAGACCATCAGTTGATCCTCCATCAGTTGTGGAAGAAATTGAAGCAAGTGAAGCAGGAACAAGACTGTCTAATGTAACCAGCAGCTGCCTGTCTGAAACTGAAAATCTAAATGAAGACTCTTCGGTAAATGCTGTAGATGTTGATGATGCTATTGCTGAAAATATTGATGTGGATAATGCTGTTGAACACTCTTCCACCATGAATGAAGAGACCCCTGATCAAAATCAAAGCAATCTGGAGCAAGGGATACAGCTGGAGGTGGTACCAGCACAGAGAATCCACAAAGAACATCCTCAAGAGAATATTATTGGCCAAGTATACCAAGGAGTTCTCACAAGAAGCAAATCTCACGAGGCCAATATATGTTTGTTTTCATGTTTCCTATCTCAGGTGGAACCCAAGAAGATAGATGAAGCACTCAAACACAGCAACTGGATTGAAGCAATGCTGGAAGAATTGCTGCAATTCAAGAGGCAGGATGTCTGGAAACTTGTTGATCTTCCACCAGGTAAATATGTTATTGGCACACGATGGGTTTTCAGAAACAAGCAAGACGAGAGAGGCATTGTAGTAAAAAACAAAGCCAAACTTGTAGCTCAAGGCTACACTCAGGAAGAAGGAATTGACTATGATGAAGTCTTTGCTCCTATTGCCAGACTGGAGGCCATCAGAATCTTCCTGGCATATGCTGCATCCAAGAATTTCACTGTCTATCAAATGGATGTAAAAAGTGTCTTTCTGTATGGGAAGATTGGTGAGGAAGTATACGTCAAACAACCTCCATGCTTTATAGATCCTGCACATCCTACTCAAGTGTTCAAACTAGATAAAGCTCTGTATGGCCTACATCAGGCACCAAGAGCCTGGTATGAAACCTTGTCAGGATATCTACTAAGCAACAACTTCAGAAGAGGTGCAATAGACCAGACCTTGTTTATCAAAGATGAAGGGGGAGAAATCTTACTAGTTCAAATTTATGTTGATGATATCATCTTTGGATCAACAAGGAAACAACTTTGCAAAGACTTTGAGATTCTGATGCACTCAAAGTTTGAAATGAGTTCAATGGGTGAACTAAATTTCTTCTTGGGTCTACAAGTCAAACATGTCCCAAATGGAATCTTCATCAGCCAATCCAAATATGTAAATAACATTTTGGAAAGATTCAAAATGGCTGACTGCTCTGCTGCAAAAACCCCTATGCAAGTGCATCATCAACTGACTCCAGACAAAGATGGCCAAGACACTGATCAACATCAGTACCGTGCAATGATAGGGTCTCTCATGTATCTCACTGCCTCAAGGCCAGATATCATGTTTGTAGTATGTCTCTGTGTAAGATTTCAAGCAGCTCCAAAGTTTCACATCTTCAGGCTGTCAAAAGAATCTTTAGATACCTAAAGGGTGCCTCAAGACTTGGGCTATGGTACTCTAAAAATGACATGTTTAATCTGTATGCATACACTGACAGTGACTATGGGGGATGCAACTTGGACAAAAAGTCTACTTCAGGGGGATGTCAGTTTCTGGGAGGGAGATTGATTTCATGGCAGTGCAAGAAGCAAACATGTGTTTCAACTTCTACAGCTGAAGCAGAATACATTGCAGCTTCAAGTTGCTGTGCACAAGTCATCTGGATACAAAATCAAATGTTGGATTATGGGATGACTTTCATGGCAACTCCAATTCACATTGACAACATGAGTGCTATCTCAATCACAAACAATTCGGTGCAACACTCAAAGACAAAGCACATTGACATCAGGTATCATTTCATAAGAGATCAAGCTGAGAAAAAGAGGATTATTTTAACCAAAGTTCATACGAATGAACAATATGCTGATTTGTTTACAAAACCTTTTGATGAAGCCAGATTTAAATATTTAGTTGAATCAATTGGTATGATGAACTTTGATTAAAATCTATCTCTAAAAATTCCATTTTAAAATATGTTTTGTCTAATGCTGTAAATAAAAGTTATAAGTCAGCAACATTTTTGTCCTTCAGCTGCTGACAGGTTTAATCTTCAGCAGCAAAAGATTTGCAGCTGACTGCTTTAAGTTCAGCAGGAACAGGTTTCCTGCGGATTTCTTTAAGACTGTCAGCAGCAACATCCTTGCTGCGGATTATTAAATCCATCAGCAGCAGATAAGTTTGCTGCTGACAGACTTAACCTTCCGCAGCAACCAAGGTTGTAGCGGACAAACTTATTCATCCACAACAACCAAGTTTGCTGCTGATGAGTAAATTTAAGTCCAAATTAACTTTTACCCGCTGTAAAAATTAACGTCAATCTTTACCATGATTGCCTCGGTGTATTACAGCTGTAACAATAAAAGGTGAATTGGGTTGTACTGTACAAGTCATCTTGCTTTTTCTCTCCTCTGCCGTTATAAAAACAAATCAAATTTCCTTACCACCTCTTCACCTTCAAGTTCTCACGAAACCAACATCACTTTCTCTCAAGTCCCCACCAACCTTCAAACCTTCCCTCCAAATCATACAACAATGGCAGACATCAGGACCTTTGTATCCATAGGGTACACTGGAAATCAAAATGAGTATACAGTAGAGAAGGCGCTGATGGGCCCTCCATGGAAGTATCTCTGCCACACTCTTCTCCAATGCATATGTCAGAAGAGGAACGGATGGCATCAGGTGAGCTCCGCACTTGCCTCCGCCTTCCATGGTCTTCTTCTTGCGCTTCTTCGCGCCACCGCGGAGACGAAGGACGAGGTGAAGAGTTGACTCCTTCTGGATTTTGTAATCGGCTAGGGTTCTGCCGTCCTCGAGCTGTTTTTCGGCGAAGATTAGACGTTGCTGGTCTGGCGGGATGCCTTCCTTGTCTTGGATCTTTGCCTTCACGTTGTCGATTGTGTCGAAGGATTCGACCTCAAACGTGATCGTCTTACCCGTTAGGGTTTTCACGAAGATCTGCATTTTCGCCGATCTGGAGTGATAAGATGAAGTTGTTTCCAAAAAGTTCTCAGGGGTCAATGTTCCATTGTTATCTACAATGCTGAACATACAAAGTACCCCAGGTGACAGTTCAGCAATCCCAGCTGATACTGATCCCACACCCTCCAACTCACATCCTAAACAACAATCTGCTTCCACCATTCGAACCCCTGTGCATACTACTAAGGATGCACAGGCACAAAAATTACTTACACCTCTTTTGGATGTCATTGTTCAACCGTAAACCAGGGCACCGGTTGCAACGACATATACTAGGAAAAGGGGCAAGAGAACTCCTTCTCCTCTTGCCTCCAAGGCCCAAACCCAACCTAACAGCCCTCACTCAGAATCACAATATTCTGGTGAGAATATCATAAGGGACAGCCACATTATTAGGGAGACTCCTTTGGATGTCTCTCTATTAGGATCAGGATCACTTCCCGGATCCATAGAACAGCCCCCTGAGCCTTTCCTTTTTCTTCTGAACTTAAGTGTTGAGGAACCTGATCAAGATGATATACCTTCTCCAACTACCACTATCTCGGAGGTACTGATTGATCTTGCTTCCAACACACCCAACCCAAGTTCTTTTACCCTGAAGGTCCACTCTAGGAGTTATGAAAGAGTGGATATGGAAGAGGCTGTCACTACTGCTGGTCCATCAAATGACCAGGAGGACAGTGACAACATTGCTAAGACCTCAACCACGGCAACTCACAGTGAGGATGCTTCCTTGGAAACTCCCCTCACTGAAAGGAATCCTAGGTGCCAAGAAACCATGGGTGATGGGGATGAAGAGGCTAGGCCTAAGGCCCCATCTGGATCCAAGGATTCCACAACTGTGGTTGAGGACAGACTGAAACTTCATATCTTGGAATTGACGGCCAGGGTGGCTATGCTAGAGGCTGAAGTGTCCAAACTAAGACACCAAATCTCTATGCATGAAGTGTCCAAATCCTCACACCCAGCTCCTACTTATCAACAACCTCCCAAAAAGAAAAAAACAAACCCACTTCCAAACCAGAAGACTCAAGAGAAATAATCAGATGGTCATACAGCCCTCAAGACCAATGGTTTGAAGTGTTTAGGGGCAGGACAAAGCCTAAAAGATCAATCTATATATTTGTTGATGAGGTACTGCAGCTTCCAGATTCTGATATAAGAAGAATGATGGAGCTGGGTGAATCCTCTGAGCCTGAGAATGAAGGTGGGAGACATCTATTGCTGGCAATCAGACATTACTTCAACCCCAGCATGGACCAGAGAGGATATGAGGTTGAAAGGATAGTCATAAACATGCAAAAGCTTCAGCAACAAAGGCAGTAAGAGGATTTTGGTAGCATCAGTCTAGGGGGAGTTTGTAGAGATAAAGACTGATGGCTACAAAATTCTCTAAGTACAAATGCTGCTGATCTCAGAGTTTGCTGCTGACCAACAAACTGCTGCGGACAAGCTTATCTGCTGCGGATACTTGTTCTCCTGCTGAAGAACAAATCTGTTGCGGATAGCCTTATCTGCTGAAAACCAGAGTTGCTGCGGATAGGCTTCTCAGCAGCATCAACACTTGATGCCGCTAACAGTCTAATCATCAGCAGCTTTGGATGGTCACATCTTGCTGCTGATCCTCATCTTTGCTGCTGACAGCCATGTGCCTTGAAGACAAATCGTTGCAGCTGACTATCCATACCAAGCGTCACTGACAACTTTCTGCAAAAGCAACTGACACACTTAAAGCAGAAGGAACCTCAATGACACAACCAATGACAGACAACAATGCTCTTCTCCAAGCATGCAAGTAATAATGCACAAAGAAGACACTTCAATAAAGTTAACTAGTTTTAGATTAAACGTGTAATAGTTAGCTATATACAACAGATCAACGGTCTGTGTTAGATCTGATCCTTAGAATCAAGGGTCTGTCTTGATTCTAAGTGTGTATAAATACTGTGTAAATACTTCATTGTAAGTGTGCTTTTTGATTGAGTTTTCATTTGTAATCGTTTATTTGCAAAAGCTTAATACAACAGTGTTCTTAAAAGTATTCTTTCTGTTTACTCGATTATACTTGAGTAGTTGTTATTGTTTTCGCCAATTTCAACTAAGAACAGAATCATCTTGTAATTTCACGATCCTACACTTTATGTTACTTAATGTATACTATATAATAAATAAAAGTTTTTTCATGACACGGGTCGCCTCCAAATTCGATCTCATCATTATTTCCCGCATCTCTCTCTTATTAAATGCACATTCATCTTTTAATAATAATATATTTTAAAGAAAATATTAATTATATTAATAAAACATATTTATTTTAAATTATCTCTTATTATAAGAAACTTTAAAATCTAATTATGTAACTTTTATTTTCAATCAAATTATATTAAATATTACTTAACGTATTTTCGAAACTCAATTATATATTAATTTTTTTTACATATTTTGAATTTTGTTTCCTATCATTAGTATATGATACATTTTTACATATATAAAATATACATATAAAGATTTAAGAAATTTTATTTATTGATATTTTTCGCCCCGTGTTTAGTACACGGGATCTAAGCTAGTACTCCATATATACATATATAAAAACTCTACTATTATTACTACACCATGACCTAAGGTCTATATTTCTACTTTAGATCCTTACGGTATTTCCACATAGTACGTAATTCAAGTCAACCATATTAAATAACAACTACTAAGTTCATAAGCAATTTATCGCCATAACTCGATTAACTTACTAAACATCAAGTTCTATACGCGACTTATTTAGATAGGTTATAAGTTACTCACCTTCGCCCATAGGATTGATCATATCTTGAATTCTTCCATCAACCCGTTGACTTTCCTAAAGTCAAGCTCATAACATGTCAAATATCATATTCTTGACATAAATCCACACTTCAACACAATAGGACTATTTCAACTCATTGGACCTTAATATCATTTTGATTCTACGATACAATCTATTTAGTTCATTATCAACAACATATCCATTAACATAATGAATTTACCTTATTATTAACTCATTCACCTTGTTTGGTGTTTAACTCAGCTATTTTCACCCAACACACGTTAATACTTGTTTCAATATAAGACTTGTTTCTAACTAGATTATGATTCCTAGAACACACATTCAACATAGGATTCATATGGAACTCATAAAATTCAAAGTCAAGGCATTTCCTAAAACACCTTATGTGCATCATAAACTTTAAACACATAATTCAACATCTAATCAGTCTAACTCATTCTATTTACTTTGATTTCATCATTTATGGATCATTTCAACATATTATACAATTTTGATGAGTGTATGTGTTAACATATTACATTATATTTTATTCAACCCGTGTAATGCACAGAATTTTAAAGACATGATTTTTTTTATTACTAACTATATAACATTGCATTTCCGTGTAATACAAAAGGTTCTAACCTAGTTACATGAATAAATATTTAGCACTAGAATGGACCTGCTTTAGCCGTGTCTTCAGATATCATGAACCTCCGACCGAACATGTTAAGGTTTTAGAATTTAGGGTTTAGCCTTCCTTTAGTTCCGGGCACAGTTGAATGTAAATACCATATACCCAGTCCAGCATCTATAGTCTCCCTCCAGGTTGATGATTTAGTCTCCCTCGGTTTCCCTTAGATCAATGACATTCAAAAGTAGACCTTCGACGATTAGACCATCCGCAATGCATGGGCGTTATCCATCTAAAAACGTGTAAGTCACCTAACACGTCAGCAACACATCTATAGTTCAATCAAGGATCTATCCCAAACAATCCATCCATCGTTTACTTATTCTTATTATTTCCATCACGTCATCACTTTTATATTTATTTTCACCCTTTGAAGATCAGTTATCATGTACTTCATTGGTACAATCAAGTTACATGGAACACTCGACTCACATTGTAACTCTAAAGAAACTGATAATGCCTCAAATAGAAATCTTGAAGATCCAACAAGCTAGAAGAGATTATCAAACAGGACAAAACCAAGAAACATTTTATTAAAAAATATATATAAACAAAATTTTGAATAATTATATTGTAACAGATTAGTCTCACATTCAAAATTTCCTAATATAAGAGAAAAGCCTGAAACTTTGTGGGTCATCTCTCTCAGGGTGGCCTCAAAATGCCTAGTAATAAACAGATAAAAACCCATGATTCTCTGATCTCCATGGAAGCACAGCTTCACGCCAACTCAGCAAATAACATTGCCGAGATTCCGAGAGAAAGAACAAGCAAGAAATCGAGGACTATATACACCATCACCCCACAAAATCCATCAAGGAAACATACCAGAGTTGACTATTTCTTGGTCAAACTTGCAGGATTTCGTCATTCAACTTTAAAGCTTCAATCTTTACACATAAAACCACATTCCCCAGTTACCCACTTTCTCTTATACAATTTCCAGGTAACAGAAATCTGTATTTATCAGCATTTTCAATAAGTTGTGCAGGAAGATGAACAGCTGAATAGGAATGCGGTATGGGTCCCATTTTCCCGATAATTTCTTTAAAAGTGTATTCTTCTGGTAGCATATCGAAAAGATCGGCCCCTTTGCAGATCACTTTCTGAACCCTATTAGGGTTCAAGAATTTGTTGAACCTCACTCTATCCACATGACTATAAGCTTTCATCTTGAAAATGAACTCACTGATGTGGCGAAAACAAAAGCTACAATGCCACCCTGCATCTGCCAAGATTGTGTCAGACTGTCGGAAATGAGCATAAGTTGTTGTCCCCGACTGATATCGATGCACTGAAGCTCGCCAACTTTTATTATCCAAAAGAAATTCAAAAGAATACAAGTAATTCTTTAAACGAAGATGAAGAATTGGCGGTATGTCATCACACCATCTTAAAAGATTTATGGTATGTCTACTTGGTATCTCATCAACATCAGACATTATCAACAAATCATCATCTTGAATTCCTGCTTTTTTTAAAAGATAATCTAATGCAAGTCTTTGATAAGCTTCTTCAACAAACGGGTTTTCTCCTTTACGAAATCGTCCAGGAATTTGCCCGTATGTTAATCTGGGCTCAACAAATTTAAATTCATCTTGATGACTAGCAAACACCAGGGGCTTAGGTAACCCTGTGAACGTCGAGTTTGACTCAAGGAGTACAAATTCAGTAACATAAGGGTACAACTCATGCCACCTAATTGTTAAAAGGTCAACTTCATTACTGAACAGAACTGCATCAAACACGCGCCTTGGGAACTCACGGATCCCCCAACCGTGAAGCTTGCAGAGATTTTCCATCGACACATTTTCATGATAATAATGTGGGATTTCATTGAACGGTTTTGGAGGTGATTCCCATAATGGTCGCAAAAAGTAGGAGACTTTTTGACCATGAACATACAAACCGAGTACGATGATCGGGACCATTATCAGAAGAAAGATGATGGTCTTTAACTCCATCCCGCGTATAATGCACCGTATTCTTGCCATGGTGGATGATTTTCCTGAATCCTGCAAATCAAAATGTTTGTTTTCATCAACTTTTTTTATATAATAATCACAAATGCAAGCAAAAACTAATACTTTTTCTTTCTAAAATCCCCAAATTACATACAAGATATCTTGATTAAAAAAAAGCCCTAATTATAACAAAATTAAGTCACTGATCATCACAATTTGTGATGAAAACTGAAAGCCCTAATCACAAACAATTTAAAATTGGACACAACCAGCAAAAACAACATTAGAATTGAATTGAATTGAATACGTAAAAGTCAAAAACCTAAAAACAACCCTAGATGAAATCAGCCAATCATCAAATTCAGAAATGAAATCGATTTGACGAATGAATCAAAATTACCTCATCGCAAATTTCACCGCAGATATCATCGGACTTTTTAGAGCAATAACGAGATCCCCCTTCTGCCATGACGTAAGCTTTATCGAGCAATTTTGATAAAGGAGACGTCATTCGAATCTCAATCGATAGATCAGGCGCAAATCAATGGATAGAGAGAGATCTGAGAAGTTGAAGATTTGGATTATATACAAAGAAAAACCCAAATGTGGAAAGATTAGAGGAGCATAGGAAATGTGGAAAAGGCTGTGATGAGGTGGTGTTGGTGTGTGTGTCTCTGGTTAACGGGTGGCAGTTGTACAAGAATCCGTTTTGGTTGTCTACATCCCAAACACTCCCCAATTTATATAATTTCTTTTTGAGATGTAAAATAGGTTTGAATTGACGAAATTAACCTTGGCATGACAAGACTCGGTCACTACTCACTAGGTCTATATCTGTCAAGCGTATACTCATTCAAATTACTCAATCTAGGTAACTTGCAGAGTAAATAATGCATGGCAAACCCCAAGTGCACATGTTGTATCACGAATGATTCGATATTTTTTTAAGTTAAATAAATTAGGGATTTGAAGAAATAAAAAATTGGATAATTTGATGAATGGGTTATGAACATATGGGTCTCTCAACATGAGTATTTATTTTTGTGTTTACAGTTTATCAAATGAGTGATTATACTAAGCCTACTTATATTAAAATGCTTATTTGTTTTTAGCCTATTAAATTCAAAAGACAAACACGTTGAATTTTCTTTTTAAAAAATTAATAGGGTCAAAGTGTTAAAAAAGACTAGGAAAAATGGTAGTTACGGAGACTTTGCTTTTAGCCTTCCTAGCTAGCCAACAAAGGTTGAGCTTTCTTACTTCTTTATTGAAAGCGAAATATAGTTATACGTTCTACATAACCTGTAAAAATGATTGGGTTTGGTTGACCCTAACTCGTCTTAGTACCTCTGCTAGTGTTAGTGTAGTTGGTACCTTCCCTTAAATCTGAATATCTTGAGTACTAGCTACTCAACCCTCCATTAACTATAACATTTTGCTATTTTAGGTCTTCTATGTATGTTTGATGCTTATGAAGAAATTTATTAGAGCGGATATTATGTGAGATAGTGTAAAAGTAACTGAGTGAGTCTTAGATATTTTTTTATCAATTTCATAAATTGTGTTCTCTATTTACATTGATCTTACTTTCATTAAAATCAATTTATATTGGTTTATAAAAACAATTCTATCTCTTTTTCAAAATAAATGCAATGTTTGATTTGTAATGTATTTTAGTTGTAAATTTTAAATAATAAAAATATAATTTTACTCTTTCTATTATAAAGTAATTAGCATAAAAGTTATTTAAAAGTGTATTTGTCTTTAATATATATTTTATAAAACAAGTCATTTCATGCATTATCCTAATTTATAAAGTATCAAAAGAAATATAAATGTACATTGTTATTGAAAAAAATTGAAAAAGTAAGTTCGAAAGTATGTATTCTATTCTATTACTGATAAGAAGGAACTCATGAATAGTGTATTAACAGAGATTAAAAGCGTTAAGAATGCAAATAACAATTAAGAATTACTGAAATAACATTTGATTATTATTAGGTAATAGAAATTAGAAAGAAAAACAATAACAGTTAATTTAATGGACAAGGGTTTAATTCGTATGTATGAAGATTTATATATGATTCCGATTTATATGGGTGTTGCAAAAGGAGATTTATATATAGTTTTTTTTAACGGCGAACATTGAATGTTGTGACGTCGCACCCCGCTCTCCCGTCATATGGGAGAGTCTCGTCCAACTCCGGCCAATATGTTATCTTAACCGGGCCCACTTGACGTCAGAGTTAGAGAGCATCCAAGGAAAAATCTCACCCAATACGGCCCAATTTAACCTCTAGTTTAATCATTCCGCTGCTAGCCTTCTTCCTCTTTTCCCAACCAGTTTTCGGCGAGCACCACTGGAACACCACCGTCGCTTGTTTCTACCTCACTTTCACCACCGTTTCTAGCCCCACAAAACAGGTTCAAACCTCTGTTGTGTCTATCTCACGTTATTTGGGTGAAAGAGAACAATCGATGATTGAACATCAGGCGAGGGGGATGGGGATCAAGAAGAAGAAACGCAAGGGGGGTTAACAAATGATGATTAAAAAGTGAGAGTAAAAAAGATGGAGAAATAAAACAAATATTTAAAAAGACTGAAATACCCTCATTTAACTGAGAAAAATGGATAGTGCTAGTTGACTGAATGAAAGTGGCAAGATTTTAAAACCACGAGGATGGAAGTGGCAAGATTTTAAAACCACGAGAACCAGATACAAAAAATCAAACTATTGGATGAAAGTGACAATTTTGACTAAACCACAGGGACGAAAATGGCAGTTTACTCTTTTTAAATAAAAAACGTTTTATAAAAGTAAATATAGAAATCATTATTATTTAATATGAGAGAGACGGGAAATAAAAATTTTAAAAAAATTGTACAATTAATAGGAGAGAGAGGCGCGAAAAAATGTTAAGAAGGCATGTGTGAGTGACAAGTGTCATCCAAAAACCTTTATTTATTATATAGTATAGATATAGATTCATATTAGTTATAGTGTTTGGGTTCATCTCAGGACGTGTAACGCAAGTGGCAATTGGGGTAGGATAAAGAGCGTAGTGTAAAGTGTGGGGTAAGAACCCAGTTCGAACCCCACTACCTACATCCATTACCATGTTCGACGTGAGTCCGGCACGTTTCGTCCTTGACGAGCGCGCATTGCCTCTCGTGTCTTGGGTACGAGGCAACCTGTCACCGGCCGGTTAGCGAGTCCGGTAAACTCGTTTTTTATAGTGTATGAGCCCATTATAATCCAAATAAAAAACCCAAACTTATTTTACATAGAAAGAGAAAATTGTTGAAAACTTTTATTTGAAATCAATAATTGATGAATTTAAAGACGTTAAAGGTTGTCGGGTTGAATTGTAATTATTCTTCCTTTGTTGTTTATGTGTAATAACTGTTTTTTTTCTTTGTGGTCTTTATTTGATTAAAAAAAATTAGTATTTTTATGTGTAATATTTTATGCCTTAGATTTAAAACTATACATTTTGTTATTTAATCTAAAAATACGATTATAAACAATAGAATTAAACCTAAAATAAACTTAAGCCGTCAATTAAATTAACTTAAATTGAAACTCACTTGACCAATAAACATGTGCCATATAAATTATTTATCTTAAAGGTATGTCGATGCATTATTTTTTTTTTTTTATTATTTATAAAGATAAAAGACTTTAATGTTAGATTATTAATATTTAACTAAATTATAGTAAAATAAAATATTATTCTTTTTAGAAATTAGGAGAGAAAAAGTAAGTGATCGGTAGAAAGTAGGGATGACAATGAAACCCGAGCCCGATGGGACAGCCCGAAACTCGAAGCATTCGGGACGGGTATGGGCCGGGTAATCGGGTATGGGCCGGGTTTGGGATTACATTTGAATTTTTTCGTGGGTTTGGGACGTGTATGGGATATGGTGATATACCCGTTTACCCGCCCCGATAACATATACCCATTTACCCGATTATATACCCGACATATCTTTTTTCTTTTTTATTTAATTTAAGTGTATATACTGCATTTATTTTAAGTATATATACCGTATTTATTTAAAATGTATATACCAAACATGATTTGATTTTCTTTCTGTTTTTATTTTAATTACATCTTTATATATATACCCAACGGGTTTTGGGTCGAGAGTATATCCAACAGGTATTTTTTATAAACTAATGGGTTTACCAGAAACCCGCAGGTATACCCGATACCCGACGGGTAATTACCCTATAGAAACCCGACGGGTTTTGAGCCTGGTTTGGGAAAAGATTTTATAACCGGGTATGGGGTTGGGATTACCTAAACCCGTCCCAAACCTGACCCATTACCATCTCTAGTAGAAAGGTCAAGATGAGAATGTAGGAAATTAGCCGAGTCCAAGAATGAGGAAACGCGTCGTTTTGAGGAGAAAGTTTCATTGACAAGTCAACGGCTTGTTTTTTTTATAAAGTCAACCTTGTGGATTATTGTCCATAAATGAATTGGTCAAAATGAAAGTTGATAAAGACAATGAGTATTAGGTTTGATTCGTTAGTTTATAGCTAATTTCTTGTTCGAGGGTTGAAATTGTCAAATCCAATGCAATATAACCGTTAACTTGTATGCCTTGTTAAAGTTTATTTGTCCTGATTTTGTATGTATGAATTTGGGTTTTTGAAAAACTTATTTAATGAAATTGGAATTAAAAAACTACACATATAAAGTTTTTACTAAAAGAAATCTTCAACTACGACACTGCCATAAATGAGCAGTCGAACCTTCGTTTTAGGTAAATCGACACCCTCAATTTCATCAACACATTGGAGAACAGAAGAAATAGCCGTAAAATCCCATCTACACCACATAGATAATCTTCTCGAAATTCCTTTAACGAATGGACATAGCAGAAATGTGTGATCTATCTCTTGCGGTCCCGTAAGCAAAAGATACGGTTAGCCGATTGTAGCCAGCTACCATAATCTTGTTTTAACATAATCTTCACACTAAACAAGTTACTTTGATACACGTCCATTTCGACCAAAGTACCTTGCATGCTCATATTGCTTGGCTGAAGACAATATACTCATCACCGATTGAACTGAGAAATTGCCCAGTCCCTCGCCCTCCTATATCATCTTCCGATTGAACATACATTCCAGATACACAACATCCTCTTTCTCGGTCATTGATAGACTTTTCTTCCTCCAATTTTAAAGATGTTCATTGAGGATTCTCCTTTAGACACCTCTTGGTTAGAATGGACCGGTTTAAAATTGGTCTCATTTATTGCATTAGGTGTGTACTGCCACTTATTAAAATATTTCATTCTTTTGAAAATTGGAACACTTCACAACTTATTGAGCTTGTGGGGATTAGTGAACTTACTGAGAGCATTATTGCTTTCAACACCAACTATAAAGACAAGGAATAATCAAACTCAATGCATTCTCCATTATGGACCTTTTTCAGATACACTTGAATGGTGGATTTTCTAATACAAAAAGGCGAGCGGTGCAATCGATAATATTATTAGCATATTGGGTGATCTGGAAAGCAAGGAATAAGTACTTGTTCGACAAGCATCCGGTGTTTATAGCTAATCTCATTGAAGAAATCAAGACTTTGGGCTTCTTATAGATAAAAAACAGGGCTAAAATGAAGAGTTTAGAGTGGGAACAGTGGTGCATCTTTAATCTGTAGCTGCTATTCTTATTACATATCTATTTGGTTCAAGTCCTTGGTGTACTGTTTCTCTTGTTCTGTCATGTTTATTGTATCATGTTCTTTCTGTGTTTTGTAATTGCTAGCATGTGGCTAGCTTGTTTTTAATGAAATTTGTTGTTCAAAAAAAAATGTAATAAAACATGCTACAAATGCTAATGTTGTTTGGCAACATGACCTTGAGGTTGAGATTCACAAGAACAATGTGAACACTTAGAACACACTGTTTGAACCATATGAGATGTAGGAATGGTGGCTGCACATACTGCATAGTTTCAGGAACAGATTCAACCATGGGAGTAACAAGTGTTACACCTCTAGTCTGAGTCACTATACTCTTGTTTTCTTGCAACTGATTAGCCTTAAATTCATAATTCTGCAATTCCTCATACACTTCTTCCAGAGTAAAGGTGTTCAAGTTTTCTGTTTTCCCGATTTGAACGGTATATAATAACCACTTCTAAAGCAGAGATGTCATAAACCTTTTTACAACATCTGCATTATCCAATTCAATTGCTACAGATTTCAACTCACAAACAAATCTAACATATCTATTAAACCGAACAGTTAGAGTTTCTCCAGGTATATGACTAAACAGACCAAATTGCCTAATTATTATCTTTCTTTTGATGCTTTTCATCTCAGCATTTCCTTCATACATCTTTGAAAGTGCATTCCACATATCATTTGCATATTTATAGTGTTGAAGTGATGACAAATCTCACTAGGCAAAGCCATAGTAAGAAGACCTAAAGTTCTCTTATCTCTATCTTTAAGCTCTAATTCAGCCTTTACATATCTTGAAATATCCTTAGAAATGCCTGAACCTCCTCCTTCAGCAACAACAACCATAGGAGAGTATGGACCTTCAATGATAGATTTCCAAAGATTAAAGTCTGTAACATACAAGAAATTCTCCATTCTTTGCTTCCAGTTGTGATATTCATCAGCATACTGTAGTCTAAGTGGTTTGTTGGTTGTTCCAGTATCATAATCGATTGTTTGCAAAGTAGTTGCCATTTTGATTGAATTTCTTCACAAAAAAGATTAAATTGTTCTCGATTTGATATGAATTGCTCTCACAAACACAAAACTCAAAGAATCGAACGGTTTATCCTTGAAATTCTTCTCAATTTCAAAGATAAGAGCACCAAAGACTCTGTTACCACTTATAGTGTAATATCCTACTTCAGTTAAGGGGGAGAACGAAGTCTTTCTTATAAAAGGGTGGATGCATTATCTATTAAGACGCATTTTGGCTAGGCGAGCAACTCGTTGGATGAAAAAAAAACCGTGAGTTCCTGGATGGGCAACCCGTTAGAGGCAAAGCGGATAGTATCTTGGTACGGTTTGCTTGGGTTATTACATATAATACCGTTATCTCTCAAGAACTTGATTCTGTGATCAAATTATATGACGAAATCACACAATTTGATGATCAAATAACACAAAGTAAATGACTTGTATCATTGACTTCACATATTTTGTGGTCAATGAAACATTGTTAGTTAGTATAGTTTAAAATTAAGTTTATTAATTTAAAATTGTTGACTTTTGTTATAGGTTATATCGCCCAAAACACAACTCATCGACAAGCGTACTTATTTATTTTTCGATTATCAACTTTATCCCTTAGCTGGGGGAGTTTTTTTTAAACGGTGTTAATGGAAAACTTATTTACTAAAATGAGTGATTTAAAAAATATTTATCAAATAGGTGTTTTTGAAAAACTTCAATCTTCTCACTCCTAATTTTATTGGATAAACAAAATTTCTATTTAAAAAATATTCTTTAAAGAAAGTTAGTGAAAAATTTTCTAATAAAATAAAAATATATATTTTTTATTAAATCTTCATATTTTATAAAAAAAAAGAAGTTAATGACCAGACCGCTAATGATGTAATCAGGTCGGTCTGATTTAATCGGTTCAGACTGGTTTATGTCCACTCTTGCATGTCGAGGTTAACATTAGTGCTTTTATTGTTTTTTTATTACCTTAAAGTAGAGGTGTACTGTAAGGCCCCTTTCCTGAAAGGCCTCACTTATTGGATTTACTCATTCACAAGCAGTTCTTAAACATGAATATCAGATGACGCAGCGGAAATTTCATTTAAACATAACTTAATCGTTATTCATACATGCGGAAGCGTAAACATAATTACATCATAACTAAACATAACGGGATGCCAGTCTTCAAAAGCAGTCGGATAACTCTTCATCTCTAGCCAAGCATCACCGTCCATCCTCATAACCTGCCTTAACCTGAATGTGTACACTTAAAAACGTCAGCTACGCTGGTGAGTTCTAGTTTTCATTCGTTTTAAGAAATGGTTCATCATTCAAACATTCAATAGGGTTTAACATTCATATAAGAAAACATGGCCTTTCATTCGTAAACCTTCGCATATTTAAACACAATCATTTGTTTAAAACATTAACATTCATTTAAGTCATACATTATTATCTAAATCTGTATCGTTACGCGTCTCTATGTCCCCGTAGGAACCTTTAATGTTGTGGGCAACCGTTACGTATCGCCGTCATTGCCACAACCATATACTACGTGGGGTCAACCGTTACGTATCGCCGTCATTGCCCACCACGCATCTTTCCTTTGGAAATTAACCGTTACGTATCGCCGTCATTAATTTCCCATTACCTCGTTCGCTTAGGATGATCGTCATCACCCGAGTAACCGTCGTTACTCCCTTTACCAGTTGTACAACATCAAAACCATTGACATGCCACAAAGGCATTGCCCATGTTGTTCTTGTGGTAACTATGGCTCACTGTCCATAATCTACCACAAGGCTGGGAATCACATTCCCAGACTTCATTCGTCAATTCCATTCATTCGACAGATTAGATTTGTAATGACTTCTTTAAAACATTTGCCCCTTTTTGTTTTCTTTTCATAAAACCTTTCCTTCACTTTCAAAACCCTTTACCTTTTCATTAAACCATTCTTTATAACATTCGTTCGTAAGCATTCCGTTCATAAACTTTCTTTCCATAAATCCTTCGTTCCAAATCATTTCCTTTCGTAAACGTAGTTTCATAAAAATCATTTTATAAAACATCATTTCATAAAACATCATTTCATACGTGTACACACCAGCCCGAAAACATTATATAAAAACATTTAAAAGAGGGCTTCTAGAACTCACCTTATAAGCTAGTCTCGGTTGTCCTAAACAAAGGTCCAACAACGTCACTTCCGATCTGAATTGATTAATTAAATACACATCAGACCTAAATCCCGACTCTAACGGTTTACTCGTTCTGTTACAGGTGAATACACTGACTTCACTTACTGATGCAGACCTATCGAAACTACTTAGTTTCGACAGGTGCAGGCCCATCGAAACTTCTAGTTTCGATACCTGCAGGCCCCTCGAAACTTCTAGTTTCGACAACTGCAGGTCACTCGAAACTTCTAGTTTCGACAACTGCAGGACTCAGCTATCTTCTCCAAAAACCCTAACTTTCGCATGCAGGTCCGATCTTGTCAAGATCCGGACTTTTTGTATTCAAAACGTGTATTTTCCTTTCGTGATTCCAGATTTATAACCCTTTCCTCATTTGGTTTATAAAAACCCGTCATTTTCACAAAAATACCCGAAAACCCAAAAACGAACAGAAACTCAGATTTGGTTCGGGTGTTACCTGATTTCGAGATTCTGATCCGGAGGTTTTGCTCACGAGTTCAGTAGCAACAAGCTCCTTCAATCTCGGGTCGATCCGCCAACTTTCTCTCTCTACGGTTTCTCTCTCTAGATTCTTGCAAATGAGAGAAATGTGTGTGTGTTGGCTATTTAAAGGGAGGAAACCCCCCCTTCCTTCAAGTTTGCCGGCCCAACCGGCCCGGCCCGTTACGCCTCGCCCTTTTATCCCGTTCGTCCCGGTTCAACCCGTTATTTAAAATCCTCATTTATTTTGGGATGTTACATGTACAAACCAGTTTTTTCGGCCAAACCAGTTCGGGTTGCAAACCGAATCAGTTTAGTCAAATTTGGTCAACGTCGGGTTGTGACCCAAACCGGTTTGAGGAGTGGAAGGAGTCAAATCTATCCGATGTGGTTTGGATCAGGCCGGAACCGGATTGAGGCCAAACCGATTCGGGTTAAACCGTTTTTTATTTATTTTTGTTTTATTTTTTTCAATTACAAAAAATAAATTGAAATACGTTACAAAAATAAATGGGGGGTAAAATGGCATAAAAAATTGCAAACAACGGTCAAAAAAAGGGCTCCAACGGTCATATGGTGTAGTAATAGAAAGCTTGGATTCTCTAAAAAAGACTCAGGTTCTATCCCCACTAGCATCACTTTGGGAAGGGGATGGTGGCTCAATGAAGGAAGACCTGGATCTTTGTGATCTCCGGTTCGATCCCAAGGGCGTCCGGGTTTTACCACCAGTGGGCTTTTAGGCGGGTGGGTTTTCCCCGAAACTGGAGATAACTTGGGGCGCTTAAGGGCTCCGTACGGCTGGGTAGGGCCAGCTGGCTGTGGCCTTTTGCCAATGGGTCACCCCGTACGGAGTACCTAGGCAATTCTTTGTTTGTTGGTCGTTCAAAAAAAAAAAGAAACCGTTTAAAACCAGTTTCCCCGTATGAACCGACTCTGATCGGGTTCCAAACCGGTGTCTAAAAAACATTTACAAACCTATGATAAACCTACGGGTTGGGCGAGGTTCTAGACCGGTTTGACTCAAACCAACTTCGTCCAACGCTCGGGTCGGGTTTCACGCCAAACCGTTTTTTTTACAACTCTACGGCTTAAAGTCCTTATAAGTAGTGGTGCACCAAAAAACTGGTTTTTTTTTTCTACCCGGTTCAAACCGGCAAACCGGTTAGGGACAAACAGTTCGGGTTACGCTAAAACCGCCGGTTACAAACCGGTTTAAATCATTTAGAAGGCGACCGGGTTGAGGACCGGTTTGTGTGAACCGGTTCGGTAAACCGGTTTAAACCGATTTTGTCGCTGGGCAAAAAAATAGCCGTTATAAAACGGCTTTATAGCCGTTAGGGACGAATTTGACCGTTTTTTTTCTTCCTTTTTTCACCTATAATTCACTATAAATAGGTGGGGGTGTTTAGGTTTAATCACATCTCTCTCTACACTCTCTAATCTCTAAAACCGCTCTTTAAACTCTCAAAAAACGCTCTCTAAAGTTCTAAACTCTAAAAAAAAGCATGGCAAGTGTTGGTGGTTTCTCAAACGAAGTTACCGTTGTGAAAATTTTAGCAACAACGAGAAATCCGACAATTTGGTGCAATTACGATCTATGTTTGTTGTCAAACGGGAAGGAACGTGCTCGTTGCAAGATGTGTGGTGCGTTTTTGAGAAAAGATTCAAACACTAGTTTGAGATCTCATATGGAAAAATCTTGTCCGTCCTTGAAGAGAAATCCAAGTGCAGGTCAAGCCTCGATGACACCCGAAGGAGGAATTTGAAACTTTGATCCAAATATTGTTCGAGATCGAATGGCGAAGTTAGTGATCCAAGAAGGATTGCCGTTCAACCACTTTGAAAATCCGCGCTTGACAAGAATGATTCAAGAGACACTCCAACCACATTATCATCAAGTAAGTCGCACAACCTTTAGACGAGATTGTATAAAAATATGGAAAAAAGCAAAATTAAAATTAATTTTGGGATTTGAAAATTTGAAAACCGGTGTAAACTTAACCACTAATGTTTGGTCGGCTCCACATGGTATACCCGATTCGTACCTTTGCGTTACCGCGCATTGGGTTGAACCCAATACGTGACAAATGATGAAGCGTACAATCGTGTTTGACTTGTTTGAATATCCACACACCGGCGAAAACTTATTTTATATATTAGATGATGTTATAACCGAATTTAAATTACAAAATAAACTTTTTTCAATGTATTTTGATAATGCATCTAATAATACAAATGCGGTTCAAAAACTAAAAATGAAATATAAACCGGTTTGCAACGACGTTTTTTTTTCCATAGTCGACGTGTTGTACACATAATTAACTTGGCGGTGCAAGTCGGGCTTGAAATTGAAGAGGTTTCAAACTTAACATATGTTTTTCGAGTAATGCTTAAAGATATTTTTAGTAACAAAAAAAGATACTATGATTATATTAGATTTTGTCTTGAAACGAATAATCTTTGCTTAAGTCCGAACTGGGACTTCGAGACAAGATGGAACTCGACTTATAATATGTTTCATAGTGTTTTACGACAAAGAGAGACTTTAGAAATATTTCATGAAATGCTTTCATAAAAACCTCGTTGTAAAATTCTAAAGTTTTCGTCTACGAGTTGGGACATTTTAAAAGACGTAACCGAATTGCTTGAAGTTTTCAAAACCGCCACCACTTTTTTAGCCGGTGTTTATTATCCCACAAGTCCATTAACTCTAAAACAAATATATTTAATGGCTAACAAGTTGTATAAACTTGAAAATAAAAGCACTCTTTTTACAAAAATGATAGAACCGATGAAAGAAAAATTAGTAAAATATTTTAAAGAAATACCTCCCGTTTTAACTTGTGCCGCCGCATTAAACCCTATCATAAATGTTTTCGGGGTTGAAACGTTGATTGATAGAATTATTTACGCTTTGAATTTGGATAGTGAAGGCATCCATTTTGCACAAGACACAAAAACATATTTTAACAAATGTTTACAAGATTTATTTGATGTTTATTTACATAAATATGGTACAACTCCGATTCCACATGATACAATGAGTACATCATCAAGTGGTAGTTCGAGGGATGTTAATTTGAATTTATATAACGAAATGTTAAATGAATTTAGTAAACTGGCTCGAAGTAGCACCCCGAGTAGCGAACTCGGAAGGTATATTGGCACAAAATTTTTAGCGTTTATGCCTCCTACCGTTTCTGAGGAGTTTGATATTTTGGCTTGGTGGAAAAAAAACGAAGCTTCGTTTCCGATTCTTTCCGCCATGTCCCGTGATGTACTAACCGTCTAAGTTTCAACGGTAGCTTCGGAATCTGCGTTTTCTTTTAGTGGCAGGGTCTTATCGATACGAAGGACTAGACTCACCCCCTTGGCGCTGGAAATGTGCATTTGCTTGAAGAACCATTTGGATGCGATAGATAAGATACAAGACCAAACTTCTCTCGAAGACGAAATTCAAGCCCAAGAAATCATATACAACAACGAGGTTGACCTTGGAATATCCGAACCAGTCACCGATGAAGAACTAACTGAAGATGCAAGGCTACGAAGCTCCGGTTCCGAAGACAACGCACAAGAAAAATCAATCAATATTCCAAAAAATAAAAATATATATTGTCATTTGTAATGTTTTCCAATTTTATAATTTTATCTTGTAATGTTTTTTAATTTCCGAACTTTTTAAATATTAATAAACGTTGCACTTTATGTTTTATATTTGTTGTATATTTTTTTTTTGATTTTTTATTAAAAATATAGAATTTATTTGAACTTATTCGATTTTTTTAATTAAAACCGGTTTATAGGGCAAACCGGTTTGTAACCAACTCTAACCGGTTTGACAAGTTAGACATTTTCCACCTTCTAAACCGAGTTAACCCGAACCGGTTTGGGGTCAAACCGGTTTTGACCAAACTTTGAGCAAACCGGTTCGGGTCGAGTTAAACCGGTTCGGTTTAAAAAAACCGATTTGTGCACCTCTACTTATAAGTTATAAGTTGGAGTATTGTAGTAGACACAAACTTATGTTATGATTATCTCTTACGTTTGAGACCAATTATATCTTCAATAAGCCCATTATCAGATTTCAGTTTAAAGCCATGACCCGTATTGGTACTGATCCACTAGTTTATGATTATAAATTGTGGGCTAATTAGTTTCTTTACTCCAAGAGTCCAAGTTGAGGTTTGTAATCTTTTACGTTTAGTAAATGATAGGGGTGTTCAAAACCGGATATTCAAAAATTCGGATATTCAAAAATTTCAGATATTGGATTTTACTATCCGAATCCTTATCAGAAATTTCGGATATCTGAAATTTCGGATACGGATTCGGATAGTAAACCGGATATCCGAAATATGTAAAAAAAAAAAACTTAGTACCAAATTTATGAGGATATTAATGTTGCAAGTAGAATAGATAATCACACATTTTGTACAATAAGCAATCACACAAATTGAAAAATTGATCATTACCAAATATCAAAGCATTAACTTGAAGCTAGCTTCTATTTAGAGATCAACAATGAATTTTTGTATATGGACAGAACAGTCACATATTTTGTACATCAAGCATATATTTTGTGCAGCAAATCAAATTTGATTTTATGCTATTGTTTCCAAACAAAAAATTACTAAAAACATAACAATAAATCAAACAAAGAGCTCATAGCGGAACCCTAGAGACGAACAGAGAGCTCATGGCGGAACTCGGCTGCGTAGGCGGCGGTCGGTAGATGGCAGGAGGGATGAAGGAGACGTCGGGTCGGAGGTTTGGAGTTGAGCAGCGAGCTTGTCGGAGGTTTGGAGCTGAGCATGGTTGTCGGAGATTTGCGAGTGATTTGGAACTGGGCGGCTCACGCAGCAGGGATTTGGAGTTGGGCAGAGAAACAATTAGGGTTTTTAGGATGAGGGGTATATATATTTAAATATAATAAATAATAAAAAAATAAAATATTTCGGATTCGGATATCCGAAATATCCGAAATTTTCCAATATTACTATCCGAATCCGAATCCGAAAATTCGGATATCCGAATTTTCGGATAATTCGGTTTCGGATTCGGATATTTTCTAACACCTCTAGTAAACGAGTTAGATTGTGAGTTTGAAATTCGTTAGAAGACGTGTATTTAAGTTTATTGGGTTAGGGTTAGGATCTTTTGAAAACTCGCAAGAACTCGTCAAAAAACCAATTAAACCCATTTTTTTTGTTTTTACTACCTTTATTATTAAAATACAACATAAAAAATGGTTTATCTCTTCATTTAATTCATCATTTCTCTCTAAATTATTTAAAAAAAATTATTCATATGTGTAAATGGTAAGCACTTACACATGTACAAGTGTTAAACTTACACATGTGTAGATCTTTTTTAATATATGCATACATGTAAATTTACATATATAAATTCACTTTTCATGTTGTATTACAATAATAAAAGTAGTAAAATAAATCAAAAATTGTTTGATTGGTTTTTGACGAGTTCTCAAAATATTTAAGAATTCTCAAATGATCCATTCCTTATAGGGTTAATTAGTTAACTAGATTATTACTCTTTTTAATACATGAGCATCTTAAATAAATTTTATTAAAATGAATTGCGTAATTAAGAATATACTTTTGTAATAAATAGAAAATTAAAAGATACTTAAGCAACAATTAAATACATTAATAATTCATATATGAAGAAAAACGATTCTATTTTTTTAAAGCAACAACCATGGGAGTATCGATTTCACATACAATCGAACAATCACCACCGCCAAGAATCGTCTTAGCCACCGCCATTTTCCACCTGCCGGAATTTATCCAACCACCCGACATCGACCTCTCGTTTGTGTAATTACTCAGCAATTATCAACTTACATATGTAAGACATAAAATATATTATTAATTTTTATTTAAGCTTCACACACGAGTCTATAAGCTAGTAGGCAATATTATATCATAAAATTAAAAAAAAAATCCATAAAATAAGAACATTTGCAAATTGGATATAAGAGTTTCTCATTTTTGCCCCTATGAAAAAAATCAACAAAAATTAAATGCTTTAGGAAGAGGAATTATATTGTTGGTTTATAGATTATGAACGGAACCGGAAGGCCAAACTGGGGATATGAGACGGTGGCTTGAATTGGCGTCCACTTACGTTACGTATCTAACCACAGGCCCACCGTTGTCTGCCTAAAGGGTGCCCAAATAAAACCATATGGGACCGGTTTTTTAACATTGATTATCCATCATGGTCCCAATTCTTATTTCTATTTTCTTAAAAATATCCAAGAAAAAGATTGAGAGGTATATAAAAACTGAAGTACTTTTGATGCTTGTCAACCAAAATTTCATATATTGTCTTTGAACTTGTTTAAAACATATGTGTTTAAAAAATCAAGTGCTTATTACATATGTGAAACGTATATAAACGGTTCTGTTAGTATGTTTTATAGGCTCTTTTGTTGACGTGCATTACGATCTTTATCAATTTTGTACCGGTTTATATACATTTTATACCATGATAAATGTTGGACTTAATTTTTGTTTGTTCAACATGAGAAAGTTCAAGGAAGATACTTTTGATGCTTGTCATCCAAAAGTTTGTGGTTTAGTTTGATTAAAAGTCTCCTAAAATTGTATGATGCGTGCAAGAGTTTTGGCTTGGGATCACCTGTGTGGGCCGCAAGTTTAAGGTGGAATTAAAGATTGGATGTCGCAAGTTTTAGGAATTAATTAGAAGTTAGGAAGTTTATTTATTATTAAATAAATGAGTTTTTTTTAGATTTAGGGTATGATTAGGAAGTTTTATTCAATTTACTAAAAGATAATTCCAAGGATTGTTTGGGTTATCTAGTTGATTTTTGAGTCCTAATAAGATTAGGTAAGTCGGGTCTATTTATAGGGTTTATTTGTTTGCAAGTTTAAATGAATGAATACAATGGATGTTACATGAGTTTTTTGGTTCCTCATGTTCCATAGATCGCAAGTCATCGTCTTGGTTATTCTGGGTTTGCGATATGTGTTCTTGTGTTTTGTACTTTTTGAACGAACCGAATGTATACTTGTAAACCTTTATAATATATTGTGTGAATGCATATATGTGTTACACATATTTGCATTAATAGTAGGTTAAGATTTATATTTGTTATAAATTTTATGGATTAAAATGTTTATTTTTTAGCGTATGTGGTTCGAGTGTTTACATATTTGTAGCGGGTGCTTTTGTGCTTTTATTTTTTTATTTTTATCCACGAGTTCGTTGCAAGCGTAGACAGTACGAACCATGATTGTTCCTTGAGACTGTGTTCAAGGACGAGTGGTGCATGCAAGGGAAAGTGTTGGAGCACGTTTGTGTGACCGACACTCTGGATGATGTCTTATGCTTTTGTACTTTACTTTATGTATTTGTATTTGGATTTAGTATCTATATGTATTGGTTTATCGAGTTGTAAACGCGTATGTAGGTACTTGTACTTGTTTAAGTCTTAGTTTGTGTTGTGCGCACTTAACAAGTGCGCAGGATGTATATCCTGCGTACTTAGCAAGTACGCAAGAACAAAGTCTGCGTACTTGCTAAGTATGCAGGAACAAAGCCCTGCGCACTTGTTAAGTACGCATGCAACAGGTCTAGTATATATAGCCAGTTGTGACAGAAGTTATGTACGCATTCATTTCAACTCTGTAACCGACTGTGATTATCAATAGACGAAGTTTAAAAGTGACTCTTGTTTGTTGTCGGTTTACATTGTGTTGCTTGATACTCCAACTAGTCACGGGCATTCCGCACCCGGTCCGACTAGTCACACACTCACACGTAACGATCCGAGACACCCGGGGACCTACAGAAAGGAAAAGGGGCATAGGTTGCGAGTTGCTTCTTGGAATGTAGGAACCCTTAGTGGTAACCTGTCGGAGGTGGTATATGTTGTACTTAAAAGGTGTAGGGTAGATATATCGTGCCTTCAGGAGACTAGGTGGAAAGGGGCAGAGAGACGAGAAGCGGAACAGGTACAGGTTGTTGCGCTCAAGGTCAGATTGGGCAAAAAATAAGGTAGGATTTTTAGCGACTATAAAACTGCATAAAAATGTGATTGAGATGAAAAGGCATAACTATAGGATTATGAGGTTAGTATCGGGCGACGAGGTAGTGGCAGTATCTAGCGCTAACGCACCATAAGTGGGACTAGGGGATCAGAAGAAGAAAGAGTTTTGGGAGTGTTTAGATGTAGTAGCCAGGGCCATACGATTTTAATGGCTACATTGGTAATGATAGCGACGATTTTAAGTCAGTTTCATAGTGGCTATGGTTTTGGGGTAGGAACGATTCTGGTAGGGACCTTTTAGAATTTTTCGTAGCTCTGGACCTAGGTCTTATAAACTCCTTTTTTAAAACGGGGAGGGGGGAGGGGGGGTCACATTTGATTAATTTTAGTAGCGGGGGGCGTATTACCCAAATCAACTATCTGTTGATGATAAGGTACTGAGTGACTGCAAGGTTATACATGTGGAGACATCAAGCACCATCACCATTTATTGCTGACATATATAGTCATGAGGCAAAACCTAACATGGGGGACGGGGAGAGGAAAGCTTGATCTAGGATTCGATGGGGAAATCTGAAGGGCGACAAGATTACGATGTTCAGGGATAAGATCATATAGACGACGTCAACTCAAACTGGAGGGGACATAAACCGGGTTTGGGAGACTATGGCGGCCAACATTACTCTTTTGGCGACTGAGACTCTTGGGGTCACAACATGTAAGACAAAGCGAGCATAAGGAGTCCTGGTGGTGGAGTGAGGATGTACAAATCAAAATAAGGGATAAGCAGCAAACCTTTAGGGAGTTTTTAAGGTGTATATTCGAGGAGGAACAAGTGATATCGAAGGAGATACAAAAAGGCCGAGAGGGAGGCGAAGAACATAGCTTATAGACAAATGTATCATCGACTAGAAACAAGATAGGGGAAGCATGTTATGTTCAAGATTGCTAAAGCTAGGGAGCATAAGAGACGTGATTTAAGAGTCGTGAAGTTTATAAAGGGAGAGGATGGATGTATTTTAGTTAAGAAACAAGACATTAAGTTGAGATGGAAAACCTACTTTCACAAGTTTTTCAACGACGGGAAGGCTTATCAAGAAGAAAGCGACAACCACACTACACAACGACAACGAAATAACTGTTATTGTCGGCGTATTACATAGGAAGAGGTGATGACAACACTTAGGAAGATGGGAATGGCTAAGCCAGTAGGACCGGATAACATACCAATTGAGGTATGAAAGTGTTTGAGAATGGAATGAGTCCAATGGCTAACTACTTTGCTCAACCATATTTTCAAATTTGATAAAATGCTAGATCAGTGAAGGACCAATATAGTTGTTCCCTTCTATAAGAAAAAAGGAAACACACAATGTTGTGGGAATTATAAAGGGATTAAGTTACTAGGTCATACTATAAAACTATATGTGAGAGTAATTGAGACTATAATTAAAAGAGAAACACATGTTACGGTAAACCAGTTTGGGTTCATGTCAGGGCGATCAACTACAGAAGCAATATACATTCTAAGAAGATCAATGGAAAGGTATAAAGAAAAGAAGTGAGCTCTACATATGGTCTTTATTGCCTTGATAACATACTATGTAGGCTGATTTAGGATAACATGTCACGTAGACTGATTTAGGATAATCTTAAAGTAGAAGGGTTCATTGGAAACAAAAAATTTCTTATCTCCATATAAATGTCATTTTTATGATAACCGACCAGTATCTTTATGACTTTATGTTGCGTGGCAAGGAAAAAAAATACATAAATTGACAAACTACTTCAAAAACAAAATTTCAACTAAAATTGATGAAAGAAATAAAAAGTCTACATCCATATGAATAATGGACAATTTCACACTCATCAACTCGGCCTTGTCCCCCCATCGCCATGATGATAAGAAAGGGGTGCGACCCAGAATTCCAGGACCATCCAACCTCCAGTTACAGTTGTTCGTGGCTAACATAAATTGCCCACTTTAATGCCCTTCAATTTTATGATGAAAAGATTCTGTGACCAAGAAATTGCAATCTTGATCGTTATCAGTCGCATATTTTCTTTCATCAACAAAGATAAAAAATTTCCCATTTCTTGACCCCAAAAGATTCAAGGGTTTGTTTCATTTCTTTTGGTTGAAAAGAACCCTAATAGGGTTTACAGGTAATTCAAAGTTTTAATCTTTTTTTAATCTTGTTCATTGACTTTTTGGTGAAGAAAGCTTAAATTGGATGGTTTCTTCATTGGATTTAGGGTTAATTTTGATTTTATGTATTTTGTGGAATTGGGGATTTTACACTCTGTTTGCTGATTGTGCTCTGTTTTACTATGGAAATTCAAAGTATGAGAGAAGAATGCATATAATATTCAGAAAGTGAAATTAAGAACAATAAAAACTCAGTGATGAAGTTTATGAAGCTTGGTTCTAGGCATGATACTTTCTACAGTTCAAACGGTGTAAGGTAAACAAAATTAAACATTTTTATCATCTGTTTTTTTTAATGAATTTTCGAATTAAATTTGAACCCTTTGGGTTTTTTGTTGCTACTTAGTTTTTTGTTGTTCAATTATTGACACAAGATGATATTGTTGTCTGATTTCAGGTCAATTTCCTCTGAGGTTGGAACTGATCTTATAATCCAAGTGAATGAAACTAGATATTTGCTTCACAAGGTGATGCCTTTTCTTTTTTTTATAAAATTTACATTTTTTATGATATTTTTTGGATAAAAGATTGTAGCTTGATTACACAAATGGGTTTTTGAATTTGATGAAATAATGAGATTCTTGATGCTCTGTTTTTACACCTTCTGTTCAGTTTCCACTTCTATCAAAATGCTTGAAGTTGCAGAGACTCTGTTCTGAGAACACTGAATTCTCACAACCTCGAATATTCGAACTCTCAGATTTCCCCGGTGGCATCAAGGCTTTTGAATTATGTGCAAAGTTCTGCTACGGAATCACGATCACTCTGAGTGCATACAATATCGTATCGGCTCGATGTGCGGCCAAATACCTTCAAATGACAGAAGAGGTTGAAAAGGGCAATTTAGTCCATAAACTGGAAGTGTTCTTCAATTCTTGCATTCTCAATGGTTGGAAAGATTGCATTGTGACTCTTCAAACCACAAAGCCATTCCAATTGTGGTCAGAGGAGTTGGGGGTTACAAGCCGGTGTATCGAATCCCTGGTGTCAAAAGTCCTTTCTAACCCTATGAAGGTTATATCGCACAGTCATTCAAATCAAAACGAGGATATAGAAGAAACTCATACAACCAAAAGATGGTGGGGTGAGTATCTTTCAGAATTAAGGATTGACCTTTATTGGAGAACAATGGCAGCCCTTAAATCAGGAGGGAAAGTGCCACCTAATCTTATTGGTGCTTCTTTGAAAATTTACACTTCAAAATGGCTTCCAAAAATTTCAAGAAAACTTGAAAACGGGTCAGGTTTGAATAATGAATCGGATCCTTCAAGTTCAAATAGCAGACTACTTTTAGAATCTATAATAACCCTACTCCCAATTGAAAGGAATGCAGTTTCTTGTAGCTTTTTGCTCAAACTATTAAAGGCGGTCAACATATTTCAAGCTTCGGGTTCTTCAAAATTGGAATTGGCAAGAAGGGTTGCACTTCAATTGGATGAAGCGAAAGTTTGTGATTTGATGATTCCGTCTGTGTCAAATGATAGTGATACGATATACGATGTTGACATATTTTTGAACATTTTGGAACTGTTCATGTTGCATAGTCAAAGTCAACACACAAGTTCTTCTTCAGCATTAAATGGTTCCATGTTTAAAGTATCAAAGCTTGTTGATGGATATCTGCAAGAGATTGCTAGAGATGTGAATGTGCCACTGTCAAAGTTCATTGCTTTGATCGAAGCTGTACCTAAACTTGCAAGGCTGAAGCATGATGATCTTTACAGAGCCATTGACATATATCTCAAGGTAATCGAAATTCTAAATATTTATAGTAATAGTCATTTATTTTAATTCGATTTTAGTCCATGTTTCTTGAATTTGACTTTCTAAGTAAAACAAAGCACGGGGGTGTTTGGGTGTGCGCTTTGAAACTGGTTATTGCTACTAAATGACTAGTAGAGGTGGCAAATAGACGTGTGGGTAACAGGTCAAAACAAGTTTGTTTTGATAGGGATATGTTTTGTTTTGGGCGAAAGCGGTTCAGCTTGACCCGAAGCAGTGTTTTCCCAAATGATTTTTTTTAATATTTAGTTTGTCGAATAAGTTTGTGAATATTATATTATTTTAATTATAATCTAGCTTTAAGTGAAAAGCTTTTGGAGGTTCTTTTTGATTAGAATTAAACTTTAGGTGATTGACCCATTTAGTTTTAAGCTATTTCTTTTTATTTGGTCAGTTTGACCCGGATAGGACATGACCTCAGTCAACCCAAGTAAACATGTTTAGTTTAATCAGATAAATGTTGTTTCGAGTAGAAGCGGTTCGGGCTGTCCGGAATCAATCCTGCCCACAATTTTGTTTCTTTTTAAATGTTTAGTGTCTCATTCTGATTAAAAATATCATATTATTTGAATAATAATCTACTTATAGATAAAGATGATTAGGTGATTTTTGTAATAAAAATACACTTTAGGAGACTTTGACCCGTTACAGATAAAACATAACCCGGTCAACCCAGTCATAAATCATAGTAATTAATCGAAATTTTCACCTTTTATAATTAGAATCAACCAACATGAGATTTGAGACCTTCTAACACTTGTTAGAGTCTGTTTTTGATTTTGAAACTTTGACTTTTGGTCAACCAGTCGCACCCGGACCTAAACAAAAGAGAAAGGAAGGACCTTTGTCGAACACTCGACTGCAAAAAACTCTCTTTGGAAATATGCATGCATGCAGCACAAAATGAGTTGCTGCCATTACGGGTTGTGGTGCAAGTCCTTTTCTCTCAACAAACCCGAGCTGCAATGGCTGGTAGTCAGATGACCGGGCTGCCCAGCAACATCAAAGCGTTATTAGCTGCCAAAGGTACCGCACCAAGCCCACCTGATTCACTAACCACCACCACACGCACACCAAGACCACAGGATGAATGGCTCAAGTCACCAAACCTGAGTGTTTCTAGTTCAAGGATGAAATTAGTTGCAGATGATGAGCCTGCTGATGGGTCTTTGAAGGTCCAACGACCTTGTTTGATTTCTTCTCAGCCCAAAAGGACGATGTTCAGTAAGTTGTGGTTGATGAAATAATTCCTAAAAACTGTAAATTGTGAGAAGTAATACCTAAAAGCTGTAAATTGTGAATATGAGACCTGAGTTATGTTTTGTGACCGACTGTCGTTATGATGCAGCGATCTTGGGTTATATATGTTAGATATTATTGTAATGTGAAGATCAAACTGGTTTTCAATGAACTCAATGGAATTTTTTGGAAAAAAAGCTAAAAGCTAGTATTGATCAATCTGAACATGCAAATATGCAACCATAAGCAGTTTGATATTGATCCTCTGTTTTCCCAGCCTTTGAATCTTCACCAAGAAAACTCGTAGAGAGCGAGTTCTCAAGTGATATGTTCAGTAGTTGATTGATTAATCTTGAGTCATGAGCTGATTTGCTCACAATTCCACTGGTTAGGCACAGTGGCGGACATTACCCAAATCGGACTTCATTGCTGAAAAGCATCTCTCAACACTTCATGCTGCAACGGGTAAAACGAGAGCCAACTTTAATAAACGGTACACCAACGTAAAGGAAAGGTGTTTGTTTGCTTCAACCATCAATCTTACAAGACTAGATAGGCCATCCAAGTTGCAAGTTTTGTATATATAGGTTGAGAGTTCAATCTCAAGGTTTTCTTTTATCATGTTCATAAATCATAAACTATAAACTAAAGGTTCATAGCACATATTACATACCCCCAACTCAAATTCTCGAAGGAAGAAATCTTCAAGAAAAGCGTGCTTTTTACAACTTAAATCGTACATGTAACCGCAACCCTAAACCCTTCCGCCTTCAACCTTTGTCAATGGTCCTTCGTTATCTAGTTAGTTATTGTTTGTAAATTGTAAATAGGGGATTTACCCGTCTCGCGTTGCGTTGACGTCGAAACGTACATCAACTCGAACCGCCCCGTGTGCGGCGGATTCGAAACGTACAGTAACTCGAACCACCTTGGTTTTAAAAAGCTAGAGGCGCACAAAAGCGACGGGTTCTAAAACCGAGGCGCAAAGTGCAAAAGCTGTGAGTTTTTCGTACGCGAGGCGCAAAATGATTATATACTTTTTTTATATATATCATAGGTTTTTAGCATCCCCTACACAAAAATTTACCTATAATAAACTTTATTTATGTTTAAACATATAAATTACCTACATGTACAACATAAAAAGCATTATGTACAACATTCTGCTGCAAAAAAGAAGCCCATGTACTGCCATTTTTTTGCCAAAAAAACGCGCCTCACCTGCGCCTTTCGTTTACACTCGCTTTAAGTCATCAAAAGCACAACCCTTTGCGCCTGAGGTCGCTCGCGCCTAGGCGCGCTTTTTAAAACCAAGCGAACCACCCCACATCACGGCGGCATCAAAACGTAGACTAACTCTACCGCCTCGCGTTGCGACGGCGTCGAAACGTATAGTAACTCGAACCACTCCGCGTTTCGGCGGCGTCGAAACGTAGGTTGTAATGTAATTGAGTTACAGAAAAAGGTTTATTAAAGTTGAGGGACCAAATATTAAACTTATTAAAGCTGAGGGGGCTAAATAAAAAAATTGTTTATTGTCTTTTACTACTTATAAATTGGGGATGAAGTTGATAATAAATACCATTTTGCCATCATCCCTATTTCTCTTTTATAATGAAAGATGACATTCTTATAATTAATCTCAAATGAAGGGCAACTTTGTAATTTCATATAAGTTACTATTCATTTCACATGGTTAATCAATAACAAGGAGAATTGCCAACAAAAGTTGAAAGGAAACATAAAAGAATAATGTGTTTTAAGTAATGTTGTAAAACAAGGTCTTCGAGGCCGAGTACTCCCCGAGTAATCGCTACAAAGTAGGTTGTCAAGGCCCGAGTACTCTAGGCCTAGGCCGAGTACTCCTCGAGTACTATCCGCCTATGCCGAGTACTTCTTGAGTACTCCCGACTCCGACTAGGGAGCGCCTAGTGACTTTTGCGACATTGATTTTAAGTGTTTTTAAAGCGCCTCTAACGATCATTTGCATATAAATTAAGATACGAAAAATAAAAAAGTACCACATGGTGTTTCGAAAACTAACTTTTGTTTCATGCCGGGTACTTGTTGAAGAACTTTATGCACACCTAGCAAGTGAGGGTTCAAGTGGTCCTAATCACAACCCAAGTGGTCAAGATGAAGATTTAGCAAACCAAAAAGTCTTTCTTACTTTCACAAATAAACAAATATATCTATATATATAATATGTAAAATAACGTAGAACATTACAAAACTCGTGCAAAAACATTCATCATTAGCCGTACTTTGATATTACACGAGTTAGATGGCCGATGCAGAGTATATGCCTGTTCAAGATTATTGTAATTTTATGCACCGACGAACGCAGTGGTTCAAGGGTAGCACCCTAGGCCATGAGGGGTAATCACCATTGGTGGGGTCTCAGTGATAATTGGTCCATTAGTAGCAGCTAATCATCAGCATCTACTAACTAGCAGCAACATAGCTGTCGTGGTAACTAGCATCAGTGGTAACTACTGATCAGTAGCAATTTGGCTCATTAATTTCAATTTGGAAGTTACCACCGACAATAACTCAAACATGGTTTTTCTTAAGAAAATTACTACTATTATAACCGGATAACATTATTACCGCCGATTGGCATACTCTTTCATTAATAGTTACGTTGTTTTAACTTAAATCTTGTAAAATTCCCTACCTATAAAAGGAAGTTTTTGTGTTTATATTCACGTTATCGTTCTTATTGTACTTTCTGAACTATGATTAAGATTTCGTATCACAAAGTATTTTAATCTGAAAACTAGTAATACATGATTCATAAAACTACCCGATACACAAAATGAAATCAATAATAATAATAACTTGTGTAAATAATTTTCAAATACAAATTTAGATTACTCACAGAAACATACTGTATTAGTTTATTATATCCATCAAACCCAATATAATCAACTAATACGAACTAGACAAAACTAGAGGTGGGATGCTCTGTTCATTCCAAAAGAAATTAGTAGGATCAACCACACCTTTCACCATTGCCAACCTCTTAAAATTGCCTTTAAAATACCTTCTTCCCCATCTCATTCCTTGACCATAACTTGTACCCCATGCATTACAATTTGTACCCAGATCCAAATCCCTAAAGTTCACATAAGCTTCCCTAGGGTTCTTGGACACATAGGGTTTCATCTTCTCATACACCTTTCTTATCGAACCAACACGATTTTCAAATGCATCATCATCCTCCCATCCCATAATGTACTGTATGATGAACAAATTCCCATCCCTGTGCGGGTACGGAGTCACGGCTTCATCGATCTCGTTCATTTTTCCGCCATGCGGCTCCATCGCCATAATTAAATTTTCATGCACACACCATTTCAAGATCTCTTCAAGTGCTTCTTCTGGTATTACTTTCTTAACGTAATCCGATTTAACTTTGAAGTAAGCTTTTGGCATTGGTCGTCTTTCGACGAGTGCCTCGATGCTTTCACCTCTTAAATTAACCGAATGATAAACTACCGATTCAATCCAACTCATCTCAATGCAATCTTTTTTCTCTAATCCCAGTTCAGGAAACTCATCGCCAACTGTTTTTACAAGGTCGTCAGCAGTACCTAAAAACAAGTTGAATGTTACTTGAACCGGAGTCAGTGACGAAACTTGAACAATTACATTGGGGCCCCCCCGAAAATACTACAAATAAAAAAACCAAGTTTTTAGTGGATTTGTATAACAGATTTAGGCTTTTGGTCTGGATTAGGAGGGGCCCAAACGCTATAATTAATATGAAATAAACCTAGTGGGCCAAAATCAATACTTTTCAGCAAAAAAGTGGAGAAAAACCAAATTTTTATAGATTTGTGAAACAAATTTGGGCTTTTGATCTGGATTAGGAGGGGCCCAAATAACTAATATGAAATAAAGATAGTGAGCTTAAATCAATACTTCTGAGAAAAAAAAGAGGTAACTTTAACTTTACATAATAGTAACCAAGTTTTCCATTTGTTCTATTTAGTCACTCAAAACTTTTTCTCGTTTTAGTCACCCAAATTTCTCATCTGTTCCATTTTAATCACTCAAACTTTTTTTATCTAATTTTAGTCACTCAAGTTTCACATGTTCCAATTTTGTGAAATTACCATGTTACGAGTTACTATTTTTTGGATTTCTTTTTATGTATATGATGAAAAATGAAATCCAAAAAGAGTAAACCAACATTTTCACCATATTCATAAAACAAAATCCAAAAAAAGTAATATGCACAACCTCGTAATTCCACAAGATTAGAACATGTGAAAATTTAGTGACTAAAATCAGACAAAAAACGTTTGAGTGACTAAAATGGAACATATAAGAAACTTGAGTGAATAAAATGAGACAAAAAAAGTTTGAGTAACTTAAATGAAACAGATGAGAAACTTGATTACAATTTTGTGAAGTTTTCCAAAAAAGGGGGGGTGGGGGGCCGGGCCACTCTAGCCCCTATTAGTACCTAAAAACAACGAGTTGAATGTTAGTTGAACCGGAGTTATAACAAGATTAATGAACAAATCATGAGTAACATTGTGCGCGATATGCTGCCATTTGTTAATAAGTTGAGTACCACCCTCTATGGTTTTAGAAAGACTGAAAACAGTAACAATTGGTGGAACATAAACAAGATTGATCTTCCATGATACCACAACACCAAAACTAGCTCCCCCTCCTCCTCTAATCGCCCAAAACAAATCTTCACCCATTGAATCTCTATCCAGTATCCGCCCGTTCACATCGACAACACGTGCATCGATTACGTTATCTGCAGACAATCCATATTTCCTTGCCATCATGCCGAACCCTCCTCCGCTTATTTGACCACCAACGCCTACCGATGTGCACTCGCCAGCTGGGAATCCGAAAAGATTGTTTTTTTTGGATACCCAATATGATAGTTCGCCTAGAGTGGCACCGGATTCGACCCATGCGGTGTTAGCCTTCGAATCAACTGATATCGACCGGAGTTGGTTGAGATCAAGAATGATGAAAGGGATGTTGTGAAGGGAGGTGTAGGAGAGGCCTTCGTAGTCATGACCACCGCTTCGGGTTCGGATGTTGAGTCCGAATTGGACAGTGCAGATGACTGTGGATTGAACATGGGAGTATGATAAGGGTGTGATTATTGCTAATGGTTTTGGGGTTGTGGGAGTGTCAAATCTGAGATTTTGGATTGAGGATTGAAGAATGGTGGAGTATGAAGTGTCATTAGGAGTTAGAAGAATTTGTGATAGGTTTGCTGAAGTTGTGTTTGAGATGCAATTAACAAATTGATTGAAGATTGTTGATGTGCAAAATGGAAGGGGAATAGTACTTAGAATAAATAATGCAATCAACATGTTTTATGTTGTGTTTTTCTTCTGTCATATGGTTATTTATAGGTGATCTTTTTCAATCTGTTTGTTAGCATGTATCCATCAATAATCAGTATTACTATCCAATGATTTGGTTGTATATAATTATATACCATACAATTAGCAACAAAATAAACAGTAAAATATTATTTTTTATTAATAAATAGTAAAATATTATTTTTTTATTAAAATATAATATAATTTAAATATATTAAGAGTCGAATAAAGACACAATTGGGTCGCTTGTCTTGACACAAGGAGTAGTGGACTGCGTATGTGCCCACGTAAGCATTATGGGGGCGTCAAACACCGCGTCGGGTGCTTGTTAATAGGGGCGTCATGGGTAGGGCTTTGTGGGGGTTAACAAGCGTGAGGGCAAACTAGCCGTAGGTGTGGGTGTTTTCAAAGAAAGTAATCGTTAGCTACGTTAAAAAAATTAATTATTTTTACTCACACAAAAATTCTTCAATCTCCAATTGTTTGCATTCAAAAGCTTATTTTTTTTAAGGTGGTTTTAGTTTTTTAATCTGTTTTTTAAGACAGTTTTATTTATAACCATTCAAAAAAGATTTTTGGTCTGCTTTAAAAGAAGGTTTGTACTAGTGACAATCCAAAGGAATACAAAAAGGAATCCATGCACTTCTTTTTCACTATATTATGGTGTATTTTGGGAGTCATGAAACGAAAAAATCTTCGTCAATAAAGTAACTTCGTTTTTAACAACTTTTGAAGTCATTATTTTTTTATTTTTTTATTTTTTAACGACGAACATTGAATGTTGTGACGTCGCACCCCCCCGTTATATGGGGGAGTCTCGTACAACTCCGGCCAATATGTTGTCTTAACCGGGTCCACTTGGCGTCAGAGTTGGAGAGCATCCAAGGAAAAATCTCACCCAATACGGCCCCTTCCGGGCTTGAGGGAGAGCCGAGGCTCGAACCCTAGATCGACATGGGTAAAACCCTGGTGCATCAGCCTAAGAACTAGGCCTCATTTGCATGCCCCAGAAATTAATGATGGTGGCAGAGATTGAACCCGGGTCCCTTGGGACTTCAGATCTCACCTCAACCACTACATCTCAACCTCTTTGACTTTTTTTTTAAGTCATTAAGGTGTGTTTTTAATTAGATTAAAAATAGGGCAAAGAAAGTCTCTCTAGATTGGTCCATGTGGTATAACTTATTATATATTAAATCTCCCATTCACTTGTAATTTTGCTCTAAGGGTGAAGGGACACAATCCTCATAAAAAAAGTACCCTAATAAAAATACCTAATGATGGTATGCCACCTTACGTTTACCCAAATTCAACCCTAATACCCTAAAGTGTTAGGGACACAACCCTAATACTCTAAATAATTTTTTTTTATTTTTTATTTAAATTAAAACTAATATATATATATAAATATATATATTTAAAACTAATTTCATTTATTCAATAAATAAAAATAACAATGAACAAAAAAACATAAAATAAAAATAAAATTACATAAAAAAACATAAATACTCAAACTGAAGGTTTTTGAAGTTTATATAAAATGGGAAGTTAATATAATTTTTTTTATAAGTTTATTAAGAATAGATAAATAATATAAAATTATTTAACATAAGAATAGATAAATAAAAAAAAGTGAAAAGAAAGAAGAAGCAACAAAAAGTGAAAAGAAAGAAGAAGAACATACCCTCACTCTCTCTCTTCAACCTCTAGAGCCAAACAATTACTCAACCATCACTCTTTCACTCTCGGGTACTTATACCCGTAAAAGTAAAGAATGGAGCTCGGGTAGCACGTCGACAGCGGTGTACCCGCAGGTACCCGCTAACCCTATCCCTTTACCCGCGTACGCCCCCTTCACCCTAACTCCTTCATAGTTGCATTTTCTTTTTAATATAATTTACCTCTAAAGAGAAGAAGAAAAATAGATATTCTTAATTATGATAACCCTACATTTTAGGTCGTGGGAAGTGGCATGATTAGTCAATAGTTTGTTACTAGTCTCTTTCTAAAAACAATAGTACACATCTTTTAAAATGGAAGGGGAATAGTACTTAGAATAAATAATGCAATCAACATGTTTTATGTTAAGTTTTTCTTCTTTGTCATATGGTTATTTATAGGTAATCTTTTTCAACCTGTTTGTTAGCATGTATCCATCAATAATCAGTATTACTATCCAATGATTTGGTTGTATATATCCCGCATCGGTTGTGTAGAAAAACCAAAGTAGTCCTCAACTTCTGTATAAGGAGCCCTTTGCTCAAAGTTAAAAGAGAAGAAGTTGTGTTTTACGTGCATGTTTTCTTGTATGTCATTAAACATAAAACCAAATTGGTAAAAGTGTTTTTGGTTTTTGAACGTCCTTTTAAATCATTGGTTAACACATTAAAAGAGAGTTAGCCAAAGATACGAAGTCTTATACACTTTTATACCCCTACCGTTACGCGTGAGTCTCACACACTACTTCTATTAAAACGAAGAAACAAGAGGCCTAGCAAGGTGCTAGAGCCCAACACGAAAAGAACTTAAATTACATGAGAATCAAAATAAAAATTGCATCAATGACGTCAATCAACGTTTACCTTGTTTGATCCAATAATTAATTTTAATTAGTTGATTATATGTATAATTCAAAGTTTGATGGAACCTTTGAAGTAGATTGACGAATGACGAGTGTCAAGGCCCGGTGACCTATTCTCGCCACCCCCCCCCCCCTAAGTAGTGATTACTTCCTTCTCCTTGTTTTTTTGTTTTTAAAGTAAACTATCATTTTCGTCCCTGTGATTTGATCGAAATTGTCACTTTCATCCAATAGTTTATTTTCTTGTATCTGGGTCCTCATGGTTTTAAAATCTTGCCACTTTCATCCAGTCAACTAACACCATCCTTTTTTCTCAGTTAAATGAGGGGTAATTCAGACGTTTTACATATTTGTTTTATTTCTTCATCTTTTTTACTCTTACTTTTTAATCATTCTCAATTTAACTTCTAATTTAATCATCCCCCTGTCGCCGAAAATTGGTCAGGAAAAGAGGAAGAAGGCCAACAAGGGGATGATTAAATTATAGGTTAAATTGAGGATGATTAAAAAGTGAGGGTAAAAAAGATATATGTAAAAAGACTAAAATACCCCTCATTTAACTGAGAAAAATGGATGGTGTTAGCTTAATAGATGAAAGTGACAATATTTTAAAACCACGAGTACTCAGATACAAGAAAACAAACTATTGGATGAAAGTGACAATTTTGACCAAACCATAGGGATGAAATTAACATCACATTTGTAATACACAATGAAAAACTAATCTTCATGTTGAAATTTGACACCAAAAGTGTACCAAAACAAAAGAAAAATATCATAAACAAAAAACGTTTAAAAGCCATGTACATGAGTTAAATTTTTTTGTGCATGGATGTTGAATTAACATCACACTTGTAATACAACAATGAAAAAACTAATCGTTATGTTAAATTTGACACCAAAGGTGTAAAGCACCAAAACAAAGGGAAAACGTCATAAAACGCCCAATTTCACACAACACCCAATTGATCTTTTTTTTTAATATAGCAATACTATACTTGTTGGAAAGATACAAAACACTAGATTTTACGGTGATTTTTTTTTAAATAATGACATATGAAAAAGTTATGAACATTTAAAAAGATGAGGGAAATGGAATGTGAATCGCATGTGCAGCTTTTTTGGTTGGAACGTGTCGTTTGACAATATGCCGGTCAATACTAATGACCTTTTAAAATATAGACCCCTAGTTGTGTTCCCAAGTCTCATTTAAGGGGGGAAAAGAAGGGAAAAGAAAGGAAGGGGAAAAACCAGAGTTTTTTTTAAAGATGGAAAAGAAAGGAAATGAAAGGAAGTGTGTTTCTTAGTTTTTTTTAAAGAGAGAAAGGGAAGGAAATAAAGGGAAAACAAGGCTTTTTTTCATGCTTCCAAATTGAAAAGATTTGGAGAGAAAGAAAAAGAAGGGAAAAGAAGGGGAAGGATTCCCTTCCTTTCTTTTCTCCCATTTAGTAATCTCGGGAACACAACAAGTATTTACAAAACAATGACGCTAAGGTCCTTGTATTATAATAAATAATTAAGTTTATTTTAAACCACCGATAAACACGAGTATTATTATTATTATTTTATTATTTATTTCATAAAAAGAAACCATTTTCCCCAGGGGCGGATTTACATACAGGGCAGGGGTACCTGTCGGTACCCCTCAACTTTCGACGCGTAGTGGGAATTTTCGACGCGCAGCGGGAATTTTTTTTTTTTTTTTACCGTTTTATGTATCCAGATACCCCTGAACGAAATTTTAGATACCCCTGGATTTTTTTGCTAGATCCGCCACTGATTTTCCCCACACAAAGTTGTTTGACTAGAGGACCTATTTGACATGACCGATGGTTGGAATCTTGATCACAGGGTTATCTGATTGATTAATCTGTCTAAGAAGCTGATCAGCTATGGCATTTGCAGCTGAAGAATTAGTCTTGAAGGATGATTACTATCACAAAAAAAGCTGCAAGTAAGTTACATTTTGGTGTAACAAACCAGACATTTTACTGTTTAAAAGCTGTTAACAGGATTGGTGGGTAAGGTACAAAAGATTAGTTGGTGAATTTAAGATAACAATGTTATCACTAAGACACTAATGCCGGCCGAATCTTTGGCATCTTCCCTCAATCTCTTGTTTATACTTGATTTCAGTTTGACTTTATTTAATAACCAACAAATTGAACATATCAAGATTAATATATGTCTAATGAACAATGCTAGGGAGACACAAGGAATATACTCATAGTTGAAACTAGTTTAGAATATATTATAGAAATTTCGCGGAGTTAATTGCTTAAATAAACCTTGTGGTTTGCTCAAATTGCATGTTTGGCTCCAGATTTTAAAAATTGCAAATTTAGCCCAAATTTTTTAGACATAGTTACGCTTTTAGCCCCTGATGGTAACACCAGTTGGTTTTTAACAGAAAGTTAGCTCATGTACCATCCACATGACTTACGATTGCAATCTCAACTCTAAAAATGAGTTAAAATAAGTAAAAAATATTATAAAAAATAATTAAAAAATTGGTAAAAATCAATAAAAATCACTAATTTTTTATTTATTTTTTCTCATTTTTACTTATATTACTCGTTTTAAGATTAAGTTTGCAATCGTAAGTCACGTGGATAACATGTGGGTTAACTTTCCGTTAAAAAACTACATGGTGTTAACATCAGGGGCTAAAGGCGCAACATGTCTCAAATGTTTGGGCTAAATTTGTAATTTATAAAACCTGGAGCCAAACATGCAATTTGATCAAACCACAGGGGCCATTTATGCAAATAACTCAAATTTCGCGCAAAAAGTTTTTAAAATGAAGTAAAACAGCTCAATAGCAGACCACACTTGTAATCTCTTGGCTAATTCACAAGTAAGTTGTTTACATCGACAAAGTTTTGTTTGTTTACTAACAAAACTTCAGAGAGAATACAAACACAAAAAGATCCTTAGATGCATTAACAAACAAACACATGGTGACAAATAGAGATTATACTAACCTTCATTCTCATTCTGTTGCATTTCCTGTACTTCTTTTCTTGCAGACAATCCATGGCTTCTCAGAATCCGGTTTTTCTGTTTCTTGTTGTATTCGTCTCATATTTGATCCACACGATCCTCGGGCTTCCTCAAGATCAACCACGAGAGGTCCCGTTCGCTTGTTCCAAGGACGTAAAACCTTGCAACTCTATACTCTATCAACACAATGATCTTACAGAAGACAATATTTCATTACTGTATTCAGTTGACATATCACAAATTCGAACCATTAGCCAAGGAGACAAGCAACAACACCTTGTAACGGTTGAGTGTTCTTGCCAAGATGTGAACAATACGATTGCATACTTTTATGACACCATCTATTCAATAAAACAACATGAAATATTCTCTGCTGTTTCTGATCAGTTTTATAGTGGACAAGTTTGGGCGATTGGAGATGAAGGTACGAACTTTACAGCTCACGAAAATGCCACCATGCATTTATTGTGCGGGTGTAGTGAAACTGATTCTCAAGTTATGGTCACCTATACTGTTGAGCCACATGATACGCTTTCAGATATTGCTGATCGGCTCTCGGCTGAAGTGAGTGAGATTGAGAGTGTAAACAGTGGTTTGGTTAATAAATCAGGGTTCATAGAGGCCGGTTGGGTGTTGTTTGTTCCTATGTATAAGAACGGAGTTCCATCACTAAAATCAAAGAAAGGTAAGTTTTTCGCGTAGATGTTCTTGGAGGTTATATGAACATATCATGTGCAGACACTTAGTTCATCAACAGGTGTTTAGGATTGCTTAAGGATATCCGGTTTTAACTAAAAAATAAACCAAGAGGCTGGTTCTTAACATGTGTATGTGCTTTTGCATCAAATTTGATTACTAAGTTTGCTAATCTTGTTTCACTTCATCAGGAAAAGATCACAAGTGGGCGATTATATTTGGCATGCTTTTATCGGTCATCGCACTTTTATTATGCGTGTCAATCATATTACTGTTCACGAGGAGGAAAAGATCCACAGAACATGACAAAGAAAGCCCAAAGGCTGTATCTAAAATAACGAGGTTTAATAAATCAGCTTCCACACACACTCGATACCTCAGTAAAGAAAATATGGAAGGTCAGTCAGTCACTTCAATCCTGCTCTCGATCCCACAGGGGTCATTTTGACCCATTTACTTATAAATGGGTTGATTTTAATTGTATTTTATCTCAAACAGATCAAATGCTTCAAATCAAAACATTTAGCTAAAAGGGAAACGAGTCACGTAGATAGGTTGAAAGTCACCAAAAGTCTATTTTTAAATGATACAGCCTTTTAGATGGTTTTTATTCAGAGATCTAGACTGTTTTTGTAATAATACTGAATATGTAATCATAATTAACGCATAATTTATATATAGAAATGGAAAAAAAATGTGTTTGTCAGTCAACCAGCCTGTTTACCCATACTAAAAAGTAGACCAGCTTCAATCCAAACCCGTTTTGGGTTGAAACGGGTCAAAACAGATTTGGTTTGAAACGGGTCATTTTTACTTAGATAGGTTAAAAGTCACCAAAAGTCTATTTTTAAATTATACAACCTTTTAAATAGTTTTTATTCAGAGATTTAGTGTGTGTTTTTTTGTAATAATACTGTATTTGTAATTATAATTAATGCATAAGTTATTTATAGAAATGGAATAAAATGTGTTTGTGGGTCAACCAGGCTGGCCCGTTTTGACCTGTACTATAAAATAGACCAGTTTCAATCCAAACCAGTTTTGACGCGCTTCAACCACACATGAATTTAACTTGGGTGTAAACATATATACAGAAATAACAGGTTTTGATACAGAAAGAGCATTAATATATGATTTTAACGAGATAGCTGAGGCCACAAACAATTTCGATGATAGTAGGAAAATTGGTGAAGGTGGATATGGGAGTGTATATTTCGGTATATTAGGAGAAAAGGTACAAAAATATTATTTTAATTAAGGAGGATATGTGAATGCTTGCCTCATTTCTCCCCAAAACATTCATGGTCAACTAATCTCATGCTTTTAGGAGGTTGCCATAAAGAAAATGAGATCTAACAAGTCAAAAGAATTTTTAGCAGAACTCAAAGTCTTATGCAAGATTCATCATATTAATGTGGTAAGTTTTATTATTTTTCCAAATTATGTGACCAAATTTTCTAAGCTTCACAAAACTTCTTGATAACTAAACAGACTCTAATAACAGGTGGAGTTACTGGGATTTGCTAGTGGAGATGACCATTTGTACCTGGTTTATGAGTTCATTTCAAATGGATCTTTAAGTGAGCATCTTCATGACCCTTTACTTAAAGGTACCATCTTTCAAGATTCTTACGGGTAACTAAAAAGTAACGAATAGTTGTTAATATAAAAGAAAAAGAACAGAAAATTATTGATCAGAAGATAAATCAGGTCATCAGCCACTTTCATGGACTGCAAGAGCACAGATTGCATTGGATGCTGCAAAGGGTATCGAGTATTTTCATGACCACACAAAGGAACGATATGTACATCGTGATATTAAGACAAGTAACATCTTACTTGATAACCGCTTACGAGCAAAGGTACCTACTAAATACTGTATTTATAATTTTATATATATTTCATGGTTTATAAAACTAGTATAACAGCGATCAATTGCTTCATTTATGTACAAAAACCTTTTAAGATCTAGTCAAAATTCTTATTTTTTTCTTAAACATGGCAAGATCGGTGGGGCAGACCGCAGAAGGATTAGGTAACAGGTTGAAACTGGTCATTTTTACTTGTGGTCAAAACCGTTGACCCACAAACACATTTTGTCCATTTTTTTAAAAATATGTATGTATTTAAACACGCTAATAAAACAATATTGTTACAAAACGATTTAGGAGGTTGTATGCTTAACCTCTTCAACCCGTTTCCCTTTTAGCTAATTTTTTTATTTGACCTGTTTGAGATAAAACACAGTCCAATCAACTAAGTAAATGGGTTAAAATTGCCACATCTACTTCTCCTATCAAGAACAACTTTCTTTATATTACCTGAAAAGTAATAAAAAAAATTATAATGAGAATGAACTCAAGTGAAATGTCCACAAGGTTGCAGATTTTGGTTTAGCAAAATTTGTTGGAAGAACAAATGATGACGATTTTATAGCAACTCGCCTTGTTGGAACACCAGGATATCTTCCTCCAGAGTAAGTTTTAAATCTTACATGTCATATAACCATTGTATAAGTTTTTGCTTCATTAAAACATGTTTAACTCGAAAAAATGGTTGACAGGTGCGTCAAAGAATTGCATGTAACAACAAAAACCGATGTTTTTGCATTTGGTGTGGTTCTAGCAGAGCTTATAACTGGAAAACGTGCACTTATGCGTGACAATCGAGAGCCCAATAAAATGAAATCACTCATAACAGTTGTAAGTTTGTACAGAAGCATGTTCAATACATCGGTCATGATTGTTGACAAGATAAGTTGAGCAAAACATAGTTGCTATATCTGAATCTAGTGTTTCTGATGGTACATCACCAACATAATCTGTGCAAGATCCATCACATATACTGATATACACACATATAGAGGTGCAAATACAGGATTGGGCCCAAGATCAATCCAAGCCTGAAAAAGCCCGGTTAAGCCTGAAATGTCCAATTAATCCTAAATAATTTTTCCCAAGACTAGTTCGGCCTGAGCCCAGTCCTAGGCCTGGTTAAGCCCGAAAGCCTAGTCCTAGGCCTGGGTAAGCCCGAAATACTGGTCCCAACGGTAATATTTGAGGTATTTTTTTTTTAAATCTTTGAGTAGACTTTTATATTATATATTTTTAAATCTGTGAGTTTAAAATCAATATTTAAATCTGTGATTTAAAACCAACTTATTCTTTATACTTAAAGGATAAATTAATCTTTACACAAATTTTACATAATATAATAATGAAAAAAGGTCGAGGCCGTGCCGGACAGGGTGGATCTGGACCATCTGGTCCAGATCATCTAACCAGATTCTTCTTTTTACACCATCAGTGATCTAACCAGAACTTGATGTCTTCACTGCATGCCCAGATAACCAATGTATTTAAAGAAGAAGAAGATCCAGAAGGTGCACTAGTATCCATTAGAGATGGAAGCCTCAGGGACAGTTATCCTATTGAGGATCTATACAAGGTTAGTCTTGTTACCCGTTACTAAACATCAACATCGAAAGGTTCTGATTATTACATCCAAACACCTTAAAAAAACTATTGCTGTATCAAAACGCGATAAGCAGATAAACAGTTTTCCAAAACTTAAGGCCATACATTTATTTTTGCAGATGGCTGAAATATCATATTGGTGTCTAAGTGAAGATCCGAATAACAGACCAGAAATACGAGAGGTAGTTGAGTCTTTAGCTCGAATAGTTATGTCATCGGTTGAATGGGAAGCATCATTGGGAGGGAGTAGCCAGGTTTTCAGTGGTGTGTTTGATGGCCGGTGAAAATTCGGGAATCGGTTGATCGACTGCGGATCAACTGATATTGTCAATGATTTTTCTTACTATGTGTAAGCCAGTTTTAGCTCATATTATGCAGTGAAACTGAAACAATTTTCATTTTGGCACATCTTATACTAACAGCCTGCAGTTTTACTTTGTAATATAACACATAAATTCCATATAAATCTCGAGAGTTGTACAACATTGGTGCATATATGCATCACTCTATCAGAATAAATCGACAGACAGACAATGAGAACTGAACTACACGACTCAGTTACAAATGTTAAATGTGTATAAATAATATTGTATAGCAGCTAACCTAGTCATTGAACATGATCTGGCATTGTCGGAATCTTTCTAAACACGTGTTTCCTACACCGCTCAAAAATACTGTCATATATAAGATCAAACTGTACTCCTGCTCTTTCGCGATTCACTATGAAAAGAATGTGATCCCCCTCCACTACCTTGTAATACCTGCAAGCCCAAAATCATAATCAAAACTGCACATCCAAACACCCCCCTTAACCATATATAAGGATTTGAATGAATTTGAATGTCATACCAAATGCCCGGTTGCAAAGGTTGGCATTCAGAATCTTCAACCACAAATCGACTAGGGTGTTCAACCGGGAGCCTAGGGTGAGTCATCGACACAGTATTTAAAGCACCGTCATTATCCCACCAGTCTTCATCCCTAAAAATCAAAATTTATAACATGTAACATACAATAAATTTATAAAGATGTTATATGCTTTTTATAGAAACTTAATCGACCTATAGCCCTTGAAAGGTGGAGAGACATCAGGCGGGTGTCTCCATTGACACATCTGCAAGACTCGGATAAAAAGCAACGGGTGGATTCCTAGTACATTTGATGGTACCGTATAACCCAAGAAGTTTCTAGTGCGTTTTGTTGCATAACTGAAGTAGTATGTGCTAGGAAATGTGTTGAGATGGCTATTGAGACGTAATGACCCTTGGATCGTTAGATCTGGAAGGATCCAATCACCAGAAGCAAACGGGCCCGAATTTCCAAGAAGAAGATCGACAAGTCCCCAAATGCCAGCTTTCTTCCATGACATATTGTAATGATCAAACCCGAAATTGTAATAATATTTTAAAAAAGGAATGTCCATCCAATCATAAATGATAACACCAAAGCGTAATAATTGAAGAAGGCATATGGATTTCATGGATTTCCCATCTTCTGGCCTGAAAAACAGTGAATTTTGATGTGAAATATTTACTGTTTGGTGTAGTGAATAAGGAATTGTTTTTAATCAAGAATTTAAGGTTTAAAACTTTATGGAATTCCCATCTTCTCCCAGCTTTTGATAAGATAATTTTGAAAACTTGACCTGTTTGGATCAGGAATTAAAGATTTTAAGTTTCATAGATTTCCCTTGTTCTTGTCTTAAAAATAACTGATTTTGATGGAAAATTTTAAAATCTTGAAAAGGGTGTAATGAACTTAAGGCAGAAAGTTACAATAATTTTTATTTACAGTAACCAGCTTTGACAATTAAAATCCAGCTGTGTTTTACATAGCATGGTATTGATTTACAATAGCGGGTTCTCATGGTTACCGAAAAGAAACTTTGACAATTTAAGTTTTCACAGATTTCCCATCTTATCCATTAAAAACACAGATATTGATGGAAAATTGTGAAATCTTGAACAGTATTCTGTCAATAAGTAAATAGAGATCAAACTTACTGCATTCCATCCAAGTAAGCTCGAGTAGTCCCATTAAACGCACCAGATAAAGATGTTACACTTAGCACCCAGTTTTCAGAAGTGTTTTCATATCCCCTGAATGCCTGAAAATTTACACCATATTCATGTTTCAAAATGGACCTCAATCATATGCATATTCTACACCTAAAACCCCAAAAAATTTAAAATCTTGACATAAATCTAAAACAGAAACAAACCTTGTCAGCCAACATCTGCTGCAAAACCCGAATCACCTGAGCCCCCGCCGAATGCCCAACAAAGTGAATCGGATGATCTTCGTCCCATTGAGGGTAATGCCCTAAAAACATTAAACAGATTATTTATTACCTATTTTCATTAAAATCCCTTTGAATCTTGTTTTATTAAAATTATTCAGAAACATAAGGAAAAGATTACTAATTTAGCTCACCAAGTTCATATAACCTTCCAAACTGAGTATGACCACAAGCCTTGCTATGTTCTTCACCATAATCCACCTGCCCACCTTTCAAGTAATAAAACAATTCTCTAGCCCTAATAATCAAAACCCAGAAATTAATCATGAACAAAACACAATTAAATAAAAAAAACAACAAATTGGATACAGGTTCACGACAAACCTGTCATAAATACTAGTTAAAGAACCCAGATCAGGCACCAAAACCTTCTCATCTTTCTTCTCTGCCCCAGCAAAATAAGACAATCCACCTAATCTCTGTTATTCCAAGACAAGATTGTCTTTAAATAACTAAAATGCAAAAACTTTACCTCAAATTTGATGATGAAACTAAAAATTAATATTAATTACCCCTTTCCCAAATCCAAAAATCCCATGAACCAGCACAATGGGAGGCAGATCATTATCACCAAACTGTTCATCCCTAATAGATGGTTCTGTGTTTGACCTGAAGATGAAATCATTTAAGGCCAATGAAAGATCCCCAGCAACTGCAGAGCTGAAAATGTAGAACCCATATAACAAATGGACCACAGAACTCACACATAGCTCAATCAATTGAAGGGCCACTACAGAAACCCTAAACATTTTCAAGAAACAGAGCCTTCTTCTTGTTGTAGGTTGGAATTGGAATTAAGAAGAAGGCCCTAATTTCTTGGAGGATTCTGGATGGATTTAGTTGAATCAATCAAGAAAATTGAAAACCCAAAATTTAATTTTTCTAGAGTTTGGTTGGTTAGCGGAAGAAGGTGAACGTTTTCCACCAATTTATCATTCTTCAACTGGTCTCATGAATTGGAATTAGGAAGTACAACGCATTACAGAAGGCAAGTTTCTGTTCACTCATTCGATTTGACATCCAATTTGTACAAAAAAGAGTCCAAAAAGGTGGCTGTGGATTGATGCCACGTGGAATCATCTTAAACGTTGATCAAAGTGGGTCCCACTTCTCGAGGTAAATCAAATTTGGGATATTGCCTTAAATGCACGTGTTTATTATTGTTTAACATGACTTAATTAGGACGTTTAAATTAGTCAAATGTAAAAAAAAGCCATCTTTTAAGTAGTTGAATATTACAGATTTATAGTCTCATAACTTGGTGTACATTTAGCTTAGGAGTAGGTTTAATGGGTGTAAGTTGGTCGTTTTAAAAAAGGTCTTTTTTTAACTTCATTCATATTAATAAATATATGGTTGAGTTCATAAGAAAACTCTTCTTCGTGAGAAAACTCACGAAAAATAACCAAACGTACTCCGATTGAACTCATTCTAGCGGCGTTAGAACCGGCTCGTCAAACTCTATCTAAAGCCTAAAGTTAAACCCTAAAAGTTAAACCCCACCCCCAAAAACCTAAAAACCCCACCCACTCCCCAAAAACCTAAACTCCCCACCCCTAAAAACCTAAACGTCGAGCCGGTTCCAATGCCGTCAAAATGAGTTCATTCGGAGTTCGTTTGTGTCAGTTTTCTCGAGTTTTCTCACGATCCTTCCCCAATAAATATATCCCTTAAAATATTTATTTAGTTTTGTTTATATTAAATTTACTTAAGAGTATGTTAGAATCTCATCAAATGGCAAGAATATTCTTTTTTTGAAAAACCTTGTGAAAAGGAAAAAACACGTGTTAGATTAGATTTTTTTTTAACGGTGTGGGCTCAACTGGCACGTCCCATCAGGGGAGGCTCGTACATCAGTCTACCCGAACATCCCCCAAGTAATTCAAAATCTGCAGAGGGTGTTTCTAGTTTTATGAAAACTCTCTTATATAATGGAAAGTAACTCTTTTATGAAATCTGTAATAGATTAGTTTTTCGCTTTATTCTATATACTTGAATACTATATAAGCCACTCTGATTTGACCCGAATTGAACCAACACCCTCCCTTATATAATGGAAAGTAACTCTTTTATGAAAACCCCCTTGTACATTACTCTTTCTTTGTCATATATACATACAACTATACTTGTACAAGACATTCATCTTATATACATAAATGACTTGACCGTCGGAGGGTTTTTCTTAGAGCTCCGGTCACAAGACACAGTCTACATGTTGTAGCTCCAATCCAGCCTCAATGATGATAGACACGGTCTAACCCAACATCAAGGGTTAGACATCTATATATCCAAACACATATTACAAGGCACCTCCTCCATATATGGCTATATAGTATATACATGTATCTATGTTAGAATTATTTTTTAGTCTTAAAATAAATAAATGAACTTATAATTTATAATCTATGAGGATATGGTACGTAGTTTTAGAATATTTTTATATATATAATAATAATACATGCTTATATCATATATATATATATAATCTGAGCATGTGACAGACACGAGGTCTCTCTGCTCTCTCTCTCTCTCCCTCCCTCCCTCCCTCCCTCCCTCCCTCCCTCCCTCTCTCTCTCTCTCTCTCTCTCTCTCATGTTAGGATTTTGTGATGAAAAAAGATTTGATGGTGAAACCTAAAGATGACTTGTGGGTGATGATAATGACACTTGGCATAAAATGTGTAATTAAAGGTTGTTTAAAAATGAATAAAGCGAAAAACGAGGGGTGAAATTTGAAAATAAATAAAAGATTCTCTTTAGGGCTTTCCACCGAAAGAAATAGAATGAAGGCGTGCTGGATCAGAGCTGGATGATTCCTTATCCAATCAATCTCTGGCGACCCCACACAACCACATTTAGAAAAGAGTCGCTTTTAAAGCGGTACGGAAGAAACAGTGTAAATATTCATTTCTTATCTTCAAAATCATCTTAAAAATGCTTCATTGAGTTTGTCAAAGTCTAATAATTCAGCGGCATTTTGGTGGTGTGATAAGTTTTAGTGTTCATAAGGTTTTGGGTTTAAATCCTACAAGTAGGTATTTTTAGAAAAATTGAGTTTCCTCTTGAATTGGTGTCTTGGTGTTGGAATATGAACACGTGATACCACTGGTGGCACGATGATACTCTAATGATCCGTCAGTGATCCAAATTAATCGTTAAAAAAAATGCTTCATTTATGATTGATTATTTTATTTTAATAACAGAGAAGAAAAAGTGATTCGAAGTTTCGAACACATAGAATTCTTCGAATGGATTATTTTTCCTTTTTTAAATTAAATTTGAAGAAATCAGTAGGGAATTTAAAATATGTTGAAGTATTTATAAGTGAAATTCCTTACATAAAGTACAATCTCGCTTTTGATCTTAGTTATTCATGGTAGTAGAAAAGGTAGAGATCGAAACAAGCAACAAGCAGAAAACATTGTAAAAGATCTTGAACGAATCTCACCAGAGTCAACTCTTGCCGGTTCAAAATAAATTGATAGACTCGTTTATTTTGATTTTTTGGTTTGGACCTATGAAGCTTGAATCAAAACCACTAAAAGCTTGGACCCATGAAACTTTAATCAAAACCACTAAAGGCTTGATCTTTGTAAGGGCAAATAGTGAAATCTGAAAAAAAAAATCTCACCAGAGCCATCTCTTACGGGTTCAAAATAAATTGATAGACTCGTTATTTTGATTTTTTGGTTTAGTGGCTTCAAATGATTCAAAAAAATAATAACTCATCAACAACTCAACAACAATACGGGTTGTGAGGTACAATACGACCCGCATGTGTCAACGTCAATGGGGTTGTATCGCACTCTATGACCATATAACATGTGTCTGTATTGTACTCACGACCCTTATGTGGACATGAATGAGTGATGTCAAGTGTGACAGGTTTAAGATATCAAAACCCTATATAAGAACCAAACGAACCGGATCTCCAGTTTAAAGGGTTTAAGATATTAAAACCCAATATAAGAACCAAACGAACCGGATCTCCGGTTTATGGGGTTTAAGATATTAAAACCCAACATAAGAATCAAACGAACCGGATCTCCGGTTTAGGGACGCGAGCCGCGGCTCAAGGGGTGTCGCGGTCACATGATAAATGGCAAACACTCGAGTCTCTTGATCGTCAAGCCAAAGAAAGTAACAACGATCGTCCAGCTGGAAAGACGGGTGAAGCAGCATGACCCCAGCCGCGGCTTGGGCTCTGCCGCGGCTCAGGAACTTGTGGATCAGGAACTTATGCAATCATTTATTTACGTTAGCCGTTCAAGGTCATGCGCGATCGTCCACTCACATTCAACACTTAGAAAATATTAGAGAAGTTATGAAGGAAATAATCTAATACCAGAAAATAATACTAAATAACTAAGATAACGTCTCATTGGGCATGAGAGTCAACTATAAAGACAACACTAATGAGGAAACCTGAACCCATGATAGAAAGAGGTCAGGTAAGAACTAGTAACACAAAAAGGGAAGTCAGCTAACAAGACAAGATATGTCAGGAACAGAACCTGTGCACAAGGAACACAGGTCAACTATATAGACAAAGTTAATTAAACACACCCTGGACTCTCTAAGCACGAAAGAGGAAATAACAGTCATATTAGCAGAAGCAGAGAAAGATGGTTGACTGCAGACAACCTATAATGGACATTCAGTCCAAACATCTTGACCATGGATACCTTATAAATAGTCTGGCCGGTTTCAAAGGTGGGACTCACTTTTTACTCACATATTCACAGTATCAGAATTTACTTACTTCTCTCTTCCTTCTCACTTTTTACCTTCCACTACACCCATACTTATTCTCACGCCGGAGGGTGGTCACGAGGAGAAACCCCCTTCTACTCGTGGCGAGGCTCACGGTGTTTCCTATTTTGCAGATCACCCTTTCAAGACCCGGAGATCCCGTCCGTTCTTCCAAGCCCAAGTCCAGAAGTTCCAGCTTAACTTGTCCATCCAGCACTGCTTCAAGACTTCCGCCTCTAGGTGATAAGTTTTGTAGCAACATTTGGCGCCATCCGTGCTCTAAAACAAAACAAAAAAAAAAGAAAAGCAAAAAAAACGATGGGCGAGGGCGAGGAAACTCCTCACAATGAAACCAGAAGTTCTGATGTCCTGTACCTAGACGGTAGCAATGTTACCGGGGGGGAGAGAAGCAAGAACCTGAAGAGTCGTCTTAACGATTCTGAAAAACAAAGGACTGACAAGGTAGTCGTTACACCAGAGTTCTTACGACAGAACCGTCAACAGATCCTCGCTATGTTACAGGAGGAGGAAAAAGATCGCCAATTGAAAGAAATCCGAACCCGTCTAGAGTTCAGAGACGACGAGGATGACGACTCACTAAAGAAAAGCGAAGAAGAGAAGGATAAGCTACATAACACTGAGGTTGTGCGTCAGAAGACAACCAAGAGGAAGAAAGATTTCGAAGATGACTACAGCAAACCATACCGACCGTCCACGGCACGATCAAGATCCAAGTTTATCAACAAAATTGCAGAGTTTACTTTTCCCCCAAAACTAAAAATGCCATCAAACGTGGGGAAATACGATGGTTTGGGTGATCCAGATGACCATCTCGCAATTTTCATAGGGGCGGCCGAGGTGGAACAATGGTCTATCCCGGTGTGGTGTCACATGTTCATGCAGACGCTGACGGGAGCAGCGAGGGTATGGTTCGACAGTCTCCCAATCGGAGAGATAGGGAGCTTCGAGCAACTGGAAGATAGCTTCTTAAAGAACTTCAGCCAACAAAGAAGGTCCATAAAGGATCCAACAGAGTTGCACAACATTAAAAGGGGTGATGGTGAGTCAGTGGAAGATTTCATTACAAGATTCGTAAGAGAGAGCATGCAAGTCAAAGGAGCTGGAGAAGATATACGTATCTCAGCGTTTATTCATGGTGTTCGGAGTGAGCAGTTGGTGGAAAGATTCCATGAAAGCCGTCCAAAAACGGTGGAAGAAATGCTAGAGAGAGCAAAGGCGTTTGTGCGAGGAAGAAAAGCGAGCAACCAACTAAAAGACCGCACACAAAAGAAGCCGTTGAATTGGGAAAACTCAAGGAAACAAGGACCACCAAAGATGTGGGATAAACCACATTCTCAACCGTGCTTTCAACAAAGGAACGTGACGCCCTCTCAGTTTTCAACACCACAAGGACACGTCGGCGGACCAACGGTTAGTCTTCCACCATTAACCAAAACACCAACTGAAATTCTCGCAACCGAGAACGTCAACTTTGTGAAACCTGCACCCATGAGACCAGGCCCTAAGAAGGCCACCGACAAGTATTGTGAATTTCATAAAGATAATGGGCACACCACTGATGAATGTTTCTCCCTGAAAAGACAAATCGAATCAGCAATAAAAACAGGTAAACTGTCACACCTATTGAAGGAGCTTAACGCAACACCTCAGGCCGGCGGAAGAAGAAAAGAGATCCTAATGGTAAACCAACCATCAAGTAGTGCAGGCATGAAACGAAATAATGACCACATGGAGCCGTGGATGGAGCAAGAAATCAGTTTCCCTCCGATAATAGGTGGAGATTTTGCTAGTGGGGCGCTTCATGTAACTGCTGACATTGCCGGTCATCAGGTACGAAGGGTTTATGTTGATACCGGAAGTGCATCCGAAATCATGTATGAACGTTGCTTCATGCAACTAGATGAAGAAGTACAGAAAGGCCTCGTCACACAAGTACACCAGCTAACAGGCTTTTCCGGAGAAGTAGTGCAGCCACTGGGCAAAATACAACTTCAGGTGACAATGGGGAACGAAACGAGAAGTCGTACGGTTCCAATGACCTTCCTCATAGTGCGCTCTCAGTCAAGCCACAACGTAATTTTGGGAAGGCCAGGTTTATGTGCACTTGGAGCAGTCATATCTACCGTTCACGCGGCAATCAAATTCCCAACACCAGACGGTGTGGTAACTCACTTCTCAAGTAAGGAATGTAAAAGCATAAAAGCTATAGCGCCAGATACTTCAAACAACACAGATGAGCAACACAATACGATGCTAAAGCAACCCTCAGACATGGTGGGGGGTATTAAGAGATACGCGGAGCGGATAAGGTAACACGTTTGGACAGAGTAGATGTACCATGAAAATGTAACGGAGTCTAACTCCGAAAGTGCTATAAGTAATCAACACGCAAGGAACCATTGTAATCAATTTTGAAAGAAGGTGTACGCGAACATCAAAGATTGCATTCATATTTGGTTATTTCATACCCATTGTCGTAACCACAAAGACAACAATACCCAAAAATGAAAGAATGTGTACGCGAAAAATAATGTGTCTTCCAGCCACGACTGGAAAGACGAGCCACCTGACCAAGTTCAGGTTGGAAAATAATCTAAGTCTTCCATCCGCGACTGGACAGACAAGCCACCTGACCAAGTTCAGGTTGGAAAATAATCTAAGTCTTCCAGCCGCGACTGGAAAGACGAGCCACCTGACCAAGTTCAGGTTGAAAAATAATCTAAGTCTTCCAGCCGCGACTGGAAAGACGAGCCACCTGACCAAGTTCAGGTTGAAAAATAATCTAAGTCTTCCAGCCGCGACTGGAAAGACGAGCCACCTGACCAAGTTCAGGTTGAAAAATAATCTAAGTCTTCCAGCCGCGACTGGAAAGACGAGCCACCTGACCAAGTTCAGGTTGGAAAATAATCTAAGTCTTCCAGCCGCGACTGGACAGACAAGCCACCTGACCAAGTTCAGGTTGGAAAATAATCTAAGTCTTCCAGTCGCGACTGGACAGACAAGCCACCTGACCAAGTTCAGGTTGGAAAATAATCTAAGTCTTCCAGCCGCGACTGGACAGACAAGCCACCTGACCAAGTTCAGATTGGAAAATAATCTAAGTCTTCCAGCCGCGACTGGACAGACGAGTCACCTGACTAAGTTCAGGTTGAAAAATAATCTAAGTCTTCCCGCCGCGACTGGAAAGACGAGTCACCTGACCACATTCATGTTGAAAAATAATCTAAGTCTTCCAGTCGCAACTGGACAGACGAGTCACCTAACCAAGTTCAGGTCGAAAAATAAACTAGTATAGGTAGATAATGTATTAGCGGGTAGCATTTACTTATGTCTTTATATATGTATCCCAAACATTCCATGAGGATTGAGAAAGGAAAATATCAAGTTCATATTTCACAAATCCTTCTCCCTAGACTAAATTATTTTAGCTACATTCAATTCTCTTTCTATTTTAATTATATCAAACATACACAGTAATTGCGATATGGTATTATATATGTAACTGTGACAGTGTGTATGTAAGTAGCAGTTGAAATAAAGGCATTACAATTCAAAAGGCATTACATACAATATTATACAAAACCATGAATCAAATTAAAAAAAAAAAAAAAAAAAACAGTCGTTAAGCCTCCCACATGAGAAAATAGCCCGAATGGGCAAAACACCAAACAAGGAGAGACAAGGAAACAAGACCCACACCTCAGTCCCGGCCGCCGGTTGGCTACGGCAGAAGCCCAGCCGCGGCTCAGGTAATGCCCAAGCCCCATCCCCGATTCGAAGTGCAAATCCCGGATTCGTCGATCTAATCTCGTGTCACAAGCCCGCATTAAAGCGTGAAGGGGATTAACCCGAATGGGCAAAACACCTGAACTCATAAAAGAAACAAGGCCTGAACATAAAAACCCACACCCAGTCCCGGCCGCCGCTTAGCTACGGCAGAAGCCCAGCCGCGGCTCAGGCCATGCCCAAGCCCGATCTTCATTCCAGCGGTGCAAGCGACAAGCGTTAACAATCGAAAAGGTTTTCTTGATACCAAGAAGCGTTAGCAATTGAAAAGGGCCTCAACAAAGGCGTAAAGGGGACGGAGCACTCAAGCCGCGGCTGAAGTTGAATTTTATATCCTTGTTAAGGTTGAAAAATAATCCAATATCATGGTATGAACACCATAATAATGGACTGGGGGACATGAAGGGGTTTAAGATATCAAAACCCTATATAAGAACCAAACGAACCGGATCTCCAGTTTAAAGGGTTTAAGATATTAAAACCCAATATAAGAACCAAACGAACCGGATCTCCGGTTTATGGGGTTTAAGATATTAAAACCCAACATAAGAATCAAACGAACCGGATCTCCGGTTTAGGGACGCGAGCCGCGGCTCAAGGGGTGTCGCGGTCACATGATAAATGGCAAACACTCGAGTCTCTTGATCGTCAAGCCAAAGAAAGTAACAACGATCGTCCAGCTGGAAAGACGGGTGAAGCAGCATGACCCCAGCCGCGGCTTGGGCTCTGCCGCGGCTCAGGAACTTGTGGATCAGGAACTTATGCAATCATTTATTTACGTTAGCCGTTCAAGGTCATGCGCGATCGTCCACTCACATTCAACACTTAGAAAATATTAGAGAAGTTATGAAGGAAATAATCTAATACCAGAAAATAATACTAAATAACTAAGATAACGTCTCATTGGGCATGAGAGTCAACTATAAAGACAACACTAATGAGGAAACCTGAACCCATGATAGAAAGAGGTCAGGTAAGAACTAGTAACACAAAAAGGGAAGTCAGCTAACAAGACAAGATATGTCAGGAACAGAACCTGTGCACAAGGAACACAGGTCAACTATATAGACAAAGTTAATTAAACACACCCTGGACTCTCTAAGCACGAAAGAGGAAATAACAGTCATATTAGCAGAAGCAGAGAAAGATGGTTGACTGCAGACAACCTATAATGGACATTCAGTCCAAACATCTTGACCATGGATACCTTATAAATAGTCTGGTCGGTTTCAAAGGTGGGACTCACTTTTTACTCACATATTCACAGTATCAGAATTTACTTACTTCTCTCTTCCTTCTCACTTTTTACCTTCCACTACACCCATACTTATTCTCACGCCGGAGGGTGGTCACGAGGAGAAACCCCCTTCTACTCGTGGCGAGGCTCACGGTGTTTCCTATTTTGCAGATCACCCTTTCAAGACCCGGAGATCCCGTCCGTTCTTCCAAGCCCAAGTCCAGAAGTTCCAGCTTAACTTGTCCATCCAGCACTGCTTCAAGACTTCCGCCTCTAGGTGATAAGTTTTGTAGCAACAAAATGATTGGAGAGATAAGTTTCAAACCTGTCGCCCTTAGGAAGGGCGACAACCCCAAATGTGTAACACCAGAGAGAGAAGTCATAAATGTAATTACCAAATACCCCATAGTCCATTTTAGCAAAAAATTCGACAATTGGACACATGCGTAGCACATATGGATGGTGCGTTGGTTGGTTGTTGGAAGTAGTTTGGAACTTTGGATTATATATGTCTATCCTTCTAGGCTGTTCTAAATAAATTAATTTTAAGTATTTATTTTATTATTATTAAATTATTATGGTAACCAACCTAAATAAATCGTAAACAAATAAGTGTTGGTTAACAAAGAATAAATGTTGGTTAATAATAATCTCTCACCTCAAATACCGTCTAATGTTTTGGACGTATTGACTTTGCATTAGAAGAGGATTTCACAGTTAAGTATGATTAGGTAAAAATAATTCTAGGATTAGTGATTTTCTGAGAAGTATTCATTTCATTGGTTTTCGTATAAGATGTGGTTTTCTTATTTATTATTTTACATATATACATTTTTCATAATAAATCAGGATTTTAATTGGTTCTCGATCACGAGTTCTTGCAATATTTCAAGTTTTCATTTTATCATTCCTGTAAGTCATGTGTAGGTTGTAATACCTATGCATAACCTAAACATTTGTACATATATGGCTCAAGGGGAAGGTTCATTACAAAACACTAAATTACCGCGAGAACAAAAAGAACAAACTGTAGGATCGTAAGATTACAAGGTGATTCTATTCTAGTTGATATTGGCGGAAACAATAGCAACCAACAAAGTAAACAAGTAAACAGCAAGAATACTGATAAATGCACTGTTGTATTAAACTTATGAGATTACAAGTTTACAAGTAAAACACTATCAAGAAGCACTATGAAGGCACACTTTGTTTGAAGTGTTTACAAGATATATATAGTAACTTAGAATCAAGACAGACCCTTGATTCTAAGGATCAGATCTAACACAAGCCGTTGATCTTGTTTATTAATCTAAATTACACGCAAAGGCTAATCTAGATAACTTTACTGAAACGTCTTCTTAGGCATCATTGTTTGCATGCTTGGAGAAGCGCGTCATTGTCCTTTATTGGTTGCACCAGTGAGGTTCCTTCTGCTTGGAGTGTGGCAGTTGCTTTGGCAGAAAGGTGTCAGAGACGCTTCACATGAATAGTCAGCTGCAACATTTGGTCTTCAGAGAATAAAGCTATTAGCAGCAGAGATGGGAATAATGCTGCTGATAAGCCTATCAGCAGCAACTTGTGTTGAACGCTGCTGATAAGCCTATCAGCAGCAACAAGTGTTGAATGCTGCTGATAAGCCTATCAGCAGCAACATGTGTTGAATGCTGCTAATAAGCCTGTCAGCAGCCATATGTGTTGAATGCTGCTGATAAGCCTATCAACAGCATTTGTACTTATAATAATTTGGTAGCAATCAGTCTTTGGTTCTACACAAACTTAAATAGTTTAATTTCTTGATCCATGATTTATATTTTTAAAAATTTGTATTTCATACATATAAATATGCATGTTTATATACATAAAAACCCATTAAATAATTTTTTGAATATGTTTTTATACATTTAAAAGATTACCTACACATGTGTATATTATGTAGGTTATTCAAATAAACGAATTTTGTTCATATTTTTTTTATAAATTTATTTAAAGATAAATAAACATTGCATTTTTTATCATTTTTTTATATTTCAAAACTTTTTAAGATTGAAAAAATGATGGTTTCATTTTGTTCCCTAGTTCTGAATTGAACTTTCCCCTATGGCTCAATATTTAGAAACATATGAAGATATTAGCTTAATGATTTTTATGTATATAAACATACGTATTTGTATGTAAGAAGTTTAAATTAAAAAAATAACCATTGATGAAAATTTAAACGATATAGGTCTTTTCTCATAATTTTAATGTTTTGTAATGAGTTTTGCGTAAGTAGGCTAAGAAACAATAGCACACATCAAAATTTCTAATCAAGGACTAAGATTGAAGTGGGAAAAAAGGGGCGAATTGGTACTTTTGAAATAGTTATTTTTGTTGACTTTTTTTAAGTTCTCTTACCTTTTTTAAACGTTCTTAACTTTTTTATATGATATTATTTTTGAAAAAAAAAATTACAGGATAAAATTGAGCATTTTTTCTCTTTTTAATTTGAATATAATATTTCTATATAAAAAAATGACGATTTAAAAAAAAACATGAAAATTGTATTGTATTTTTAGTATTGTAATGTTGTGCTGTATATTCTGTGCTAGAAAATCGTTGGGACCTCTACCAACACAGTCGCCATTGCCTTTCACAATAACTCTCCATCACCACCTCGCTTGATCTTAGCGCTGCTATCACGGGAGGGTGGTGGCCTGGAACCACCAAGAGACGTGCGGATCTTCTCTCTCTCTCTTCCCCCTTTCTCATAATCTGAACCGACGATTTGGATATTCGATTTGAGAATTTGAAGTAACCGAAGATCAGATTTGGTGTCTGGAAATATTAAAAAGGTTAATTCAGGGAGACCTCCGAGAGATGACAGAGAGAGAAGAAGTTGGTTGAGGGATTTAAGGATGAGATAATGAGTGCGTTAAAATACCTATAATACCTTTTCTTTGTTTTTTTATCAATGTACAATTAATAAGGTTTTATATATAACAAAAGATGCAGTTCTCTTGATTCTCAACATAATAATAATTATTAAAAGAATCATACACTCTCTCTATATATAAAGTGTTTGAATGTTAAATATCTTATCTTGCACCAAAATACTTGTTTTTACTAGTTATCTAATAGGTTTGATACATTGATAATAATACGTTCTAAAATATTAAATTGAAATTATAACGTTCACTTAAAATTTCTCTTAAAAAATCCATTTAAACACAACTTTATGATTTTCCTCTAAACAATTTCATAAAGAGCACTGTCGCAACCTAAACAAATCATAAATCATACATATGCAAACACAATAAATAAGAAGAACTAGTATCTATGTCCGGCGCGTTGCAGCCGTAATGAATATTATAGCAAACAATCAACCCGTACTTGCTTATGCAGTTCGTTAACCACCACGTATTAAGATTTGTTTCAAAGTTTGAAACGTAAACGACTAAGAAAAAATTTAGAAGGTTTAAAGAATCTATTTCTGATAAGGGTGTGAAATGAAAACTTATGTAATACATTGAAAGAAATGTGATCGTTAATTTAAAATCATATAATACAAAATATATTGAAAAAATCTAAAATAAACAAAAATTTTATATCAGTAAAATGAAGTTCATACAATTTAGGTGCAAGTTCTTTGTATTGATAAATAATAAACTTTTACAGATATTTAAAACTTGTTAATGATTCTTAAAATAAATTAATTATTCTTTAAAAAATTATTTGATTCAATTATCCTTTATTTTTATTTTTACGTGGCCAATTTTTTATTTTTTTTAGACGGTAATTTTTTTTACTTAGGGGGTGTTTGGGATTACTTTTCAAACTACTTATTAACTTATTACCTTTTCCAAAAACGTAATAAGTTAAAAGTTCGTTTGGATAAATGGGGAAAAAGTCAATTTTATAAAGAATGAAAAGTTGTTTTTCAAAAATAGAAAGTTCTTACTCTTCCAAAAAGTCATAAGTAAAAGCTAATAAGTAATCCCAAACACCCCCTTAGTAGGACTTTAATCTTACTTTATCACCACGTGCTCCATCCGCCGACTTAAAAAGTAAATTCTGTAAAAAAAAATTAATTCAAACATCATCTTATTTTTCACGCTCATCTCTACTCGGCTTTCCGCTTCTCACTCGATTCACACACAAAATAATTCATATTGATCTCCCAAGATGGTAATCATAACCGAAATGATGATAGTATTTTCCGGAATCCATCGTTCTTCTCCGACTCATACTTTTTTTCTTTTCCGATTCATCGGACATTGCATATTCACCAGTCCGACCGTTGGTCGCTGGTTGTCTATAACGGCCAGTTTCCAGTTCGTCAATTTCCAATTCGACTCCAAGCGGGGAATATCACAGAATCGTGAACGATTGCAGCGGTGAATGGATTTCTCACGAATTTGATTTCTTGGTCTTGTACGGGAAGAATTCCTACTTGTTATGGTTTGTCGGAGTTTTGTGGTGGCGCTGAGGATTAAATAGGGTGTGAAACAGTGGTCAACGACGGGGAACTTGCGGTGGTGCTAAGCGACTTGACGGTTAATGGTAGCGGCGTTAATGGAGGTTTTCAGGCATCGTTTGGGATGGAAATGAAATAGAGTCTTGATTGAAATGGTTAGGACGGAAAAGGAAAAGAAAATACGCTTTTTAAGGTTATTTAAATTAGTCTTTTTTAATTATAAAAATGGAGTCTTGCATAGTTGCATATATTTTTTGTTACCATTGTTTAACAAAAGAGTTGCTCTACAAAAATGGAGTCCACATGCTAGCGTTTAACATTCCAATGTGGAGTTATTATTTATCATCCATTGGATTAGATTCACTCAAACCTTTGTCCCATTCCGCCTTAACGTCTAATCCTCTAACTTCTCACGTTATTAATATTTTAATTTTCTAACTTGTAAATTGATTTAAAAAATGAAAATATAAATTATCAAAATTGATCATAACGTTGATTAGATAAACTAGTCTATTTTGACTTAATATCAAATTAATTAAGGAAAAGTTTGTGATATTAAAAGGTATTAAGAAAGTAACTTGTAATTAACCACTCTTATCCAATAATTGTATTTTATAAATGATATATCTTGGTTTCGGAACATATATACATGCTCCAAATGAGACTGCTGAAAAAATAAACTATTCCTAAAAAGACTAATCACATATTGAGGTTAACCATAGACTGAACTACGACCTTTTAACTCAACCAGATTTGAGATTACGTTTTAGGTTTTTAAAGAAATATATATTACAAAATCGTTTTTGATTATATTACTAAAAGACACCAAACTCAAAAAAGGGGATTATTTGATGATAAAAAAGGTTTTAAAAAAACATTATATATTTGTGGATTTAAGGAGAAAAAAAAGAAGCAAAAAAGCTTGATGGGCTGCTTATTTTGGGCTGATGAAGGGTAAAGGACAAGCTATGGGCCGTGGACGGTATGCCCTATTTTCATCTACACAACGTGAGAATCAGTCAATTATACAGTTAATATTTTATCCTACACATTTAAATTTTTTTTCATTAATAATCTAAGATGTTGCTTAATTTATATCCTATCTTTTGAGTGTATGCTCCTGACAGTTTTTGTAAATATGAAATCAAATAAACTTTTTCCTTCTACTTTCAAAAAAGAAATGATAGAATAGTTACACATCATATCATATTTTTGTGTCCACATCTTATAAGTAACATGAGATTTTGGCATGACTGCATGAGCCCAACAGCTCGTACCGGGCCTGGATATGGCCCGACTATTGGGCCTTATCAAAATAGACTGACTCTAGTCTGAACTAGATATGCATAAATTGATTTCAAATTGTAAACCGTTTTCGGGTTTAGTCAACAAAAGTCAAAAGCGGTTTTTGATTAAATCGGTTCTTGGGGGGGGGGGGGGGTTGACCGGTTTAAAACCGGTTCTTGAAGGTGTTTTAAACCAATTTTTTTGTTTTCCTCTACTCTAACTTGTCTAGTTTCTTGCAGTAATGAACAAATCGCTAAATACGATTTTGAAAAACGACAAACCAAGCTGAGCAGGTTTAGTAGATTGGCCGGACTAGTCGGTTTTAGCAGTTTGAAGGTTCATTTTTTACTATTTAAATAAATTTTTATATATATTTTTTAAATGGTTAGTTTGTATAAAAAGTTTTTATTTAGAACATTAAGATAATTCATGGGTATAATACACTTAAAAGGTTAGCGAATGATTTCTCTTGTATTATATTCATCATTCACACAAGTGAACCTCATCTATATTTAAAGGCCGAAATAAGATCTCTAACTAGTACAGTTAGATTTCTAATTATTTAACAAAAGTAATTAGAAAGTCAACAGAAAAATAACTAGAAGTTAATATACTGATATACTCTATTATGTATTTACATGATTGCATATTTGAAAATGAAGGACAATGAACAAAAAAGTCTATAAGGCCGTTCCAGTTGACGTAACCAGTTCCAAGTTTCAAAATTAAAACCGTCAAACTGAACCATGAACCGTGCCGCATGAATCTAAAACTGGCAAAACCAACTGACTTACTTTGGTTTGGACGGTTTATAAACACCCATAACTGACGATTTTCGATAGCTTTACCAATTTAATTAATAATTATACGTAAAATTAACATAAACTGAATAAGACAAAGTAAAAATTTTGCAAAATCATAATATATGGACCATTTAAATTTAAAACCACAAATTTACATAACTTTATCAATGTATAACTCGACACAAACCCTAAAAATTAAAAGAATAACCCATATGAGAAGCAACCTGCTAACCAAATCAAAGTAAAATAACAAAACTGATCGTAGAAACACCACCCATGTATTTGTGCCTAACGGATAACTCAACCCAACCCATTTAGGTACATCTTGGGTTTTTACCCGGCCCACCATAATAAATATAATTACCCCAAACATTATTAATCCCACCTCTAATATCATAGCAATTTGGATTATCAGCTAATACTTTCAGATTAGACAATGGGATTAAGCTATTATCCCAATCGACAACTTGCATATTCCGAAAATATGAAGCTTTCCCAAACCCTTCACCCGAGAAATGCCCGCTTCCCATTTCGGTTGAGGTATGAGAACCCGAGGCCTGACTATTCACAACTTCACCCCCGAATTGAACCATACTCGCGTGATCCCGAAGGTGAGTGAACAAAGATGCTGGCCAATATCCGACTAGAACCCCCGATCCAAACTCGAGCCACCAGTTTCCGTGCTTGGGATCCTACGTCGAGTTAACCCAAAATACTTAAAAAAATCATTCGGTATTTTTTTCTTTACGGAATTCTTGTTTTTTAAGTTATATATTATTTATATCTAGAGAAAAAAACATAGGAGATAATTTCTCCATAGTGTATAAGGAAGACTACTTTGAAACATATGATGACACTTCCACCCCCTAAAGAAACCAAATGATTCGTATCTCTTTATTACTTTTCTTTTTATACATAATCAAACCTTTTTTTTATTTATGATTATATGAATTTCTTCTAGCAATTTTATCGTTCTTTTTTTTAATGTGTATCATACTCATTCAAATGGCAATTTCAAAAGGGTTTTGTTTATTTACTTCTTATTTTTTTAATTTTTTATAAATTGTTTCCATCTTTTATATTTATTAAACAGGGAAATATGACTATTATTTAAAGAATTTACCTTCCATATCAGTAAACTAATATCGAACTGTCCGCCGTTATACGATGATGTTGGAGATATGGCTGCTCCAATCGCAATCCTATTATTGGTTTGAACGAAACCGGAGCATAGCAGATTATAACATCCAGTAGCTTGATACGCATCGGTCTACAGTTTATTTATAATAATAAAATAGTTAAAATTATTTCAATAGATACATTTTGTCACAAATGATGAAATGACCAACTAAAAAAAAGTAAATCATACGGTCCAATAAGTGAAGAATCTAGGATAGTTATCTCCATACAATTCTGGACTAACCTGTTACATAAATAATTGAATGTACATAACATAACAACAAAGGTTATTAAAATCTTAAAATAAACAATTTTATTTAAAGAACGAAATTAAAAATATAAACCTGCCAACCAGCTTCAATGGTATTGAGATCATCACCAAAAGAACCGGAAATAACCCACATTTGTGACAGACTGAACTCGAATCGATCCTTCACCTTTGGATCCCACACATTTATGCTTGCTTTTGCTCCATAGTATTGATCTCCACTCACATAACCAACTGCATGCTGTCCATTAGCGACATGATTTATACTTTTAGCAACGAATTTTTAGAAGTAAAGAATGAAATCCACTTTCTTAAAATAGAAATCTAATACCACTTACTTGAATATTAATTACAAAAATTATTATGTTTTTAAAAATAATATTATGGAATTTGAAATTATAATCAAACTATGATATATAGAAGTAATAGAACCGTTTTGTTTGAATTTTTTTTTATTAAAACTATTCATATTTATTTATTAAAAAAAAACAATACCATATTTATAGTAAAATTTTTATAAATTATAATCAATATTTATTAAAAATTTAATTACCTCATGTCCACCACTTGAAGAATCTCTTCTCACTGGTTTCACAATTTTTCTACCGAATCTTTTGATAGAATTTGCTCGTAAAATATCTTGCTCCGTTGTTCTTCTTATCGGAATTGTTCCCTCCGGGCAAGATTCGCCGGATAAGCTCCACAGTTGATAGTTTTCCGACTCCATTCCAGCCTGATGATACCCGTATGGTCTCTCCGGTGGGTCCTATTTATATTAAAAAAAATACAATAAATTAAATAAAAAGAAGAAAAATAACTAATTTTTTTAATTTTTTAAAGAATTAAAAGTAAAACCCACCAATGGCTTTGTTCCTTTCAGCACAGGATGGTCAAAAGCTGGCTGGTGATGAGCCATGACACAATCCAATATATCCCCATCTGGGCTCTGTATTAAATAAATTTAGATTTAAATATTTAATTAAACATGGGTGTTTATGGAAATGACTTAAATATATAGTTACCTGGATTGTTTTGACAGCAGGTTTGTTGATTTTCATGAGATGGGTTCTGATTAATCTGATTTTCTTTGACTCTTCCCCTGGCCGGAAAGATTGATTGAGTCGCCGGAAATCTTCAAATTGTGCGTCGGAGATTGCCGGAAAAAACAAAAGGAAGATGACACAGGAGGAAATGATTGGAAGGAAGTGAAAATTAAAAGTGAAGTGCATTCTTGTATGTACTTGTGTTCTTCCAAACAAATCTGTTTGTTTTTGTTTTTGTTTTGTGCATTTGCCTTCTTCTTGTCTCCTTCTGAAATCAAAACAAAAACAAGTTTCTTCTGTTTTTTCCCAATGAATTCTCTGGATTTACTCTAATGCCATTATGGAAGCTTCAAATGATGCAGTTTTCTCTCTCTTTCACTGATCTTCTCTCTCTAGAGTTTCTATTCTAATTCTATTCCTTGATTTCTATGCTCTGACAACAACAACTTCAAGGCACCAAGCAATTAAATAGCTCAAATATTGATGATTTGAGCACAAAAAAATGGGGGGTTTTTAGTTTTTTTAGAGTTTAAGCATGTGGCCTTTGTTAATATATATTGGGTTGTGGCCAAGACATGCAATTTTTTAGAAATAAAAATCAAGTGGAAAGAGAAAGAGGGGGGGGGGGGGGTGTTCAGTCTTCAATACATAGAGTGGAACTTTACCCTTTTTACCATTTAAAAGTTTATTTTGATTGTCATTTCTCATGTATTTTGATGATAAAAATTTAGTTAATAAAGTGATAACTCAACTCTTCTTAATTTGAGTAATTATTATGTATGGATAATAATGTGCATTAAATAGAAAACGGTTTTGGTAAGGTTTATGTTAAGCAATTATTAATTTATTATACATGTTTGTAGTTGTATACACAGTTGTATTAAGTCTGATTTTAATGTTTTCATAATTTATGTGCTTTAAAATATATACTTTGTCTTAAATAATTGTTACATCAATTTAAGGCTATGTGTTATATTAAAATGTAATTTAGTTTTCATAGTTTTATCTTTCTATGAATTCATCCTTTTTCTATGTATTCAAATAAACTTTTATTTTATTACCATTTAATGCAATTATCATATTATATATATAATATAATTTTCATGCAAATAAATATAGAAAAGGGGTGTGGGAGTGTGATATTCTTTAGTTTGGGGTGACAGAAAGGAATTACACTTGATTCTGAGTCTCAAAGTTGAATTGCTTGCTTTAAGTGCTTTTCTTTCACTTCTCCCTATATGTTCTTTCTGTTACTCTCTTCTTTTCCAAATATTCCACTCTTTTACCCTCAGTTTTTATACACATAGTTTAAATTAAAAAAAATATTATAACAAATTGAAATTTATAAATAATCCCAGCTTTATAGTTTAGATCAATGCAATTGGTTTATGTTATACCAATCAATAATAAGATTTTTTTAAATCACCAAACTACCATTTGTTTTACACATCCATGTTATACACCAATTTTTATTTTAATACCTTGTCTTATCTCCTCCTTCGTGCAAGGTTCTTATACCTAAAGTAGTAGGTTGGACCAGGAACCAGATATCTTGCCGGTTTGGTTGGACCGCCCACATGTGAACCAGTAGGTTTTTTTGGTTGAACCGGTAAACCACTGGATCGGGCCGAACCAGATTCAAGAATTTTTGTGGCTCTTCACTTTATAGAGGGGAGAAATGATGAAACTTCATGTGGGATGATAGTAAAATGAGAGAAAGGATGAAGCTAATTAATATGGGACAAGAGAGTATAGAGTTAAATTATGTTAATTTGAGAGAGAGAGTTTGGGAATTTTCTGATTCTCATTAATTGAAAATTGAATTACAAAAGAGACTATTTGGATTGAGTTATTTAATCTATTTATAACTTAATACATTTTTAGAAAATAAGATAAGTTAATAAGTATGTTTGGCTCCCCTTCCTTTTCCTGCTCCTTTTAGTGGTTTTTGTGAAGTAACCTTACTTATGACTTTTTAAATAAGTCAATAAGTAGTTTCAAATAAGTAATCTCAAACACCCGTTAAGTATTTATACAAAGAAAAACTGATTCTAACAAACTTAACTAAAGTCTACCAAACGTTACTAATTGTTAAATACAACTTAAGACTTCATGCGCACCTTCTTCATCGTATGCGTACCATTCATTGTACATGCACACCATCATTGCTACAAACAACAAATTAAGCATAAAACTTATAATGCGAGCCTTAAGTTTCAAACATGGATCGTATCTATCTATTTATTTACCAACATAAATGTGATATGTTTGCGTAAGGCCTATTTGTTTCATAGAATTGAAATTAATTTTAAAAAAAATCATATTTAGTTGGCACATACGAAATTAGATTTGGAATTAATTTTATCATTCATTAGATTTCAACAATCTTTCGTATAAGCAAAAGAATTCTAAACAATTCCTTCTCGTTGTACGAAAACCAACATTATTATTGAGATTTGTCACTTAAAGTACCTTTTTAAGATTATGTTATATAAAAAATATTTATTTTGTGTCTGGTAAAAGTGTGACGTATAACAAAATATTTAAATTTATTCATTTATAGACCACAATAAAAGTTGCTAATTCCGTAAATGATTAGCAAAGGAAAAGAAAAGGTAATATATTTATTTTAAAATTTATGGAAGAATGAAAATGAATGATATTTGGTGTCTAAGATTTGGGTGTAGTAGTGGGCTGGGTTGGGCCGGATGTGTTGGCATGCGGGGACCTGGTTATGTGAGCCTGCATGCTTACACTACAACAAATCCATGCATTTTGCACGCGCATAATATTTCCTAATATTTCCATACGGCAAAAAGGTAATTCAGTATTATATATTTAAAGTTTTGTAATATTTCCATGTGGCAAAAAGGTAATTTAATATTATCTACTAGGTTATTGACCCGTGTATTACACGGATTGAATTTATTTATAATTTAGCTAACTGATATACAAAGAGAAAATGCTTTAAAGAGGAACATAAAAATCATATTTTTTGAATTAGTTAAGTGATATACATTGATTTCATTTTTCTAAAAATTATTATCATCAAAACTATCAAAACATAATAACAAATTGTTAAAAAAATCTATCAGCCTTCTGAGAATTTCTATAAAGTTAATCAAAACATATCTATCCAAGTGAGAAAAATGGTCTTTTTATAATTTGATTGCTATAAAAATCATTTCCAAACCTGCATGATCCAAGGATGAATCAATACCGATTGCTACTTTACATGGCAACACTTCAAGATCCAAGGATGAATCAATAAGGATACACAGTGTCACAGATTGATTGTAACGTATTGAAATTGAATTTAAAAGCAATCATACATGCAATTATTCTATAACAACTTTCAAAGAAGTCTAGTGGCTTACCCCGCGCGATGGGGTGTCCATGGTGTTCGTCCTCTCTTGTGTGATTCGGTTGGCTCACACTTGCGGTTTGCTGGTTTTCTTTTTCGATTCAATCTAAGCATAAAAAGAATACTACTTTCAGAATATGGTTCCATTTTTTAAATTTTAAAAGTAGAATAATGTACTTACATTGATGCTTCTAGTTTGTTCAGCAAAGATTAACGTTCTTACTTAGCTCCTTGCATGTCCTGCTCCTGAAAGAAGAGGAATCAGTATTACTAAACCATAGTTGACTTCTGTGGTCAACTTATGAACGTCCAAATTCAAAGTTCTTTACAAAAAAATTCACAATTTATGTACAAACTTTTCCTATTTGGAGCATCCTAAACAGAATTCAGTTGGGTATCAAGATTTTCTCAAAAATACCTACTTACACTTTATAAAAGTAAGATTTTGAATTGACCAGATTGACCTCAATAGTCAAACGATTAACATCTCATATTTGCACTTTAAGGGATGATCAACTATTATGAACACTAAGTGAGCTCACCAGAAAGATTTCTCATACGCAGACTTCTGATATGCTGCAGTTGCATAATGATCTAAACACGATACCTGAAAACGAATCGGTAGCGCAGAATATGGTACAAATCTCACTGAAAAAGTTAAAAAAATCATGTGCATACATTAAACTTACACACTAATAATCAAAAATCAAAATAGGTAATGATACCAACACCTATATCAGCACTACAATGTTTTAACGTCGTTCACAATGTATTCTTAATTCATCAAACCTCCCTGGTCATTTTATTAAAAAAATAGCTTATTATTGAAATGATATGTTCTTTTGTAATTGTAATTAACACACCTAATTATTATGAAAAAAGCAATATTTTTTGCCCGAGCCGTTCAAAACTACTAATTTAGACTCATTATTGGATGTGCCTGACTTGCCTCATTTGGAACCACTTATCTTACATTGTAAGTTGATGATTTTTAGAATGAAGAAAACAAATTCATGGTTGAAAGGGATTGTTTTGCTAAAGGAATTGTATTCAACCAGTCCACAACATTTCTGGATTTGATACACTATTCAGCTGCATTATGTGTCACACAGTAGAAATTATGCTACTTACCAATTACTCACTTCATTCACTTTAGCACCACTTGTTTAAACTTAGTGCTACAAAAACAGAGTAAATAAGTGATCTTAACTACCTGAGATAAAAATTATTGAAATCTTAAATAAGTGATCTTAACTCCTTTAATGTTAGCAAGCTCTTGCATGGTTGTATATAAAGATGTATTCTGAGATGAACGAACCTTGCACAGCTTAAACGACATTTTAGAAAAAAACAAACAAAACATCATAAGACTAAACTAAATGAAAATCAGATAAATCTGCAAGAATGTTGTGCATATGATGCGTATGCATAAAAAATCCCCAATCCTCCAAATCAAATCAAAGATTACTTCAACGGTAACTGTTGACCTAATCGAATCTTTCAAAACTGAGAAATTTAATTCAAACCAAAAAGAAAAGGCAAAGTTTTTTTATAATCAAGACAAAAAGGGAATAACCCTAGTTCAACCATCAAACACCAAATCGCACAAGAAACAATGATTAATCGAAATTAAACCAACACAACCCAACAAAGAAAAAAACCCACCTCAGAAAAACATTGAATCAAATATTCATAATCAATTTCAGATTCCTATAAATTTTAAAGAACAAAATTACCTCAAATCAGAAGAAGACGAAGACCAGCGAGACCAGGGACAAGGATGAAGTAACCGTCTAAGAATCATCAAGGAGAACCGAAGAACGAAGGATGAAGACGAAGACCAGAAAGATCAGGGAAAAGAAGATGCAGGTGAAGGAGGCGCAACAAATAATTAGGGTTACGAAACAACGTGTCTGTAGGGATAAATTAGATCCGTATGTGGAGAGTTGGGCCGGGTATAGACCCGCGCGTAAGTCTGAAATGGGTTAAAAAACAATGGGAGGGAAAACAATGCTGAAAGTGATTTTGGTGATCATATAGCAAAAATTTAATCATTTATTAAGTTAAGGATTTAAAGTTTTAGTGTTTTACGCCCAGCGCTGCGCCTACTCTAACCGTCTGAAATATTATTACTTATAACTAGGAATTTTTGGCCTGCGCTATGGGGTGGGAGGGAAGAGGATTTGAAACGGTTGAAGCGGTGATATTAACATAGCTAAGCACAAAAAGAACCGTGGTTAAATACATAAAAGAAACGTATGAGGTGATAAAAGACAGTTGTATAACGATAGGGGAAGGATCAAGAGAAAACCACAAAGTTAGGCAAAAACCAAGAAAACCACTAAAACAATGTGTAATACTATGGACTACATATACGTAACCGCAATTTTTGTGTTTTCTGTTTACGTATACGTAACACTATGGGTTACGTATACGTAAGCCAATATTTAAATGATTTTTTGGTAAAAATGTGTAATATTACATTAATAATCTTATAAATAAATAAAAATAAAATAAAACAAAAAATAAATATTATCATATGATTGGTTAAAATTGATTTTTTTTAGTAGTTTTCTCAGTTTTCGCCTAACTATGTGGTTTTCTTTAGAACCCTCCCCTATAACGATAATGATGCTTTTCAGTCGGTATTGATATTATTTTTTATGATACTAGCACGTGACCGTCAGTCGACATCTATTTTGAATACAACTTTGTTTTTAACAAAATTTATACCGAGACGTAAAGAAAAAAAAACAAATTAAATAAATGAAAACTAATAAGGAAAAATCAGAATATACATGCTACATGGGGTAAACTTAAAAAGTTAGAAACTTGAGAGGGTTAAAATGATATTTTACAAAGTTGAGAGGTGCGTTTTAAGGGTTTTTAAAAGTTATTATGTGTAAACCATAAAACAATTATTGCTTAAGCGGATGAGTAGTTGAATGTGGCAATTCTACCGTCGTAGTCTCGTAGAGTAGGCACTGGTATGTCATTTTGTTAACCACTGTTGAAATTACTTGGCCAAACTACTATACATGTAAATATCTTTTACAATAGGTTTTATTGTTTTCTTAATTAATGGTTATCGTCACAAACAATAAAAAACTATTATTTTTTTAAAAATATTGTATGAAAATTGGTAAAAGTACTATAGATGTCATTCTTCTTTAAAAAAAATAGGTTAACAATTATAATTACACAACCGTCGGGGTTTGTTATATATCGAAGAGCTTTTTAATAATAGAATTAATCTAAATTATATCTACAATTGATTATAGTAAATTATGTGTATAACGTACAATAATGAGTTTCATTTCTGGAGGAACATTAAAAAGAAAAAAAAACATATGGGAAAAATGGATGAACCTTATCTTGATTAATAGTGATATATATCGGCTGATGAGGTGATATATATTTAATTAGGGTGTAAGAAAGGGTTATGAATTTGTAATTACTATTTTCCTTACCCTAACCTAGCTACTTCAATGCCCTTTTTAGGTTATGGCAATGATGCATCCCACCACCCTTGTCTTCTTATAACATAATATTAAATTTCACTGCCTTATATGCATATATTTTAAATTATCATGGAGTAATTTTTATCAATGTTTTCAGAACCGGACTGGACAACGAATCGGACGTCTTAGAGGTTCACTGGTCGGACCGGATTCAAGAACCGGATGACGCAATAAATAATATAAGTATTCATAAAAATATATAGAAAAATATAAAAAATTCCAAATATACATATACAACCATTTAAACAATTTTGAGTCAAGAACGAGGGGTGTAGGTCTGTAGGAATTTTAATTCTTTTGAATCTTCAATTTTAACTTTGATTAGGGTTTTGGAGGACCTGTGGCAGCGTATAAGTTAAAAGAAAAGAGCCAAATTGGGTTAAAATTGTAAATAGAAGTAAGTAGGAGGACTATAGGATAAAAAAAGATAAAAAAAAATAATAAATTAAACTACCCGGTTCGAACACCGGTTCACGGTTCGACAGCTGAATCGCTTGGACCGCCCGGTTCAACCAGCAAACGGTCTCAGAGCATGTAACCGGACCGGTGGAGGTCACGGTTCCCGGTCCGGTCCGGGTTTCAAAACAATTTTTATTAACAACATAGATTCCAGGTGTATAACTACTCTTAACCAGTCATTTAGGTTTTAGTCAAGTGATAAGAGACAAAGTCTTCTTTAAATTCTTTTGTGTTTGTGAGTAACATTTAAAGATGTTATGGTGGACTTGATTTCATATATAGATCAAGTGTACACATTATAATTGCATTTGTCTTATAATGTGTTTAGAGTTAAGTTTCTTTTAACCTGGCTTACTTTTGGATGGTATCATGTCAATTCCTGACAAGTATAAATGAATTTAATTATTACTTTTAAGAGATATAAGTTTGACCGACCAATTAGCATGCATGTAATATTATGCTGGCATTCAAATGTGTCCCCTTTTGCTTATGCTTGACCAAAGGAAAAGCTTGTGTTAATCCATCTAAAAGGAGACATATTGAAAACAAAATCAACATTTGACATTTGATCTCCAACAGGGTTTACACTTTTCTTTCAAGTGTGAAATCAGATGCTTAATTTTGATCTTGCTAATTTTTCAAAAATACATGTAGGAAAGACTTTACTCACATATTTACAACATTAGTTTTGTTTGCGGGTGGTAAGGCTATGTGTAATAGGCATGAAAGGAGGGGGCGTGGGTGATGTGGCAACGTGATTAGTCAAATGAATCAGGCGTTCACGGTGTTGTTGAAATAAGTTCGGGTTTTCTTATTAAGTGTGAGACTTTTCAGACTTCATTCGACTTGTCACTTTAAGGTTTAAAAAAGGCCGTTTAGGCTGAAACTACCGTTTATATGCTTTATTAGCTTATATATTTGAGTGTGTAAAGAAGTACAATAAAAAACTTTAATATTTTTAAGAACTAATCAAAATTTTGAATTTGAATCACAGTTTTTATATACTTATTGTTTTGCATAAATGTCGAGATTTCATTGAACATGGAGTAGTAAATAAATAGACCTATTGCGTTGTCGATTTACACAAGTTCTTACAACTAAAATGTGACTATTAATGTGTTGGGAGATAATTATATTGCCTTTAAAAAAAAGGAGATAATTTTATTATCGTGGTCCTCAAAACTCTAATCCATTATCGATCTCAATATCGAGTTTTAAAGTTGAATATTGTGGATTAGCTAATACAATGATATAGAAATGTTGGATTCATAACCTTTTGTTTGAGATTGATTGTATGTTACTCCGCACAATTATCGTCTATAACGTCTGATATGCGTTTTCACCAACCTAGTTCAACAACAACGTACAAAGGATGTTAAGATTTATATTCATTTTGTCTGAGGAAATTAAGTTATAACTACATGAGTTTTGTTCATCAACAAAAATAGTGAGATTTACTTTCTCCCCCTTATCTTGGGTTGGTTGAGTCTATTCAATAAATCTTTTTTTTCAAAGAAAAGGAATAACAAAATTATAATGTTACCATTCTCACATTAAGTCGTAAGATATTTAAAGGGGACTACTAATGGCACACGAGAATTGCTAAATGGACCGGACATATACGCCTCGTATAGGTCAATAAGGGGCGTATAGCCCCTAACCTTAAAAATCAGACATGCAGGTGTCAGTTCTGGTCTGGCGGCTGACTCTATACGACCCATATAGGCCTATACGGCGCGTATAGACCTATCGACCCATATAGGTCTATACGCCACATCTTTTTTTTAAACTTGAGCAAATTTTGATTTGTATATGGTGAGTATAGCCCTATACGCAGAAGTCTATACACCCCATATAGGCCTATACGACCCATATAGGTCCATACGCCACCAATTTTTTTTAAACTTGAGCAAATTTTGATTTGTATATGGTGAGTATAGCCCTATACGCATAAGTCTATACGCCCCATATAGGCCTATACGACCCCTATACGTCACCTATGAGATTTTGATGCATGTTAATTTTTGACGGATTAATCTAGTGGTATGGTTATTTCTTTAATTATTCGCTCCTAAAACCACCTCTTGGTAGCTTTACTATATGAGACGGTACGATATTATACTATACTACACTAAGTTATACTATACTAAGCTATACAATACTATACTACACTATACTAATATATACTATCCTATACTAAGCTATACTATGCTATACTACATTAAGCTTACTATAGTATAGTATAGCTTAGTATAGTATAGTATAGCTTAATTTAGGATAGTATAGCTTAGTATAGGATAGTATAGTTTAGAATAGTATAGTATAGCTTAGTATATGATAGTATAGCTTAGTATAGTATACCTTAGTATAGCTTATTATAAGATAGTATAACTTGGTATAGTATAATATAGCTTAGTATAGTATAAGATAGTATAGTATAGTATAAGATAGTTTAGTATATCTTAGTATATCTTATTATTGTCACACCCCAACCGACGACAGATTATACGTCGGGGCGGACGCGGTTGTTCAATAGCACAAGGTTAACTATTAAAGTTTTAATATTTTATTAATAAATAGATTCAAAGGTTCAATATAAAGAATAAATCAAATACATAGCAAGAATACAAGTCTAATTGGTTAAGCATTCTAGGTCCAAGCATCCTATGTGATCACGATAAAGTCCCATGTTGTAGAACCTGAAACTTGTGAAAGAATCTGTCAACTACAAAATAGTTGGTGAGATACAAAGGTTTTGACACAGTTTAACAAGTATTTGAGAAGAATTACAATTCACTATGATTCATGCATTCTATAATGTAAGTATGAGAAAACAAGCATGTTAGACATTGTGCATATCAACCCTCCAACCAAGTTTAGGCATAACCCGCATGCTACCCTTATAAGTCTCAAGTTTAAAGTTTAATTCAGTAACAATCACCAAGTGCTCCCCCCCCCGAAGGGGTCAATCAATCAAGGTGGATTGGTCAAATACAATAGATCTATCATTGTTACTATAGGCTTGATCAAAGTTAATGAATATGCTAGTTTTAAGTTTAATCTAAGCATACAAGTCTCAAGTTTAACATAAGAATAAACACGTAGTCATAGTTGTACAAGAATTGTATAAGTTTAAGAAGTTTGAACATGTTTCACCCCAAAAGTATAGAAAGGAAAAAGAGGCTAAATATACTCACTTGGATTGGATGAAAGAGTATCCGACAAGGTTAAGTGTTGCAAGACTTTGAGGGAGATTACCCTCACAACGAGCCTAAGAATATAAGTATAAAGTTTAACATATGATCCTATAAGTCTAGGACACGAATTCTAAGATGCTAAGATTAACTAGAACTGTCTAGGGTTTCAAGTAGGAGATGGGAATGGTTGTGTTTACGAAGTTTAAATCAAAGCTTCAAATAAAGATTTGGAATGAATGACACAAGGTTTGGATATCAAAGTTTAATAAGTTTATAGTTTCAGAATAATTATAAATTAACATAATTATTTAGGAAGTTTATATTTATTAATTATACAAGTTAGGAAATAATAATCCAAATAGTTTTCTAAGTGTTTTAGAAGTAAAGTGGTAATAATAGTTAGAGAAGAGTTTAGATTAAAGTTTAATAATATTTATTTAGAGAATAAATAATTATTAAAGATTAATAATAAAAACGACGACTATTATTTAAAGAATAATGATTAAGGTTTTGTGATAATCATTTTAAGAATACATGGTTATTTAGGATAAGCAATTATCTAATTGAAAACGATAGATATAAATCATCTATGATTTATTCAAGCATTTAAGTAGCTAGTACTTATTATAAAAAAAAGCGTTTTCATAAGTTTAAACAAATGAAATATAGTTATAGTTTAATAAAGTGCCAAATAACATTTATATAAGTTTTAAAGTTTATAAGTCTATAAAGTTTCTTAAAGTATTTAAATAAGGTTTGCCATTTTATAAGTGTTTAAAGTTTCTATTTTTTTTATAAACTTTATAAGATTATAAATACTTAAGAATTTAGTAAAGTATAATTATTTCTCTTGTTTTAAATAAATAAATAAGCAAGCCTTTATTAGATATAACTTTTATAAAATGCACAAGTTTATAAGTATTCCGTTTTCTAAATAATACATAAGTATAAAAGTATTTCTTTTATGATATTTAAGCATTAAAAATTAATTTTAAAGATTAATCTTTTTATAAGTTTTAACTAAGTTTAATTAATTAAAATGGTTCGAAAATATAAAAGTGTAAATAAAAATCCAATTCAAGTTTATAAAAGTATCAGAAAGTTTATAAAAATTATTAAAATGATTAAAAACTGTTTTAAAAGGCTGCAAAAATAACAGGAAGCAAAACCGGTTCCCCCGGATTCGAACTCGGGTCTGGGACCGGGTCGCAACCACACACACTCCCAGCCATCCCGCGTACGGGTCTCGGTGGGAATATAACTGAAAATAAAATACTTAAACAGAATCCCAAACCTCCCCCAATTCCCGTATGAATCCTAGAATTTGAATCCTCAAATACGTATCGATTTGCCCTCTGTTAATAAAAATAAACAGAGGGCTTTTGATCTATAGAGTAAAACGCACAAGATGGTTATTCAGATTACCTGGATTGGTTTCGAAATGAGGGAGAACCAGCTCGGATTTGTAATCAGCGGTCGCTGGAATCGATCGAACAGTGGGGGTGCAATACGAAGAAATTAGGGGTTCGAATGGGTTGGGTTGGTGTCGTCCAAGTGTAGCAATGGGTATTTATACCCAATTTCAAGAATTAATGCCCGATTAGGTGGGGGTTTACGGTTGAGCTAAAACGAGTTCAAAATCGTATCACGCGGCGTTTGGCATTGAATTGATGCATTGAATATCTTGGGTTTGAGTCGCATGCGGGTATAGGAGATCGAGGTTCATCGAACCTAACCGGAAACGCATTTTTGAATAAATTGGGCTCAAAACCGGTCTCGGTGGGTATCGAACTCGTGACTGATTTCAAGTCCGGAAGATTTTCCTAATTACACATTCGGTCCCTGAAATTTCAAGGTCTTGTTATTTTATGTATAAATTTGATTTTAAGTTTAAAATGGGTTTCCAAAATGACAGTTTTGGTCCCTGAAATTTATGAAATAATAATATGTTTTATTATTATTATTATTAAATATATATATATATATATATATATATTTTTTATAAAAAAAATAAACTAAATAAGTTTTGTAAGTTTTTTTGCCTTTTATTATTTTATAAATTCATAAAATAATTTTTAAGATTTATGGTTTACGAGTCTAAGTTTTAGAATAAGTTTATGAATTATTTTTATTTATATAATTATAAGTTTATAAAGTTTTTAAGAATCAAGCATATTATATATATATGAATGTTTTCCTTAGATTCGTATTAAATAAATAAAAAAAAACTACTATTTAAGAAAATAAGGATTAAAGTGTAAAGTAACACGGTAAGCGTTTAGGGAAAAGGTACATCGGAAAATCCGGGACATTACAGTCTCCCCTACTTTACTCGTGATTGAATAAGAATACCTCAATCATCGAGTAGTTTAAAGTCTTTACACTTTCCTCGTGTTTGATCAAGAATACATCAAACCTTGAGTAGTTTAAAAGTCTCATACGTTCATCATGTTTGAACAAGCATACGTCAAACATGGAGTAGTTTAAATTCTTATACGTTCATCATGTTTGAACAAGAATACGTCGAACATGGAGTAGTTTAAAGTCTCATACGTTCATCATGTTTGAACAAGAATACGTCAAACATGGAGTAGTTTAAAGTCTCATACGTTCATCATGTTTGAACAAGAATATGTCAAACATGAAGTAGTTTAAAGTCTCATACGTTCATCATGTTTGAACAAGAATATGTCAAACATGAAGTAGTTTAAAGTCTCATACGTTCATCATGTTTGAACAAGAATACGTCAAACATGGAGTAGTTTAAATTGTGTTTGATCAAGAATATGTCAAACATAGAATAGTTTAAATTGTGTTTGAACAAGAACACGTCAAACATAGAATAGCTTAAATTGTGTTTGAACACGAATACGTCAAACATAGAATAGTTTAAATTGTGTTTGAACAAGAATACGTCAAACATAGAATAGTTTAAATTGTGTTTGAACAAGAATACGTCAAACATAGAATAGTTTAAATTGTGTTTGAATAAGAATACGTCAAACATAGAATAGTTTAAATTGTGTTTGAACAAGAATACGTCAAACATAGAATAGTTTAAATTGTGTTTGAACAAGAATACGTCAAACATAGCATAGCTTAAAGTCTCTTAGTTTAGCTTCAGTGTATAGAAATTTACGATTACGTTTTGAGTATAAAGTGGTTATCTAAATACTCTAGTGTTTAAGAGAGGTGTGGGACATCGTTTGGAACAGGATTAACCGTTATACGCTTTCTCGCAGAAGATTCGAGTTGTCCAGAAGATTAGTGGATCCCGATGTTTGGTTTAGATAGGAGTCAGGGGATGTACTCTGCTAAAGAGAGTAATGTCCTCCTTCCTGCTAGTGTCTAGTATCAAGAGTGAAGTTTTCTCGTATATATAGAATGTACGTTTATCAAGTCTTATAGGGTTTGGTTAAGATGGACACACAAAGTTTTCAAGACTAAGAATCCAAGTATAAGTTTGAAAATAGGATAAGTCAGTTGAGTTTCAAGTTTCAGTATTAAGCTTCACATGATCCTTTATTGATCATGTTTAGTTTTAAGAATACGGGATTGAGTATTTGTACAAGTTTTACATGACTCAAAAGTCTCTGACCTCATAGTTGTGTATATGAAGTTTAATGTTTTAGCAACGTGTATTTAAGCTTTTAGTCCCCGTTGTGATTTTTAGTAAGTCTTTTACGTGACAAGAGTTGAATGAGGAAAATCTCTAAGCATAGGGTAACGGGAAAAGTTTCGATAAGGTTTATGATAGTGTGTTTACAAATGATTTATCTTGATTCATAACAGAAAGTATAGTTTTCTTTTGTATAGAATGTAATTAAGATGTTCAAAAACGACGAGTTAGGCATCGATAAGTAGCACAAGTAAGATTTATAAAAGATAGGTGTGATTGTCAAGCGAAAAGTTGGTCAAGTTTACAAGTGTTAAGTCTATACAAGAAGTAAGGGTCATGGTTGTTTAGGGTAATGATTCGTAAGTCGGGTTGTTTTTGAAAAAAAATGCTTACGAATTAGAAGATTTGTTCAAGATTTATTCTTCAGGTACACGTGTCACTTAGGATTTTTATAGTTTAATGCAACGTTGTTAATTATTTCAAGTACTAACGTAAGTTGCTTTTGACGAAAGTGTTTGGGTATGTGTGTTTAGTTTACAATGATGAAAGGAAAGTTAAACTAGTAAATGATGATAAGATGAAATTTCAAAATAGTTTCCATTTAGATGTTTCAAAATTAGGACTTCTAGCCCTTACAATTTAAACGGAAAAATTAAAGTGTGTAAGTAAGTTGATTAAATATGTTCAAAAGGTTTTTATTCATAATACTGAGTTATCACAGTAATATTTTCAAAAATAGTTTTTAATTGGAAGTTGATGGGCTAACGAAGAGAATTCCCGGAAGAAGTGGTGGGTCGCAAGGACTCACTTATGTACCCTATTTCCCTAGCCAGAACATCCTCATGGGCCTACAACTTCTCTCAGTTGTTGTCACCGATGTTTGGGTTTATGGTACTATGTCGAGGTTCATTATGGGTTTAGAGTCTTAAACGTGGAGCTTGTTTATTCTATAGTAGGCTTCTTCTCTTGCGGGAAAGCGATCAGGTTACTAATCCCTTTGTTAATGTTCTTTAGGTTTAAAAGACGTTAAGTTTTGTTTACAAGAAACGGTGATGTGTTAGTTTTAAGGACGTATGAAGGTTTTGAGATTAAAAGTGTAACAAAGTTTTGAGTTAGTCATAAAATGAAGTTTGCTTGAGTGACGAAAGATGAAATGAGACACAAGGGTTTCCCCTTATGTGCCAAGTTTATAAAATAATGAAGTTTGTAAAAAGGACTTGTAGGATAATACATGGTTTTAAATGTGCTGGTATTACAAGGATCATGAAGTTTAAGGATGTATGAACACTTTGAGACGTATAAAACTGTAGCAAAAGTTTGAGTGAGTTATCTAGAGTAGTTGGGTTGAGTGATGAAAATAAGATGAAAACATAAGGGCTTCCCCTTAAGTGTTATGTTCATAAAATAATGAAGTTTATAGGAGAATTTGTAGAGTAATACATAGTTTTAAGGGTTGTATTACAACGATCACGAAGTTTATTGGGTAGTATCTATAAATATAAGTTTATGTATGTAGTTTTTAAGTATAATCTCGTAAGAATTTCTCCTTGAAGGTAACTCCTTCAGGTCATGACGAGTAAGCATGCTGTCATGTGACAAGACGGGACTTAAGAATCATAGAATAAAGGTTACAGAGGAAAGTTTTTGAATCATGAATTTATGAAGCGTAAAGTATTTGAGATGGCACTCTTTTAGTGCATATCACTAAGTGAGTACTTTGACATATCAAGAGAAATTTAAGCTCAATAATGTTTAGAGAAGTCATGCATTCCTATAAGTGGATACTCATCCCAGGAATTCCCAGGAAAGCATACGGGTCTAACGGTTGATTTGGATTTATACAAAATGCTTTCCTTGACAGAATTTCCCAGAATACAGGTATCCACCCTTCCAGTCCGCACAAGTTCTCACACATTATCTAGAACTTAAATATTCTTGACGAGAGTTTAGTGGTGGCTTAGACTTAAAGCCTAAGAACGTGTCCTCGATATAGTAGCCTTTTGTAGTACGTAGGTAAGTAGAATCGTAGAATCTCCAAGCGTTCACGTATAAGATTTAAGAATAGAGTGAGAAGAGAATTCCTAGTAAGGACATGAGATAACTCATGTTTGGGTCTCCTAAGTTATAGTCTAGGTCATGTGGCTAATAACCTAATTCCCTATAACCAAGGCTCTGATACCAATCTGTCACACCCCAACCGACGGCGGATTATACGTCGGGGCGGACGCGGTTGTTCAATAGCACAAGGTTGACTATTAAAGTTTCAATATTTTATTAATAAATAGATTCAAAGGTTCAATATAAAGAATAAATCAAATACATAGCAAGAATACAAGTCTAATTGGTTAAGCATTCTAGGTCCAAGCATCCTATGTGATCACGATAAAGTCCCATGTTGTAGAACCTGAAACATGTGAAAGAATCTGTCAACTACAAAATAGTTGGTGAGATACAAAGGTTTTGACACAGTTTAACAAGTATTTGAGAAGAATTACAATTCACTATGATTCATGCATTCTATAATGTAAGTATGAGAAAACAAGCATGTTAGACATTGTGCATATCAACCCTCCAACCAAGTTTAGGCATAACCCGCAGGCTACCCTTATAAGTCTCAAGTTTAAAGTTTAATTCAGTAACAATCACCAAGGGCTCCCCCCCCCGAAGGGGTCAATCAATCAAGGTGGATTGGTCAAATACAATAGATCTATCATTGTTACTATAGGCTTGATCAAAGTTAATGAATATGCTAGTTTTAAGTTTAATCTAAGCATACAAGTCTCAAGTTTAACATAAGAATAAACACGTAGTCATAGTTGTACAAGAATTGTATAAGTTTAAGAAGTTTGAACATGTTTCACCCCAAAAGTATAGAAAGGAAAAAGGGGCTAAGTATACTCACTTGGATTGGATGAAAGAGTATCCGACAATGTTAAGTGTTGCAAGACTTTGAGGGAGATTACCCTCACAACGAGCCTAAGAATATAAGTATAAAGTTTAACATATGATCCTATAAGTCTAGGACACGAATTCTAAGATGCTAAGATTAACTAGAACTGTCTAGGGTTCCAAGTAGGAGATGGGAATGGTTGTGTTTACGAAGTTTAAATCAAAGCTTCAAATAAAGATTTGGAATGAATGACACAAGGTTTGGATATCAAAGTTTAATAAGTTTATAGTTTCAGAATAATTATAAATTAACATAATTATTTAGGAAGTTTATATTTATTAATTATACAAGTTAGGAAATAATAATCCAAATAGTTTTCTAAGTGTTTTAGAAGTAAAGTGGTAATAATAGTTAGAGAAGAGTTTAGATTAAAGTTTAATGATAATTATTTAGAGAATAAATAATTATTAAAGATTAATAATAAAAACGACGACTATTATTTAAAGAATAATGATTAAGGTTTTGTGATAATCATTTTAAGAATACATGGTTATTTAGGATAAGCAATTATCTAATTGAAAACGATAGATATAAATCATCTATGATTTATTCAAGCATTTAAGCAACTAGTACTTATTATAAAAAAAAGCGTTTTCATAAGTTTAAACAAATGAAATATAGTTATAGTTTAATAAAGTGCCAAATAACATTTATATAAGTTTTAAAGTTTATAAGTCTATAAAGTTTCTTAAAGTATTTAAATAAGGTTTGCCATTTTATAAGTGTTTAAAGTTTCTATTTTTTTTATAAACTTTATAAGATTATAAATACTTAAGAATTTAGTAAAGTATAATTATTTCTCTTGTTTTAAATAAATAAATAAGCAAGCCTTTATTAGATATAACTTTTATAAAATGCACAAGTTTATAAGTATTCCGTTTTCTAAATAATACATAAGTATAAAAGTATTTCTTTTATGGTATTTAAGCATTAAAAATTAATTTTAAAGATTAATCTTTTTATAAGTTTTAACTAAATTTAATTAATTAAAATGGTTCGGAAATATAAAAGTGTAAATAAAAATCCAATTCAAGTTTATAAAAGTATCAGAAAGTTTATAAAAATTATTAAAAGGATTAAAAACTGTTTTAAAAGGCTGCAAAAATAACAGGAAGCAAAACCGGTTCCCCCGGATTCGAACTCGGGTCTGGGACTGGGTCGCAACCACACACACACTCCCAGCCATCCCGCGTACGGGTCTCGGTGGGAATATAACTGAAAATAAAATACTTAAACAGAATCCCAAACCTCCCCCAATTCCCGTATGAACCCTAGAATTTGAATCCTCAAATACGTATCGATTTGCCCTCTGTTAATGAAATTAAACAGAGGGCTTTTGATCTATAGAGTAAAACGAACAAGATGGTTATTCAGATTACCTGGATTGGTTTCGAAATGAGGGAGAACCAGCTCGGATTTGTAATCGGCGGTCGCTGGAATCGATCGAACAGTGGGGATGCAATACGAAGAAATTAGGGGTTCGAATGGGTTGGGTGTGGTGTCGTCCAAGTGTAGCAATGGGTATTTATACCCAATTTCAAGAATTAATGCCCGATTAGGTGGGGGTTTACGGTTGAGCTAAAACGAGTTCAAAATCGTATCACGCGGCGTTTGGCATTGAATTGATGCATTGAATATCTTGGGTTTGAGTCGCATGCGGGTATAGGAGATCGAGGTTCATCGAACCTAACCGGAAACGCATTTTCGAATAAATTGGGCTCAAAACCGGTCTCGGTGGGTATCGAACTCGTGACTGATTTCAAGTCCGGAAGATTTTCCTAATTACACATTCGGTCCCTGAAATTTCAAGGTCTTGTTATTTTATGTATAAATTTGATTTTAAGTTTAAAATGGGTTTCCAAAATGACAGTTTTGGTCCCTGAAATTTATGAAATAATAATATGTTTTATTATTATTATTATTAAATATATATATATATATATATTTTTTATAAAAAAAAATAAACTAAATAAGTTTTGTAAGTTTTTTTGCCTTTTATTATTTTATAAATTCATAAAATAATTTTTAAGATTTATGGTTTACGAGTCTAAGTATTTTAGAATAAGTTTATGAATTATTTTTATTTATATAATTATAAGTTTATAAAGTTTTTAAGAATCAAGCATATTATATATATATATGAATGTTTTCCTTAGATTCGTATTAAATAAATAATTTTTTTTTACTATTTAAGAAAATAAGGATTAAAGTTTAAAGTAACACGGTAAGCGTTTAGGGAAAAGGTACATCGGAAAATCCGGGACATTACAGTCTCCCCTACTTTAGGAAATTTCGTCCCGAAATTAAAGTAGAAAGTTTCTGTTTTTCCCAGATTTAAGTTCATGATACGCACAAGGAATATGAGAAAGATACTTTACGTTTCCAAGTAAACCCTGGGTTACGTTTAAAGTTCTGAAGGGAAAGTATCTATAGGAATAAGATTTCGCTTGAGTTTCTAGGTTTTCAAAGTCTGACGGCGTGTCCAAATATCAATATTCCGTGTCCCATTAGAATATCTCTATTTAAATTTCTATTAATCTAACACATTTGAAAGGAAATCAGCATTGGAGAGAGGCCAGGGTGATGGTCTATAAAGGGGAATGAAGTCCCACCAACACATGCACATGAAAAGAAGAGAACAGCATAATGAGAAAGAATGGTTCATACATCAAAGTTGTTGTTTTCACAACCAAATGGACACCAAATCTTTGGGGGAGTTTTGGACAAAAACCCATTGGACAAAAATGCCCTTAGGCCCCACATACACATTCTATATGATCATACATATCTTTATGGGAAAATATGAAAATGATTATTTGACCAAGAAAATACTTAAAAATGGATATCCTTATTTAGTCTACTGTTTCAGGGACATTGGTCATGACAGCCGGCTAAAGATGGCTAAGCTAACCGGCTAAAATTTCCGTGCCAAAATTTCGTTTGTTAGAGTATGAACCAATAATATGACGACACGTGGCAGGCTTAGCCTTCTAATAGACGGCTATAGCCGTCTAAATAAACAGTTTTAGTCGTCTAATGCATTTAGCCGTCTAAATAAACAGTTTTAGCCGTCTACTGTTTCAGGGACATTGGTCATGACAGCCGGCTAAAGATGGCTAAGCTAACCGGCTAAAATTTCCGTGCCAAAATTTCGTTTGTTAGAGTATGAACCAATAATATGACGACACGTGGCAGGCTTAGCCTTCTAATAGACGGCTATAGCCGTCTAAATAAACAGTTTTAGTCGTCTAATGCATTTAGCCGTCTAAATAAACAGTTTTAGCCGTCTATTAGATGGCTTAGCCTCCGAAAACATTTTTTGAAAATTTTCGGAGGCTTTGCCCTCTAATAGACGGCTATAACTGTTTATTTAGACGGCTAAATGCATTAGACGGCTAAACCTGTTTATTTAGACGGCTAAGCCTGCCACGTGTCACATGCTTATTGACTCGTACTTTGACAAATGGAATATTGGCACGGAAATTTTAGCCGACTAGCTTAGCCGTCTTTAGCCTTTTCGCAAAAACAATGTCCATGAAACAGTGGGATAAATAAAAATGTCTATTTTTAAGTATTTTCTTGGTCAAATATTCATTTTCGTATTTTTCCCTATCTTTATATCTATAGGTAGTAATATATGATTTTTCATGCATATCATAATACATATAGGCATGTTTTGACAGACATATTTGGAAATGAAATTTAAAGAATTAAAATAAGAAAAACATAAAAGTGGATGACCATGAAAGTATAATGTTAAAGCAATGATTATGTCCAAATAGCTCCCTGCACCTTTTCTTTTAGCTTATAACCTTATTAAAAGTAAATACTTATACATATATGCAAATCTGAATATGAGAATAAGGCTCACAGGCTTATATACGGTCTTTAGTAGTACTACATTAATTAAATAATTTTTTCACATAATAATTGACTTTAACAACCTTAGCCCTTGTCCAATTATACATGAATATTTCAAATTTTCAGTTGTAAGTATTTTATCGTTAATTACCTTTTTTTTACCTATTTATCGCAACCTAGTTTTCATTATTTTAATAACATGTCTCTAAATTTCTGATCAATCAATTTAAAACATAGATGACTTAAAAAATTAAAGTATAAAGTGGTAAAAAGAATCCTAGTTGTATCTTTAAATGATTTAAGACTTTATAAAAGATAACATAGTATACAAGAGCTAGAATTTAATATTTTCATATCTTATTTTAAGTTGGCCTATATGATTATGGACATGTGTATGTATATATAATATGAATATGCATGAGCAAGTGGAGATTTATGTTATTCATAAACCATGATTTAGATTGGGGTTGGAATGTTCCCCTTTCCACTATGGCATGCTTAAGGAATTATATGTTCATGGACCATCTACATAGCATTGCATTGCATGATGATCGATGATGATGCATATCATGATGTCTCTCTAGTCAACTAACACAACTAATTGTTTCACCTCCTCTAATTTTTGCCATGGAGCCATACCCTATGTGAAAGAAATAACCTCAACCCGTACACATAAATATTGTAACATGAACATGACTCGTATAATTCATTTATTTAAACGTATTAAACATGTTGATAAGTTGTGAACTTGTTGGCTAGTTCTAAATTGGTTAAACGTGTTGTAAGTTGAGGGATTGAACTTATAAAATACTAAAAATTTAAAGAGGTTGATTGGTCCTGCCTGTTTAATTAAATGGGTTAAACAAGTCGGCCCGAAGATGACATGTTTATTAAACGGCTTGACGGGCTGAACTGATGAAATATATGAATATTAAATCGTTGACTGGTTGGCCCCTTTACTTAAACATGTTTAACATATCAACCAAAAAGAGACATGCTTATTCAACAGGTTAAACCTAAATATTTTCTTATCGTGTCCGGAATTATTACTCCTAATTGAAAACGAGTATGAGATTTGTTGTCACACTTTGTGTGCCTAAGTATGTTAAAATTGTATCGTATACTTTTGTCTGGGATATTTTATCACAAAAAATATTCTCAAAACGTAGGTCTTTAACAAAATATTCTATTTGATTAGAAACATGTTAATAGTTTAGGACTTGGGTCTTAGGTTATAACTTGTAACTCAGCAACGGGCAACCAAACCAACCATGAACCATCCATGATCCATGAAAATAAATATTTCAAATCTAATTGGGCCTATGTTTGATGACAATATGCCTAAGGTAATGGATCGTCAGTGTTAGCCCACGTGATACCTCCCTTTTTGTCCTTCCAGTTAGTCTAGAGGTGTACAAAAAAATGGGTTTGGCCCGTCAAACCGGTTTGTAACTCGACCCGAGTAGAGAGGAAAACCGGTTTAAGCCAACCTGATCTGGAACCTGCACCAAACCACCGGTTTAGGGTAGGGTTGTGATGTTTTTTGGTGACCGGTTTGGAATCCGACCCGACTCGGTTCGTATTGCCATACCTGTTTGGAACCCGACCCAAGTCAGTTCATCATTGTGGAACTGGTTCATAATGGTAAAAAAAAATAACTGTTATACTTGAACTTTGATAGTTTGATTTTTTTTTTTATCATTTTGCCCCCCTATATTAGAATAAACATGTACTAGTTGTGTTGGTTAAATCACATCATCATTTACTCACTTAAATCTAAAAAACACTCAATATTCTCAAAAACGTTCAAAAAAACGCTTTCAAAATTTCAAAATGGCATTTTGCCCCTCCTATCTTCATTATTTTTTATATAATTATATTATATGTATATGTTCATATAAAAAAATTAACTTTCCACGTAATGAACCTACTAAAATAAAGCACTAATAGACAAGGTTTAAAGAAATAAATATAAAAATAAAAAATTCTCGAGTACATGATTCGGGTAAACGGATATGTGGCTTCGGGCAACCAGGCCGAGTATCATCTAATCCCATATCCACGAAAACTTTTAAAACTAATCACATACCCATTGGATTTCGGGTATACATTTCCCGGATGTTTGGGTATACCCACCGGTTTTTTTTTCCCATCCCTAGCACTACTTTCCTTTAAAAAATCTTAAATACCAAGTGATTAGAGGGGACCTAAAAATGATACATATCCCATAGTCTAAAAGACTATTGTTTTAATTTATTTTTATGCAAAACTTTATTTATAAATGAATATTTATACAACTTGGATATAAAATGATAAGCCTTGTGCATTGACCATAAGTGCCTAACCTTGTTGATATAGTTATTGATAGAACTTTAAGGGGTAATGTTATAAGACAGAAAATTATTTAATTTAATTTCACATTGGTCCTTATACTTGTGTTCAACTTGCAATAGATTGCAGCAAGATCCTATAGATATCTTCTTAGATAAAAAAACCAAATGTAGTACCTATTAGATGAAGTATGATTCAAACTCCCTCTGAACTATTATCACACTAAAAGCCACATACCATTCAAGCTACCCTCATCTTAACAAGTTTAACAAACACAACAAGAACTAAAGCTCCTAATTCTACTATATTTACACCAAATTTCATCTTTTCCAAGATCTTCTTCCAACCTTCAATAGAGATGCATATAACAACTCGTTCCAAGTGTCCGGTACACCTGGTAAACACCAATGGCTGCAATCTTGTGCAGCAATTCGTTGCTCTAGCGACATGGTTTTGTAAACCGTTCTGTAAATAGATGGGTGACCGTCTTTTCTGTAATCCGTTAGCCTGCTAATGTTGAGATATATCACAGGAGTTTTAATCACGTGCAAGACGTTGTCAAAAGCTCGCATCTTTGATGGGTAATTGGTCAAATGACTTGTTTTGAATATTGGTTCGGTTTCTTTGTGACACTGCCCTCCTGAGTTCCACTGCCCTCCCCTGCAAACAATGAATCACATGCTTAGTGACTTTGACTTTTTGAGTCAAACCTAATATCCGTTAAATGCTAAATTGGTGTGAACTTTCTTATAGAATTAAAACCATCATTTTGTATGTGAAGTAAACGCCGTATACCCTTGATGTAGTTATCATGATTTGCTAGAACTTGTTGCGTTTCACATAAATTTTGAAGTTAAAGCATAACCAATTTGACCATGTATGATGTATGTGTGAGTGTGTGACCAAACACAACTATTGTTCAAAAAGAATTAAAATACCTAAAATGAGTGAGTGAATAGCCTCTAAAGATAACTTGAGTTTTCTGGGTGTCAATGTTCTTATCTACCCATCTGGCCCACGTGGAAAGAGCTCGTGTGTATGCGTCAAGAGCCTTGAGTCTTGGGTAAACATGGTTGCCTTCCTGGTAATAATCTTCCCTGTTAACATGAATGAAAAGAATTAAATCCAACTTATTTTACATGTCACAAATGATCATAATTTGGATATGGTTTTATGTTAACATCAAGGTATATAATTATTGAAAGTAATTCTCACCCTTGCGAAGTTTTCTCATGAGTCCACCAATGTCCCGTGTTGAAGATCAAAATATCAGCATCTTGATACATTGAAGTCGTGCGGTCCATTAAATCCAATCTTAGTGTCTCAAAAGAACCGTTTTTACCTTTGAAAGATGATTCTCTCACTAGAAACGGAGAACTCACAAAATCCACCGTACAGTTATACTCCTACACAATTTATAAGCATTTCTTGATTCACTACACAAAGTCCAAAAGTAGTTTGACTTTCAAGGTCAAATGTTCAAAGTTTCAACCTGTAAATTGGTTTGAAATTTCTAAAGCTTTCAAGAAAAAATTGACAATCACATCCAAATTTAAATCGATATTTCATTTAGAAAAATTTTGGACCAAAAATCCGTTAGAAACCGGTACCAATCTGAAGTCGAATGCTAGTAGGTTTGAACTCAAAAGTCAAAATGTGTTTCAAATTTGTAGTGCATAAAGATTACCTCAAATCTGAAGGCATAAAATCCCTTTTTCTTGAATTCCCTTCTCCCTGATATCTCATAAACCCTTTTTTTGTTCTTGAGAGAATGCCGGAGTATGCAAACGAGGGATTCCCACATGTTCCTATTCAAAGAGTCCCCAACAAAAACCATTTTCTTACCTCTGAGTCTTTCCAAAAAATCTGTTGCATTCAAACTGGAACATCATCATTAGAAAGACATGAAGTTAGGACAAAGTTCATAATCTGATTAATAGATTAACAATCACAACTTTAGAAGATTTAATACTCTTTAATTATAAAACATAAAGTAAATCTTTGACATTCTTCTCAAACTAGAATCTGATAACTACTCTGGATTGATTATGATATTATTGTTAGCACCCACAAAAAACATATTTTCTTGTCCATTATGAAGTTGAAAAATAGCATTGTACTTTTTATTTAAAGAGAACTTCTTGCTATGGAAATAAAGAGTCATTGAGGGTGTTTAAAAACTGTGTCCAAGCCGAAGCAAGTCGGCCGGTTTGCTTGGTTTGAGATCCAAACAGTTCATTTCACCGGGTCAGTTTTCATGATTTGATGGTTACTATCGCGCAAAAGATCACTTTAAAATCTAGAAAAAAAGACAAATGTTAAAAAAAAGTTTTATGTTAATGCAATTAAAAAGGTGATTTGTTATACTATATTTATATGCAGCCATTTTAGTCAAACAAATAATAAACTGACTATTACAGTCAAAGATTACTAAATATGCAATACTTTAAACCAACATGTTATATTAAAAAACCAAGAAAATTAGCATGCAAGTTGCACTCTTTTAAGCATTTAACATCATAATCATGCAATTAAGAAGCAGAAAACTTTAAGCATTTAAGAGAAACCATTATAATTACCTTGGGATTTCACATCCAAATGGCTGCCACCTCCATTTTACAAACTCATCATCTGGTCTCCTATTAAGATGGCAATTAAAATCTCTGTCTACATAAGGGCAAGAACCAGCTGGATAATATGGTTTGGAGTCATCTCTCACCCATCTTCCATGAAAAATATTACAATCCTCAAAAGAGCTATTAAAATTCCTCAAAATTTGACCATGATCTTGATCTAAACCATCTGATTTAACACCCCCATTATCAAGTTCTTGAAAAATTGCCACTTTTCCTTCATTAGGGTTCATAGTAATCGCTCCAAAAGTCCCATTTTTCACATCATCTTTAAGTTTTATCAAATGGGTATCCTTAAAGTCAACAACTTTAGCAGAAATTCCATTAAAGCTTCCATTTTTCACATTACCAGTGAAATTCCCTAAATGGGTATTCCCTTTCCCATCATCAATACCCAATAAGTTCAATCTAATATCCAAATTAGAACCATTTGATTTAGGGTTCTGTTCTAATTGTGTGGAATTTTCTATAAAAATTGCTGTTCTTGGAGGAGAATAAGTGGAATTCAGTGATGATGTTAAAGCCCTAAGAGAACTATTGTTGCTGATATTAAACGCTTGGAAGAAAAGCTTTTCTGAATTGGGATTCTTGAAATAAAAAGTAGAAAATAATATAAATAACAAAATGAAAATTGAAACAAACCCTAACCAATATCCAGAAACAACTTTTTTTCTTGGAGATGCACAATTTGGAAAGTGATCTGAGATTGCAACAAGTTTCTTCAGGTTCATGGTGCTTTCAAGAATCACACACAGTGACTATGTTTGTGAGTGAAATTCAATAAAAAAAAGTTTGAAGTTAGAGGCATGGAAATGACAATGTTGTAAGGATCAAAATGAATATTTGAAAGTAAGAAACTGAGTTGTGTGTTTGTGAAGGTTTTCTTGGAGACAATTTGCAGAGTGCAGGAGCAGAGATAGGCTGCATGTGTAAAAGGAAGCATGGACAAATTACAATATTACCCCAGAGTAGATACATTATTACATACAAGTGTTTTCACAAGAAAATCCTGATTTTTCAAAAGGAATTAAAAACATTAAAAATTATATTGAATAAAAGGCAAACGGAAAACAAGCAGCGACATAAGTTTATTTTGCATAGCAAAACCAAGTTTTTTAAAAACTACATTTATAGATTTTGAGATCACAACATAACTATGCATAACCCGTTGGACATGACTAAGAAGCCCCACCGCCTAAGACGCAAGGAAACCATAAGTATCAAATACAAATGGAATAAATATGTGCTATATGAATTTAATAAAATATTAATTATGAATTTTTATAATTTCTGACTAATATAAATTTACATTTTAATCAATATCAATATTATTTAATAAAAAAAGGTTAAGAAAGGCTAAAATTATGACACGTGACATTATAGTCATTTAATAAGGGGACTACTAACCAGACACGAAAATTGCTATTTGGACCGGGCTCTATACGCATCCTATAAGTTAATACGATGCGTATAGCCCTTCACAATTTCTCATGGCATTGTGCGCCACAACACAACATGCTTGGTTCTTTGCTTCAGTTCCATCTATTGTCGCTACCTTTTTCTTCTTGCATAAAGCTCTATGGTTATTGTAACTATTATACTTCTTAAAAAAAAACCTCCCCACTCCCTCCATCAAAATTTAAAAGTACGGATGGCAAACAAAATCAAGGCTGACAGGTATACCTGAAGTTCAAAATATTCGAGACGAGTATGTGATCGAGTTTGGGATTAGTTGTAAAATATTTCGTTGGTATGCAGTGGCGAAATTTGAACAATTAAATTGGGGGCCGGAAATATTACACTTAAAAAACCAATTTTTTTGGGATTTTGGTCTGCATTAGAATGGTCCAAACACTATAACTAATATGAAATAAATATATTGTGCCGAAATCAATACTTTTAAGCAAAAAAATAGGGTGGGGCTGGAGGTCCTCTAGCCCCTATTAAGTTCCGCCCATGCGGGTATGAGATTAGGTGATACCCAACCCGAAGCTGTTTATTGTAACTTTTACTTCTTTACCCCCATCAAATTTTAAAAGCGAGTGGGGTTTTAATATTCGGTTTCAAACCGATAATCGAATCGAACCGAACCAAAACCGTTTAAAATAAAACCGAATTACATATTTCGTTTTCGGTTCGGTTAGGAATCAAAAACCAAATATGTAATCCGGTTTTCGGTTCGGATTGTGGTTCCAATACTTCTTATTCAATTTAAACGAAGTACATTTACTCTTCCTTAAATGGAAGTGTCGGCATCCACTTAAATTATTTCTAATTTCTTTTTTTTTCTCTTTTTTACCTTTTGTTAAAAAAATTGGCATTTACCACTATTGCATTTAACCGACCAAAATTCACAATTATGCATCTAAGCTTGACAAAGTTTTAATTCGTTCCCACTCTTAAACACTAAACATAGTAGAAACAACAATTAAAATGGGTGATTTATAAAATGAGGTTTTGGGTGAACCTTAACGTGTCATATGGCTTGATTATTGGTTATAGGGTGATAGAGGATTGGTTAAGGGCGAATTAACCAAGTTTAGTTTGATTATAGATTATAAGGTCTTGATTGAGTGTTGAAACCTTAATCTGTTATTGTATTAGACCTTTAGATTACTAAACAAAGTGTAGAAATTGTTTAGGTAATCAAGTGGCTATAATCAAAGAACAACCGTATGCATTAAACCCAAAAGGTAAATATTTTGTACTTACTTAGTAATATATATAGTGTTAGTAACATGTATATAGACTTGGGTAGTTAAATTCTATTTACATGTGCTGAATTTGATTAATTTGACTTAATATGGTGAAGAGTCAAACCAATATGTGAAATTTGATGAATTGGTGTAGTTTGACTTAATGTGCTAAAAATCAAACTAATATGTAAAATGTGGTAGTTGAGTGTAATTTGACTTAATGTGATAAAAAGTCAAACTTATATTATGAAATTATGGTGAGTTATGGAATTAACGGATTATTGAAGTTAAAACACTTCATACATGAATGTGAAGTCAAATACTTCACGGGTGGAATTGGTGGATTCTTTGTATCTCTAGTCTCCATGCATATTCATAGAGAATTGTAGATCATTGTTTACGAGTCTTTGATTCAAGATTAGTACAGAACTATTTAAAACCTGCGCACCCCATGGATTCACACCACTCCTTTTTTCCACGTATTTTGGTCTTCCCTTACAAGACGAGCAAAGATTTAATAAACAAAAAGACTTACAGATACACATGACATGACTCTCATACCATCAAACAAAATATATAAAATAGAGAAATGGAAGCAAAGAGAAGAAGAAACAAAGCTTGAAATTTTACAATTTTGAAACTCCAGCCATCGATTGATTGAACTTCTTTTTTTTTTTTTAACGAGGGAGAAATTTTACAAAAGAGAATGAGCTAGCAAGTTGCTAGATCAAAACAGATTACAACATACACTCACCACATGCATTATTTGCATGCCTTGTGGTGCTACAATAATAATATGGCTGGATGATGATATGGACGTCTCATGGGCTCAATCGCTTGTATGGACCTGCAAAGAAGTAAAGCATCGTTAGTCTCACCGCAAGAGGTGGTCTTTGCAGCCAGCCTCCGACGTGAGAATAAGTAGTGTGTTCTCGAGAGGTGATCATTTAGAAAGAGAGAGTTTGATAGTGAGTTTTAAACCGAGTATGAATGAATCCCCTCTTAAATATTAGCTAAGATCATCTTTTATAGAGGGAGATTCCCTCATGGGCTGAGCTTGGCGCCTAGCTGGGTGTCTCGTTTAGGATAGCTTCTCTCCTACTTTCTCAATGTGTAGTTTGACCTTGCCCTTTTGGTTCAAGTGATCAAAGTGACTTTTCCAAGGGCTGCGTTACCCTTTTCCAAACAACTTCTAGGATTCGGTGTATTGTCTTTGAGTGTTTACATTCTAACTGTTACACTATTTGGTTACTCTAGCGAGATGCTCGTAATCATCTCGCATGTTTAGTTACTGTGTTTTTTGCTCCATGACTTGTAGGTTTGGCTACCCACTTCATTTTGAAAGATTTTGTTTTATCATTTTGAAGTTTAGTTTGTTTTGTTTTCTTTACAAGATGTTCCTATTCTATCATTTTAAAAGATTTTGTTCGAGATTCGAATGATTTATTTGTTGGGCTTAATTCCCAACTCTAGCAAGCCGGCTAGTAGTTGGGCCAACCTATTCACATGGAGGTGTTTGAGTTAGGTGGTTGGTTGCTTGGAGTGCAAGTCAAACAATGATATTAATTAATTAGTGGATAATTATCTAAGTATCCTATATGAATTGTAATAGGAAGTTTGTTAGATGATTATTATGTAATTAATTAATAGGAAACCTAGTTATAGTCTAACGTGATAGGTTAGCTATATATATACCGTGTAGGGTATCATGGATTGAAAAATCAACCAAATAGCCTATGTAAACCGAGTTAAGATTTGCTATTTGTAGTGAAGTTTTGAGTTAAGTTTCTTCATAATAAACGTTTTGAGAGTTAGCCAATTACGTGTGTTTTACCGATTCGAGACTTGATTATTTATGTATTTTAGTCCATTCAACTTTTGTGTGACTCGTTATTTCCCTCTCAGCATTAATGATATTATTGATACAGTTTGATTGCGATATGAACGATGTTGGTTATGAGACAACGAGTCAAGTTTAATAAATGGATTTAAAATTCCAGTAAATAATGTGGAAATTTTTTTATAACTTATTCCGTCAAATCTATATTCTATACTTATTTTATTAAAAAGTTATACTGAAAAAAAAAACAGTTAATGCCATATAGTCGGTACAATACAACATTATTTTATTCTGATAAACGCGTTACAACCAAATTTAACCGAGTCAACTCAACAAAACTATGACTCACCGTTTCACAACGAACCTCCGATTCTCTGACCGAGTTGCTCGCTGCAGTTCTTCTATCCCTACCTTCGAGCACGTCAAAACTAACTTATCCATGATGCTCCCGCAACTCGCCACCGTATTCGCCACGCTCCGCCACCTACATCCGCCGCCGTCAATAAACTCACACACGATAACCTCTTCAGCTCGCGAACAGATGCAAATATACGCTATGTTTCCCGCCATAGCCACATCGATGGAGGAAATGAACGAATCGTGACTCTTCAGATTCTCAAGGATATTCTCCGGCATCTCTCCGATCTCCTTACATTCCGACGAATTGCAGTTCACTTCCCAAACCTTCACACCGTCAACATCCTCAGGTTCGCCTAACATCCCAATCACAATCAATCTAGCATCGGAGAATCCGATAACGGAGTAAAAAACGCGGTGATCTGGACGCAGATTGTACGGTCCGGACCAATTATTGTTACTCGTATTGAACGAGTATGTCACACCGGAGCTTTTCTCCATGACGAAGAGATGACGGTCGTCGGAAGCAACGGAAAGCCACATCGATGAGGCGGATTGGTTGAAAAACTCAGGCATTGGATCCGATTTGGTCCATTGTTGTGACCGGAGGTCATAAACCTCTACGGCGAGAGGATCATCCTCAAAATCGAAAGCACCGCCGGCAACCACAACGTGCCTCCCGACGACGGAGACTACCGGATCTATCCGCGAGATTTTCGGCGCCACCGCGTGGTGCCACGTCAGGTGGAGCGGATCGGAAGAGAACGACAGCTTCGACGGAGAAATCATGTAGAGAAGATTCGAGTGAGATGATCGGAGTGTGGAGACGTAATCGATCGCCGGAGAACGGATCTGGATCCATGAGTTTGATTCCGGGTCGTACGCGTGTGTGGTGGTTGGGTACGGGTGCCTGTAGCTCTGCGTATGTAGGATTAGCCATGGTTTAGCGTTGGTGGACGTACGGAAGGCGGATGATACGGTGGCGGTCCAGGATTTTGACACGTGAGACGCAGGAATTAAGTGGATGAGTGGCACGTGAGATAGTATGGCCTCCAGCACATCGCCATGGATGGGTAGTTCAACTGACGAGATCATTCCGGTGCAGGTGTCCATGAAGGTGAAACAAAACGTCTGATGATTATTAATTTGTGACTGATAACTAACTCTTTTTATATTAAAACACCAAGTGGAAAATAGGTGTCTTGATATAGACTTTGGGGGATGGATAATATGATAATGTTACGAATATTTAAGTCACACGATGCAGCCGAAAACTTGTATATTATAAAATAAAAAAATTTATTAAATAATAACCAAGTTGAAGTCACTCAAAGTCTGATGATGACAACGAAGAAGATGAAAACCGCAATCAAAGTTCACCGAATCTGTATTTGAATAAGATTGTGGATTATCATGTGCTTGGCTTAAAAGCTGAATGGCTTAAGCCTTAGGGGGGTTTTTGGGATTACTTTTGAAAACTCTTTATTGACTTTTGTAAAAAGTTAATAAGTTGTTTTGAAAAGTAAGTGAAACTTACTTCTTGAAAACTTCTTATTTTCTTTTATTTTTTTATCTTATTTTGATTTAACCAAACAAACTTTTAACTTATTAACTTTTAAAAAAAATTAATAAATTAATAAGGAGCTAAAAAAGTAATCACAAACAAGTTTAACAAATTAGAAGGCTAAGGCCTATCAAATAAATTAGAAGGGGGTCACATTCGTCCTTGAATCGCCACACTCTGTTCACTGCCTTCTCTCCAGAACAGAACTCTAGTTGCTTGATTACTGGAATTCAAAAAGGCCGATCTTACCTTCTAGAAGTGGGGTATGATACATTGAATATTAATAATATAATTTCTATTATAAATAAATAAAAAAGTTTATCATCATGTGTCCACTTCATTTATTATAATAAGATTTTTTTCGTATCTAAATAAGAAAAAAAAAGAAAACAAAAACGTGATAAAAGATATTTTACAATTAATGACACGTATTTCTATTTGTTTTCAGGACCAGTGGACCACCATGCAATTTGATTTCTATCCAAATATATGGCTATAAATAATTTTTATTTTCGTACAATTTTCTTATAATATTTTAAAATCAAAGTTAATTGTGGGGTGGTAGTAATGGTAGGCATAATATCTTGGGTTTCTTGGGATCGAGTGTTCACTAAAAAAGAAGATGGTGGCTTGGGTTTGAGCTCGCTGAGGGATGTTATATTTTCATTAGATCTAATACTTTTGTAAATAAACTTTTTATTTCTTATTTTTACATTTTTTACCTTTATATTAATATTAGTTATCCGGTCTCGAGATGTGTATATGATGAATTGAACACTCTAATCACATGATTAATTTCGTTTTATGCCCCATTATTATGCCTCCATGATTTCAATTTGGATTCTAATATTGGTTGTAATCATGACATTGCTAATTAGTCTTTGTTAATTGGCTTTTGCACAATATCATTGTAAACATACCATGTTTAGTTAAAGTAGATCAATCCACAGTTGCTATCAATGAAGTTTCCTTTGTCAACCCAAAGAGGAGAAAAGTTAAGGAATTTATAGCATGGATTTAAATATTTAAACACTATAGTCTATATGTGAAATTATATTAATGTGAAATCACATGAGAATATAAAAAAAGTTTAGGAATTTATGGTATGGATTTAAATATTTAAATACTAGTTTATATGTGAAATTATACTAATGTGAAATCACATGAGAATATAAAAAAAAAACAACTAAATTCGGATTACATTCACACATGCATCTCATTTTAATTATGTATTAAATTTCATAGGTTGATTCATTCTAAGTTTTAATGCCATGAGTATAACATTATGTCTACCATTTATAACGTAACGTGTTTGCCTTCTCAATTTTGAATCCTGTTATAATGAGTTTTGATACGCATTTATACACGACTATGTGTGATGTGTCTAACTCATTATGTGGTGCGTCTAACTTTACATGTTTAAGTCACGGTTATAATGAGTTTTCATACATATGTATATAATAGTGCATTTAAACTCATTACAAAAGTTGTGTACGTAAACTTCACATCTTTGGTTTAGTGTTGTAATGAGTTTTTGTACATGGATATGTATTGGCACGTGAAACTCGTTACACCAATGCATCATATCGATGTTACTATCAAATACTAATGTATTTTTATATGATTTCGAAATGAGGAGTGAGATACTATTTTCCTACTAACACATGTTAAGCAAAAATATAGTTATGTAACTAATAGCTTAAAGTACGGAATTCCGATAACAAACACACTTTACTACGTATGTCGTTTAGAATAATTATGACCCATATGTCACACCCCAACCGACGGTGAATTATACGTCGGGGCGGACGCGGTTGTTCAAAAAACACAAGGTTGACTATTAAAGTTTAGATATTTCATTAATGACTTTCAAATGTTCAATACAAGGAATGAGACAACATATAACAAGAATACAATGTTTATTTGATAAGAAATCTAGGTTCAAAGCATCCTATGTGATCATAACAAGTCTCATGCTAGCATACCTGAAACATGTAAGTAAACTGTCAACTAAAAATAGTTGGTGAGATACGAAGGTTTTAACATAGTTTAGCAAAGTTTTTGAAAAGTATTACAATTCACTATGTCATGCATTCTATAGTATAAGTGTGAGAACAAAACATGTTAAACATTGTGCATATCAATCCTCCAACCAAGTTTAGGCATAACCCGAAGGTTACCCTTAAAAGTTTAAAGTTTAAGTTCAGTAACAATCACCATGGGTTCCCCCCGAAGGGTCAATCAAACTAGGTGGATTGGTCAAATATAATAGATCTCTCATTGTTACTATAGGTTTGATCAAAGTTAATGGATATGCTAGTTTTAAGTTTAATTTAAGCATGCAAGTCTCAAGCATAATAACACAAGAATAAGCATATAGGCATAGTTGTACAAGAATTGTATAAGTTTGAAAGTTTGTACATGTTTCACCCCAAGTTTGAAAACAAAGTAAAATGAAAATGGGCTAAGTATACTCACTTGGATTGATGAAAGAGTGTCCGACAAGATTAAGTGTAGCAAGACTTTGAGGGAGAATATCCTCACAACGAGCCTAAGAATACAAGTCTTAAAGTTCAAGTTTGATCATATAAGTATATGGTAAGTATCTAGGACTCTAAGATTGACTAGGGTTCCAAATGGGAGATGGAAAAGATTGTGTTTATAAAGTTTAAATCAATTTCTAAACAAAGTTTTGAATAATTACACAAGGCTTGAATCTCAAAGTTTAATAAGTTTATAGTTCAGAATAGTTATTAATTAAAATAATTATTTAGAAAGCTTTATAATTATTATTTACACTTAGGTAATAATAATTTAAAGTAGTTTTCTAGTATTTTATGAATGAGATTGTAAGGATAATTTAATTGAAAGGCCCAAATAATTATTAAAGATTACAAATAATTATTTAAAGATTAAATAATGATTATAAATTCATAATAGTTATTTAAAGAATAAACAATTATTAATTAAAATAATCAATATAAATGATTTAAGATTTATTAAAGTATCAAGTATTAAGTATTTATCTTATAAATTATCTTGTAATTAAATAATGTTTACAATGTGATTATAAGTGAAATTATAAGTTTAAACAAATATGTTAACTAGAACTCTTTATAAAGTTTATATTTTAAATTATAAGTTTTAAAATTTATAAGTTTATAGATGCCTTGAATAAAGTTTCTTATAGCATTATAAGTATTTAAATAAGTTTACAAGTTTATAAATGTTTAAAGTTTCTATTTACTTTTATAAAGTCTATAAGTTTATAAATATTTAGGAAATAGACCAAGTAGGATTATTTCTCTTGTTTTAAATTTATATAGACAATTAAGTTCTTGTTTATACCAATTATAAGTTTTATAAAATGTCTAAGTTTATAATTTATTAAATTTAAGTTTATGTTTTTATAAAGTTTTTAAGTTCATAAAAGTATATTTATTTTAATTAAATAAATAAGCCTTGAATTGAATGTGTATAGAAATGTAAAAGTTTATAAGCTTCTGTTTTCATATTAATATGTAAATTTTATAAATCATTTTCTGATTTTATAAAATTTATATAAGTTTTCTAAGAGTTATATTTAATTTGAAGTTTAAAATGAAATAAATTTATTATTTCAGAAAATAAATACAAATCAAGTTTCCTGATTTTTATAAAATATTTTCTATTGAATGTATAAGTTTTATAAGGTTTAAATGTACTTTTATAGTTTTTAAGTGTTTAGAAACTATTTTTAAAGAATTAGTTATTATAAGGTTTAACTATATTTAATTTAATTAAGATAGTTCTGGAATATAAATGTGTAAGTAAAATTCAGATTCAAGTTTATATGAGTTTTACATAATTTATAAAAAAATTTACAAGATTTAAAATTGATTAAAAAGATTAAAAAAATAAAAGGAACAAAACTCGGGTTGGCCGTATTCGAACCCGGGCAACCCGAGTCCACACACAAGCGCACAAACCACCCGACTACGGGCCTCGTTAAGTTTAAACACGGAAAATTAAATTGATAAACACAATCCCAAATCAAGCCCCAAATCCGTATGAACCCTAGAACTTCAAACCCAGATTACATATCGATTTACCCTCTGCTAGCATAAATTGACAGAGGACTTTTAATCTATGAAGGAATACGAATCTTTTGGTCATTCGATTTACCTGAAACGAAGTTGAAATGAGGGAGAACAGGTTGCGTTTGGAGTCTGCTGTCCATAGGTTCCAATCGAGCAATGCATGTGCGATATGAATGAATTGATAGTTTAGAGAGTTTGGGTGTGGGGTCGTCAGTGTGCCTCAACCCGTATTTATACTCAATTTCGCGATTTAATGCTAGATTAGTTGGGAGGTTTATGGTTGAGTTAAACGGATTGAAATTCGAAATTACGCATGGTTATAGTTGGAATCGAGCATTGATACACCTCGGGTTTGGGTCGCACGCTCGAAAGGAAGCCCGATGTGCAATGAATCTGGTCGTTTACGCGGTTTTTGAATAAAAGGAATGAAAAACGGCCTCTGTGGGTTTCGAACTCGGGACCGGTTTCCAGAGGTGGGAGTTTGGCTCTTTTGCACTTTCAGTCCCTGAAGTTTCCAGTTTTTATTATTTTTATGTTTAAACTTGGATTTCCATTTAAAATAAGTTTCAAAGAATGACAGTTTTAGTCCCTGATCTTTTTATATAAATAAATATGTTTTATTTCTATAAAAATCCATTAAGTTTTATTATTTTATAATTTTATAAAATATTTTATAGGATTTATTAATTTACAAGTTTAAGTATTTACAATAAGTTTATAAATTATTTTATTTATATAATTATAAACCCATAAAGTTTTTAAGAATTTAGTATATTTTATTTACAAGATATATATATATATATATATGCTTTTAAATAAGTCTCATATATATATATATATATATATATATATATATCTATATCTCAAGTATACTTGTTTTTCTTAAATATATATCAATTAGATTAATACTTATTATTTAAGAACATATATTTTTTTAATAAAAATTTAAGCTTTAAATTAATAACTCGTGCAAAGGTTTAGGAAAAGATAGGTCGGAAAAATACTGGATATTACACCATATACCCTTCAACATTAAAATATGTAAAAGGACACGTTTCAGTATTCCAACACTTCATAAAAAAGGTCCTTTTCACTTGATCTGATGAAACAAACTGCATAAACATTTATAAGTAGTGAAAAGAAATATGTTATTTTACTACAAATGTATTGATAAGCAAGTGCATCATTATGCATTGAACCCACAAATGCAAATCATAATAGTTTTCAGTTGCAACATTGTTATGAACTTCTCATTTCAAATTTTAACATTATCAATGAAACACAAGTCCAATAAGATCCCCCAAATCTAAGCAGCAACCATGACACATTCAATTGCTTGTTTGCATATTCCTGTCATTGTTGCCTCGGGTCCGTATACCTAGGACGCAAATCATAATAAATTGACCAATCTACCCTTGAAAAGGTCCCAAAACTAAATGAAACAAGTGCAAGGAGAAATAAGGTCTAGTGTACCTCAATAGGGATGCCTATCTCAGCCCCGAGTGCACGCATTCTTTCAAGCCCTCTTTGGTAATTTGGACCACCTCGTCGCACATATATGTACATGTTTGCAGCTTTCAACTTTGATTCCTACATACAATTATAAAGATTCGCACCAAAAAGTCAGTTTTGCCCTTTCAATTGTAAATCATCAAACAAATTACCTTCTCCTTCAACGCACGAATGATGCCATTGAAAGTGGCAGCCACGTCAGTAAAATTGGCGATTCCACCACCAACTACAAGCGCCCTCCTTTGACCATCCGGATCAGCAGTTGCACACTGAAATTTCGAAAAATGATCAATCTTGAACCTTTCTTTATTTCTTTCATTTTCAATTGAATGCAGAAGGGTAAAAGAGTAAAACCATAAAATGTTACTGTTATGAAACTGGCACCCAAAAATGAAAATAAAAGTCACACTTACATCAATGACAACTCGAGCATATTGAAGAACTTCTTCTTCGTTGGGTGCACCGCTGTATTCTGCATAGTTTCCAAGCTCAGAAGCATAACCCAAGTCTCCAACTGTATCTGCATAGATGACACTAGCACCACCACCAGCAACCATGGTCCAAATCCGTCCTTTAGGGTTAAGAACTGTGAACTTCAAAGATGCACTAGTCTGCAAGAAATGATAAAATTGTAAAATAAAAAAATTCAAAAATATTTCGGTGAAAAACTTTGATATATAGTTGTATACTCATATGCACCTTTTCATCAAGTTCATGGATAAAACTTTCAGTAGGACTCATAACTCTTCCAAATGGCATTGGGAACTCGATATTGCCCCACCTGCGAAATCATACATTTTTTTAGGTTCTATTAACAATTAAGAACTGAAGGTTAATAAATAATAATGGAGATTAGGGATAAAGAAGTGTACTTTTTAAAATTTTTGAAAGCAGCAGTGTCATCAAGCTCGCCTCTCATATCAAGAGGATAAGGCTTTCCATTAACCAGAGTGAATGGATTCATTTCCAAGAAAGTCAAGTCGAGATCTAAATGCAAGAAACACAAAGAATAAAAGTGAGTTTTGACTAGAATCATGAAATGTTTACATAGGGGAGCAACAAGAACAGAAATTTCAGAAGACAATAAGATTTTACCTAGGAATAGGGAATATATGTGTGTGATGAACTCCTCGATTACAGATTTAAACTGCATCATGGAAGAAACAAGAATTAGAGATTCAATGTGGAGTAGTGGTGGAAAGATGGACCGGCTGGTGGATCGGGTAAAGGGTCAAAACAGGCCAACTCGGTGGGGTTGACTTGTAAACACTTTTTTGTCCTTATTTTATAAATAAATAATGCATTGTTTACAAAGAGAATATTATTAAAATGATACTCTAAATATTTGAATAAAATCGATTTAGAAGGTTGTATGCATTCAAAATTAGACTTTGGGTGACTTTAAGCCCATTTGACCAGTTTGCGGAAGATAATAAACCGAATTACCCCATTCATAAGTAATAATCTCACCTCCAACGGGAGGGTGGCAACAAGTGGAGCACATATCTCTTGATTCAACAGTACCCCTGTGGGTAAAAAGATTGTTTTAACCTGAAAATCCCGGAAAAAGAATGAGAGTTTTACAAACCCAATGGTAAAAATAAATAGAAATGAGGAAGATGTATCTGTGTGTGTGTATAATGCATACAAAAACACACCCCTATGTACCTTGTCCCAATTCTCTTCGATTTCGATTCCTCCACATTCTGAAAAACTAATGCTACAGCCTAACCGCTCAGAAACAATGTTGATATAATACTCTTCGTTGTGTGGAATAAATGGTTCAACAATGAATGTGGTTATGGGTCCTTTGCTTTCTCCCATCACAACCTATCAAGTCAAGAAAGTTTTAACAAGCACATTTTAGATCCTAATATGTTTGATAAAGAGTATTTAGTAACCTTGAAACATATGGAGTATTATTAGAGACTTCAACACAGATGCTGCCTTATGATCTATCCTTTTATTTTAAGGGTATGTTTCTATGTGTGTGTTAAAGTGATTATATGGTTTCAATAACTGCAATCACATGGTCAGCAGAAATAGAACATGTTGTAGGAGATAGTGTTTGGGGCTTTATATGTGCTTTTGCTGTTTGAAGTAATAATTATAAGATAATCAGTTGTTTGAGTATTTTATAAATTGTTAACTTTTAATGGATTAATACGTAATATGACCAAAAATGACATTCTTGAGAAAATGGAAGACACATCTTGTGTGATGGGAGTAAAAGTTTCTCAAATTAGGTTAAAAGGAAGGGGTAGTTAAATAGTTTTATTTTAACATTGGATAATCAATTTTTTTTAAACTTTTTTTTATAAATGTGAGACCCCGTCACCGGAAAACTCGTGGGCCACCAATACCCTGCTAACCAATGAGACCAAGTACCAGTGTACCACAACTTGCACACGGCATGTGGTCTTCAAGGGTTTAAAAGCAGGAACATTGAAAGTTTGAATTCAGGCGCTTACCGTTGCGTCACCCTATGAAGGTTTAGATAATCAATTTATTGGCAGGTACTAGTATGAAATCAGTTAATCGGTAGCAAATAGTTTAACCGAACATTAAGAACACATTCTGAGTCACAATCATCAACTCCCTAAATGTGAAGTATCAGATTCAACTGTTATTCTGGATTTAGATCAGATCATATGGTTTCATGTTTTCTTTAGAACCAAAAGGTTGAAAAGTAGTTCATCTACCTCTCAGAAATCAAACATGGTGTCTTATACTACTTGAGTCCAATAAAATTGTAATAATTACCTCTTTGCCAAGCCTCTCCTTTACAAATTCAGCAACTTGAGCCAAATCAAGATTTAAGGCAACAAGCCCACTCTTGCCACGCTTTCCAAACAACATGTCAGGTTTCACAACCAGTTTTGATGAAGATAACCATGGTTCCCTTTTTAACCTAATGCACCAAAAAGATTATTCATCAATTAAGGATCTCATGTCAAATCCTGTTTGAATTATCAATTATTTAAAGTAAATCTATAGCAGCCACAAGGGATTAGTTTCCCAATATTTTATTTTTTTATTTGGTTCAATGCAGCATATTTCAGTCTACAAAGTCAAAATTAGGAATCAAAATGAGTTGTAAATTTGTGATTTTTAATCAACCAACACCAATTCTCAACTTGACAATCATCCAAAGTCCCAAATCACATATTACAAAATTCAAATGAAATTATAAGAACTAGGGCACCAAATGAAACTTACTGGTGAGAGCGAGATGGTGTTGTTGCAACCGATGAAGCAAGAGCTGCAAATTTATAGTTGAATTTGGTGGGGTTGTTGATTTATTTTTCGGTTACATTTTATTGACAAAATTAATTTGGGTGTTTCTTTTAGCGGGAAGAGGAGTAATCTAGACATCTCTACCAGCAACCATCTGAGTATTAGAAGTTAGACCCACAAGTCAAATTCGGGTAAAACTTGTATCACATCATAATTAGTAAACTAAAAGAAATAAATGTCCAATTTTGGTTGGTTTGTTCAACTACAATTGTTGAAGGAAAATCCCTATTTGGACTTGACTAAATTTTTAAATAATCATCTATAAAAGTATGTTTTTTTAAAATTTTTTTTACTTTAACGTAAAATTTGCGTGGATAAATACGAAAAACCAACTGAGTTATTGTTAGAGGTCTACTAAATTCGTGTTTTTTCTTGCACTTCTGTGTGAATAATACTTGGTTAAGGAAGAACCAGCCAAATAATGTTATGTATTCACGAAACTCATGTTTTTTTAAGACTTCTCTACGCGGCTAAGGATTCAATTTTAACCTCAAATTGTGATATTCTTGTTTTCTGGATAGTGCATCATGTTGTTTTGATTGGATACACTTTTATAAAAAAAGATATTTGTAACTCTTTTAAGTAGTTAAATGATTATGTTTAGAAAATAAAGAGAAGCAAGAGAGTTTCCAAATAGAGATTGTAAGTAAACTAGTAATTTATCCCGACGCGTTGCGTTCGTCACGTGTCGTGACACGTTAAACAATGGACGTTAAACGGCTTTGAACTTTATAAAAATAAGAAAAGCTAAAACGTTGAACAAATCAAAGTTTAAAAAAAAAATAAAATAAACGGACATCAAACAACTTCGAAACTTTTTTAAAATAAAAAGCGAGGGTTTCAGAGAAAACCACATAGTTAGGTGAAAACAAAAAAAACCACTAAAAAATCAATTTTAACAATCATATGATAATATTTATTTTTTATTTTATTTTATTTTTATTTACTTATAAGAGTATCAATGTAATATTACACATTTTTACCCAAAAATCATTTAAGTATTGGGTTACGTATGCATAAGCCAATACTTAAATGATTTTTTGGTAAAAATGTGTAATATTACATTGATAATCTTATAAACAAATAAAAACAAAATAAAATAAAAAATAAATATCATCGTATGATTGGTTAAAATTGATTTTTTTAGTGGTTTTCTTGGTTTTCGCCTAACTTTTGTGGTTTTCTCTTGACCCCCCTAAAAAGCTAAATCGTTAAATAAATTAAAGTTTTTGAAGGGCTACTTTAACTCGCACGTAGAGGCACATCAAAACACGCAACAAATAAGAAAAACAAAACATTTAATAGAGTGTTAATAATACTAAAGATATTATATATAAAAATGAAACTGCTAAAAAGTTATCGTGTTCGAAATAAACAAACGTATTTGAAAACCTTTACGTAAACCCACACGTTGCACCAAAATAGTTATTAACATTAAAAAAATGAAACTATAACAAAGTTGTTAAAAAAGTTAACCGTAAAAAAACGAAAGTAAAACCGCTTAATAAAAGTAAAGAGTTAAAAAGTTTTCTTAACGACGTTGTACGTAAGTGATTAAACAACTTGTACACGATCATTCGCTCGTACGCAACTCCATTTTGAACGAAACTTTCATTGAAACGTAGATAAAAATTACACGTCACAACGATATATTCAGAATAAAACTTTAAAAGTTATAACCGAATAAAAAAAAGATTATAAATATGAAACATGTCAAATTCTTGTTGGCTAAAAAGAAATTTAATACGGTTGTTTTAAAACTAACATTACACATGATCATTAATTTTATAAGATAAAAAAAAGTCGAATAGCAAGAAAAAAAAGGTGAATAAAAACCATTTTAGTATTATTTTTATTAATATTTAGAGAGAACGAAAAAGTGGCTGGAAATTAAAAAAAGAGACAAAGTATCATATATTCAAATGAGAGAAAAAAATGGAGAAAGAGACAAAATAAAAACCTGCACTGATTTCTTGTACTTTGTGCATTAGTGATTAGCAATATGCAAATTGTTTTGTGCATTATTGATTTAGCAATATGCAAACTGTAAGTATAATTTATAGTATTAAAGTAGTAATTTATATGTGGTTGTTTAAACGTTTGAGTTTCTTATAAATAAATTAGATTTGTTATAAAATTTGATTATTATAAATATATTAAAGTTATAGACAATTATTTTAATAATCATTGACAAATATGGTTTTGATTTTCAAAAATAAAATATAAGATTTTAATGAGTATGTGACCAAATGTTGTAAGTTGTGACAAAATGATTTTTTAAGTATTGATGTATGCTTACTGAAATTGAATCAAGACAAACATCTAAACCTACCTTAGAGTCTTAACAAAAATTTTTATATACGTTCCTGTAAGAAGTTAGAAATGCGTGTGAAATGTACTCGTAACCCTTGATCTTACTTAAATTGAGGATGGAAAAACATGATGACAATTTTATAAACAATCAGGAAACATAAATATAGGTTAATCATAGATTTACACCCGACATACACTTATTTTCACTCAAAAATATGATTTTAAATGAAATAGAGAAACATACAAGCGAAATCGAGTGTAAACAGAGTGTAAATATGATGATTATGCTACTTGGAATGTCATTGACAGCACAAATGAAAGTTGAGATTATCACCGGCCAAAGTGTTAGTTTGAATTATTATTATTAGTGAATAAGTCATAGTTTGGATTATTAAAACCAATTTACCTTAATAACTTAACAGGGTTATTACTCCTTTAATATTATGAAGAAAGAAAATTAAACTGGGATAAGTAACGTATTATTGCCGATAAAAGGTAACTATTACGACAAATTAAAAACTAAAATTTCCCTTTATTTTTTAGTAACTCGGTACGTATTCTTTCTGTTTTAACTTTTTAATAACAAGTTAGTGACATTTGAAAAATTCCAAACAGCATTATCTTTCTTGATCTTATATGAATTTTGTTATTTTTCACAAACTTGTTATTAAAATGAAATTCCAAACAGTATTATCTTTCTTGATCTTATATTTGCTAGTTTATATTATATTATTTCCTTAATAAATTTTACTTGCAAATACACGTGTCTTGGTATAGTTAACTGGGAGAAGGGGATGAGCATTTGGTACCGAGTACTGCTACCGTACCGATAGATTAGGTACCAGTATCGGTACCCACTTTTTCATAAATTCGGTACCGTTACGAGTAACGAAAAAGATGAACATTTTATAACGAATACCGGTACCGTACCGATATCGTACCGAACCAGTACCATACCGATAAACTCGGTACCGGTACCGGTACCAACTTTTTCATAAATTCGATACCGGTATTTTCGGTATAAGGAAACAAATGGTGCATCACCCCTCGTCTTTGACTTTTTATATAGTGTTAAATTGTTAAAACGAATAATCTATATCATTAATTGGTTGACGAATAATATTCAACCCAATTTCCTGAAACATTTTTCAAATACAAAAGTTCAGTATTTTTTCACGAAATAGTAAACTACACAGGATTCCTTTACACTGAATAAAAAAGTCGTGGCTATCATTTTATCATTGTGTTTTAAACATTACTTTTTTTTGTTCTTTTGATATCAAACGTGAAAATTATTGGATATGAATTATAGCTTTCTGGTAGAGTGGTACAAGTCTCGCTTGGGACAAATTGTTACAGGTTAAGCCAGAGGGTTTTCTTAGTTGTGGGTTTCCTCCTAAGTGGGTCCCGGGTTCGAGTCCGGTGCGGTTACAACCCATTAAGAAAGACATGCATGACTTACAGGAATACCCGAGCTGCTTCAAAAGAAAATAAGGATTTAAAAAAGTTGCATTTAAAAAAAAAAGAATAAACATTAATTTCAAAGCAGCTATGAAATTTTAGGAGTATCCCACAAAAGGTTCTCGAGGAGCCAATGTTTTATAGACATGCCCAAAAGTCTTCATTTATGGCTCCGGATTTAATTTTTAATAAGTAACATGTGATGTTAGTTTTTTTTTTAACGGCCAACAAATATAGAATTGTTTAAGTACTTTGTACGGGGTGACCTATTGATAAAAGGCCACTGCCAACTGGCCCAACCCAGCCGTACAGAGCCCTTAAGCGCCCCAAGTTATCTCCAGTTCCGGGGAAAACTCATCCGCCCGAAAGCCCACTGATGGTAAAACCCGGACGCCCTCGGGATCAAACCGGAGATCACAAAGATCCAGGTCTTCCTTCATTGAGCCACCATGCCTCTTCCCAAAGTGATGCTAGTGTGGATAGAATCCGGGTCTTTTTTAAAGAATCCAGGCTTCCTACCACTACACCACATTGAAAGTTGCATGTGATGTTAGTTAATCGCGTTATATCTTAGAAAGTAAACGTCTTTAATTCTTTTTTCTTTTGAACGACCAACAAAACGATATTATTAATAAGTTTACCCAATGGTAAACATCAATGTACATCACCGATAACATAATAAGACAAAGCTCTCATGTTGTAGTCATACCACCACATACAATTAAGTCAACACTTTATCCTTCCATACAACTAAAATTAAAATACCGTCATATACAAACATCTTTAATTCTGAAGTGTTTATTTAATCTTCCTTTAATCGTATACAGCATTAAAATACCGAGTATGATGTTTGAGATTTGTGACCTGTAAGTAAGTGATGATGTTATTAACCCAATAAGGAATTGAGATTTTTACATATTGACTTATAATTAGTGGCTATAAAACCCTAAATGCACAACAAGAAGTACAAATGCTATAAACAATTCGTTTAAACTTTAAACTATGAAACCCGATGCCTATTTCTCTTTTTAACTTTTAATATTTGGCATACAATACCTAACCGGTTTAAATCATGAGATAAAACACATTTAAAAATATCTATACTACATAATAAACAAGTAAAATATGATGACACTTGTCACAATTCTAGGCATACTCATTCTCATTTTTCCGCCTCTCTCTCCTATTAATCAACTCTATTATTTTAGGCAACTATTTGTTTCAATTTTTATCTGCACAATTTTTAATTTAAAAATGTGTTTATCATCAATTAATTTGTTGAATCATATTTTAATAAACTCTACAAACTGAAAACAATTTTACAGCCAACTAGGCTTCAAATAAAAAGCTTTTAATCATATATTTACATATATTCACGTTGTTCCATTTTGACGAGTGTATGTGCTAAAAGATTACATTATGTTTTATTCAACCCATGTAAGACGCGAGTTTATTCAACCCGTGTATTACACGGGTTTTAAACATAAACTTTTTATTACTATTTATTTAACATTACATTTATTCAACCCGTGTAATACACGAGATTCTAACCTAGTATGTATATATATATATATAAAATAGAACGGGTCAATCCAGAACCCGACCCATTTATCTAATGTGTTCAAAGGTTGGACCTTAAATAGACCCACGAGAATAAATTAGGTCAGATGTTTTTGATTTATTTACAAATTTGATTAAATGATCAAATACTTACAAGAAAGAGTTGTCATGGTCTGGTTATGACTTATGAGTCCCTTACATGTTGGAAATTTAGGAAATATACAAGTTGGTATGTTTCCTATCCCACATAGGAAAGGGGAAGAAACCTAAAGGGGTTTATAAGGTTTTTTTTCTTATTGGTCTCCAAAGAGTTGTTTTGGCCTAGTGAAAGGATGAGGGCTAAGCCCACACGCGCGCCGAGCTGGGCCGGAAACGCGAGGTCCGCGAATGGACGCGAGGAGCTTTTATTTTGTTACGGACGGGTCAGATGTCCTGCAGCCTCATAAATTGGACGGGTCAGATGAGATAATTCGGAATTAGAATCCTACTAGGAGTCCAATTCAACTACGAATTGGTGGGGGTTATCAATTCCCCGAATTTCTCATGGATGGTTACGAATTCGCAGCTATAAATACAGTGTCCTGCAGCCTCATAAATCATCCCAAAATACAGAGCCTTTCTGCGAATTTCTTCCTTCTGTTTCTCTGCTACCTTTGCGTTTTTCTGGTTTCCAAAGCTGCTGGAACACCAGATCGTTCTGCATTAAATCCTGGGAGTTTACGATGTTGCTTACAGTCGATAAAACGCGTAAAATCCTTTAAGGACAAGAATCTTCATTCCGTGCAGTCTGCTACAAGAGGAACGTCAATCGAACAGGTTGGTTTTATATTTATTTGTTGTTTCAATTCGTCCGATAACGGGACAGTCTCCTTCTACCTTTCTTATAATCAGTTATGGTCAAGATGGATCATAACTGAGTGGAATGTATCGCCTTGACCTGGCTGAAGATCACCCAAAAGAAGAATCTGAGAACAGTGGTGTTTCTGTGATCAACGCTGATAGTAGTGATGATGGTTTTAGTAGTGATAGTGGTGATAGTAGTAGTAGTGTTGGAACCAGTACTAGTGATGCTTCTGATTGTAATCTTATTGGTTTTGAATTAAATGCAATAATGTCTTTTGATTATATCGCTTGTTCAATTTCTTTATGGCACAAACGTTTAGGTCACACTAATATTAAAAACATTAAAAAAATGCAAACTAAAGGTTTAATTAAACTAAACGATAAAGATTTTGAAAAATGCGAAACTTGTGTAGAATCAAAATTTACAAAGAAACCTTTTCCAAGTGTCCAATGACGGAATACATCACTACTAGAACTAATCCATTCAGATATTTGTGAACTGAATGGAATGCTTACCCGTGGTGGTAAGAGATACTTCATCACTTTCTGCGATGACTCGAGTCGTTATTTATATGTTTATCTGTTGCGTACAAAAGACGAAGCTTTTGATGCATTTAAAATATATAAGGCCGAGGTCGAAAATCAACTTGAGAAACGCATAAAAATTCTTCGCTCGGACAGAGGCGGAGAATACTTTAACCGAAAATTTGATGCTTTCTGCGAAGAGAATGGCATCATACATGAAAGAACTTCACCGTTTACTCCCCAACAAAATGGTTTGGCTGAGAGATAGAACCGAACCTTGTGTGAGATGGTCAACTGTATGTTGAACCAATCTGGTTTGCCAAACAATCTGTGGGGGGAAGAATTATTAACTGCATGTTATGTCCACAATAGAATCACTAGTCGTGTGATTCCTATCAGTCCATATGAGTCTTGGAAAGGAAGGAAACCAAACCTAGAGCATTTGAGGGTTTGGGGTTGTGTTGCCTATTATCGAACACCTGATCCTAAGAGATCCAAACTCGGAGCCTTAGCTATGAAAAGTGTATTCATTGGATATGCTCATAATAGCAAGGCTTACCGATTGTTGGATAATGAATCAGGCACTGTTATAGAATCCAGAGATGTGGAATTCTTTAAGAACAAGTTTTCTAGAGATGATGAAAACTCAAACCTCACTTCATCTCCCAGTACTTCTCGAGAGAGGGTTCAACCTTCACAAATTATTGAAGAACCTAGGAGAAGTACTAGATCCAGAAAAGAGAAAATTTATGGAGATGATTACTTGTCTTATTTGGTTGAAGGAACCCAAAGGAAAGTGACGAGAGATGTCATTTTCGCCATTAATTTGGATGATGATCCCAAAACCTTCACCGAGGCCATATCGTCGAGAGATGCTCCTTTGTGGAAGGAAGCAATCAATGATGAAATGGATTCAATTATGGGAAATGGTACTTGGGAGTTAGCTAATCTACCCAAGGGTAAGAAACCTATTGAATCCAAATGGATTTTCAAGAGGAAGTATCATCCAGATGGATCCATCTCTGCCTACAAAGCAAGATTAGTTGCTAAAGGATATAGACAGAGAGAAGGAATCGATTATTTTGATACCTATGCTCCAGTTGCTAGAATTAGTTCTATTAGAACTCCTATAGAAGTTGCAGCATTGAGAGGACTGTACATTCATCAAATGGATGTTAAAACAACATTCCTAAATGGGTACTTAAAAGAAGAGATCTATTTGGAGCAACCAGAGGGGTTTGTTTTACCCGGACAAGAGAATAAAGTGTGTAGACTTATTAAATCTCTATATGGTTTGAAGCAAGCTCCTAAACAGTGGCATGAGAGATTTGACACCACTGTGACTGCCTTCGGGTTTCAACACAATAGTGCTGATAGATGTATTTATACTAAATGTGAACCCGATTATACAGTCGTTATCTGTCTTTATGTTGATGATATGTTGATCATTGGCACTCACCTAGAAGGTATTTGTGAAACTAAGAAATACCTGTCCTCGAACTTTAAGATGAAAGATCTAGAAGAAGTTGATACCATCCTTGGGATCAAAGTGAAAAGAACAGATGGTCAGATTTCTCTAAGTCAATCTCATTACATAGAGAAAGTTCTGACAAAGTTTTAACATTTGAACATCAAAGAGTTTAACACTCCGATGGATCCTGCTGTGAAACTTAAAGTGAACTCTGAGAGAGCAGTGGCTCAACTAGAGTATGCGAGTGCTATTGGTAGTATGATGTATGCAACGCATTGCACTCGCCCAGACATTGCTTTCGCTGTAAGCAAACTGAGTCAGTACACTGTCAACCCAGGAACTGAGCATTGGGAGGCAGTGGGGAGAGTCCTTGGATACCTGAAAAGGACTAGAAACTTTGAACTGACATATAAGTAATCTTCCATGATACTTGAAGGTTATTCTGATGCTAGCTGAATTGATCACACCAGCGATTCAAAATCCACAAGTGGGTGGATTTATACTCTAGCTGGTGGAGCTATTTCTTGGTCGAGCAAGAAACAGACGTGTATTGCACACTCAACTATGGAAGCTGAGTTCATAGCTCTTGCCGCAGCTGGCAAGGAGGCAGAGTGGATTAGAGATCTACTCACAGACATCCGTCTTTGGGATGTTCCGATGCCGTCTATTCCCATGTATTGTGATAGTGAGGCCATACTATCTAGAATATACAACGCAGTGTATAATGGGAAGTCAAGACACATAGGTCTTCGGCACAATTTTGTGAGACAACTAGTTGAAAGTAGTACCATCAAGGTTGTCTATGTCAAGACGAGTAGGAACTTGGCAGATCCGTTTACCAAACCTCTGACGAGAGATTTGGTAGTTAATACCGCGAGAGACATGGGTCTAAAACCAAAATAGAATCGGTAGTGATGGAAACCCAACTTGAACTTAGTGCTCCTATTTCTCAAGTTTAAAGGGTAACAATGAAGTCACTTAACGATAGAAGGTACTATCAATTCAGATAGATCCATGTGAGGTATGATAGTACGTCGTTGCCGAGAACGAGGATGAGCTAATGCTCTTAACAAAGTTTTGGAGGCATCTATGCAACGAGGATGTTGTAAAACTTTGCCTATATGATCTAGAGGTGGTGCCGCCTCAAATGAAGATCTGTGGTTTATCTTCTAGAGGGTTATGAAAAGGATTTATAGCGCACGGCCATATTCGCGCTCAGTGAGAACGCAAAGTCGGTCGGTGATGTGTGGGGGTAAATCGAAGGGGTCATCAGGTTCGTGGTTTAATTCCATAGGACACCATTGAATCGGTCTCTTCTTATTTATCACCATAAACTGGGTTTAATCTTCGTGACACCTTAGTGACATCATCTGTCTAAGTGAAAAGAAAACATTCCAACTTGGTGGGGGATTGTTGGAAATTTAGGAAATATACAAGTTGGTATGTTTCCTATCCCACATAGGAAAGGGGAAGAAACCTAAATGGGTTTATAAGGTTTTTTTCTTATTGGTCTCCAAAGAGTTGTTTGGGCCTAGTGAAGGGATGTAGGCTAAGCCCACACGCGCGACGAGCTGGGCCGGAAACGTGAGGTCCGCGAATGGACGCGAGGAGCTTTTATTTTGCCACGGACGGGTCAAATGTGATTTTAGCTTGCAGAGGAAGGCAATAACTAACTGTGAGATAATTCGGAATTGGATGACTACTAGGAGTCCAATTCAACTACGAATTGGTGGGGGTTATCAATTCCCCGAATTTCTCATGGATGGTTACGAATTCGTAGCTATAAATACAGGGTCCTGAAGCCTCATAAATCATCCCAAAATACAGAGCCTTTCTGCGAATTTCTTCCTTCTGTTTCTCTGCTACCTTTGCGTTTTTCTGGTTTCCAAAGCTGCTGGAACACCAGATCGTTCTGCATTAAATCCTGGGAGTTTACGCTGTTGCTTACAGCCGATAAAGCGCGTAAAATCCTTTAAGGACAAGAATCTTCATTCCGTGCAGTCTGCTACAAGAGGAACGTCAATCGAACAGGTTGGTTTTACATTTATTTGTTGTTTCAATTCGTCCGATAACGGGACAGTCTCCTTCTACCTTTCTTATAATCAGTTATGGTCAAGATGGATCATAACTGAGTCGACTTGTGACTTAAATCTAATATTTGTCTGTTTCATAACAGATCAACATATTCAATTGTTGTTGTGGCATCTGAAGGACTGCAAGATTGGTTTAGATTCATGTTTATAATATACATTAAAATTAAATAAAAAATGCAATCATTCAAATTTTTGTCAAATTTTTTTTTATCAACTTCACGCTAATGTACCAGTAACACTTGAATAAGCCATCAAAAACCTTTCATAACACCAACAGTTAAACAAGTGTTATCCCAACATATATGCTGGTTCGAGCCATGTAACGCCCCACCCTACGAATGCCCCAAACACCCCCTTAATGTACATTCTTTCTAGCATACTATTGTTAGAATTTTCGCCAAGTATTAGAGTATTTATCTTGATTTGCATCATGCACAAGTCATTTAAACAGTATTGAATTGGATTTTTTTCAAGAAAAGTAACTTAACATAAATAAAAAAATGCATCTTGGTAAGCTTCAAGATAACATAATCTAACCTTTAGAATCTTGTAGCCAATTCCTCCATTTTGTTAGGAAAATCTTGAAAATAAAAGTTGCTTTCCCCTAACTATGAGTGCAAAGATGCCATATGCAGGGATATGAATTAGTCCCACTCCTAAATACCTGCAAATAATCACTAATCCCATGAGTTCAACCTTTTAAAACAAATCCACAGTAGCAAAAATAACAGTTATTGTTAGCAACAGTTACTTAAATCATACAAAATTAACTTTTTAACTAATAGTCAAACACTCACATAGGAACATATTACATACCAAATGGGAGCATATGGAGATGATAAATCAAGGAAGGGATATGGCCACCTGCAATATCAAGAACAATGCAAATAGTTATATAAGTTTTAGATTTTCCAGTTTTATTGATTTTTTTCTAAAATCATGTGAAATTAGGGATTTGGTTAAAACAAGATCTCATCTTACCACATTGATACACATGCATGGACTATCCACTGGAAAATGACAAATGTGCATGTCCACAGACCAAAATAAGCCAAACGAAAGAAAGGGAACCGCTGTTTAAAAACAGTCAATTTAGTATAGTCAAGAAGCATATAATTATAACTTGATATAAAAAAACATCTCACACAAAATATAATGTCAAATAAAACAAAAAATACAGTAATTGAGACGGAAACGACTCTGTAATGAGCAACTTACCAGGCGATTCAGAACTATATCAACAAGGAGGAGAACGGCATTGATAGAATGCAAGCTAACATCCAACTGTAATAAAAAGATGAAATTACCCCTCAAGATTATACGAAAAGAAATTAGAGTTAACACAAAGGACGAATAAAAAAACATACGAAATTTAAAGTGTGCTCTGCAGGAGTAAGAAATGGGTAGATTATGAACCAAAACACACTATCAGTGAGTCCAACAGCACCTGAGCACATCTGTTTATTAAGAGAGTGAGGATGGATTTTCTTTTTATATAAAAAAAACATAACATGAATAAAAAACTTTATATCAAAAGAAACTTACCTGAAAGACTATTTGAAAGAAATAGCCCCAGACACCAGCAGGGTTTCCATGAGTTGAACCATGATTGGGCAGGCTAACGGGCATGCTTCGTTCTTGGTCAAAATTGACATTATTGATATTATCATCACCAACTTCATTCCAATATTTGTAACATCCATAAATTGAGTGTAAAGATGCAAACTACATATAGTAGACAAAACACAAGTACAAATAAAATATCATTTCTTGTTTATTGTAAAAGATAAGCAATACAGTACGACTCAACCGGTCCAAAAGTTTCAAAAAGAGCTCTGAAATAATGAATTTGCAAGAAAGTTTTCAACTTTAAGTTATAGATATAACTAGCAACATTTCATACCCCAAAATAGAAAGTGACCAAAGCAAATGTCCACCTGTTCATCACAATAAACATCACAAATAAAAAGATTTTAATAAACTAAACACCATTATGTGAACAGATATTGAAACATAAATGGCTTAAAATCACTTACTGGGTGTAAAAGTAAAATGATTTAGCTCCATCAATAATCAGAACAACAGTTAATAAAGCCAACATTACACCAAATGCAATTAATCTGTAAAGAAGCAGCCATGCAGGATGGAGTGATTTCAAAGAGGTCCTCCAAGTTTCATCCTCATACAAAATCCCAATGGGGTCCACATTATTGTGAATTTTCCTTTTGTCAAGTACTTCATATTTGATTATTAAGATTGCTGTTAATATCATAGCAATACAGATCCATAATGCACAGAGGAAAAACCTCCAGTTCAACCAGTAACTCGGGTCGGTTGTATCGTCAGCCATCAGTGGGTCCCAACTAACTTGTTGATCCTGTTTACAGTTGAAACATACCCAAATTTGGTTCATTATATTGTTTATATCAACTTGAAATTCACTTTACCAAAATTCTAAATTTCATGGGATGACATGATCACACAGCCAAAACTTTTGAGAGTTAAATACACAATTTTAACTAACTGTTAGTAATCTTGATAGTAGGATTAAATGTAATACTCTTCAAAAATATTAAAGGAAAAAAAAACAATCAAACACTTCAAATTCAGAATAAAAGTAGCTGTTTTACTAAACGGGTCCTAGATACACCAGGTGATGTCATCGTTCGGGCAATATAGATTGCGCAAAAAGGTTATACGGCCATAGCATTTGTCAGTCAGTGGTATGCACCGTCACATCGGTCGCTAATGTATCAATCAGAAAGCTATATGGCCCGGCCCGTGTAAGAGAAAAACACAAATCATACGCCGGTATAGCATCTGATGTGTATATATCCTCCCCCTACTAAATTAAATAATTAATGTATTCATTCAAATCTGTAGAAAGAATGATTGGAATTTGGGGAAATTATAACAAACATGATGAGTTATGAAGGAGAATTACCTGTTTAATTCTTTGGTGTGATTAGTGAACATGAGCGAATAAAAGGAATTAGGGTTTGATAATCAGTGGAGGAAACCAACCGGGAGATTAATGGCATATATCTTGGCATGTAATGGTGCTACCCTCAAATCCATCAACTGAAATTTAAAAATTATTATTTGAATATTAAGACTAACCAATGTTTTTACGACCGTGGTGAACCGGTTTTATTTACATATGTTTTATATTTTCTTAAATACGGTTTTAGTCCCCTCTAGTTCAACAAAAACAATTATTTCATTTCAGTTCAAAAATTAAAATTTGACATTTTAGTTAAATAGTTTCAGTTTCGTTTCAATTAAAGTCACGGCACTAACACCATTAGTTTTTTATCTATTAAACTTTAAAAAAAGACTAAAATACCCCTTCTAATAAAAAAAACTATCAGCTGCTCACTCTCCTTGAGAAAGTGGTATGAGATAAAAGGATGGCTAGATCTGAGATCAAAGGATAAATCGAGAAAATGTGTGTGTGAGAAAGAGAGGTGAGAGAGGGTATTTGATTTTTTGTTTTTTTTCCTTTAATTTACATTTTTTTAATAGGAAAGGTATTTTAGTTTTTTTAATATTTAATAGGAAAATAATAATAGGTGTTAGTGGACCGGCTTGAATCGAGAAGAAACTGGAACTAAAGGATTAAAAACTGAAATTTAAACTTTTGGATTAAAATGGTTATTTAGGTTAAACTACGGGACTAAAATCGTATTTAACTATTTCTTTAAAGTTTAAATTTAGAGTAAACTGTCATTTTCGTCCCTGTGGTTTGATCAAAATTGTCACTTTAGTCCAATAGTTTGTTTTCTTGTATCTGGGTCCTTGTGGTTTTAAAATCTTACCATTTTCATCCAGTCAGTTAACACCATCCATTTTCTCAGTTAAATGAGAGGTATTTCAGTCCTTTTACATATTTGTTTTATTTCTTTATCTTTTTACTCACCTTTTAGTCATCCTCAATTTAACCTCTAATTTAATCATCCTCATGCTGACCTTTTTCCTCTTTTCCCGACCAATTTCCGGCGGCAACACTGGGACTAAAATCGTAGTTTACTCTTTTATTTCTAAAAGACTAGTTTAACTACTTTAGTCCAATAAAAACTTTTTTTAGTTTTTTGATAATTTTTTTATTTCTTTAAAATCGTTTTTTTAACTTATTTTTTTAACTTTTTTGGTCGGGAAAAGATGAAAAAGGCCAACAAGAGGACGATTAAATTAGAGGTTAAATTGGGGATGATTAAAAATGAGAGTAAAAAAGATAAAGAAATAAAACAAATATGTAAAACGACTGAAATACCCCTCATTTAACTGAGAAAAATGGATGGTGTTAGCTGACTGGATGAAAATGGCAATATTTTAAAACCATGAGGACCCGGATACAAGAAAACAAACTATTGGACTAAAGTGACAATTTTGACCAAATCACAGGGACAAAAATGACAGTTTACGATTAAATTTATTATCACACATCATTTCATGCCATTTACATGTTTAAAAATAACGTAAAAAACAAAAGCACGTCAAACGGGTGAATAGCAACATGCAAAAACAACTGTAACCTTTGCAAGAATCATCACACTTTTGGACAAAACTAAGTATACTTCTCATAAATTACAAGTAACATCCATTCGTATCGAAAGTTGTTCACTATATTACTGTAATTTGATTGACTTGTTGACCAAAGTGAATGATAATATACATCAAACATGTCAGGAGATAAAGCCCCTAGCACATTTGTTCGAGTTTCTTGCAGTGGCGAAGCTTGAAGAAAACCCCCGGGGGGGTCGGGATTTTTTTCCTATCATGGGGGTGCCAGAACTATAAAATTTTCACCCGAATACATATAAATTAACACTATTGAGCGAAAAATCGACCGAATACGTATAAATTAACACTAGTGAGCGAAAAATCGGGATGGACCGGGGCCCATCCGGGCCCCAACAAAGATTCGCCCCTGGTTTCTTGTGAGTCCGGGGACAGCTCCATAGGAGCGGGGTCCAAGGGATAGAGCCCCTAGCTGGGCCGAGCTAGAATTTTTTATTTTGACAAATGTTGCTATATTAAAAATACATTAGAATTGTTAATTTTCAGATTTTGCCATTAAATTGGATGTCAAATTTGGCGCAATATTTGTGTAAGTTCGAAATTGAAAATTAACTACATTTGATCAGTAAATCGCCATTTTTTCAAGAATATGAAAACTGCTTGAAAACGGTTACTTGCCCCCACATACGAAATAGGCATTTGGTCATTTTGATTATGGTTCACGAAATCAGATAGATAATCATTCTCATCTTTCTCTCTGAGTTTTATCCGGTTGGAAAATTCGAGTGGACCCTTGAATTGTTTCAATCTAAAAATAATTACACGACTTTCAAAGAATCTAGAAATTGATACGCGAATACTACAAAAGTTATGTATTTTGTTTGAGATCGAACTTCATTAATTACAATGAGAATGCTTATTTCTGAGTTTTGATTACGAATATGCGTCTCACATAGATCATAGATGTTGTTTCCATTCAACTCTTAATTAAATGCATGCGTTTGGACATTTTATAATTATAAAATCGGTATCCATGTTTCTCGTCTTTTATCATGCTCTTCGATCTCTACCATTGCAATTGGTTTCACGGCTATATCAAGAAAATGTTTAATTGTGATTTGAACGTTAACAACAACTCAATCAACATTATAATATTATCATTAGAGTGATAGAATTCAAAAAAAAGAGAAGAGAAACAATATTGATAAATAATATTACGAAAAATATGATAACCAACTTATTTCTGATCATAACTCAATTAAATATACACATGTAATACTTTCGCCCTCACCCAATTTAGTTGTTCAAGTTCCACCACTGCATATCCCTAATTAAGTGTAAGTTAATCTCAAGGTGTTTCGTGCGAAGATGAAACACGGGATTGACTGACGGATAAGTAACTCCAATGTTGTCGCACCATAGTATTGGTGGACTGGTAAGGGGGTATGCGAAACTCATAAAGAACGAAAGTAATCTAACGGATCTCAACTGCACTTTGAGCAAGTAATTCCAAACCTTAGTACTAGACTTAGTAGTGGTGTGTTGTTTGTTAGAGCTCCAACTTATATATGTGGTGGAGAGTAAAACCTTAAGTGTGTGTAAATTGTGATTGTATTGATAATTGTTGTGCCATTAAGGATACAATGAGGGTTATATATATCAACCATATTTACATAATTTTACTAATTACAACATTATCTAAAGGCAGGGAGTGACCCGTGGCTTGGAACGTAAAAACATGAATATTTGAGTCGGCAACAGTTTTGTGAAGATGTCTGCAATCTGAGCGTCTGTCGAAATAAACTGTACATTGAGTTTTCCTTGAGCTACTTTTTTTGCGCACAAAGTGAAAATCAATTTCAACATGCTTTGTTCGAGCATGAAAGACTGGATTAACTGCAAGGTAGGTTGCACTGAGATTATCACACCAGAGAGTGGGGGTAGATTTTATGTCTAACCCAAGTTTTAGAAGTAGGGCTTCTAGCCAAGTTAATTCTACGATTATATCAGGCAGACCTTTGTAAACCGAATCAGTGGATGACTTGGAAACGGTTTTATGTTTTCGTGCGGTCCAGGAGATAAGGTTAGAACCCACGTAGATGGCAAATCCCCTCGTGGACTGACGGCCATCCAGGCACCCAGCTCAATCAGCATCTAAAAAGGCTTAAATAATAGAGGTTCCTTGCTAGTTAACATCAATGAATGCTTGGAGAGTGGAATCAGAATTATGGCGAATGAGTAGAGCATGATTGATGGTGCCCTTTAGATATCGAAAAATTCGTTTGACTGCAGACCAATGATTATCTGAGGGGGCGTGCATATAGTGGCATAATTTGTTGACTACAAAGGAAAGGTCCGACTTGGATAGAGTAACATGATGAAGTGCACCAACAAGTTGTCGATACCAAATTAGTTCAGAGACTAGAGGGATGTCCCCAATGGATGACTTGTGAGGTGCTTATTAGAGAAAATACTGTCTTGTAATATGAAAGACCAACTCGTTAAAGGACCAGGGAGATATATTTTCGTTGAAACAACAGAATATTTTAGCCTTGACGAACTATTTCAACATCAGGAAGTAGTCAATATCGTCCAGGTCTTTCAATGCAAAAATAGTGTTAAGTTAAATATAATATTTTTTAAAATATAAAACACACACACACACATATATATATATATATATATATTGGGTTTGGATTCAGATTTTATATTTTTAATTTATAAAAACATTAAAAGTATATATATATATATATATATATATATATATATATATAAATATAACATTTAGGATAATTCTGGTTTGAAATTTTGGGTTTTTCATTCGGATACAGATATTTTTACACACTTCTAGACAGTTGTGGTGTTGTTATCAGTTACTATGATGTCATCAATATAAACCAGAATGTACAAGATTGTGTTCCCAAATTTATAGGTAAATAGAGAGGGATCAGTTTTGGATCCTGTAAGCCTAAATTGTGTGAGGCTTAAGAGAAACGATGAAACCAAGCCCAAGGAGAATGTCTAAACCCATATAAAGACTTGTGAAGTAAACAAACGTAATTTGGACGTTTGGGATCAACAAAGCCGGGTGGTTGTCTGAGATTGACAATTTCTGTAAGGTCACAATGTAAGAATACATTGTGAACATCCACTTGTCGTAGAGGCCATTACTTTGTGGCAACAAGAAATAAGACCACTCGAATAGTGGTGGATCGACCACCGAACTGAAAGTTTCATGAAAGTAACCCCCGGTAGTTGACAAAAACCTTTTGCGACAGAGCGAGCTTTTGTATCGAGTGACAAAGCTATTCTGGGTCTGTCTTTAACCTGTAAACACATTTACAATCAATAACATTAGTGTTAGGGGTAAAGGGAACTAGGGACCAAGTGCCATCTTTTGACAATTATTGTTGGAAATTCATCAGCCCTGGCTTTATGCCACTCCGGTTTTTGGTAAAGGGGACGACACCTAGGTAAAGTTATAGTATGTTAAAGTTGTTAAAATCTTAAAATTATTTGAATTGTAGAAAAGTGTGGCTGAGTATTAGATATTTCAATTCGGTTTTTGAGGTGAGTTTAAATCGGGTTTTGGGTAATGGGCAACCCAACAAGTAAGTTTTAACCACATAAGAACACAGACAAAGTATACCCACAAAACCGATGGGTAATAATTAGCGGGTATCCAACGGGTATGAGGCGGATATGGGACCCGGTTTTATAATTGGGTATGGACCGGATATGGACACAGGTTTCTAATCAGACATGAGACTTGAATTACCAATCCCTACTCCCACACCCAAATAAATGTCTTTAAAAGACATTCACAAAATCTAACACCATTCTTAAACTTCAACTATGATAGTTGAGTAGTATGCTGAGAATGCATACCAAAATCACACCATTTATAAAACATAACCAAAACGTAAGGGTAATTTCTTCCTTTTATATAAATTATATAACTTTTAACTGTCGATATTTTACGACAGGTACACTTCCATACTAACCGTTTTAACCATCTGGCAAACTGGACACACACTTGTCAAACCATCACAATCCTTACACAAACAAAGGTGTCTACAAGGCATTACCAAAACCGACACCTCATTTGCCCTACATGCTTTACAAGTAGACTTACCGGCATTGTTTGTTAATCCTGTAGATGATACTTCCACATTGGTCTCTCCAAATCCTTCTTTAAAGCGGTTTTCATGTCCACGAGCCAGTGCCTGTTGAAGATTTGCTTTCAGTATGTTCACCATTGACTCATTGTACTTTGTTCTGTAGTGCCAGCTTTGGGCTTCATTTGCCACCTCTTTTATTCTATCTACAAGTTCCTTGTTTTGACGGTTAATGTTTTCTATTTCCACTTGTTTTTCATGTAGTTTGTTTTCTACCCCTTTCTCAATAGCAGCCAACATAGATGTCATGTGTCTCTGCCTTATGTCCCTCATTCCTTTCAACATGTTTTCTTCCTGTTAAATAATAAAGAAATATCACTACATGTATTGCAAAACTACACAGGCCAAAGCACATAAAAAAACAGGATCTACTATATTTGTTCAAGTTAACTACACAGGCCAAGCCTTATGTCCCTCATTCCTTTAAGTTAACCACTTTTCAAATGGCAGATATCAGTGCCACGTCAAGGAAAAAGGTCAACTTGGTCAAAGCTACTGACATGTCATCATTTAGACCAAGTAGCCAGGTCTGATTACCCTAAATCAAGACTTTCAAAACTTGGTTACCTTGAATTAAAAATTTTGAAACCAAATAAAAATTAGACTAAAGAATTTGCTCTAGGTAGGATAGGATAGCACTACAGCAAGAAATATTTCTATACATACAATGACAAAAAAAACTACAAATTCCGTAACATTTTGATGAAATAAACCCACTTTTTATGTTCTTATTATTAACCAGCGAAAGTTTTGTTGTTATATATATGTGAAGGAATGCAAATATAATTATCAAAATATTCTGCTACTCTACTTGGATGCCATACAACCACAAGAGTAGACAAATGTCCCTTTTGTAACCTCCCAATTATTCTACATATCTAAGAATGTAATATAAATGTTAAAACTTGTTAGTTAGCCGTATTATGCCCTTGTAGATTGCAAAAGATGAAAAATGATGTGCTTATATATAAGTTATTTACAGAGCAGAATGAAATGGTACCTGAATCATAATGAATCTGTCAAACTCTTCTTTGTGTCGTTCAAGTTCAGATGTAATGCTATCACCAATAGAAGACATAATTAACGGGGCTAATGTCATACTTGCACTTGCTGAAGTGATTGAAGAATTGCGTTCCTCATCATCATATGATAATTTTAAACCAGTTGATACGTGGTGTGGGTTCAGGATACTTGAAGGGCAATCAAAATCATCAAGATAAAAGTTATGATTCAGTGAACTTTGAAGCTTCTTTTGCATAAAATCAGCATCAACTTCCCTTTGTCGTTTGTTGGGCCGAAAGGCAGGACTGTTATGGTCATAATGTACTGAACAAGAAGAATATGGGAAATCAGATGAATGTAAAGTCTGTAACAGTAAAAAGAGGGTAACAAATTAACCTGATTTTTATATTGAAATAAGATAACTTAATTGACTATGCTAGTACTCGGTTAGAATTACTGTTACTTTTCATTATAACATAGTCTTACAGAGTTAAATGGTTTTAAAACTAAAAAAAGTATAAAACCTTTCATGTTTATTTTACTCTTAGAAGTAGAAAGTATGCCAAGTTGAAAAAAAGATTAGTTTTTTTTTATTTGGGATATAATAATATACATATTCTCAGCATTACAAAATGCCAATTGATCAACTAACATAACCAAAGCATATGCCACAACATCTCAGAAAAGGTAGTGGCAAGAAGTAAATAAAGAAACAAGATAAAATACGACACATACATATAAATAATTAGCTTTTAATGATGATGCAAGGAGAATTAAGAGTAATGTAAGAAATTTTAAATGTTGTTTTAGAAGGATAGAAATTCACCATTTCCAAATAGCTGCAACTTATTTGATGCGTTCGAATGATATTGTAAAAGATTCTCATCAATAAAGGCAGGGACTAAGAAATTGTTGTTACTTCCTCCCAACATCTTCTGCAAATGCTTTATACAGAAACAATCCACCTACAAAATAACAATGGCAAAAGGAATTAGATTTGGAAAAGCACAAGTTGCCAATGCCAAAAGTAATGCCTTTTACACCATTAAAAAACAATGCACCTAGCAACATAAGATTCCCACAATACTCCAGAGAATATAAATATGTTCCCAAACAAGGGTAGTAAAATGCGATGAAGAATATAAATGGACCACTTTGAAATTTCATGGAAATAAATTCACCCCAAATGAGGCCAAAATTTCACAATTTTGGGTGAAACATTAACTCACATTTAATGACGATGGGTTACAATGTAGCATTTAAAGAGCAATTGTCAGGACGCTACATTATCACAGGACTAAGAAGCAATGAATAACCACACCACGAATTCACATTTATTATGTTAAAATCCACTTTGGGTGGTTTCTTTTTCTTTGGGTAGGGGGGGCACCAATAAACATCAACAGCACACTTCACAATTCACAATCAATATCCAAGTTCAAATAAAAGATGAATGACCAAGTCTACAACTAACCAAAATGATGATTAGGCTATGTGTAGTGGGTTCACGCCCACCGCCAACTCAGCCCTTTTGGGAGGGCGGTGTGACCCCCGAAGGGGTTATTAGGGCGTGAAGGGGTCTGCGGTTGGGCAAATCACGAGCATGGAGCGCTGGAGTGGGGCATTCCAACCAATAAAGAGCTGGTTAGTGGTCAAAACAAATTAAATTAACGGTGAATAATTAGTAAAACCATTACACATAGCCTTGGCATGCCAGCGATTTAACTGAATAACTATTAGCTAAACAAATGTTGCCCAAATATGAATGACCCCAACAATGAACAATCCTACCAGGCTACTAATCCAGTCCTCAACCATAAAAAAAACTCCTAGCCTAAGCACCTCTGTTAAATTAGAAAACATTCACCAACAAGCAAATCATCTCACTAAGTAGATTCAGAATCAATCAAAGCATCAAACACTCCTACAAGTTACCTAATCACCACTCCATAAGAAACCTAAAAAAAAACTCCACACTACAATAATCAAATCACGATCGGATATTAGGAGACGAATCTGGTAACATCATCAATCGCACGAAAATCAAATCCGATCAATCAATCAAAAGAAGTATCACAAATCAACCAAAAAAAACCGAAAAAATTCACTCGATCCTGCAAATTCACAAATCGAAAACAATCGATGTATCTTTACTCGAATCACTCACTTGGATAACATAAATCTGTGAGAATTAGAGAATATACCTGGAGTTGATAGTGGTTGTAGAGAGAGAGAGAGAAGTGATCGGTGCGGTGGTGGTGGTGGTGGTTACGGAAACGGGGGGAGGATGATGGATGGACGTTGAGGCATAAATATTAAAATCCGGCTTCTTCTTCTTCTTATAACGTATTATTTATTTATTTTTAGTTTTTGTGACAGTGGGACATGAAAAAAAGTAAAGGCGGGGAAATACGTAGAGTGCGGGGCCCACCAAAGACGCGAATTTCTGGAATCACAACCCTACTCCTCGATTCATCAGATCTTTTGTCTCTTTACCACCTTGGAATTACCCAATTACCCTTGGATTTATGTACAAGTCTATCTGACAAAAATATGGTAAACAAATATAATATTAAAATATTATCTGTATTTAAGTCTGTTTATTACTTACTACCGATTTGGGATCAATTTAATTTATTTATATATTTTTATTTGTATTTAAGTTTTCCTTCCAAGTTTATTTTTTGTAATTAATTATCATTGTTATTTTAAATTAAAAAATACGTATTTAATGATAGTGCTGATTGTGTAACATTGTGTTTCGAGTTTAATATAGAAAAAAATGAGAAATTGAACTAAGAAGAGAAAAAAAAAGAAAGGAGAGGAAATATATAATATAATTTCGTGTTATAAAGGAAAATAAAGATTTTATGAAGTTCAGGAGAAAAAAGATTACTTTCTCTGTAAATCTATTTTGAGGAAAAGTTATTACAAATTTTCTTAATGTTTTTTTAATTAAAAAGTTCAAAAACACGAATCTTTTCTAATTTTTTTCTGCTTCTCTTATTTAAAATGACTCGGGTACAACGTAAATGGTAATCACCATACAAATAATCTTATTTTGTGAAACTAAATAAATGAGTTACAGTGACGATAAATATCAGTAAGAAAATACATAAGTATGGATTAATTTTTGTTAGCAAGGAAAAACGTTTGAAGGAGATAAAATTTATGTAAAATCGATGAAAATTGTGTGAATAATATTTCAAGCAAACAATATTTTTGGAAAGAATTAATCGGACATAATTAATTAATTATATAAGTTTATATATTTGTTTGAATAAGTATAATAGTTAGTATATATGGAAACAATAAATGCTATAAAGACGATGAGGGAGGGGGGTATTTATGTAAATGTAGGAAAAAGAGCGGTGGTCGGTCCGATGAGCAGGGACGGATGTAGTTGTACGATGGTTGAACAGAACACAAGGAGAAAATGGTGGGTCCCACCCTTGTTTTGTGGCGGGTAAATGCAAATGCTGGCGGATGAGAAAACGACGACTTTTATTTGGACTCATCTCTCACCATTTTACACTTTCATTTCAGCCCTTTATTTTGACCATTTCTCACTGTAATTTGGATTGGATTTAATAGATTTAAAATATATGAATTCACATAAAAAGAAGATATGGATCGAAAGTATTAGAATTATAAGTTAATTTTTATTTATTTGGTTATATGTTTGAGTTATGTTAGAACTGGTATTTGATTTATTTAATTGTTTTAATAGTTTACTATTAGATTGGGATTAGGTTTATGTTTAATTTAAATAGGATCTTGTATATCATTAAGGTAGAGTCTAGTTTTTTTAGTTCAATAAAAGGTGTCGAACCCAAGTTTTAGTTCAAATCCGTGTGTTTTGTTTTGTGTTTTGCTGCTACTGTGTCTTCAGACTTAAAACGTTATATGGTTATATGGTTTTGTGTTCATAAATATAACTCATTAATTAAACATATCAATTTAAAATTCCCGGTTTAATAAACGGTTAGTCAAAACATGATATGTTTAATAAAAGGATTGATCCATTAATACGTTTAAGTTTAAAGGTATTTAAAAAGTTTATATTTAAATTTTAGAGGAGTTACTTAAAAAAAATATTAACATTTAAAGTGTGTTAATTTATTTTTTAATTTTTGATCTCACTATTTATTTCAAAATTTGAAATTAATTTTCTCTTCTTAATTTTTCACTAACTCTTTATTTTCAGCCCAACTACTCATCCTAACTTCATCATTCTCTAATCTTTTTCATTTGGTTCCTCTAATCTTAATCTAAACATATAAACACGAGTTTAATAATTCAGAATGTGAAATAAGTTACAAAAACAATTAAAATGACAACAATCACAAAATAAAGTTTATTTGAGTTGAAACTATGGTTTGCTTAAATTGTTACTAAAATTTTATAAAATATATGAAAAGAAATATCCGATTTGGTAAAAAAAGATGCAAAAGATTAATTTATACGATTCCATTTAGAGTTAAAACAAGATTACATACCCACTAACTTTTCGATCCTGACCTAAATACCAAATGTTACATTACATGCAAAAAAACACAAAATGTGAGGATTTTTAAACCATAGCTTAAAATAGATTAACATAAATTTGAGACAACACGTTACCATATTAAAAATCCAATCTTGATTGAAACCACGATGTAGGGTCTCACATGGCCTATTTAACAAAATTATGCTATAACAGGTTGCATTAGGTACAAAAAGTAGTATATTACATTAAATTTGATACTTTAATACGATAAAAAGATTCACAAAAAAGAAAGATATCAAAATACGAAGGTGACAACGTGTCGGAACTTTTTGTTTCCAATAAATCAAGAATATAAATGGAAAAAAAGAATATACAATAAGTGTAAATCAATAACTTTTTATCCGAGTTCGAGTTCGAGATTTGTCTTCTAAGATCGTTTAGGCTTGCGGGCCTTAACGAGCCTAGTAAGATTTTATTTTATTTTTCATATATTTAATATAATATTGAATTTAACCCCCCAAATCGAGTTCGAGCCGAGCCTTGGCTTGTTTATGGCTTCTTGTAAACAAGTTCCAACCGAGCTTTTGCTCGTTTAATCGTCTTGAATGAAATCGAGTCTTGTCGAGCCGATCTCGAGCTTTATTTTCACTCCATGAGCTAGCTCGAGCTTCATGAAAACCCAAAGAGCTCTATTAGTGTTAGGCATGGGCTCGGCTTGACTTGTTCGGTCCCAAGTACTAAATGTGTGGTCTATTTTATCTATTAAGATATCACAATTCTTCTTTTAGTTACCCGGATAAAAAATTATTTTTAGATGGTTAAATTAACATCGTGTTTAAACATGAGACCTCTTGTTTAATACCAAACAAAACACAATATTGGCATTTGAATATTTTTCTTATTAACTTAGAATTTAGATACAACATGGGCATAATTTTCAAATATTGATGGTCCGTTCATGGTCAAAATTGAATTTTCGGAGGCATCTAATTTGTACAATTTTTGTGATTTAGACTTTTCTTTTTGACTATGTAATTTTTTTTTCTTAATAGAGAGTTCAACATAATGCTAGAATTTTCTTCTCATGTTTAAGTTTTTATTTATTAAATAGTTAAAATATAGTTGATGATTTTTTAATTGTTTTATCTAAACAATGATACTAAATAGATTTTAAAATCTATTTAAGTCTAATACGAGTTAGAATATGTAAAGTGAATGTTTATACAGTTAATCTAAATCCAAACCAAATGAATAGCAGGGATCAAGAGGTTTATAACGAAGTTCACATATGAAGCTTATTGGACTTGTGAGTAGAGGTGCGTAAATCGAGTATTTTTAAGAAACGGTTTCGGTTTTTACAGGTTCCGGTTCTTATCTGTTCCGGTTCTGGTTCCAGGTCCGGTTCTTGGTTGAAAAACCGGAACCTATGTATCGGTTACGGGTATTCAAGAACCAGTTTCGGTTCTTACCGGTTCCGGTAATTCAAGGCGGGTATTTCAAAACCTATTTCTGCTAACCAACTTTGCTTTTTCTATTCATGTTTTAAAATTCTTAATTTAAGCCAATTTGACTTGGTGCACTGTAAATAAGGTTGTTGTGGCACTGAAGTGTGGGTAGCTTTTGACCATACATGTTATCTTCGGTAATTACTTTATATTAGTTTTTTTGAAACTATCTTAGTGAAGTTGCTGCAATATATTAAAGACAGTAATATGATTCACAAGGTGATCAGTAAATAGTAATTACATATCTATTTTTTTGCAAAATTGCTCATGGTTTTGTTTTTTTGTCTCTTAGGTTAGTGGATACGGAGATAAAATAGTTAGCTTACAAAATGATACTACACGCACTGGTTCTGGGTAGAACCGGTTCCGGGTATTTTTAGAATCGGTTTTGAGTAGAAATATTGGAACATGTTCAGACCCTGTGGGAAGGGTCGGTTCCGGTTCGGTTCCTTGGGCGGTTCCGGTTCCCGTTTTTTTGTTCACCTCTAGTTGCAATGTTTTAAAAACCGGTTTTTAAATTGTACCGGATTAGGCTCAGAAATGGTTCAACCGGTTGTATCGGGTTGTACCGGGTGGTTCAACCGGGTTGACTAGTAAACCTATAATTTTATAAAAATACAACTCTAACTCAAAAAATAATCAAAAAATACATGATTCCATGCTAAAAATTAATCCAAAAGTTAATCCATAATCAAAAGATAATCTAAAAGCAATCAATTTTTCGATTAAGTTTTTTTTAAATAAAAGTGCATAATTGTTTTATGTAATTGGAGTGTTGGATGTATTAATTTCATGGTTGCTTAAAAGATAAAAATTCACCATTATCGTCGTCCTCATCAACAAGAGCATAGCTATTTTTGTTTCCTACAGTATTAAATAAGAAGTTATATCGCTTAAATGTTTTTAACAGCAAACAGAAGGATGATGGTTAAACATAGTTTTTACATGTGCCGCTATTTTCTGAAGATAAGCATATCAATTGATTTTTTTTTCTAAACTGGGTTGTAGGTAAGGTAATTGATCAACCAAACTTTCTGTTTGTGACTTTGTGTATATCCCGGCAAACAATTTTTTTTTAACGTTTAAACATAAAATTTTACTTTTAACTAAAACCGGTACAACGGTATAACCCGGTATTACCAGCGGTTCAACTAACATACTGGTTTTCCAATTTAGCGGGCTCAAACTTACCGGGCTAGTGACCAGGACCCGGTTCAACTGGTATTACCGGCCGTTTTTTAAACATTGTCTACTTGTGAGCATAAAGACTTGATAACATGTTAGCTTTGTCAAAGTCAATCATCGTTGGCCTAGGAATATTTCACTAAGTTCACATATGATGCTTCCCAAAGTAGATGCATAGTGAAATGTCAGTTTCGATAAAGAGCGGTCATATGTTGGTTAGCTTAAGCATATCATCAATTTTCATATAGAACGAGAATTATTTAATAATATGGTTCTGACTTTCAACTTTAATTAGTTGAAGGATCAAGAAATGAGACTAGATCATAGTATTCTTTTTGTTACTAAATAGAATATGATCCAAGATCGTTTCATGAGGTCATAAAGCCCCGAGATGTTGCTTTCTGGAGGCATAGAGGTTGTATTTATACTGGTTGAGCAGCAACAGATGTTAAATCTACGAATGAAAGGCCCCTTAGCTTAAAAACATGGCTTCACTCGTTTTTTTGTTGCGCGGGCATCAATACGGCCCGTATTGCTTTAACCTATACAACTCGTATTGGCTCGAGGAAGTGCAGACTAGGGCCTCTCATACGGCTCATAATACAGCCCGTATAAGGATGTTACATTAGTGCACAATTAACTTCTAACACAACGCTAGAAGTCAGATGTTGGTTCACTAGAAGAACAAAACTTATAGGTGCTTTAAAATAAAAGTGGTTAAAAGATGTTACTGTAACAGTTATCCAACTATTCTTGAACCCTTACAACTATCATCGCAAACCCAGTAAAAAGAAAGAACAAAATGGAGCAGACTGCATTGTTGTTAGTTAATAAGAAACCGAAGGAATAAAAATGTTTTACCAAATGGACTGATAACAAACTGCATTGGGTACTCAACTTCTAACAACCATAAATCTTACAACTTAAGAAACAATAACCACCTACCTATCACATACTTGCAATCCAAACAATTAGACACCTATATATAAAAAAGCAAAATACCTTTTCAAACAAACCAGTAACAGAAACATCCACCCTCATAACCGATCATTTGCCTCATGCCTGTAACAAAAATGACACAAATATATATAGGATTAACATACTGGCAAAATAATTAAAAGCAAACATTTTTTAAGGTGTCACAATTGTAGTACTACTTACCTTGTTTGCTATGTTGTTGGAAAGCCAATCCAATCCCTCATAAAGTCCCTCTCCAGAGGTTGCACAAGTGCTCTGGATGTACCTGACCAAAAAAGTGGTTGAGTTCGTTTAGTATATTAAGCTGGCGTTTGGTTGATAGATCGATAGGAATCTGGTAAGAACAGTAAACTCGAATGGTTTAAAACAGGAAACAAAGGGATAGTTGGCCTGATTCGAGATAGGCTAATCTCCGATTACAAGGTTAAGAACCCTAAATTCTGACAATAAACATCCACCCTAATCTAATTGCAGGAAACAGACTTTAATACTAATTATTTGGTGGGAACAGTTATGCCCACTTCCTGACTTTGAGGGTTCCCCTCATTTCATGATTTTCTGAATCCCTTCCCTCCATTTGATTTCCCTCCATCCAGCAGCGACTGGGTCTGCCCTGACCCGATTTGACCTTGACCTGGTATTCGGTTCGTATCAGAATCACAATGGGTATGGGTTTCCACCCTCTAGATTCCTAGTTCAATTTCCTCATCCCCAAAACCCTCAATCCAAACACACCCTAAATTAGTTTTATAACATTTATACTTCTAGTTGTGTTACGTATGGATATTTTCAAACATTATGACAGCGAGCGTAACAGTTAGTTGGTAACAAAACAAGAGATGTGATGATGGTATAACCCATTCTTTGCTCATTTGAAATAATAATAAAAATGTTTGTATTTCATTTGGATAAAAGCTCTTAATCTAGTATTACCAGTGGCGCTGTCGGAGGGAGTGAAGACCAAGCTTATCAGTGATTTCAGCAGCATTCATTGCATTGGGGAGATCTTGTTTGTTAGCAAATACAAGGAGAACTGCATCTCTTAACTCATCCTGGCACAATTAAGTAAATATAGCATCTAAGTAATGGTAGCAATAAAATAAATTTCAACGTATCAATATCAAAAATGCTTAATTGACTCTAAATCATAGTCTTCCCTCAGACTATTACAAGCAGATAAACCTTTTTCCCTAGTGTCAATTATGAAGATGTATAAACTCAAGGTTTTAGTTCACCTATGTCCTTTAATGAAAGGCAAGAATAGAGTAAACTTTTAAAAATGCAAACTTACCTCATTCAACATCCTGTGCAATTCATCTCTTGCCTCAACAACTCTGTCCCTGTCATTGCTATCAACCACAAAGATAAGACCCTGGGTGTTCTGGAAGTAGTGCCTCCATAGCGGACGGATCTACATATGAAACACATAAATGTATACATATGTACTTCAGCAGTAATTATACATGAAATTTTATAATATCCCACCAAAAGAACTTAGGGTTTTCCTTAGAACACCGTATATTAGAAGGGGGAGGTTTGCAACATTAAAGATTCAAAAGTCAGAAAATATCAACCTTGTCCTGGCCCCCAACATCCCACACAGTGAAGCTTATATTTTTGTACTCAACAGTCTCCACATTAAAACCTGCAAAGAATAACCTCATTAGCTATTGAACTTCTAACTTCGCCTATAGTTGATAACATACCTTCTTAATAACAATTTTTAACTAATATGATAATCAAAACAAACTGAGATCGATAGTCTGTTACAGAAACAATTACCAATGGTAGGGATTGTGGTCACAATCTCGCCGAGCTTGAGCTTGTACAAAATGGTCGTCTTACCAGCTGCATCGAGACCCACCATCAAAATCCGCATCTCTTTCTTGGCAAAGAGCCGGCTAAAGAGTTTGGTGAAAGTTAGCCCCATCCTCTTGCTAGTGAGGATCCCTACAAAGAACAACACCACTTAGTCAACACTGTAAGATCTAAAACAAAGTTCAAATTGCAACTAAAACTTTGGGCATGGCCATTTCCAGTCCCAGAGTGTAATTTAATCTACCACATCTGACATACTTTATTATTAAATTATCCCAAGCTAGTCTAAATTCACTCATTTACCGGTAAAACAATCCTAAAAAAACAGAAGAACGTAAGTACGTAACGTGTAAAATCTATGTTAGAAACAGAAAACCAGTCATAGTGGATGTACAGATTACACAAAACCATCAATTACTTATTACCGAAAAAATTCATCACTAAATGCTGTGAGAAGATCTACATAATGTCTTCAAAAAAATTTCAAACAAAAAAGGTCATAAAATAAACCTCTCAAAGCATGCCAAAATCTTCAAGAAGGCAATTAAACATAAGTTAATGCACATGATAAGATCCTAAATTCAGAGACCTTGAGTAAGAAAAACCTGAGCCGATAAACATAGCCATTGAGAGAAGCTTTCAAATTATATGGATCAATCCTTAGCAGTAAAATCTAAACAAAATAAGGTCCGGCTATCTAGAAACCACAAATACAAACAAACGGAATCAAGCTTATTGGATTTACAGGTACAGCCAAATAAAAACTTTACAGACGAACTAACGATCACATCACAAGCTGAATCTACGAAATCATGCATCCATAAAACAGATCTAATATCTAAAGAGTAAATCAGATCGATAACAAAAATCTCAAAATGCAAGAACCGAATCACCAATTCCACCAAAAACTCCGTTAAAATCGTATAATTCCAGATCACGACTACAAAATCATCCATACATAACTTGATTGCATAAAACATAGAGAATTACAGAAGCAAATAAGCATATAAGGAGATGACGTTATATAATGTTGAGATCTGATTAGATAGATAAGAAATCGAAGATCTGGATCTAGATTTACCTGAGAAGAGCTTGGTGGAGAGGGATCAATCGATCGATTCGAAGAGAGAGGGGGAAATGGAGGATGTAAAATAAATGGGCGAGAAAACTGATAACGAATATGAGGTTAAATAACCCCCGGGTATTCATGATTACCATTAATTAACATTTTCCTAACACATATTTAACAAAAGTATTGTTTAGGAACCTAAACCTTTTTTCTTTTCTCAAATCATTTTTAACTTATATTAAAATAAATAACGCTCGATACGTATTGCACCGTCTAGTCAAAAAGCTAACTCTTTCGCGTGAACTTATCGACTATTTTTGCTTGAGAACCGCCACCTTCTAGCATCTCCGGAAAAGGAACAACGAGGGAAGATGACACGAGCACATTAGTGAGTCTCACTCTCTTATCTATCTCGATGGTGCTTCAATGAAGCGTGACCATAAAACTAACCCCCTTGCGACTATTTTTCGATAAAACAATTGTCCTATAACACAAGTCTAAGCTAAAGGTTGTATGTCCCAAGGCTAGCCATAATGCGTTAATGATAACACAGTGCTAGACATGGTAGTCAAATGATAAAAAAATGTGTTCTTTAGTTCTTTATGTTTATGTTTTTGTATGAGGTATATTGTTATTAACATGTAATTATATTTTATGAAAATTGATAATTGAGATGAAAATTTATATGCTCGTACACATTCATTAATTATATAAAATAGATGATTTATATGAAGCATATGCTAGTGTTGTTCTAAAGATTTCAAAGATCGAAAATTGTTTTTAGCTGCACGCCTCTCTCTAATCTCTATGCAAAACGTTTTGTGATTTTGTGAAAAAAATTGTTCAAGTTGAAGATTGAAATTGAAAACCATAAAAACTTAAATAGTAACAAAACCTTGTGGCAGCAAACAACTTTTTACAAACTAATTAAACCAATAACATGTGTAAATATGAGTATTATTTACAACTTTTACAGATCTGTTTCTCCAGAAGCCCTTAGCAACCTGAAGAAAAAGCGGCAGATTAATAAAATACACGAATATTTTTGATAAAATAACATGATCAATGATAAATAAAACCTGTATATGATTAATGATCATCTCCAGTATTGTGCCCAACGGTGAATAGTCTCAACCATTTGTGGAAACAAAGCGCTAACGCTCTCATTGATAAGATCTTGGAAGAAATGTATACACTCTTCATCATCCAAGTCCAGACGAAGTTTCTCTTGAAGCTAGCAAAGATCCAAGTTATAACCAAAAGTGTGTTCATGTGATTGTGGATTCATTTACAATATTTACAAGAATAGATTATTGAAAAGAAAAGTGCACCTTTAAAATGCCCTTTTCAGGATCAGAAGCTATATCGGGAATGTTAGAACCCGCCATTAGATGAAAGAGGTTCAAAATTAAGTTACTTGATTTGCGAAGGATGTTATACGCCTCGCAACAATAGGATTTGAACCTCGTATAATACTGACTGCATGAGAAGCAAAAAAAAATGGTATGTTACATCAAAAACTAAAATATGGGAATAATGTCGCGTTAAAAAGTTCAAAGAAAAGCCAAGTTTATTGCATTAAATGGTTTACAACTTTTGCATAAAAACCAAATGTACTTTCCCTTTTATAACTTCTTTGTACATTTGAGGTGTAAAAAATTGAAGGCATGTTGGTATTCTATTAAGAAAAACCCTAAAAAGAAGAGAGAGTTTCATATATACCCCTCAAAACTTGCTATAATATCATATTTACTCAAGAAAATATCATAATATCAAAATATGCCCATTTTCAAACTTTGACATCTATGCCATTCCCTAAAACTTGTATAGAATACGAAAATTAATGAAGGTAAATTTGAAACTTGAAGTATTTTGAATGGGTATATTTGATATTAAATTTTAATGGTTGGGTAAATATGATATAATGCAAATTTTGAAGGGTATACATGCAATTGCCCCAAAGAAAGAATGTATGTCGCATATATCAGTAAAGAGTGAATAGTATATTGAATATCCTTGCAGTTTGCCCAAAAACTACGATGAAAAGATTTAGATTAGTATACCTTTCTGCACCACCCATAGCCTCTACCATTTCTTTGCAAAGCTTCATAGGTGGAGGGAAGGGCTTTGGATCACGACCCAAAATAAAACCAAAATCAACATGGAAAAGGCGACCATCATCCCTAAGTAGAAGATTATCCAGGTGCCTACACATGCAAAATTATAAGTACAAATTGAAGTGTTGATTTTATAAATCATAAACTGGAAATTGGACTAAAGTATTTGCAATTCATCAAGTAACCAATGATACCCACTACTGTAATCACAACTAACACGTTAATTATTTATAAGTTGGAAATAACAGACATAAAAAGGTGTTTGCGGGTCCACAACCATATATAAAGTGTCACCTGTCTCCAATGCCGAGTATGTATGTGATCACGGAGTAGCCTGCACAACTTTTGATGAATGTTTCTAAACAAGTGGCTGTAATCCCAAACGGTCCTTCTTCATCTGGATGAAATTTCTGCAAGTAGCTTGTAATACTTCGGTGCTCCGAAAGAATCTGCAAACCACCAAAAATATTAAATATAATACTACAGGTGTGTCACAAGTAAATGAACAAATCCAACAAACTTGTTTCCCAGACTGAACATGAGGCATAAGAACAACGTTTTGAAAGAGAATAACGATTACTGCCATTTCATGATACAGTTAAAGAACAATGATCATTATAAGTGTGTTGGATGGTATGAATTCCATCATGCCCTTGTCATGATGGAATGTTTGCTTAATACTGCACAACATACACAAGAAAAAAATAAAACGCAATAAAAAATCTTTTAACAAGGTGTCAATTGACCAAAATAATCACACCTGAGCTAGCGATTTGGATGGTATGAATTCCATCATGCCCTCGTCATGTCCAGTGGCTAACACCCTGTATGGTGTTAAATGTAAATCAAGATTTTCCAATTTAAGCAAACGATCCATGAGTGATACCATTTGAACAACCTACACAAATGACCAAACACATATAAGTCTTTCTAAACGAACCCACAATGAAGAAACTGGAAAGAGAAAAGATCAAATTCTATACCAACTGATCTTGTCGAAGATCGTCCCCTTTCTTGAAAATGATCTTTAAACATCCACCACTAGATGTTCTAAACGCAAGGCGTAAAGGATGCAATGCACTTTTAAATATTGATGAATCTGATGGAATGATCCCAGTGATGAGAACAGTAGGTGCCAAAGGTGATCGTATAGGCTAAACAAATCAAGATATTTAGTGTCAGATGTCACATCATAATAAGCTACAAATTTAGGAACACGGTCCTATTACCTCCTCAAAGTATGTAAGTTCACTGAGAAGGCCAGAAAGGAGATGCCGAAGCTTTTCAATTTTCTTTTGAGTTCCACCTCTTACATTTCTTACATCTCTCATTATAGAACACAACTGTGCTGTCAATTCTGTCTGGCGAACCAGACTTTGCCATAACTTAAAGCCATCTCCACCATCAAAAGCCCCCATTCCCAACTGTAAAATCAAAAGTAATATGATCATGTTTGCTGACTTAGACTGATTCAACCTGTAAATTGCTGATGTGGCACAGGCTGATGTCATTGCACCGTAACATCAGACACCACATATGCAAACAATACTTGTGTAAAAATATTTAAAAATTTACAAGTTTGGAAACTGTTTTTTTTTTTTAATTTATATTTCAAAATCACTAATATCAAATCAGAGGCCACGTGGCATATATATCCACTGAAGTGACAAGTAAGACGTCATATCACCAAATTTTTTAAAAATCAACAAAAGAATGACCTGCTGATAGATACCGGAAACCGAAAGCTTGAGATTAAGATAGATAGCCAATTCGAGATGGCAATTCTCCAGTTACAATAGACTTAGATAAACAAATAAACAAGACAAAAGAACAATAACATGAAACATCAAATACTTAAACCAAGAAATGGTGGGAACAGTTCTCCCCCACCTCCTGACTTCATGGGCTACCCCCTACCCCCACTTCCTGAATTAAAGTTGATTTGGTCCTGGGTCAAAGAGTGGGGTCCGAATCTGATGTGGAGCAGGACTTAGATTACTTGGGTTCGTATCAATACTTCCCGTCCGGAGAAACGACTTGTCCTCAAGTCGAGATGAAGCGGTTCGAGCGAAGCCTGACTGACCTGTATCAAAAACCCAATGGTGTGTTACGACAGGCTGAAGTTGCAGGTTCGGGAGGCTGTTTTCAGTAGTTGCTGTGAGCTGTTGCAAAGGGGCAGACTTAGAAGGTGCTGAAGATACTCTGGATAGCTTGTAGGTTTGGCCATTGATGGTGATGATCAGGAACATCTCATTCCAATTGGCTTGGACAATGTTCATTGAAGACAGCCACCTTATGCCTAGTACCTCATCTACCCCACCCAGTGAAAACGAGTAAAAGTCCTGTTTGATTTCGAGGTTTGATAGCTGTACTAAAACATCAAAGGGTGTTACAAGCTGAGTTGACAGATTCAATTGGCGCACGAGAGATTCAGCTATGAAGTTATGAGTGGAGCCACTATCGATCAAAATTAGCACCTTCGTGGAGCCAATGCTACCATGAAGTCTCATCGTGAAAGTGTGTGACTCACCTCCTGACGAGTCAAGTACGGAGAAAGAAATATGATCGTTAGGTGGCCTGCTAGGGTTGATTTTAACTCTTTTGCTTAAAACCTGTGTTTGCACGGCAGCCCATTTAGATATGACATAGGGCTTACTTTCTTGGGTCTTATCCCAAGCCCATTTTCTTTTCCCTTTGAAAATTACGTTCCTGGCCACACGCACAGTCTTCATACTAGGGTTAAACAAGTCATTAGCATTCCTACCCTGCTCGACTCTCAAAAATGCCGTCATCTTGCTCGGTACTTCATCCTGCCACCTGTGATAGAGGTGATAGATCCAACCATCATCAAGATCGGATTGGCGTAAGATAGAACCACCGCCGCCGCTGCTGCTAGTGCTTCGATCAAAAGGGGGCTGGAGAGTGCTTCGGTCATCATCTGCAAATTGGATTCGATCCTGTTCATCCAGGTTCGAAACTTCATGCATGTTCCCTTTCTCTCGATTTTCTCCTGGGTTTTCTTTGGTAAATTCTTCTCCATGTATTTCAAGAGAAAAAATTTCAGGAATTGTTTCTTCAACTCCGGGTATGAAATTTTCACCGGTCTCCTCCCCTTTAACCGGAATTCTCAGTGGATTGTGGGGTCATCCTCCGGTTCCTCATCACGTTGGGCATGTCCATACATCAAACTCTTGATTGCTTCAAAATCTTTCTTCATGGGTACAAACAAGGCGTCCAGTTGTGCTGCAATGGCTGATAATTGAGCAGCAATCGCCAGACTCCGGGTGTTCTGATCCATCTTCTCTTTGATTTCCCGGCAATGGAACCAAATGATAGATACCGGAAACCGAAAGCTTGAGATTAAGATAGATAGCCAATTCGAGATGGCAATTCTCCAGTTACAATAGACTTAGATAAACAAATAAACAAGACAAAATAACAATAACATGAAACATCAAATACTTAAACCAAGAAATGGTGGGAACAGTTCTCCCCCACCTCCTGACTTCATGGGCTACCCCCTACCCCCACTTCCTGAATTAAAGTTGATTTGGTCCTGGGTCAAAGAGTGGGGTCCGAATCTGATGTGGAGCAGGACTTAGATTACTTGGGTTCGTATCACCTGCTATCGGTATTTGTTGCTAAAATCCGTAATAAAATGTTACTTGGTTGCTAAAATTGGTAATAAAGTGTAAGTTGGTTTCTATTTAGTGACCAAAAGTTGGTGGCTAAAACTGGAGAAAAGGTGTGAACTTCTGGTGTAGTTTGCTCAATAATTAAGGGTTAATTGCATAAAAAAAAGATTACCAGCTACGGTCCAATATCTATTTGAGGTAATCAACTTTGTTTGCACCATTATAAACTTCCAAATTTTCAACTTAAGGTGATATTCAACCTTGATAGCAGGTAACCAACCAATGTCTAAGCTGCATCAAAAAAATTCAACATAGTTTTTTTTTTATGTTTTTGAAAGTTTAAGGAATTTATCAGAAACTTGAAAGTTGTTATCAAACTTTTATGAAAGTTTAAGGGTTTTTTTCTGGGCAAAAAGAAGAGCATTACAGAAATAGAAACTGGACCAAAGTTGGTTACTTTTTTATGCGATGAACCCATTAATCAATGCTGTGATAAATTATAACATAGCACATGGCAGTTGTCATAGTCCAGAAGTAAAGTCATTGATTACAAATTGTCAAGTTCGCCTACAGTTATTACCAAACAGAACCCTCACCTTTATCATATTTTCTTCCAGCATCTCATAGGTAGAATAAAAACGTTTTGCGTATGCAGGATCATGAAGCTCAACAGCAACATACCACTTAAGGAAGCTAGCAAACTCGATGTTCGATAATGCTACAAAATTCAAAGAAAGATCACATTCTGGAAACAAGTAGGAAATTAAAATTAAGATTCATTTTTATAGATGTTACAGCTGGCATACAACGCTGCACGAGAAATTGAGAAAGACGAGATTTATCTGAGCGTTCAAACCGCATAGCTTGAACCAGTTGAAGTAAATAACATTGGAGCTCTTCGTCATCAGCTCTTTCAAGAACACGAACAGCATGTGCACGAACCTGTTGATATAGGTCAAAATCAAAGTGCAACGGGTCAAAATTGAACTTTAAAAAAGCAAAACAATTCATAACATACTGAGTGCTATGATTTGATAATCAAACAAAAAAGTTGGTAAATATACATGTTAATTTCAGTGAAGAAATTCTTATAATTTATAGATTCATATTAGCATCATATTTGTGTGTGTGTTTGTTCAACACAAACCTCTTCACTCTCGAAAACAGGTGACAGAAGCTCTAACGCATCACATACATCAATCATTTCCCACCTGCCCATCAGTTCAATCGCCTGCTTTGCTTCCTGAAATAAAGAAAAATTCATATATAAATCATTATGCTGGTTGATGAATTCTTTTTTATTTTTTACTTACTCCTTTTTTGGGGGGAGGGGGTGCATATGTACCTGAACATCACTCCACTCAACACATCGAAGAAACTTGGTTAGAGCTCTTTTCTCTGACATTAAGGAAAAACGGAATTTCCACAACAATTGTCTCTCATCTCCACTCAAAGTTCGTGTTGGTGGGTACTTTAGTATCCTTTGTATTGACCTAATAAGCAGGGTACACGCATAAAAGAATAAATAAAAAGAGAGATTTAACAAGAAATAAAAAGTGTTATGATATTTTGAGGCGGGCATCACACCAAGTAACTATTGATACATTCTGAACAATGATTAATATTCATTTTTTTTACAATGATCTTTGATTATAAGATTGTGTTTGAGTAGCTTAAATAGCAAAAGTAATGAAGTGAACTTTAATAAACATGTCTTGGGAAAATAGTAACTGAAACAAGATAAAATTATTAAAAACCTTCAGAAAAAATCCGCGCTAATGTGTTTTTATTCAAATGAAAAAACACAAATGTGTAAGCCACTAAGCCTGCAATCAGTGATACGAGATTCTTTATAGAGGTGTTTATGCTTAGATTTAGAAATATAAATGATTAAATTTGAACAAAACTGCCAAAACTTACTTCCTTTCAGTAGAGCTGGGCTTAAGATCTCTATCAATGATACCACGATTCAAACTCCTTGCAAGCTTCAATTGCTTGTGCTCCGAAGGGTTAATTTTCCCCACTTCTGGGTCCCACACGGTAACCAGTTCATTAGTTGAAGTTATAGATGCTGGTATTAACAAATTTGGTCCGGATTCCTAAAAAATATTAGAACACGTCACAAAAAAAAACACATGGTGTGCCAAATTATAAAACGCACAATATCAACAGCATAAAACTTCCCATTCAATTTTTTACACGACATATGTCACAATTACAACCAACGGGTCAAGTCGGGTTGTGTTTTATTGATAACAGATAAAATGTAGAAACTGAAACAAGTTAAACAGGTCAAAGTTGCCTAAGTATATTCAAATGCTTACAATGTACTAAATCATTTTATTTAAATAAATTATCTTATTATTTTAATTACAAACTATTTACAAAATACAAAAAAAATTGACCCAACCCGAACTTTTTGCCGTGCACACGGAAATAATGAAATCACATGTTTTGACCCAAACCCATTTTGACCCGTTACCCAATCCGCCATTTTGCTACCTCTACAGTAACATTCCAACACAAAAATAAAATTCAGAAAGACACAAAGTAGTAAGCAAGAGAACTGATAAAAGACACACCTGCAGAACAACGCGATGCTCAAAACTGCAGAAATCGATAAGCACATACAAATGAGAACTCCCGTTTTTACTGCTTTCAAGATCCTTGATTTTTTCCATAGATTTAAAAGCAAGGCGGTCCAACCAATCAACTCGCTGGATTAGACCTCTTTCATACTTATTCACAAGCTTCTCCAAACGCTCCAATTCCCCACATTCCTCTTTAGGAACCTATACACATTAATAACATGCAATTAGTGAGACATTTGATGGTATAAATTCGAAAATGTTATGTGTTTACAAAACCTTTCCAGGGGTAGTAGAGTGAATCGATCCATCTGCCTCTTTTCCTTGCCATAGCCTAAGTTTGTGCTTCCCCGTTTTGAGTTGTTTTTTCACATTAAAAAGATGGATGGTGGCCCCACCAACCAAACCCTCATCTTTCCCACATGAAACATCCCAAACCTACAGTAAATGGAATTGAACGATTCAAAAAATATTGGTTTGACTAAACTACAAAAGGATGTTATTGCAATACATAGCATGGTAAACAGTCTAATGTACATAAAAGTCATATAAAGCAGATAAAAGGAGAAACTCTTCATACTGTGAGATCCAAAAAACTAAACAGATACAGTAAAATTATTAACTTACAGTTACTGCAAGTTGAGAATTGGTAGTCAAGTCTCGATATTTAGTACTCAATGTAATGAGTTCACCCCAGCAAAAGGGTGGACCAGATGACTCTAGCCTGAACATAGTTTCATTATTAATCAATAAAACACCCGACAATATAAAAATGACGAAAAATGCTGTGCAAGGCATACTACAGCAACCTCGTTCTCATGGGAAGCCCAAACGGAGCACCATCAATATACAATGCACACTCAACATAAAGCTCAGGTTTTTTCTCCTCAACACCGCTACCTATAACCGCTGCATATTCAAGAAAGAAATGTAACGAATCTCATATACATACACTCCTAATTCATTTCCTTGTACTACTAATAAATAAATAACATAACCGACGAACACCGATGATTATTTTATTACATCTTTTTTCATGTTTAAGGCAGTAGACATCTGAAACAGACCCAACCATCAACTCCAAAAGAATTATCAAAATTTTATTGCAGTTACACAACTGCCCAAATACTTATACTCCAAAATCACCAAATATAATTCTACAGCATCTGGATATTATCTAAACCATAAACTATTGGTTCCTTGAATTCGAGAATACACAATGAACTCTAACATGTACCAAATATCAAATTAGGGTTTCGTAAAAAAATTGAATGCTGAATTTACCTGGATTAGAGGAATTAGTTGACGGTAAATTGCCTTCTAACTTTTCGATTCTGAAAGTAACTGGAAGATTGATGTCGCAAGACAAGAAGAATCGAAACTCGTTTCCAGTCATTACTTTTTTCAAAGGGTTCATCAAATCAAAATGATCGCATCAAATCGGGATTAGGGTTTTGCCAATTTGAGAAACTGGAGATTGTATTTTTGAATCAGATTTGGTAGCTGCAACGAATTATGTGCCTTCGATTGTACTACAGCTTCGTTGAGGAAGAAGACTCGAGACTGGATCGAAGTGAAAGACATCATATATGAACATGTATGGTGTCTTGTAATTTTAATCAACCAAAAATATTTTTTATTATTAAAGTATTAACTTAAAATATTACAGTTTATGCTACCGTGGGCGTACGGAAAGCCGTGCCGCGGTTGGGCAAGAGGGGCGTGGGGGGCTAGACCGTGGAGCGTGGGACGCTTCGGGGATGAAAAAAGAGTCGTTGAACGTCTCTCTATCTTAAAAAAAATTAATTTTAAATTTTAATCTTCTAAATATCAAACAACTTTTATTTTCTTCACACCTCTCATGTTCTCCTATAAAATTTCCTCTAATTACTCTTCAAATTAAAAAAAAATGGATTTTTCATCATCCTCGTTGACATCGTTGGATTCAATCCGAGGGTAATGAGATATTTATAGGTGCGGTTCAAGCCGCGTTCCAATTTATAATATTTTAAAATTTTAAATATAAGATGTATTTTAAAAACCTTCACAAACAATAATTATAACTATTACAATTGAAATTGAGTTGATACAAATGTGAATAGTAATGTCTTTCGGTTGGTTAAATAGGTCAGCTATGCCACTTGTCCACATTTGATTGGTTAGTTTATTTTTTTAAGTTTCATAGTTTTTTACTGTATTTCTTTATTTCTATCCATTATAAATCAACGAGTGTACTAGTAACCGACGTATATCGTTGATTTCAAGATTGCATGTACTTTCAATATTAGACTAAGTTATATAGTATAGGGACTAGACTTGTAATATGGTGTTCTATATAAACACCTCTTTATGTAAACCCTAAACACACAATCACATTCTAATACAATCATATTACAAGGTTTAACTTGGTATCAGAGCTAGAGCTCAATCACCGAAAAACACCACCGGAGGGGCGGCCGGCCGCTGCCGCCGCCCTACCCACCACCACAACAAACCTCCGCTGATGTCTTTTGATCCAACCCTAAAAATTTACTGCCGCCGCCGCTACAGTACCGTGCTACAGTGCCGCCGCTACAGTTCTCTTTTTTTTTTCTTCCACTCTTCCTACCACCGCCGTTAACCACCACCACATCAACACCACTGCCGTCAGCCTCATCACCACGCGGCGGAACCCTAGCCGCCGCCTCTAGCCGCCGGAACCCTAGCCGCCACAGCGGCGGAACCCTAGCCGCCACAGCGGCGGTACCCTATCCGCCACCACAAACACCACCGTCGCTGCCCTAAACCCTAACTCCTCCCCGCGTCTAGGGTTAGCAAATACAACTTGCTTTCTTGTCCCTAGACGCCGTCGCCGCCACTATACAACAGTGGTCGTTTTTCCGGCGACGTGCACCTCGCGAAAGCCACAATGCTTTCAGTTCCGTTTATTCGAGGGTTGCAAAAAAAAATAGAGATCTACAATAAGGGAGTAACAAAAAAAAAAGGGGGAACAAACCCATAGTTGTTGAAGAACTCCGGCGAACGACGAAGTGGTGACGGCCGGAAGAAGATTAGGGTTTTCCTAATGTAGTTTCGATTGGGCCTTTGAGGCTGGGCCTCACAAGCCCATTTACCATTGCTGTAAAAAAAAAAAGAAAAAAAAATGTGTGTGACGGGCGAAAGCATGGTGGAGAAGGAGAAGACCAACTATCTTTTTAGTTTTATATTTTTATATTTTCAACCTAAATCTCTCCCGAGCTTAGTTTGCGGGGGAATATTAGACTAAGTTATATAGTATAGGGACTAGACTTGTAATATGGTGTTCTATATAAACACCTCTTTATGTAAACCCTAAACACACAATCACATTCTAATACAATCATATTACAAGGTTTAACTTTCAATAAGATTACAAACTTGAATATAATAAAACTGGACTGAGTTTTTGTACAGAAGAATAAAGCATGTTGAATTTTATAAGCATCAACTCTTAAACTTATGAAATTAGTTATAAAACTAATTATTATGTATTTAAACCATTAGAATATACAAAATCAGTAGCAACAGAAGCCTTGATGCAAGTTATGGAGGTCCAGTAAGCCATTGCTGGACTGTTTCTTTCAAATTATTTATGTAAATTGTATTCTGATTCTAGAACACATGACACAACTTATCTTACATTTTTTTTTGTATATTATACAGCACCAAGCTATCTATATGGCGCGAAACGGGTCGGGCCAGCAATCACACAAATTGACCAAATTGTATCTAGGCTATGCTGCACATTTAGCATCATGGTGAACCCACCTGTGTGATGACTGTCCTTCCTGCAAACAATCAATTTCAGGGATGATGGGACCATTTAAACTTCCAAAAGCCTCCCAGCAGAATGGTTCAGACATTTGGTGACCATCTGGCTTTGGTTTGAGCTCAATGTCAGATAACTTTAGGTTCATACAAGGCTTGCTATCACTGCATGATAAATGCAAGGGTTGTACTGTGTAAGTTCCCTTTATATTTTCATACACAATATCTGCTATACTGACTGCAGATGTTCTGTTCTTGCAGGTGCTGTGATCACAGTAATACTGATCAATCATGATCGGGACTTCGACTTCAGAAACTTGAATGTTTGAAAACGACACTCCTCGTACCAACCCTTCTGCACCCTGCAAAAGTAATATTTAGAAACTTACGTGTCTATTTAGGAAGTCAATTTCATAATTATATAATAAATTTAAGTTCTTCCGCACTATGTCATATTTATACCTGCCATGTCTTGATCCTAACACCAGTCATTGTGTCATGAAGTTTGATGTTTCTAACAGTTATATTGGAGACACATGCTGTTATGCCATCTATCCCTAAGCTTCCGATGCTTATTCCGTGCCCCGGTCCACAATTGACATCATGTATAAGTACATTTGTACATCCTGTTTGTATGGATATACAATCATCTCCTGCACATAACGCGTATTCAGGTGTCATAAGTCATAACTAGTTATCTGTAGTTCTCAAATAAATTTTGGCTTTTACTTTTTAGGTAACGGGTCAAAACAAGTTCTAGTAAAAAAAACCAGTAATATATAACATGGTTCCAGACAATTTAGTATCTTTTGACCCATAAGAAATAAAATGAAACCCAAATTGACCCATCTTTAAACGGGTCAAGTAGGCAGTACTGCTAGAACAATTAGGTAACGGGTCAAAACAAGTTCTAGTAAAAAAACGGTAACATATAATATGGGTCCAAACAATTTAGCGTCTTTTGACCTGTTTGACTCATAAGAATAAAAAAAATATATAAACCCAAATCGACCCATCTTTAAACGGGTTGATAGGTGGTACTGCAAGTTTTTAGAGGGAAATTAAAGTGATAGTTGTAGTTTACTTGTTGACTGGTGGTTGTTAAACTTAAGAAATAGAGAGTTGCTTATACCACAAGCAAGGTTTGTATGATGGATTATGACATTCTTGGTAGTTCTTAAATGAATTCCATCTGTGTTGGGACTGTCACCAGGAGATGAGATGCTGATATCATGGACTAGAACTCCATCACAACTGTCAAATGTAAGGTGGAATTGGGGACTGTTTCGGATTGTTATGCCTGTGACTGTCAGTTTAGAACCCCCAACAAATATCAATGCCTGCATGAAAAAAAATGTTTTGGTGCCATCAGACTCCAACCATGGTTAACAAATACACTTCTGACATCACTTGGTCCTTACCGCTGGCTTGCTTTGCTGCTTTTTTCCATCCTCTAAGCTACTCACCTGCCAATTAGGTCGATTCACGTTGTATTTTATCTCAATCAAGTCAAATAAAAAAGGTAACGGGTCAAACAGATTGCACAAAGGCTCTTTTTAATAATACTATTTTGTTATCGTAATTAACACATTTACTTGCTTACAAAAAAATTTAAAATATGGACAAAAATGTGTTTGCAGGTAAACCCAACCCGTTATGTTCCCAGCCCGTCTGACCCACCCGTCAAGGGATTTGGATGTTTTACTTGTTTAAAATCATATAGAGATTGTGTCCACCAAACGGAGCCTCTTCCGTCAAGGGTGCCTTTTCCCTTGAGTGTGAATCCTACAAGTTGTGTAAATTCAAGCCATTGGTCTGGACCTGTATCCCAAGCTTTGGAATCTGTTGGAGCCATAATGGTACCATCAAGCTGCAAAACAAGATTCATATATATTTCAAATAAGAGTTGTAACTAGTTATAAAATTATTATAAGTTATCACCATTAGTCATTATAGTTTAATCCCTGAATTTATATTTGCTAAATTTACAACATTCTATATTCTTATTAACTTTTACACCAACAAGTTCTCTATTAATCGCGATTCTACTAATTAATCATTTATATTGTAGGAAGTTGAATATATTCTTGTTGGAACTTAGTTAATACCTGTAACACAATGTTTTTTTGACAGTTTGAACCTGAGAACGAAGTGGGTCCAACGAGGAACTTGTATCCCAATGGCACGATCATCATTGATCCCTCGGATTTACAAGCATCCGCCCAAGCATCTTGAAACGCCTGTGTTGCATATATATATCCAAAGTATGTTAGTTATATTATATGATCAAGTCGAATTTGTGGCCTTATTTCTTAAGCATGCAAACTGCCATATGATCAAGTACTTACTCTTGGTTAATAAGAAAGAATATACATAATTAATCACAAATGATTGTAAATGTTTATACCTTGGTATCGTCGGATGCACCATTCCCTTTAGCTCCATAATCGAGCACGTTAAATTTCAAACCTTCACTTGGTTTTGATTTATCGACAAGAACTCGGAGTTGACCTCCACCATGCCTCCAATATCTGCCTGTTGTTGCAGCATTGCAGATTGCAGAAGTTGATATCCATACAAGGGTTGCAATTAGAATAACAAATGTTACATTTTTAAAACTAAACCCTCTCATGTTTAGATGTAGATGTGTTCATAGTGAAAATGATTTGGTGTTTAAATAGGCAAATCACCTCAAGAATTATCAACTTAATTATGCGTGTGCATTCCTTTTTTCATGCTAACTCACGTCTCCCTTCTCTTTTCTTTTATGGCAAAAATGCAAAATAGATAAATAATAATAATAATAATAAATAAATTCTTTTTTGGTTATGTAATTAAAGTGCTAAGAGCATCTCCATCGTTAGAAAGCGGACGGAAAGGTGGCACATTCGGCCGGAGAAAAAGTGGACACGAGAGAGCGGATGGCAAGTACGTGAGTACCTATCTCACACACAGATATAAATAATATATATTATTTTTCTTTTTTTTAAATGGTGTTTGAGAGTGGACGTAGTATTAAAAAAGAAATGGTAAAAATGAAAATCTAATGTAACGGCTGATGTGACGTATTCAGAAATTGCATTGGAGATATCTCCAATTAGATCAAAAGATAATTAACTTTACTCAAACATCCATTTTAGCTATTATTATATTTTCTCAATCCTAAAAAGTATCAACTTTTAAAAAGTTCTTATATAAGGTAAAAAATAATTAATTCTTTCTTCTATTTTAACTTTCAGTTTTTTCAATTTTGAGTAGGTTGGTATTGCTAAAAATATCATTTCCATATCTGCTTGGATTAAACTTTAAGAAAAGTTTATTACTTTTTTATGCAATTGACCTATATTTAAATACCATATTTGTACAAAATAATGTAACTGATAACATTTTATACATGAATATATAATTTTCTGTTACATCTATATATGTATGTCCCACTTTCACAAATGGCAAAATACGATTGCAAATGTGATTTCATTCTTCAAGAAGCATTAAGCTAATTAATCTGGGTGATTAGTTCCATAAAATAGCTTAATTACTAAAGTAGTAAAATGCAATTTGCCTACATTAATTTTACAGGTTTGTTTAGATTTGTTCACGTGAGATTGTCTTTCTAAAATAGGTCGACCTCATTTACTACGTTTCGGTTATCTTTATACAAAGAAATAGTCTAGTGGGGTCAAGTAATATTGTATCATTCATAATAGTTTCTATTGTAATCATAATGCTAGCCGAATTGTTTGTTCTCATCAAGTTATGAGCAAAGAGTGGTCCAACATATGATTTTGTGTTCAGAATTGAGATTTGTAGTCCTCTTTTTCGAACCCTCGAATATCATTCAAGATTGAAACGTAAAACCGGATATGTTCTAGCAAATGTTTGATAAACATCTGATTTGTGATAAAACACACGAAGTGTACACATAACTATCACTAAATGATAATAATAAACCCCATGAGCACTATTTCAATATTATGATTATTGATGTTCTTTAACACCCACTTATCATGTATAACTTTAATTAAAATTTAACAATGATCATGTAACTCCGAAAAAATAAAATATAAATGTTTGAATGATATGATAAATCATGTTCTTTTAATGTGTAACTATGTTAGAATCTCATGTATTACACAAGCAAAAGATATATATTAAATAATTATTAATGAAGATTTAGGAAATTCCAAAATTGTTTAATTGGAAAAAATGTTTAATATGTCAAAATAAATAAAATATAAATAATAACCAAATTTATAAAAATAACTAATTAAAGTAAAAGGTTATAAAGTATAAAGTTATTAATAACTTTATAAAGTAATAATTATAATTCAAATTTTATATTGATTTCTTCAAAAAAAAAAGAACATTAACATAATTAAATTTTAAAATTCAAACTTAGTTAAAATAACAAAGTAACTTAAGAATTTGACATGTGATAAAAATGGGCTAAAAGTTTGACGAGTGACAAAAATTATATTGCTTTATCATAATAGGTATATTAAAAACATAACATATTCTATCATTTTTTGTGTAACACTCTAGCCCGGCTCGAGCTTATGTTTCACTTTTATAGAATCAGATTACAAACATCATTTTCATAAATGTTATACATAATTTAACATAAATATATAGCCTAACTCATTACATTTAATAAACACACATGTTCTCTTTAACTCTTTTAATCTCTCATCCATAATAATCTTGATAACCTTACGCTCTCATCCTCAATGATCTTGATAACCTCACATGCATAAAAATAAAAGAAAGGTATGCCTCAGCAAATTATATAGGGGGTAAAAAAAGGCGTGTTTTGTTTTAGTAAAAAGACTTTGATTTTAAATATCTTTTTAGTATTAGTATTCAAATATTTTCAATTTTCAAACTTTGGTCATATAAAGTAAAAACATATAACAATTAATTTCAAATCTCATGTGCCATACAAGCATCCCTAACGACAAGCCGTAGCGAAATAAATTAGTGAGTTTAATTATGTTATCTAACTTAGTTGACTCGTTCATTTTTTAGCGACCGTGACTTTTAAGATAGTTTATTGCTATTAGACAATATTGATCTACCGTTGGTTTATTCATCATCTGAAAGGTTAGTAGTACATATTATTGGTAGGTACGTACTTATTGCATATTTATCAACTAGCTTAGAACCCCGTGTTTACACGCAGGATGAAATCAATACATAAAATTCTTAATTTTTTATGTATATATTTTACATTGTGTAAAAATGTATTACATATACGAAGGATAGAAAAAAAATTCAAAATATGTAAAAATTGATATATAATTGGGTTTCAAAGTCACGTTATTTAATATTTAATGTAATTTTACTTTCATTACTATTTGATTCAAAATAAAAGTTACATAATTATATTTCAAATTTTCTTATAATACGGGATAATTTAAAATAAATGTGTTTATTAATATAATTAGTATTTTCTTTAAAATATATTATTATTAAAATATAGAGGTGAATTTAATAAGAGAGATATGCGAGAGAAAAAAATAATGAGAATGAATATGGAGGCGACACATGGCATGTTAAAAACCTTTATTTATTAGATAGTATAGATTAATGGCATATGTATATTTGTAAGGTCTCAAACCATCTCGCTTGTTGGACTTACTCATTCACAAACAGTTTTTTAAATTTAAATTACTATTAAAGCAACGGAATAAACGTCATTACATTGTATCCAAAATGACAACCAATTAAAACATTGTTTAACAACATTCAAACATTGATAACAAATAATGGATGCAAGATCTATATCGCCGGGTTACTCTTCGGAATAGCCAAGCAAGCATCCACTCATCATCCTTTTAACCTTAACCTGACATTTATACTAAAAGTCAGCCAACGCTGGTGAGTTCAAGTCTTTCATTCGTTATTTAGGAAAATGGTTTCATCGCATATTCGTTCGTTAGGGTTTAAATCATTTATAAGAAAATATGGCCTTAACATTCATCATTCAATCATCGTCAAAACATAGTTTAAACGAAACAGTCATTCATCATTAACATTCATTTAAGTCATACATTTTATTATTTAAATATGTGTTATCATTCTTTCCGTTCTTTCATTCATTATTTATTGTCCCTAAGGCTTCACCGCACAAAGGCCGACAATACATTCCCAGTTCATTCATCTCCATTGTGGCTCATAAGTCCATAAGGTACTTCGACGAGTATGGGACTTACATCCACAATATCGTCGGATCATTAGTTGATCCTTCACCCCCGAATGACACGTGTCACCAATCATTGACAACCCTCGGGATCCTCACCTTTTCTTGCCCGACTAGTCTCACCACTGAGGTTAGTGTCACCACCTAATGATTAGTGTCGTTGGAAGAACACCAAACCCTAACAGTCCCGTTTTCAACCCAAGTTTGTAACATTTTACGTCCAAAACGTTTATCTAACTTCCATGAACTCATATCTGCGTATGGAATCATTTTTTTTTCTACTAGTGCCCTTAAGCTCTTTCATTAAAGGGGTCTGATCTATCAATTTATACGAGTGTGTACTTCGTAGCTCATAACCCATATTACAATTTAACTAAAAATATTATTTTTATCTCAACATGAATGTCAATTATAATAAAATAGTTCGATGACAATAAAATCAACAATAGTTTAATCATAATAAAAAAGAAAAATGAGATTGAACAGGTCGTCCCTTTAACATGAAACAAAAACATCCACAAGAATTTGACTCTTCAAAGCAAAACTTAGGTCATGGGTATAACTCCACGCAACCCAAATCACTCGCCAACTTTAATATCTGAAAATCATCTTTTATGTTTTACGTTATTTGAAAAGACTTTGCATATGTCCATAGGGTTGTTAACAATCATGTTATATGAATTGGGTGAAGGCTTAGACATCGATATGTTCATTAATCCTGATCTTTTTATTATCTTTTAAAGAAAGAATTTGATTATAAAGAGAGAGAACATATATTAGTATATTGCCCAAATGGTACATATACAAAGTTTGTTTCACAAATAATTACACCAGTAATAGAAGGTTATAAATACTTTTTCAAAATTTTAAGTAAGGGTAATAATAACAAAATAAATCAATAATGTAATAATCATCGTAATATAAGATAATATAATAATAACAAATAACTTTTGATCTGTTTGAAATTACATGGGTTTTGGACGAAAATGGCTTCATGGTTCGGATAACGTATAATTTTGGAATGTTGAAGAAGACCCGTGTTGTTAGGTTGCTGGACTTCGTTGCATTTAGATTAAGACAAGCAATCAAGCTTGTACCATCATATGTGACAATGAAAAGATTGTTGGAAAAGACTAAGACATACAAGAGTTTCACTCTAATGGGTTCATTATTATGTTTATCTACTCACATTAATTTACGTGTTTTAGTTCCTAAAACATCCTAAACAGGGCAATATCTTTAGGTTTTGTATGTTTTTCATATTTGAAGTTTATTGCTTAACGTCATTTCTCTCATCCCCCCAAAGACCAAGAAACTCATGAACATTAACATTGTACAACGTTAATACGATTTCTTTCCTAAATAGTTTCACTGTTCCATTGATCTAATCGTTTTGAAAAGATTACCTCCAAGTCAATTAAGAAACCCATGAAAACGCGTAAATCAAAAAAGCGATTAATCTTAATGTGGCAATCAATAGCTAGTCAAGGTTATGACTTATTCGATACGCTTACGCATCTAGCAGGCTCGATAAGTAAGCCAACTAAATAAAAATGCATGTAAATTAGGGATGTAAATCTATTTTGAAGAATTTCTTCAACAAGCACATCAAGGATGGCTAACCATTGTGAGTGTTGACAACTAATAAAGTAATCAACTAAAATAGATTAATTAAACTTGATTAACTAAAATGGATTAAAAGTTTATTTAAATTTATGTTAGAGAGAAAAATCATATTAATTTTATGTTGTAACATTTCGGTTACGATCGAAATGAAACGTAGGTAGAAGAAAGAACGTAAAGAGGTCCGAGCGTATAAGACTTATAGTTATAAATCAAAATGCAAGAATTAAAAACAAAAAAACATAAAAAATAAAAAAAAGAAGCATAAAAGGCTTAAAACAGGACTAAAGGGGGATGATGGTTTCAAACCCAGGTGAGGTACCTCCTCCATATGAAACTTATATAAAAGAGATTCCACTACTCTAAACCCAAATCTTTGTTTTTCATTTGCTAAACCAAGTTTTTAAAGTTGAGCCCAAATATGTGTTTTTCATTTTGTTAAAATTTCACTCTTATTTCAAATTAATTTTATTCCAATTTGATAATATATTTTTAATTTTTTCTATGTTCTTTTTTGTCATGTTTTATTGGATCACTCTCCTTCATTAGGCTTTTGGAGTGCTGATTTAAGAGTTGATTGCACCAGCCTACTTAATCAATAAAGGGTCGTGGATGGATCTCTTGTAGGAAAAAATTGATTCAAAGGCCCTCTCTAGGGTTTCTTCTTCTGCCCCTATTCAAGCTCTCCAAAATCTTTATCTCCAAGGATGGCTCCATGATTTTAGCTTGGTTTCCTTTCTGAATTCAAATCAAGCTGTCTTTCCTTCTTTTCCTTCGATGATTGCGGTTGGCGTTTCCACTATTTATAGTGGCTTCGTTGATGTTTCTAAACACACAAAGAGAGAAGCACAAAATCAGTCTTAGAATTCCTCTTTGGAGTCGTTGTCTTTGTAGTCGGGCAGATTGGTTTCCTTTTTTTGATTATTTTTTATGTCGACTCTGTAAACCGAACCAAGTGGTTCTTATCTCTCGTTAAGTTTTTTTGAATAAATTACCCTTTTTGACACATTTGCTAAACCAAGTATTTAAAGTTGAATTAAAGCTGAGAAAGAAAAAAAAGTACAAAATAGTGTAACAATTACTTGTACCATTTGTAATATAACTTGTACATTTTCTACCGTGATTTCTCCACACATGCAAAATTTAGGTTTTAATATCTTACTACTCTAATAAATGAAAATCTTTTCAGGACAAGTGTCACTCTCTGGTTACTCATCATCTTTATTTTCCCGTCTCTCTCTTCTATTAAATATTAGATTTTCTATTTCTCTCTCATATTAAATAATAATCTTTATATTAATAAATCTAATTACGGATACTTATTATTTAATTATAAATCTTACTACTCTAATAAATGAAAATCTCTTCAGGACACATGTTACTCTCTGGTTACTCCTCATCTTTATTTTCTCGCATATCTCTTCTATTAAATATTAGATTTTCTATTTCTCTCTCATATTAAATAATAATCTTTATATTAATAAATCTAATTACGAATATTTATTATTTAATTATAAATAGTTATTATATCATCAATCAAATGAACTTAATATGAACTAACATTTATCAATTAAATTAAAAAATTAATACTCAGTTGAAAAAAAATATTTTAAAAACTAACTTAACAGATCTTATAACTGTCACGACAAATTATATTTTTTAAAAACATATTTTGACAAATGTGGTTATTAACAAATTACATTATATTTTATTCAACTGATGTAATATACTGGTTTATTCAACCCGTTTATTACACGGGTTTTTAAAAATATAATTTTTTTATTACTAAATATATAACATTTTATTTATTTAACCCGTGTAATACACGGGATTTTAACCTAGTGCTCTAATAAAGGAAAACCACAAGGGACACATATCACTCTTTAGTTACTGCTCACCTTTATTTTTTCGCATTTTTCTCCTATTAAATATTAATTTTTCTATTTCTCTCTCTTATTAAATAATAATATCAAATATTAATCTTTATACCACTCTTCTAATAAAACCTAAATAATTTGTCACCTGGCATTCTCTCATTCTCTCAGACCTCCTTAGTCTCATTTTCTCGCCTATACTCTTTTACCCTTATTATCTTCACACGGATCCTCTCATTTACCTGTTTTCTTTTCAGATTAACCCTAAAACTCATCGCCTCCTTCTTCATTAGCTCTAAATAGGTTAACGATTAGGTTTATGATTTTGAACCCGATCTTCAAAGATTGAAGGTTAACGATTAGGGTTATGATTTTGAACTCATTTACAACGATAAGAGGCTATTGCGATGAAGGAGTTTACGCTCAAATTTAAGAACCTCATTTTCAAGATTTCATTTTTTTGTAAGTGTGTTGCATCTGTCTCATCAATTTGAATCCATCATCGGCAACCAGAAATCAAACCTCAATCGCACCACCATTAGATCGAACTAGTGACTAAATCCGCCTTTTTAGCCTGCCGTTCACTGCACAAGAGTCCGACACCATTGTCGCTATCATTGAATTATCGCTTTCTATTCTTTCTGCGACCCAAGTATTCGAAACCAATTGATCTTCTTCTGCTTCAAGGTTTGTGGCTTTAATGTTTTATCAATTATACTAATGTTCACAATAACTTCTTTCTTCATTGTTTACATGTCTAACTGTTAGCGAACTTAGTATAGGCAAACTTACTAAGTTCGCTTGTTTAGTATAGGGGCGAACTTATTAAGTTCGCCTGGTTCAGTAGGGGCGAACTTATTAAGTTCGCCTGGTTTAGTAGTTTGTTAGCTTTGTCTATAAATAGCTTCTTTGTAACATTAATCAAGTTATCAATCAATTCATATCAGTTTTACCCCAAATTATTCTCTCTCAATTTTTTTTCTCTCGTTTATCATTCTCAGTTGTTTTAACGATCTCGTTTATCATTCTCGCTTGTTTTAGCGATCATTCTCGATATCATAACATGGTATCAGAGCATATATGCTCGATTCTGTGATTTTTCTCCTTTTTCCGCACTCATTCTTTGTTGTTTCATTCGTTTTCTCATTTTTTGTGTCAATTGGGGGTTGTTTCCTGTTTTGATCCGTTCAAAACCTTCATTTTTTGTTTCTAATCATTCCTACGGTTGGATTTCTTCATATACTTCTCTGATTTTGAGTTATAATGATTTCTGGATCGATTTCCCGTTTTTCTGTTCATGTAGGCGAACTTGTCTCAGAAGTTTGTTACGGGCGAACTTATTAAGTTCGTCTGTTCCTTTCCTCAGCGAACTTAACAAGTTCGCTTATTCCAGTCTTCATTTTCTTTCTGTTTTTCATGCCTTCTACTATTGATCCCGCAGTTGTTGTTCCTATGGATTCTTCTAATCCTTTGTTCTTACATTCATCTGATAATCCGAGTCTCTTACTTGTTTCTAAAACATTTGACAGCTCTTCTTTTGGATCATGGAAACGTGCCATGTCCATTGCCTTATCTGCTAAGAATAAACTTGGTTTTGTTGATGGAACTGTTGTCAAACCTACTTCCTTTCCTAATCTGGAGTTCTGGAAAAGATGCAATGATATGATTATTTCTTGGACACTTTGTCCAGTGATATCAGTGAGAGCGTTTTGTATGTTGAGACTGCTCGACAACTCTGGAAAGAGTTAACTGACCGGTATGGACAGAGTAATGGGAAGTATTATCAATTGCAGAAGTCTCTTTCTGCTATTTCTTAAGGGAATGATGATGTTGCTACATATTTTACCAAAATCAAAGCTGTTTGAGATGAGCTTAATGCAATCGAGCCTATTCCTCCCTTCACATGTGGTACTTCCCAACTTATGGCTAAGCGCGAAACAGATCAACGTTTGATGCAGTTTCTGATGGGTCTTAACCCTTGTTATGACATGATTCATGGGAATATTATCATGATGAAGCCTCTTCCCTCAATCAATGAAGCTTATGCTTTTCTTATTCAAGATGAGAAACAGAGGGAGCTTCATTCATCGGCTCAGTTTATTCCTCAGAATGCTTCTATAAATGCTTATGTGCAAATACCAAAGAATTACAGTGCTCAGAAAGGTCCTGTTTTCTCTCATTGTAAGAAGCCAGGACATGATGCCAGCAAATGTTATCGTTTAATTGGGTTTCCTAAAGATTTCAATTTACTAAACCCAAAGCTGCTGCTAATGCTGTTTCTGATGCTAGGGTTACTGTTCCTACTTCTGGTGCTCCTAATGCTCTTTCTTCTGAACAGTACAACAATCTGTTGCAACTTCTTCAGCAGAATTCTGGGGTTCAGGGTGGTGTTCCTAATGTTCAACCACTCAGCTTTGCAAATTTTGCAGGTATTATTGCTTGGAATTCGACTACGGTCGATACTACTTGGATCATTGATACCGGTGCAAGTAATCATATGTGCTTTGATTTCAATTTACCTTCTGATGTTCAATTGCTTAACTCACCTGTTTATGTTCTTCTTCCAAACGGGTATGTCTTAACTGTTACGCAGGTCAGAACAGTTCATCTTACCAAGACGTTTTCTATTTCTAATGTCTTCTTTGTGGCTCAGTTCAAGCACAATCTCTTATCTGTTCCTAAACTTTGTAGTGATACAAAGGGTCTTGTTCAGTTTTCTGAAACTACTTGTTTCTTGCAGACCCCTTCGCTGAGTAGTCCGTTGGTCCTGGGAGATCTTCTCAACGGGCTTTATCTTTTGAATCCAAATAAACTTTTCTCTGTTACAGTTGATTCTTTTTCTCACTATAATTTTGTTGTTTCTTTGAAACTTTGGCATACTCGTCTTGGTCATTTACCTTTGTACAAACTTAAGCAATTGAATGTCTTTACTGGTGCACATGATTGTTCTATTGATGATTGTTATGTTTGTCCTAAGGCTAGACATCATAAACTGCCTTTTGCATCTAGTAGTATATTCAGTTCTCAAATGTTTGATCTTATTCATATTAATACGTGGGGACCATATCGATCTACTACATTTGATGGATATAAATATTTTCTCACAATTGTTGATGATTTTACTAGAACTACTTGGACTCATCTTTTGACAACTAAAGGAAATGTCTTTACTATTCTTAAAGGGTTCATTGAAATGGTTGAGACTCAGTTCAGTACCAAAGTGAAGCGTGTTTGATCTGATAATGCTTTTGAACTTGGTTCGGGCGTTCATCATGACGAGTATTTTAAACAGAAGGGTATTATTCATCAGACTACTTGTCCTGGGGTTCCTCAACAGAATGGGTTGGTGGAACGTAAACATAAGCATCTTCTAGAAACTGCTCGTGCTCTTATGTTTCAATCCAAGTTACCGATTTTTTTGGGGTGAATGCGTTCTCGCTGCTACTCATTTGATTAATATTTTCCCCACACGGGTTCTTAAGGGAAAATCTCCTTCTGAGATGCTCTTTGGTAAAGCTCATTCATACACCCACCTTCACACTTTTGGGTGTTTGTGTTATGCCTCTACCTTTACACCTGGACGAGATAAATTTCAGCCTCGAGCTCAAGCTTGTATTTTTATTGGTTATCCCTTTGGAAAGAAAGGTTACAAACTTTATAATCTTGACACTCGACAAGTTCTTGTTTCTTGGGATGTGATTTTTCTTGAGCACATTTTCACTTCTTTACACTCTTCAGATCCTTCTTATTTGTTCCCTTCTCTAAATGATATGTTTAAGGAGACAGATCCAGCTGCTGTACCTTCATCTTCTTCGGTTGCTCCTGAAGTTGATTCCACTCATCCTCATGTTTCTTCTATTCCTCCTCCTCCACCTCTGGAGCCCAGGAGATCTACTCGTTCTTTTGTTCCTCCTTCTCATCTACAGGATTATGTTTGTAATTTTGTTTCTTCTGTCGATTCGTCTTGTTTTCATACTTTGTCGAGTGCTTGCCAAGCTTCTCATTTTATGAATCTTGCTGATCTTTCTCCGGATTCCCAGCAGCTCCTTTTAAATCTTGATTCTGTTAAAGAACCTTCTTCTTATCAGCAGGCTGCTAACCATCCTGCTTGGCAAGAGGCTATGACTAAGGAGTTTAATACCTTGGAAATAAATCAAACTTGGGAGGTTATACATTTACCTAAAGGTAAAAAGGCCATTAAGTGCAAATGGGTGTATAAAGTCAAGTATAATGCTGATGGTACTGTTGAACGTTGCAAAGCCCGTTTGGTTGTTTGTGGTGATACTCAGAAAGCAGGAATTGATTTCAATGAGACTTTTTCTCCAGTTGTTAAGATGACTACTATTCGTAGTCTCATTGCTGTTGCCACTAAACGACAATAGGGTTTATATCAATTGGATGTTAATAATGCTTTTTTACATGGGGATCTTGACGAAGACATATATATGCTTCCTCCTTCTAGAATGCCTTTATCCTCTCCTGATCATGTCCTTAAGCTCAAAAAGTCTTTTTACGGTTTGAAGCAAGCTTCAAGGCAGTGGTATGGAAAGCTTTCTGATGCTCTTAAAACCAAAGGTTATATGCGGTCTCCCAATGATTATTCTTTATTCTCTAAGACGATGGGGGATTCTGTTGTTCATGTCGCTGTTTATGTTGATGACATTCTTCTTACTGGTAATAATGATCAAGAAATATCTTCTTTGAAGGTTTTCTTACATTCCACTTTCCAGATCAAGGATCTTGGCACTCTCAACTACTTTCTGGGCATTGAGGTTCTCAAATCTTCCTTTGGTCTTATTATGACTCAACGCAAATTTGCGAAAGATTTGCTGACTGAGTTTTCTACCGACGATGTTTCTTCTGTTTCGTCTCCTTTGCCTTTACATTTACAACTCAAGCTCAATGAAGGTCAAGTTCTTGATGATCCTTTGGCCTATCGTCGACTTGTTGGTAAACTCAATTACCTTACTCATACTCGTCCTGATCTTGCTTTTGCGGTTCAGTTTCTCAGCCATTTTATGAGTGATCTGCGTGGCATACTCTTCGGTATGTCAAAGGCACTTGTTCTCAAGGGTTGTTCTTTAATAATGCTCCTGATATGTCTTTGTCTGCTTATTGTGATTCTGATTGGGCAACTTGTCCTAATACTCGGCGTTCTGTCAGTGGCTATTTCATTGCTTTTGGGGACAGTCCTATTTCTTGGAAATCCAAGAAGCAACCTACTGTTTCTCTTAGTTCTGCTGAGGCTGAATATCGTTATCTTCATCGTGTCACACAGGAACTTGCTTGGTTGACTCGTTTGTTTGTGTAGTTTCGGCTTGATAATCTTACTCCTGTTCCTCTCAAGTGTGACAGTCAGGCGGCTATTCATATTGCTAAGAATCCAGTTTTTCATGAGCGAACTAAGCATATCGAGTTGGATTGTCATTTTGTCCGTGAGAAGCTTCAATCCGGTTTGATTCTGCTTTGTCACACACAGACTTCTGATCAACTTGCGGATTTATTCACAAAGAGTTTGGCTGGTCAACCGCATTCAGATATCATTTCCAAGTTGGGGTTGTATACATCTCCAATTTGAGGGGGGTGTTAGCGAACTTAGTATAGGCGAACTTACTAACTTCGCTTGTTTAGTATAGGGGCGAACTTATTAAGTTCGGCTGGATCAGTAGGGGCGAACTTATTAAGCTCGTCTGGTTCAGTAGTTTATTAGCTTTGTCTATAAATAGCTTCTTTGTAACATTAATCAAGTTATCAATCAATTCATATCAGCTTACCCCCAATTATTCTCTCTTATTTTTTTTCTCTCGTTTATCATTCTCGATATCATAACACTAACACTTGAGAATGTCGCAACATTTTGCATAATTTCGAGGAAACCTATCGAATATTAATAGTGATTGATGTTTATGTACATTTAAAGCCGAATTGAAGTATGAGGTACGTTTTTATGCCTGATTTGGTTCCAATTTTAAGTTGTTATTTTTCTGATTAACTAGCTGCATGGGTTTAGATTCGAAAGAATATCTCTGAGCTTTCGGTAGACGAAAATAGAGACAATAGACTAACAGAGACTGTGGCTGCGAAGGCCAGTCGTTATTGAAAGGTAATTTAGACAAGAGTTTGATTCCAATTTGTCTATTAGTCATTTCATCGAACACCTACGGTGCTTTCGACAATCTTCAACAATTATAACATAACTGCTTTATTGTGAAAAGGAAAAAAAGAAACAAAATGATTATGTGTTTAAGCAATTTTGACCATGCATAAAACAAACAGATAGGTTGACCTTAAAATTCAAGATATATATGTGCTTACCTTAATTTTCAGCATTTGATTCTCCTCTTACAATTTCATGAGAACCATAAAAAGTTAGTTTTTGATAAAGATTCAATTGAGCATTACAGTATAATAGTTGTCATCATCGTAGCCTGTCAAGTACAAGTCGGGTAGCCAGCTAATTGGTCAAAACAGATCTTGATTTAAACTGTTCGTACTTGCATTCTGTTTTTTGCTCCAAATATGGCAGTGGTATATCTTCATTTTCTTTATAATATAACTTGCTTTTGTTAATATTTAAATCTGATTTTTTTACCTCTGTTATAAATTATAATTAACATAATGAAATATGCAATATGAAAATGAAAACTTTTTGTGTCTCGGGAACTTTTTAAAGTGATTTCATGACATAGTTTATTTGTGATTGTTAATGGATGGTGTGACCCAAAATCAATGACATCTGATTTAACCTGCAATTCACATCCAAGATCTTGACATTGCAACAAACCGGGACATAATAGTGATTTATCTTGCTGATTTGATTGTAAGAAATTGTCACAACTTTGATAAAAATACTTCAATTGTTGGTCATTTTTCTTGATTTTTATTTTTATTTTTGTTCAAGCGCTCTTGAAGAATTAACCATGGATTGATGTTGATTTATCTAATTAGACCTGTTTATGCTGACAATGAGAAATAGAGCAACATCAATGGTTCTAGCAGCATGCCATTGTTTGATTTTGTTTTGGTCATTTCAGTTAACGTTTAGCTAAAAGAGCATCACAACTTTCAAGTTCTGCCAGGTTTGATTTTGCTTCCGTAACAGGTACTTAATATGGACTTCAATTAGGTACACAAGTATTAAAACAACTTATGTTGTTTGTAATAGCATTATGGTGTGTAACACATTTAATTTTGCTGAATCGAAATATTATCGCCACGGAAAAAAAAAACGAATATTATCGCCAATATCTCAAATTTGTAGGTGATTGAAATTACCAAGGGGAGCAAAGTCAAGTAAGAACTTGACATTATCAAGGTAAATGTGAGGACATTTATATATTGGTTCGAGTAGTATTCTTATACGCAATAATGTAAAGAATAATGTTTGTTAATTTGTGACAGAGTTTGTATCAATATGTTTTACTTCTGTTCTTGCTATGGAAAAACAAGAAAACCAAGAAGAAATGGCAGGCTTGGATAGTTCTTGTGAACTATGTAGCCCTTTAGAAAGAGTGGATGAGATTGTTGATGTATTAGATGAAAAAAGATCACCCAAATGCTTGAAATTGGTAATGAAAATTATAAAATATTTATAGTTTATCTATGATTTTGAAGATAATTATTGTCGCTTTCTAAATAGGACCCATATAATTAAAATTTAAAGTGTGGATCAACTTCTTACTTACTTCAACAAGAAATGAAGACGGTACTTACCAAATTTGGAACTAGAGTAAAATGGTGTTAAGATATTAATTAATATAATATTAACATTTCATCTCGTGTAACACACGGGTTTAAAGCTAGTTTATTTAATAAATGTAGTAAAAAAATTAGATATCCGAAATTTCGGATACAAATTCGGATAGTGAATCGGATGTCCGAAACAATTAAAAATTATACAAATATAATATTTTTAAGTTATAAAAACAATTAAAAGATTAAAGAACAATTAAAAATATACATATATAAATATAATATTTCGGGTTTTGATTCAAATTTTCTTATTTTTAAATTATAAAAACAATTAAAAAATATATATAAATATGATATTTCGGATATCCGAAATATCCGAAAATTACTATCCGAATCTAAATCCGAAATTTTGGATATCCGAATTTTCGGATGATTCGGATTCAGAATTTTGGATAAATCGGGTCGGTTTTGGATTATTTGAACACCCCTAACTATCAACATTAAAGACACATGTAAAATCCTATATAACAAAATATTAGATTTATTAACTAAAAAACTAAAAGTTTATATTAAAGTCAAAAGTCATTATGTATACATTACTTCGTCTTCTTCTTTACTTCTCTTTAAACTAGTTGCCAAGATTGCCATCGGCCGACCGAAAAGGTCACGAAGGTATTATTTTCACTCTATTTTCTCACTTTAAACTAGTTGCCAAGCTCGTCGTCATAACCATCAAACTACAAGAAGTCTTGATTGTTAAATACATGGGTGATTGGAAAAGGTTCGCCGGCCGGAGGGTCAACGGACCCCCTGACCCTTTGTGGTTCCGTCACTGCTTGTCTCACCACCTCTACAATGAAGGTACATTATTTTATCAACATAGCTCACATCTAACCTAGCTAGACTTGTTTGACTGATATGAAAATGACATGTTTCCCCACTTCTTTCACCACTTCTAAACGCCGACTAAACATATAGTGTTTGATTGTTATAAAAAATGGTCGCCACCTGTAAACGACGACTAAACATACATTTTCTTGTCCTAATACGGAATCATTTGATAGATTCATGAATCTGATTTGGTCTGTAAACACTAAGCCGTCTTTCAAAGTCAATGGCATACATTTTGATTTTATTTGTGGAAATATATATGAAGAAAAATGAATTAAATCTTGACTTACTAATTTACCAATTTGACCCTAAACAATTAAACGTATTTAGTAAGCTTCTAAACCATACAAGACGCCGGCATATTTTACCGGCCCCACGTCGACGAAGTACACCTCTCTCATCTTTTGAAAAGCGTGCCACGTCAACAAGCTATCTGAACCGGCCTGATGGCACTTCCCCGCAACCCGGTTCACTTCTAAAAAACTCGCCACCCGGTCCAACCCCCCGTACAACCCGTTCCGGCAGAACTTCATCAAGTGCTTCACGTCGTACACGTTGTCCCCGAAGAACACCCTCAAAGCCTCCATAAACTCCGGCAATCCCGTCGGCAGTAGCCGGCGCGTGAGGATCTTCAACAAATACCCGAAATCGTACGCGCTGTGAAACGTCACCCAACTCACCGACTCATTGCACACCAAACCGGAAGACATCATCAACTCAGCGAACTTACCCGAATCAATCCCGTCAACCCGATTCCGGTCAAAATCAATCCCTTGACGTTTCAACAACTCAACCGACTCCGGCGCGTAGGCGTCACGCGCCACGTCAAAATCACTAAAATTAAACTGCCAGATGAACCGTTGGCGAGTCCCGTCGACAACCGGAAGGTTGCCGGAAGCGTCAGAGAGGGTGAGACCGAGCTGAATGATGTTCAAAGCGTCAACGTTTGACTTAAGAAGCGAGTAGTTATCAGACGGCCGGCGATGCCTGTATGATGTTCCGAGGTCCGACGATTGACGGTATACGACGCCAGGGAATTCCGTGTCCATGGAGATGTAAGGATATCTGTCGATGACGGATCGGATCAAATCAAACTCGTAATCCAAGTTATCAGACCATACTTCTCGTATGGTGATGGTTTTATCAATACAATCAGACATGATTATTTGAATGAATATGTTCAGTGATTTGTAATTGGGGTGGGAGTTGATGAAATGAAAAGGAGGAAGATGATACTTATAGAAGATAGTATGATTAGCGGTGGTTGGAAAGAGGGGATTCACCAGACACCATTTGAGGGAAAGAAGGCGGAAGATGACTAGATTCACGCGTCCACCTTTGTTTTGACTATATTAGGCTCTGGAAAGGGACAACCGCCTGTTCTTCTTCCTATCTTGCTGACTAATAATATCAATTTATTTTTTGCATTAAATAAAATATTTGTTCACGCAATTTTTTTTTATAAAATCACCGTCAATCACGTAAATTTAAAAACTTGAAAGTATATAGCTTAGAAATTGAAAAAAAAAAAAATCGAAAGAGTTCGAGTTCACGAGACAAGCTGATGATTTTTTATGAGATTCATTTATATTTCTTATTCTTATCCTTATCCTTATACTAAAAATCATTATTTTTTAATCTTTTCTCTCTCATTTTCTCCATTCTTATCCTTATAATTACACTAAAAACAACTATCTTTATCCTTATATTTATAAAAAAATTATATGTTTTCTCTTCTCTACTCATAGTCACTTTAAACCACTCATTAAAATATACAAAATTCACTTATAAACTTATACTAAACCGGCTATTACTAAACCGGCTATGAATGCTCTTATTTATAGCTAGAAAGTTTTGATATTTTGTTGAAGGAATATTTTTGAAATTATCGTGTTCACAAGTTGCCCTTTTGCAATATCCTATGTGATATCTTTTGGTGTACCTAAACGTTTTTGTAATAAGGTATTTATTATTAGTTTATTTAAACAAGGTATACTTGCAACTTGATCATTATGGGCTTGATATAGGGACATGAATAAGGTCAGATCATGGTATATTTTTCTTATTATTGATTCACTTAGTAAATAAATAGTAAATTTTTTTACTCAATCGTTTAGGTTCAGCTTTCTGTCGTATAAATTATTATCATCGCAATGCAAAACGGGTCAAATTCCTAGTTTATTTTATTAATATTATTAAATACTCAGGGCCGGTCCCGAGATTCCTTAAAACGTTTTGGGCCCGTGATATGTAAAAAAAGCCGGCCCCATAATAAAAGTGACTGCCGTTCAGTTCTTCACTTCTTCTGCTGCCGTTCTTGCGTCCTGTCTCTTGCGTCTTCCGAGTTCCCTTCCCGCTCCAGCCTCAGCCCACTTATTTTGTTATTTTTTAATAAGTTGAAAATCTATTGGGCTATTTTTTATTTATATGTGGGTTAATAGGATAAATGGATAAAGTAGTGAACTTTTTTTTATTTTTAAGTGGGTTAATAGGATAAATGGATGGCATTTTATAAAAATAAGTATATATAAAAATATATATAAATAATTTTTAAAACCACAGGACCCTTAAGAGACCGGGCCCCGAACAATCGCCCTCTCCGCCCAGCGGCCGCCCTGTAAATACTAATATAGCTACTTTGAACTAGTGGTGCACAAATCGGTTTTTTAACCCAAACCGGTTCAAACCGACCCGAACCGGTTTGGTCAACGAAAAGTCAAAACCGGTTTGAGCCCAAACCGGTTCGGATTAAACCGGTTTTGGAGGTGGAAATATGTAAACCGGTCAAACCGGTTCGGGTAGGTTTAAACCGGTTTGGGTTAAAAAACCGGTTTAAACCGGTTTTTATTTAAAAAAAAAAATTTACATTTTTAATTTTTGATTTAATTAAATAAATCATTTAATAAATGCTAATTACTATGTTTTTTTAAAAATCATTTAATAAATGCTATTTAATGCTATTTAATGATATTTAATGCTATTTAATGCTATTTAATTCATTTAATAAATGATATTTAATTATATTTAATGCTATTTAATTCATTTAATAAATGTTATTTAATGCTATTAATGATATCTTATGCTATTTAATGCTATTTAATTCATTTAATAAATGATATTTAATGATATTTAATGCTATTTAATTCATTTAAAAAAACCGGTTCAAACCGGTTTTCTAACCCGGTTTAGCCAAAACCGGTCCCAACCCGATTTTCTTCAGAAATGCTCAAACCGGTTTCAAACCGGCGGTTTTTGGGCAACCCGAACCGGTTTGGTCCAAACCGGTTTGCCGGTTTGAACCGGGTTAAAAAAAAAAAACCGGTTTTTTTGTGCACCACTACTTTGAACTATATACAACTTGACCATAGTGGACATGATGTAGGGACACGAGTAAGGCTCACATAGTCATATAGACGTAGTGTATTAGTAACACGTCGTTGGGCTTATCCATACTTTATATTAGAATTTTTATATATATTCTTTTACTATACTAATATTATTAATTACATATCCTCTTCATTTCGGAGTCATCAACTCCCCCAACACTTCACTTAAGATGAAGAACGACGAAAATAATTAAGGGATGATACTTAAAAATTGTGAAACTTATTGAAACTACTAAGTTCATACAAGATAAATTTTATAAAATAAAAGGTAGTAATATACGGCTAAACTCGAGCACAAGCATCACACAGTGGAATACCGCCATTTTCAACCTTAGCATCCCCTGAAGCCCTCCTTTGTAACTATAACTTAATGAAAAAGATCACAGTTATAGTTGGTCATACTTTTCTCACAATCTCACACTAGTTGAGTGAAGTATTTAAAAAAAATATTGTTTTAGGTTAGACTATGTGTAGTCCTACAGCGAAGAGAGGGGCGTGGTGCCACCTCAACCCACCACGGGCGTGAAACACCGCGCCGGGTGGAGGTGGGGGTGGGCTTGGGTGGTAGTGTTAACGGACGTGGGTGAGGGAAGAGACCAAAAGTTGGTAATTTTTGTGGGCCTCACATAAGGCTTTTACCCCACACCATTACACACCTATATGAATGTGTGGGTGAAGGAAGACCTGGTCTAGGTGGCATAAAAAATCCACCAACTTCATCCTTTCATTACGTATAGTCTTATCTAACTTTCCCTAATTATAGCCCTTTTAGTAATCTTGATATCAACAACTTTGATTATAGTTAAGTCATTTCTGATAAAGTGAAGATTAAATAGTTAAATGCTCTTTAATGTATTATATTAATATTTTCTAATTACTCTATGTTATTGACGAAGGATGTTGTCACTTCTCCCCTAATCCCGTCTCGCCGTTCGATCAAATCAAAGTTAATCTGGGCCGTGTTAAATCAAAACGTTTAACGGTTTCTCCGATCACTTTTTTTGAAGCGGTTCTGTTCCTCCGTTTTTCCTCCCACGTCGCCTCCCTTCATCTACCAAACTAAAACCCTCAAAATCGTTCGTGAATTCTCACTTCTGTTCCAAATTGAAACCCTCAAAACCAAATGGCCTCCTCCTCCTGTGATATATCCCTTGCAAAGCAGCAGGTTCTTCCTAATCTCTCCACTGTCGTTCCCCTTCACCATTGTAGACGACGTTCACTTCGATTTTGAGACTTACTCTTTTCATAGTGTCTCTCACAAAGCAGCGACTTCGCTTTGAGATAACGGTAAAATTTCAATCACATACGGTTTTGAGGTCTAATCGAGTATTAGAAACACTTTTGAGAGGCCGGCTCTTCTTCAATTCAAGAAAAGCCCTTGCTTAGGGCCCCCAATTTTGAAGGGCTCCAAATTTTTGTTAGGGTAGGGTTTTGGTTCATCTTGATGACGGGGAGTTCAATTAGCTAATTTTGAAAAGATTTGCTCAGATTCCAATTTTAAAATTGCTTAGTTGGTTTTCTGATTTGGATCTACATACTGCTCAATCTGCCTCAATCACAGGTATTATGTTCATGTGGCTTTTTATCAATGTCTCGACATTTCAATTCATACCGAAATCTATCGTTGATGCTTATTTCTAAGTTCTCATTAATGATGAAAAACTTTTAATTTGCATATTGACAGTAAAATTCACATAATTTTGTTCTTCGGAATACTAATCAAATTGATTTTCTTCACATTGTTTCATCTCTGAACCTGTTAGGAAGGGCACACAATATCATTGTAGTTGAAAACGTTGTGCTCAATTTTGTGTAGAGGATGAGTGGCATAGCCACACTCACAAAGGTGTGACTAAAAAAATTGTTACTTTAACTTGCAAGACTCTGACTTTTGATTAGCCTCTTCTATCCATAAATCAGTTAGATAATTTGTTGGCTCTTATAATGAATATGTTGTTAGAAAGCTTTTCTTAAATGGGCAATTTTGTTGTAGACCATGGTAGATGGTGCTCACCCGTCATGCATTTTGGAAGCAAGAAAGACTACTTCAGCATTGCGTTTGGTGGATAAGTGGGTGGTGTACTTCACTTATTATCATTTTATTTTACTCACATAAACCCTAATCTTTTAATTTTCTACACATAATTGTCCTAATAATATGTGCTTTTTGTGCTATCAGGTACTGATAGGTGGAGGTGTTAGTTGCATATTTAGGCATGTTTTACCCTAATTTTTGCATTCATCTTTACTACATATCATGCATTATTTACTTGTATATTCTTTTATTTTGTGTAACATTGGAATTGGTGGAACGTAGTCTACTTTAGATTGTTTTTATGTCTTTGTAGGTGTGGTGTAAGGCCCCTAAATCGGGTGATCTTACTTGTTGGATTTACTCATAAACATAGTCATAAATACTGAACTTAAATAAAAAACATTCATCATTCAATTACAAATCATTCGTCGTTCAATTACATAACATAACAGCGGAAGTCTTAACACATATATTAAAGTGAGATGTCAGTCTTGTGTCGGGTAACCTTCACGCATTCGCACGACCCTTTCCTTTGTTACCTGAAATGTATACTAAAAGTCAGCTAACGCTGGTGAGTTCTAGTTTAAAGACAACCATACATAAAATTTATCTTATTATGAATATAATGTATATATGTATATTCGTACTTTTAAATATTCTTTACTTTGCTGTTCTCACATAACATTCATTGAGGGTATATACATAAGTACATACATACTTTCTTTGAGAGAACACATATTGGCCATAATCTTAAGGGAGATCAACCCATCATACTTGTCGCGAATGTCACGAAGACATCGCAGTCAGAACTACCGTCGTAGTCCGTTTCATTACCGTCCGGCTCTAGAAAACCGTCCGTCATATCATTAAATCCGTCCGGCAACCTTTGTCCGTCCGCTCTTTACCGTCCTACCGTCGTAGTCCGTCATTTTTGTCCGTCTGCCCTAGGGCATCCGTTTCCCACGTGACCATTATGTATGCAACCGTTCTACATTAGTTAAGGCTTGATTCGACCGTCCATTAATACCTTTTTATACGTCCTAGCTTGCGAAGGAACGTTTTTGTCCCGGTTGCAAAATAGTCACGTGGTCATCCGTCTACCGAAGTAGCCGTTGTCACAGAAGGGTTTATAACGTTTACATTCATTCATAACATGCAATATATATGTAATATAAAGCAAAATTTCATTCTTTTACGTTATGTCCTTCTTTCATTCATTCTTTATAGTCATACGCTTCATTCTTTATTCATAATTCATTTTCATATATAAATATTTATATATATATATATATATATATATACGTATGATCACATTGACATTTATAACATTTATTCATTTAGTGTATACACTTCAGCCCCAAAACATTTATAAATCATTTGCACATAACATAGAAGGGGGCACATAGAACTCACCTGATGAGTAGTTTCCGAAGTACACTTAGCTGGCTACTGAGCGTCACTAATGTTACTCACGATCTGTGTAATAAAGTCATACTCGTAAGTTAGTGCTCCTAGATGGCATTAGATATTACTATACTTGATCTTAGTTGTTTCGATGGGTTTACTTATATCGAAACTTGATAGTTTCGATAGATTGCCTCTGTCGAAACTTGTAGTTTCGATAGGTTGCTTATGTCGAAACTTGTAGTTTCGAAGGTTGCTTCTGTCGAAACTTGTAGTTTCGATAGGTAACTTAGGTGTAAACTTAGCTTCGGATCGTGGCTCATATCGAAACTATGGTAGTTTCGATAGGTATGCATATATCGAAACTACTGCACATATCGAAACTATGTAGTTTCGATGGATCTGCACATATCGAAACTAAGTAGTTTCGATGGGTCTGCACATTGTCTTCCCCAAAATTGCAGTTTCTTTTGCATGCGAGTCTGATCGAGCCAAAATCTCTATTTTTCTTAGATCAAAACGTTTGGTTTTCATTCTAGATGCTATACCTAAGCTCACTTTCAAGTTTCATCCGCAAAAATCGTTATCTTTTTAGCCAAAACCCGAAAACTCCCAAAACGAACAAAAACTCATAATGTGATCGAATCGTTACCTGGATTGGATTTCTGATTCAGAGGATATGATCACGAGAACAGCAGCAACGTTCTCCTGAATTCCCGAGTTGATCCGTCACTTTCTCTCTCTAGACCCGAGCTCTCCTTTCTCTCTCTAAAAGCTGCGTGAGTTGGGGAAATGAGCAGGGAAGAGGGCTGCCTTGCCTCTTATGTGCATGGGCTTCCCTCGGCCCATTTTTTGTTTAAATATTCCAACTAAATCACCGGTCTCGCTATATTTATTCGTTTTATTATTTTTGGGATGTTGCATGTGGAGCGGGTACAAGTGATTACAAGTGACATTGGAACGCATTGGAAGAATACTCGACAAAAGCAGTGATTTTAGAGGCGAAACAAATGAGGAGTAATTGGGCTGTAAATACACTAAATTGGATGCATCTAAATTGAAGTGGGCTAGATTAAAGCAACTGAAATCACGTTTGCTAAATGGGTCTATAACTTATGGATATTAATGAGCCCACTAAAACTCTAAAAGATAGCCCACCGAAAGCTATTTTGGACGTCGGTTTTTAGCAACAAAAGAACAGGGGGGAAATCAAAAAGAGAAGGACGTGCTTTTGCTTTTTTGCCATCGACGGTTTTTCGGAAGGGGAGCAAGGAGACCAACATGGAATTCTTTTTAGTTTTTGGATGCAAGTATAGATTTTTATTCTGGATATTCGTAAGTTTTGTTATTTTATTTAGACTTTTGCTTATTTAACTTTGTTGACCTTGCTAGCCGTCATGTCCGGCTAGTCGTTTTAATTCTGACATTAGGGTTTATTTTTATGGTCTGATTCGAATCTTATTTGAGACGATTATGTGATCCGTTTATTTGAATGGTTTGTTTGTGTGATTTTTGATCTTAAACCCGGATCTAATCCGGTATATATTAGATTGTTAATAAACTTGAACAACTTATTAATTTTTCTAATGAAGTTCTTCAATTTTTAAAACCCTAATCGGATTTTAATTTTTGATTTAAGGAACAAATAATGTTTTGTGTTTGTCTATGAACCCAAAATCATTATAGAATCATTCAATCTAATTGAACATTCCGAACGACGTGAGTGTTTGATTATAATCGATACTTTTGTCATTGCAACCCGCACACTAAGGTCTGAACGGCGTGAACTTGAAGTAGCGGATTGGCTCTAATCAACGAACTGCGCTTGGTTAGACATAGTGGATATCCGAACGACGCGATGTCCAGTATTGATACGAACCGTTTAAATTAAATGATCATTGCACCATAATTGTTAATGATCGTAAGCCGAGTCAAACCAAAGAAATTACCTTTGTGTTTGAATTGTCTTTAAAATATTTGAATTCAACCTACAATTTAATTAACGATTTTAGTATAAATCGTTTTCATAATCAAAACCCCCCTTCAAATCATTTGAGTTTAACAACCGGATCTGTGTTCAAACGTTTTTGGTATAATTAACTTAATCTGTATCCCTGAGGACACGAACCTTACTTCCATTCATACTATTCTTAGTGTGTCAAGTAGGTTTACTACACAATTTATTTGTTGGATTCGACACCCATCAGAATTACATGATGGGTTTATTTGATAAAGCACAATCATATTTCCATAGGTGTTTCGAATGCCCTCAAATCTTTTGACCTTTTTTTTAAAGAAAAATAATCTTCAGATGGGCGTTGAGGTAACTAACTAACTTACTTTTGTCAAAATAAATGAGATCTTAATGGAATTTTCTAGTAGTTATTTAAATTGGTTATCTTTTGCTTCTATGAATAGGTGGAGACTAGCACATTTGAAGAAATACATGAGGTCCTAATTGGGGCAGCGAATAAATGTTCTAGAATTTAGTGTAGATTTAGATGATGTTTATTGAAACATGTCGTTTAAATCCCTCATTATTTTGTTTTTTTCCCTCTCAGCCCTCTCGCAACTGATTATTCCGGTGACAAAACGCATCAGTGAAACCACCAGCCTGCTCCTCGGCCTCTGTACCATCCTGCGACGACCACGGACGTTCAGCAGTCACTGTTCCAACAAGCTTGTACTGATTGCCTTCTGATCCACCCTTCTATGCGATTTAGGTAACAATTAAATCAGTTGTCGTTTATGCATTATATATACACAGACATGTAAATTATGCTTTTCTGTTAGGAGGTTTATTGGTGTCAAATGATTTGGTCCAGTCATAATGCTCACCATTTTTTGTTTTTTCAGTTCATCATTTTCTTATATATCGTTATTGGTTTTCCTTCTCAGTCCCTAAGAGATTTTTTAAGCAGTTTCTGCTATAGAATCAAGAAACATATCATCTCCTGACACGCGTTTACCTTGTGAAACTGGTGTTGTTACAGAAGACCAACCAAGACCACCTATACTTGGGGTGAGTTTATATTTCTGCTATATTATTTTTCCTTTTTAGTTGAGAATAAAAGCAGTGTTCTTTAGTTTAATAATTTTCGGTTTTATTTGGTATTTGAAAGAAAAAATTTAAAATTTTATTGACTGGTTTTCTTTGGGTTTTCTCCGTGCAAATAACCGCACATTTCATTATTTTGCATATATTAACTCACTTAAATAATATGCAGCGGCGACTAATGGCTTCTGCCGCAGTGAGTGTTTTTCCCATTGAATCTATTGTTTTTTAATTTTTTGATATATAACTATGTAACCTAAGTTTTCAAAGCAGGGACTTTTTTCTTCACACACAGAGGAAGTCGCGGTTTATGAAACGGATTAGTAAGCTTCTTAAAGTGGGTCGAACCATGGGTTGTGATTAATGGTGAAAATCCGTAGTCGGAAGTATGGTATTGTCTTTAACTCTTTCATTCTTTTGATTTTACCTTTTCAAACCTTTCTATGTAAGTGTATAACATCTCTGTTTGTTACAGCCTCTAGCTCCCGGCTAAAAGTTAGTTTTTTCTTTGGAAATTTTTTGCTGTTTCAAAATAAAAAAAAGATGAACACCGTGAATCTGATCCGAACCAATAACCAGACCATATATAAGTTATCATGCCGGTCTGGGAGACCGGTACCGAAATACGCACAACCCTAAACACCAGTAACCAAAATAAGTATCATGTTAATAATCACATGTTTGAACTCTAGAACTAATATTCACAATTGAAAAAAAATCAACAGGGCGGCGATAGTGGATCATGGCGACTACATGTTATATATGGTCTTGTTTCATTAAAAGTTGGATTTGAAATGCTATATGTTATTGATGTTATCAGGTATGTGATTAGTTGTTTAAACTCATTTTATATCTGATTATCTCAAAAAAAAGTAAAAAAATTAGGCACTACTGGTTTTTGACAAGCATCTACAGAATTCCCCTATTTCTGTGTTATTTTTGGTTTGAAAAGTGTTATTTGAAAGTTAAAAGAACATATTTTTTTAATGTTAGTCGACTCTTGATCTGGGAATTGGACTTCTATGCATTCAAGGTAGGCATTAGGAAGTGCTATAGAATCAATGAGTGTGCTATACGGGTTAATAAAATGTAATGTTATATACTCAGTAATAAAAAGTTACATCTTTCAAAACATGTATATTATACGGTTTGAATACATTAATTTTTATGTAATATAATTTGATTTACATCACTATTTAGTTAAAAACAAAAGTTACATAATTAAATTTTAAAGTTTCTTAAAATAAAAGATACTTAAAAAAAGATACTTTAAAATATGTGCGTTTTATTAGTATAATTAATATTATTTCTTTAAATATAAATCACTATTAAAAAAAAGAGAAATGTATTTAATAAAAGAAAGATGCGAGAAAAAAATGATAAGAAGAGATGTCGACGCGACACGTGACATAAATGATTTTCATTTATTATATAGTATAGATATAAATATAGATGTGTATTTCGACCCTTTTTATAAAAAAAACAATAAATATGTTAAAAAAATTATGTAAGACGTCCTCCGGCCATCGGACGGGTATAAAACTAGTTAAGCGTGACGCATAAAGCAGTGTGGTCCTTGTTCCAAACCATGTGGTTTTTGAATTCCATCCACGTGAAAACTGAAAAAACACATCTAAAGTGTCTCGATATACATACCATTTGAATACTCCTCTCAATTCCCCCATGGATTTGACCTCCTTTGACCAGAAACAGCGCACCATCAATGTCTCTGCAACTGACAAGCTTCCACCTCCTTTCGTAGTAAGTTCCACACTACCCGATAATTTCATTTCTCATTTCTCATTTGTTTCATTGCTTTCGGTGATTAGGACGTGATTCATCGAGCTATTCAATTTATAATCTGTGAGATGAATGCATTGTGGTTATGTGTAACTGTTATAGTTACGGGGTTTTCAGTACAAGCTCAGTTAAACTCCAATTGCAATTCCAACGATTCCATAGTATTGAAACGTTTCATGGATGGAATGGAATCAGCCATTGATGGATGGACCTCAAATTCTTCCAATTGCTGTGATTGGGATGGCATTACTTGCGATTCCTCCGGTAAGGTTATCGGATTGGAACTACCAAAGAGAAAATTAATTGGTAATTTGTTTGTCTCGTTGACTAATTTGGACCAGCTTAGAACCCTAAATCTATCTCGTAATTTACTCAAAGGCACTCTCCCCGTTTCAATTTTCCAATTGCCGTATCTACAAGTTCTTGATTTAAGTGCCAATGAGTTTTCTGGATCTTTACCGGCTACTGTAAACCTACCTTCGATCCAATTGTTAGACATTTCTGATAACAACCTTGAAGGTCCAATTGCATCAGGTTTTTGCATAAGTTCTGGAATTAGGGTTCTTAAATTGGGGGTGAATTACTTAACTGGAGAGATCCCACTGGAATTTGAAAACTGTAGCTCCTTAGAACATCTTTCTCTGGATGCAAATTTTGTTTCTGGAATCATACCGGAATATCTGTTCAGATTACCTAGATTGTTAAGATTGTCTCTTCAGGATAACGAGCTAATCGGTCAGCTTCGCAACAGTAATCTTTCAAATCTTGTTTATTTAGACGTCTCGTTGAATTATCTTTCAGGAAAGCTACCTGATATCTTTGATAATTTTCCGAATTTGACTTATTTTGCCGCTCATTCTAACAATCTTAATGGTGGGATACCCTTGTCACTGTTGAATTCACGCAGCATTTCTTCGTTGATACTAAGAAACAATTCGTTTTCTGGTTTGATCGAGCTAAATTGCCAAGCAATGGTAAACCTTGTGTTGCTTGATTTGGTTGATAATAAGTTTACAGGATCCATTCCTGGTAATCTTCCTTCCTGCCTGTCGTTGAAAACCATAGATCTTGGTGGAAACAATCTCACAGGTCAAATCCCAGAAAGCTTTAAAGGTTTTAATTCTTTATTTTATCTTTCGTTATCAATGTGCAACTTGAATAACTTATCTGGATCGCTCCAGATCCTCCAAAACTGCCCAAATTTGACCACTTTGGTCCTTAGCCGAAGCTTTGACAGTGAAGAAATGCCTTCTGATGCTAATCTACAGTTCAAGAGGCTCAAAACTCTAGTGATTCCCAACTGCAAACTCACGGGTATGATTCCCGTTTGGTTAAACGGGTTAACCAAACTCCAGATTTTGGATTTGTCATGGAATGAGTTGACTGGGAGGATCCCGCCCTTTTTAGGACATTTGCAGTCACTGCTGTACCTGGATTTATCAAACAATTATCTAAATGGAGAGATCCCGAAAAGCCTAACTCAACTACCCGATCTTCAGTTTCATGAAAACCAGTTAGAGTTTTCCTTAGAGTTTCCTGTTTTCATGAGGAGGGGTATGAATGGAAACGTGTTGAGATATAGTTATGGCACTCGGTTCCCACCAACATTAGACCTCAGTAACAACTTCCTCACGGGCCCGATCTGGCCCGAGTTTGGAAACCTAACAAACCTGCATGTTTTAAATCTTAAATACAACGAGTTATCAGGTACCATTCCAAGCAATTTGGCAAATTTGACATCCATAGAGACTTTGGATTTGTCTCATAACGATTTAACGGGTGAAATATCGCTTTCTTTGGTGAGACTCGGGATGTTATCGAAGTTTAGTGTTGCATATAATAACTTGACTGGGATTATTCCTTCTGGAGGTCAATTTTCGACCTTTTCGGTTTCTAGTTTTGAAGGGAACCCTGGTTTATGTGGTGAATTTGTTTTAAGTTGCGTGAATAATCAAGAATCGGTGCATGCTCGGGTATTTGAAGACGTTGAAGAGTCGATTATTAGTTTGCCTGTTTGGACAGGGTTTGGAATTGGTTTCCTTTTTGCTGTCATCTTGTTGCTTGTTCTTCCTAGAGTTAGGGATACACATAGCATGGATAAGTTTGAGTAATTTGGAATGTGTGCTTTTGCTTGTATGTAATGTGTGTTTGTTTTCAGTTTTGGAGTTATATTTTAGTTTGATCTTATTCCATTTATATAAAGTGTATGTGTACAGGAGAATGCTAGTTTTTTTAATGCAATAGTTAAGCATGTTTTATTGTTCGTATTAGGTAATAACCATCTAATACACAGCACGTGACACTGGTAAATCTTTGATGCTCGTATTTATGTGTTATTTACGCATCTGACGCTCGAGTAATAACGATTCACCCAAAATTTTCAAATGTGAAAAGAGTGAGAAACTCTGGGTAATCCTTAGATTTGATGTTAAAAATATTTACTTTAAAGACACAAAAGTTTTTGAAAATTACATTTTATGATGGTACCAAATTTTATTGTAGTAAATTCGGATTGACTTAATGTACGGTAAATGTATATGATGCAAGCAGCTCAGTACCAGAACCCGACCCGTTAACCTGATCCGACTCGTATTGAAGACCAGCTAGAAGCCGCCAAAGTGGAGTTTATTTTAAGTTTATTTTTAATTCAGTTTATTTGTTTTTATCTCTTATTTGACTTTGTTTAAGTTTGGTTTTATCTGTTTGGGTTGTTGCCTATTTTGTAGGATCTGGGATAGTTTATATTCCAGGTTTCTCTTGTTAAGAACGGAGATTGTTTTTGTTTAATAAAGAATTGGCACTGCTTCTGTTTGGGAAATTCTGAGCTCCACTGATTGTGCATAAGAAATTGCATCAGTTGGTATTAGAGCCCAGCACAGCTCGATGGCAGAACGTGGAGGACACAATCGACGACATCACCGTAGAGACGCCGACCGAGGCAACGAGGATGCCGGGAGAGACCCACGTGATATCGCGGAGATCGCGAGGTTGCAACAACGGGTCCGGGACCTGGAGTTGCGACATGAAGAGTACTATGATGAATCTGATACCGATGACCAGGAGTATGTAGAAGGTGACGGGAACCCGTTCGGTCGACCGGGTCGACGAAGGGAACCAGTAGATCCAGATCCAATTCGAAACATGGGGATAAAGATTGAAATTCCAGAATTCGATGGTCGAGCAATGCCGGATGAGTTCATCGATCGGATCAGTACTGTGGAGCGTATTTTCGACCTCAGGGACATTTCTGACTCGAATAAGGTAAAACTTGTGGCTATTAGACTTCGTAAATATGCTTCTTTATGGTGGGATCATAAAAAAAAGAGGGCTCAGGAAGGCAGGTCAAAAGTTAGGACCTGGAACAAAATGAAAAAGCTTTTAAAGGAGAAATTTTTACCAGCTAATTATCGCCAAGAAGCTTTTTTGGAGTATCATAACCTATCCCAACGGACCTCCACCGTTGAGGATTTGATTAATGAGTTTGACAGGTTAAGGATGAGATGTGGGGCTGAAGAAGAAGAAGAAGAAGAAGAACAGATCATTGCCAGATTTTTGGGTGCCTTACGGTCAGACATATCTGATATGGTTCAACTCCAACCATATTGGAGCTTTAATGATGTGTGCCAACTGGCACTGAAAGTTGAGAAACAACTCAAGGCAAGGTCCAAAAACATACTATCCAAACCCGGCCCAATCAAAGCCGAGGTTGCTCATCGTCCAACACCTGGTACAACAACCAACCGGTCCGGCCCAATCAAAGCCGAGGCTACGGGGGGTTCTTCCGGTTCAGCCGCTACACCAACTCGTGTCACAAAATGATTTAAGTGTTATGGATTAGGTCATTTCGCCCGAGACTGTTACGCTTACCGAAGACACGACCCTGTTTTCGATACCTATGAGGAGGATGAAACTGGATCAGCAATGTATGAGGAGGTTATATACCCGGACAAAGGGGAGTCTTTGGTTGTACAACGAGTCCTTAGTACAGTCCCGAGAACCAGTGTCGATGATACCATGTGGCTTCGTAACAATATTTTTCGCACCAGATGTACTGTAAAAGGGAAGGTTTGCACAATTATAGTTGATGGGGGAAGCTGTGAAAACATGGTGGCCGCTAGTATGGTTGAAAAATTGGGCTTAAAGGCTGATCCACACCTGACCCGTATCAATTAACATGGCTGAAGAAAGGTAATGTAGTAAAAGTCACGCAAAGATGCCTGGTAAAGTTCTCGATTGGCAATAAGTATGCAGACGAAGTATGGTGTGAAGTTATTCCTATGGATGCGTGTCATCTCCTTCTAGGGCGACCGTGGCAATACGATCGACAAACGAAACACGATGGGTTTAAGAACACTTACTCATTTCGGAAAGACGGAATCAACGTCATTCTCGCACCCTTAGATACTCGAGAAACAGGGACATAAGCTGTTGTGCTCACAAAATCAGCCTTCATCGATTTCACCAGACTCACTGCACCACCGTTCATACATGCTCTGGTGATGGTAGAACAGAATACATCAGGGGAAGCTCCACCCATTGAAGTACAACCTCTTCTGGCAGAATTTACTGATATATTTCCGGATGAAATTCCAGCAGGATTACCACTTATGCGGGATATTCAACACTGTATTGATCTTATTCTTGGTTCGGTTATACCTAATAAACCCGCGTATCGTATGAACCCTAAAGAATTCGAGGAACTCCATCGACAAGTCACCGAGTTACTCAACAAAGGACTCATTCGAGAGAGCATGAGCCCTTGTGCCGTTCCAGCTTTACTTGTGCCAAAACCCGGGGGGGCGTATCGCATGTGTATCGACAGTCGGGCAGTCAACAACATCACCATCAAGTATCGCTTTCCTATACCCCGTTTTGAGGACCTCCTTGATCAATTACATGGGGCTTCGGTGTTTTCCAAAATTGACCTACGTAGCGGGTATCATCAGATTCGTATGCGACCCGGAGACGAGTGGAAGACCGCGTTTAAAACACGTGACGGTCTCTACGAATGGATGGTTATGCCTTTTGGGCTTTCAAATGCTCCAAGTACGTTCATGCGTTTAATGAATCATGTGTTCAAAGCTCTTATAGGCCAATGTGTTGTCGTTTATTTCGATGACATCTTAGTATTTAGCCCGGATGTCCAGCAGCACCTCCGACAGGTATTCACAGTCCTTCGGGAACAAAAACTTTATGCTAACAGTAAGAAATGTCACTTCCTCTCGCGGGAAGTCCTATTCTTGGGCTATCTTATTTCAAAACATGGAATTCGGATGGACGAGTCCAAGATTGAAGCTATTTTGTCATGGCCGACTCCCACTTCTATTCATGAGGTTCGAAGTTTTCACGGCCTTGCATCCTTTTACCGTCATTTCATCAGAAATTTTAGCTCCGTGGTGGCTCCCATTACTGATTGTTTAAAAGGCCAAACGTTTACTTGGTCCAACCTTGCTAATAAGGCATTTGAAGAATTAAAGTTGCTGGTCACCCAAGCTCCCGTACTCGCCTTACCCAATTTTAACATCTCCTTTCAAGTTGAATGCGACGCATCGGGTTTCGGCATTGGAGGAGTCTTGAGTCAAGAAACCTGCCCCATTGCTTTCTATAGCGAAAAACTCTCTGATGCGAGACTGAAGTATAGCACATATGACAAAGAATTCTATGCTATTATTAGAAGTTTAGAGTACTGGCGTCACTATTTACTACTGGGAGAGTTCGTATTATTTTCAGACCACCAGGCCTTACGGTTTATTAATGGCCAGCATAAGCTAAATGCTCGTCATGCTAAGTGGGTGGAGTATCTGCAGGATTTTTCTTTTGTCATTAAACATAAGGCTGGTAGTCACAATACTGTAGCTGATGCCTTAAGTCGACGTCGAAACCTCCTAACTTCACTGCAGGTTCAAGTCGAAGGATTTGATGTTTTTCGCAGCCTTTACCTGGATGATCCCGATTTCTCAACACTATGGGTGGAATGTCAGTTGGCACCTTCAAAAGGTTACACCGTCCAGGATGGTTTTTTGTTCCGTGGACCTCGGTTGTGTGTTCCTCGATGTTCGCTACGAGATGCTATTATTCTGGAAAGCCACCAAGGGGGTCTAGTAGGGCACTTCGGACAAGATAAAACTTTTAAGCTGATCCAAGAACGTTTTTTTTGCCCAAAAATGAAGAGTGATATCAACCGGATTGTCGACCGGTGTCGTGTCTGCCACGTCCCGGAAGGCCCATGGGAAGATGTTAGTCTCGACTTTGTAGTGGGACTTCCCCGTACTCAACGACAAAAGGATTCGATTATGGTGGTCGTGGACCGATTTTCCAAGATGGCACACTTTGTTCCATGTGCCAAGACGTATGATGCAAGTCAAGTAGCCCGTTTTTATTTTGTTGAAATTGTGCGTCTCCATGGGGTACCCAAGTCTTTAACTTATGACCGGGATGTTAAGTTTGTGGGACATTTTTGGAGGACACTTTGGAAACGTCTGGGTTCAAGGTTACACTTCAGCAGCGCTCACCACCCTCAAAGCGACGGCCAAACGGAGGTAACAAACCGCACCCTTGGCAATCTGCTTCGTAGTCTTGTTGGAACCCACCCTAGGCAGTGGGACACAATCCTTCCCCAGGCAGAATTTGCTTACAACCGGTCTGCACACCACTCAACGAGAATGTCTCCTTTTTTTATTGTCTATGGTCGGAACCCATTCACTCCACTGGACCTCACACCGATACCTACCATTGATCACTTTAGTACTGATGGGGAAGAACGTTCAGCCCAGATCAAAGAAATTCATAAGCAGGTACGCGCACAGATTGAGAATAATAATATTGTTTATCAACGACGAGCAAATACGCGTCGAAAGAAGGTCGTCTTTCAGGAAGGGGACCTTGTGTGGATTCATTTGAGTAAGAATAGATTTCCAGGTGGACGGTTTGGTAAGCTACAGCCCCGTGCCGATGGCCCGTTTAGAGTTCTCAACCGCATCAATGATAACGCCTATAAAATTGACTTACCGGGTCACTACAATGTTTCTGCAACTTTTAATGTGGCTGACCTGTCCCCGTTTGTTCCAGAGGAGGATGACCCATTTGACTCGAGGACGAGTCCTTTCGAAGAGGAGGAGAATGATGCAAGCAGCTCAGTACCAGAACCCGACCCGTTAACCTGATCCGACTCGTATTGAAGACCAGCTAGAAGTCGCCAAAGTGGAGTTTATTTTAAGTTTATTTTTAATTCAGTTTATTTGTTTTTATCTCTTATTTGACTTTGTTTAAGTTTGGTTTTATCTGTTTGGGTTGTTGCCTATTTTGTAGGATCTGGGATAGTTTATATTCCAGGTTTCTCTTGTTAAGAACGGAGATTGTTTTTGTTTAATAAAGAATTGGCACTGCTTCTGTTTGGGAAATTCTGAGCTCCACTGATTGTGCATAAGAAATTGCATCAATATATATAAATGTGGAGGTAAAACCTAGAAATGGAACAGAATCAAAGGATTACTGGTGGTGGCTTCCCGGCAATGACAGGTGGTGGTGGTGTCGGTGAAGGTGGTGGTGGATGCCAGCAACGGTGATGGCATAGATAGAGGCATTGGGTGGTGCTGATGTCGGCGATCGCAGGGGCGGATGGCAATAACGATGCCTACGGTGATGAAAGTGGCAGAAATGGTTCCGGTGGTGGTGGTGGCAGCCAACGGTGTTGGTCAACGCCAATGGAAGCATTGATGGTGGTGCGGCGGGAGCAAAGGAGGTGTCGGAAGCTGTAGTTTTGACGTTGGCGGTGGTGATGGTGGCGCCGGCGTTGGAGGCAGCAACGCCGGTGGCGATTTTGGTGGTGTCGACGACGATGAGTAGGTAGTGGAGACAAACAATAGCCTTCGGTATAGCATGCGGTTTAGAACAAATGAGGACCGGATGATTATCTATAAAGAAAACGCAACTTACGTAACTCGGATTAGAGAAGGCTACATCAAGGATCAAGTCGAGCACTAGTCATTGAAGATTAGACTCACATACTGAAAGATGTGGATTAGTTTGACCGGAAGCATCATACACGCTGCACTATTTTTTTCTTAACTAACTTTTGTCCAACTGGTTTTTTAGTAAGGTTTCTAATGAGGTTAGTATAACGAATTTTGAAGTACAAAATCAACATCATCTTGAAATCTTGAAGTATTTTGTTAATAGCGTTTAATGAGCCATAACATGTCTGAGTGAGAATATGTTATATAAATGATTATAAATACATGCATTATCTACGATCATTACTCCCTCTGTTTACTCACAATTATATCAGCATTATGTCATTACCGTTTCACCATGTATGTCCCTTGTAACTGTGACAATAAAATATAGAACAAATGAAATGAGTTTCCTCCTATCCATCTTAATATTTATATTACACTTTACATGATAAACAATAAGCCAATATGTTCATCAAAAGAGTATCCCATATATACAATAAATCTAATCAAACAATAACCTCAACGAATATATATGTCGAATACTTTCAAGTTAACTGATTGTTCATTACTTTCTGCTCAAACGCTAAACCGACTTGCTCCGAATTTATCCATTCTGTCTGTACCGGCCCCTAATTCTTGGAACAACTAGAAATGAGATGACAGTGACAAGGAAACCAGTTCCAAACCCAGTAAATACAGGCAAACGAAGGACGGAGAATTCATCATCATCATCATCATCATCATCTTCTTCATCTTTATCTTCATCATCATCCTCAGGTTTCTGACATTTCCAAAATAAATAACTACATAAACCTGGGTTTCCTTCAAAGCTAGAGTTTGAAAAGGTTAAAAATTGGCCTCCACTTGGAATAACTCCTTTTAGATTATTATAAGCCACACTAAACTTGGACAAAAAACTTAGTTTCACCAATGACCGAGGGATGGTTCCTGTTAAATTATTATACGACAAATCCAGCGTCTCTATGCTCCTCATACCTGATAAAGAACTCGGAATTGTACCTGATAAAAGGTTGTGTTTCAAATCCAAAACATGTAGTTTTTTCAAGTTCCCAAACTCTGGCCAGATTGCTCCAGTAAGGAGGTTGCCACCGAGGTCTAATAGTGGCGGAAATCTTATGATCTGATTGTACTGTAACCTCGACCCTCTACCGCTTGTGTCACTATTCTTGAAGAACGGGAAATCCGGTGACCGTTCTTCTAATGAGATCTCTCTTGAAATCATGCTTACTAACCGTGTTATGTTCTTGGGTATCTCTCCTGACAAGGAATTGTTTGATAAATCCAAGTAAAAGAGAGACTTAAAGTTGCCTATATAGGTCGGAATCATTCCCGTCAAATGGTTAAATGACAGATCCAACAATTGCAACTGTGTTAAACTGTTTAACCATGATGGAATGTTACCCGTAAGCCTGCAGTTGGCGATCACTAGAGCTTTGAGTGATCTGAACTGTAGATCATCGTCAGCTGGCAGCTGTTCAGTGTAGAAGTTCATGGTGAGAACCAAAACAGTTAAACTAGGGATGTGTTGGAGGGTTTGTAGAGATGATGAGAGGTTGTTGAAGCTGCAATTGGAAAGTGAAAGGTAAGAAAGAGACTCAGAGTTCTTGAAACTTTCTGGAATTTGGCCAATGAATCTGTTTCTTGCAAGATTTAAAGCTTTTAACTTGGGGCAAAATGCAAGATTTGCAGGAATTTTACCAGAAAATTTATTACTGCCAAGATCAAGTGAGGTGAGATTAACCATCATTTTACAGTTAAAATCAATTGAACCATGTAAAGAGTTGTTTCTCAAGCTGAGAGTAGAAATGGTTCTTGAATTTGACAACGATGGAGGTATGGTACCAGATAAATTATTTGACTGCGCTGAGAAATAACTTAACTTGGGAAAGCTATGAAAGAAATCAGGTATACTTCCTGGGATCCTGTTGGTAGAAACGTCCAAGCGAACCAGTCTGCTAGAGGAGTTGCCAATTCTGCTGATGCCGGTGAACGCATTGTCCTGGAGATCCAGTTCCTGCAATCTTGGTAATCTGAGTAAGAAGTCCGGTATGATACCAGAAATAAAATTGGAAGCAACAGACACATGTTCAAGAAAAGCGCAATTCCCGAACTGGGGTGGAATAATTCCAGTGAAGTAATTCAGAGCAAATCTAAGATCACGAATTCCGGTGGAGTTAACACATAAACCAGACGGAAGGAAACCGCTAAACGAATTATCAGAGATGTCTAATACTTGAAGTGCAGGAAGATATATGCTATATGGTAACACCCCATTGAGCTCATTGCTACTTAAATCAAGTACTTCCAGATTATAAAGATGAAAAAGGGAAGTTGGAAGAGGGCCTTTAAGGAAATTGTGTGAAAGATTGAGGGATTTAAGCTGATTCAAATTGAAAATTAAATCAGAAAAATTACCGGTTAATCTTTTCGTGGGCAGTTCCAGTCTAACAATCCTACCTGAAGAGGAACTACAAGTGATGCCTACCCAGTTGCAGCAGGATGAATTTGCAGGCCCCCATCCATCAATTGGTGATTCCAATGCACTCATGAAACCCGATAATCCTCTCAAGTCGTCGGAATTGCATGTCAGATTCTGTGAAATCACACTTTGTAATTGTAGAGAGAACATAACAAGTAGCCATATCTCAAAAACTACAACCATCTCAGTTTAAAAAGTTCATTGGTTTGCAAAAGAAAGTATTATTAATATAGTTTAAGAAATGAGTTGCCTGGAAGTGAAAGATGTAGTTTCTCTTTTGCGTGTTGTGTTTGATGGTTGTTTTTAGCCGGTCAATCGTTTTTGTTTGGGTTGAAGTCGTCGTTGGTAGGGATGAAGAAAACTCAAAATGGTGGGAAGGGGTGGGGGCTGCTGTGGTCTACAATTCATTAAATATAAATATTCTTTGCATAAAATCAACTTTTCATTTATACAATTTTTATTCACTTCTCATTGTAAAAAATAAAATAGGCCGGCTAATTCCTATAAACAATGTGAATATTTTATCTATTTTCAACAACTTATGTCAAACATTTACGTTTACGAAAATGACCAAATAAATGTTACAGGAATAATGTTCAACGTTCTTCTTTGATCGTCATCTACTCGCCTAGAAGAATGGAAGACATAACTTTTTTTCATCATAGCCTCTTGTTTGAAGGAGGCCAGGAGGGTTGGAACAGAAATGTAATCGTCGCTGACTATTTGTGTGAGTCTTTTTTAATTAGGTTAATACTAAATAAATAGGCTAGCTGGGTTGTTGGGTTTTATCCCTTAATGGATTATGGATAACTTATGGGCTAGTTTGGTTTTTTTATAGTTATGTTTAAATAGGTATATGGGCTTAGAGTGAATTAACTTATAAGCTTAATTAATAGAATTATTTAAATTTTAAAAAAAGTTTATGGGTCAAGTATATATTTTTTTAAATCAATGGGGTCAACCTCGAAAAAAGACTAGGGTTGCTCGACATTCGGGTAATATACCGTTACTTATAATGACCCCGGTTGATTACCTCTGGCCCTGCTCTTGAGAGCCTCTTTGGTTGGAACTTGGAAGGATTTTATGAGGATACAATGAGACTGGAATTTAAATTTCATTTCTTTGTATGTTTGGTTGGCTAATAGAAGGAATTGGAATTGTTCCAACCAAATCCTTCGATTAACAAATGTATCAATCAAACACATTATGAAATTTCAAATGAATATTCCATTAAATTCCAAGTCCAAAAAATTACGTGAACCAAACGCCCTTAGGTATTTGAGTGAATTAATCCCGATTCCACTTCATTTCTCGATCAAACACGTTAAAAATATAATTCAAATTTCAATTCAATTGAATTCAACAAAAAGAATTAGAATCTTCGACCACTCACTATTGTCGCATTCGCACCCAACCCGCCGCCCACGCCTCCAATACTCGATCCATTGCGGCAGGTTTATTGCTAAATGATGTGACAGTTAACCTTTAACATCATTATTTTTATTAAATATTTAATCACGTTTATAAACGAAACTGCATGTTTAACGTTTAAACTCGAATGTGAATATTCCCAGACAACATTGGCCCACCGACCGTCTCTTTCAAATTCCCACACTTACTCTGCTCGAAGCTCATCATCAAAAACCTTTTAAACTATTGAATCATACATATGTTTGCAATCTTTGAGAGATGATTGTGGTTTCGTTATGTCTGGTTATTGTTATTATACAGGGGATTACAGTAGAACCTCTGTTAAGCTCCACCTGCAATTCCAACGATTCCATGGTATTGACACGTTTCATGAACGGAATGGAATCAGCCATTGATGGATGGACCTCAAATTCTTCCAATTGCTGTGATTGGGATGGCATTACTTGCGATTCCACCGGTAAGGTTATCAAATTGGAACTCTCAACAAAAAAATTAGTCGGTAATTTGTTTGACTCATTGACTAATTTGGACCATCTTAGAACCCTAAATCTATCTCGTAATTTACTCAAAGGCACTCTCCCCGTTTCAATTTTCCAATTGCCTTATCTACAAGTTCTTGATTTAAGTGCCAATGAGTTTTCTGGATCCTTATTAGACATATCTGATAATAACCTTGAAGGTCCAATTGCATCAGGTTTTTGCATAAATTCTGGAATTAGTGTTCTTAAATTGGGGGTGAATTACTTAACTGGAGAGATCTTGCCGGAATTTGGAAACTGTAGCTCCTTAGAACACCTATATCTGTATGCCAATTTTGTTTCTGGGATCATACCGGAATATCTATTCAGATTACCTAGATTATCCAGATTGTATCTTCAAGATAACAATCTAACCGGTCAGCTTCGTAACAGTAATCCTTCAAATCTTGTTTATTTAGATGTCTCGTTAAATAATCTTTCAGGAAACCTACCTGATTTCTTTCACACTTTTCCGAATTTGACTTATTTTGATGCTCATTCAAACAAGCTTAATGGCGGGATACCCTTTTCACTTTCGAATTCGCGCAGCATTTCTTCGTTGATATTAAGAAACAACTCGTTTTCGGGTTCAATCGATCTAAATTGCTCGTCGATGGAAAGCCTCGTCTTCTTGATCTGGCTTTTAACAAGTTTTCGGGAGTGGTTCCTGATAACTTGCCTGCTTGTGCGTCGTTGAAAACTATATATCTGGATAGGAATAATCTTGTTGATTAATTCCTGATTTCCGGGTGATTTAGAATCAATCAATCACGAGAATTATGGGCTGTCAGATCTTCTATTTTTGGGATATTATTTACTTGATTTCTGCATGTTTTTAGCCTTTCCTATTTTTCCTTATTTTGGTTTTGTTATTTATAAGAGACTCAATTCTCTTAAGGATTGTATCCCTTTATCATTTTCTCTTCTAAATTACTAATAAAATCTGTGCTGACTTCTTTGCATCGTCCTCTATATCAATTGTTTTTCTAACATTTGGTATCAGAGCCTTGCTCAAAAGATACAGATCCAATCAGCCTCAAACTCAGGTCAAAGGTATCGACCAGATTCTAGCAGTCCATTGCCATGGCCAATGATGCTGGGAACAACCGAAATAATGCCATTGTTATTCCGGTTAGAGAAGGAGGCTCGATATCATATCAGTGTCCTGTGCTCACTGCAACAAATTTCACATCTTGGGCGATCAAGATGGAATCTTTCATGGACGCCCAAGGTATTTGGGATGCCATAGAACCACCGGATGAGGCGGAGGTGGACATCAAGATTCGGAAAAAAGGCGAGGGCCTTTATCTTCCAAGCACTGCCGGAAGATATCTTGTTGCAAGTCGCAAAGCACAAGGAAGCCAAGGAGGTTTGGGATGCCCTCAAGGTTCGCTTTCTCGGTGCCAATCGGGTTCAGAAAGCAAGGATTCAAACACTGAATCGGGAGTTCGAGTTGCTGAGTATGAAGGAGAATGAGAGTGTGGATGACTTTGCAAGTAAAATCGGCACAATTGTATCCAAGTTTCGAGCACTTGGATCAACTATAGAAGAAGAAGTGCAGGTAAAAAAGCTTCTAAATTCTGCCCCTGACAGACTACTACCGATTGTTGCTTCAATTGAGCAATATTCGGATCTGGACACCATGCCATTTGAGGAAGCCGTGGGGCGACTCAAGGCATATGAAGAACGGGTTAAACCCCGTGAACAAAGCAAAAACAATTCTGGCCAGCTTCTGTTTACAAAGACAGATTGGCAAGAAAGGCAGAAATCTGGCCAAAAACATGCAGGCAGAGGTCGTAGATCAAATGACCACCGTGGGCGTGGTCGGGGCAGGTCTAATGGTCGAGGACGAGGAGGTTGGCAGAATCAAAAACTTGATCAAGAAGGTGAGCCTGCTAGGCAGGAAAGGCGAGGGCCGAAGTGTTTTAATTGTGACAGAATCGATCATTTTGCAGCAGATTGTCGAGCTCCTCGACGAGCCGAAGCAGAAGTCAATCTAGCACAAGAAGATGAAGAACGTACCCTGCTGATGGCACTATGTACACCAGAAGTTGTCATGCTAAATGAGGAGAAGGTATTTCCCCATTTGTACTCACAAGACAACAGAGAAGAAGGCCTGTGGTACTTAGACAATGGAGCAAGTAATCACATGACCGGACGACGGGATTACTTCAGCGAACTAAATGAAAGAACTGTGGGTCGAGTACGGTTTGGAGACGAGTCAGCAGTAGAAATCAAAGGAAAGGGGTCGGTGCTTTTACAATGCAAGAACGGTGATCAAAGGCTTATCACGAATGTCTATTTCATACCAGACTTGTGCAATAACATTCTCAGCCTTGGACAGTTTGATGAAGTGGGTTGCAAGGTAATCATAAAAGATGGCCTCTTGAGGTTGTATGAACGAACAGGAGACTTGTTGTTAAAGGTAAGCAGGTCTCAAAACAGACTTTATAAAATAAAGCTTACAATCGCAGCACCCACATGTTTACTCACCAAGATGGATGAGACTGCATGGCTTTGGCATGCACGTCTTGGCCATCTAAACTTGATGCTATGAAAAGATTAACAGGAGATAGGATGGCACATGGAGTACCAATGATCAACCACAAATCAGAATTGTGTGAAGCTTGCCTGGCTGGGAAACAACACCGAAGACCATTCCCGAGTCAAACGGTGTTCCGAGCGAAACAACCACTCGAACTGATACATGCTGACCTGTGCGGTCCTATTACACCAAGCACACCATCAGGAAACCGGTATTTCCTTCTCCTTGTTGATGATTTTAGCAGGTTTATGTGGGTAAAAATGCTCAAGTCAAAAGACCAAGCTTTTGAGGCGTTCAATCAATTCAAGAAGGCTGCTGAATTGGAAAGTGGGTACAAAGTGAAGTCTCTGAGAACTGATCGTGGAGGTGAGTTTGTTTCTACAAACTTCGAGCAACTTTGTCATGAGGATGGGATAAATCGGTTTTTAACTGCACCATACACGCCACAGCAAAATGGTGTGGTTGAACGCCGAAATCAAACCATTCTTGGAACAACAAGATCAATTTTAAAGGCCATGAAATTACCTCAGTGGCTGTGGGGTGAAGGAGTTCGACACGCCGTGTACATCTTGAACAGGTCGCCAACAAAAGCCTTGGAAACCAAGACCCCGTATGAAGCTTGGAAAGGTCACAAGCCAAACTTGGATCACTTAAAGGTGTTTGGTTGTACTGCTCATGTCAAGGTACCATCGGTTAAACTCTCAAAGCTGGATGATAGAAGTGAACCTATGGTATATCTTGGAAGTGAACCGAGAAGTAAAGCCTATCGGCTTTACAATCCACAAAGCAAGAAAGTTGTCGTTAGTCGTGACGTCCGATTTGAAGAGAATAAGCCATGGGATTGGTCCAGCAATCTCCAAACATAAGAAGAGGACTGGATTGAATTTCTTGTCCAAAATGAAGAAAAAATTATAAATGGTCCACCTGACCCTAATCCGGCTGCCCCCTCGCCCAATCAAAGCGAAGATTGGGCTAGCCAATCTGTTACAGTTGCTCAAAATGAACATGGCCCAACAGCAGAGGCTAGCAGTCCATTACAGAATGGGTTTGTCAGCCCAGGTGCTTGCAGTCAAAACAGCCCAGAGCTGTTTGAAAACACAAGCTCTTCATCAGCAGGTCCAAGTTTGATTCCAAGATCAACCTATGATGACACACCAACAAAGGGATTTCGTTCCATTGATGATGTGTACACAGATACAATTCCAACTCAACAAATACCCTTTGAAAGGCTTTTGTTAATGGAAGAAGAACCTGCAAACTATAAAGAAGCCAAGAACGACAAGAATTGGAAGAAGGCCATGAAGGAAGAGCTAGAATCAATTGAACGGAATGGAACGTGGAACTTGATAGCACCACCCAAAGGAGCTGCACCCATTGGTTTAAAATGGGTTTATAAAATTAAAAGAGATGCAAAGGGGGAGATCACTCGGTACAAGGCAAGGTTGGTGGCAAAGGGGTATGTACAAAAACACGGCATCGATTACGATGAAGTATTTGCCCCTGTAACGAGGATGGAAACGGTTCGATTAATCTTAGCCTTATCTGCTCAGAATGCTTGGGAAGTCCATCATCTCGATATCAAGACAGCTTTCTTGAATGGTGACTTGAAGGAAGATGTTTTTGTGCACCAACCAGAAGGATATGAAGTACCAGGGAAGGAACATTATGTTTATAAACTGAATAAGGCCTTATACGGCCTGAAACAGGCGCCAAGGGCGTGGAATTCAAAGCTGGATGCAACCCTTCAGCAGGGTTTCAGCAGGTGTCCACAAGAACATGCAGTTTACAAACAGAAGAGAAATGAAGGAATTCTGATAATTGGTGTCTATGTAGATGACCTGATCATTGCTGGCTCAAATGCAGGTGTGATAACTCAATTCAAAGAAAAAATGAAAGGGCAGTTTGATATGAGTGACCTGGGATTATTAAACTACTACTTAGTAATTGAAGTGATGCAAGACAGTGCTGGGATTTCAATAAAGCAATCAGGTTATGCAATCAAAGTGCTTAAGGATGCCAAGATGTGGGAAGCCAATCCAACAAAATTTCCTATGGATTCAGGCTTACGACTCACAAAGGAAGAAGAGACTGAACCGGTTGATGCAACAGAATACCGAAGACTGATCGGGCGACTTCGGTACTTGACTCATACCAGACCAGATATAAATTTTGCAATCGGGGTAGCTAGCAGATTTATGGAGTCACCCAGAGTGTCACACTTGCAAGCTGTAAAACAGATTCTGAGATACATAAAAGGTACAGTAAGCTTTGGCATTCGGTATAGAAGAAATGGAGATGAAAAGCTGCTGGGCTACAGTGACAGCTCACATGCCACTGATCGAGTTGATGGGAAAAGAACAACTGGAATGGTGTTCTATTACGGGGGTGGCCCTATAGCATGGTGCAGTCAAAAGCAAAACACAGTTGCTTTGTCATCATGCGAAGCTGAATTTATGGCAGCAACAGCTGCAGCTTGTCAGGCGATTTGGTTGAAGAGTTTACTTGAAGAAATGACCGAGAAAAGTGTTGAAGCAATAACGGTTCGTGTGGACAACAAATCGGCAATTCAGCTAATCAAAAACCCCGTTTTTCATGGAAGGAGTAAGCACATAGATACAAAGTATCATTTTATTAGAGAATGTGTTGAAAAAGGGAACGTGGTAATTGAGCATGTAAGCGGTGCTGAACAGAAAGCCGATATCTTAACCAAAGCACTACCAAGAGTTAAGTTTATCGAGATGAGGGAATTTTTGGGTGTTGAAGATCTGAAAAACGGAATTAAGGGGGTGAATGTTGATTAATTCCTGATTTCCGGGTGATTTAGAATCAATCAATCACGAGAATTATGGGTTGTCAGATCTTCTATTTTTGGGATATTATTTACTTGATTTCTGCATGTTTTTAGCCTTTCCTATTTTTCCTTATTTTGGTTTTGTTATTTATAAGAGACTCAATTCTCTTAAGGATTGTATCCCTTTATCATTTTCTCTTCTAAATTACTAATAAAATTTGTGTCGACTTCTTTGCATTGTCCTCTATATCAATTGTTTTTCTAACAAATCTCACGGGACGAATCTCAGATAGCTTCAAAAGATTCAATGCATTATATCTACTTTCCATCTCAAGGTTAAACTTGAGAAACCTCTCTGTTTCCCTTCAAATTCTACAACACTGCGATAATCTCGTCACTTTGGTCATATCACAAAGCTTTATCAACGAGGAAATGCCGTATGTCACTGATCTACAGTTCAAAATGCTCGAGAATCTCTTGATCCGGAAGTGCAATCTCACGGGTGTGATTCCCGTCTGGTTAAATGGTCTAACAAAACTCAAGATTTTGGATTTGTCAGGTAACCAATTGACTGGATAGATTCCACCCTTTTTAGGAACTTTACCAACTATTCTTTACTTGAAATTATCAGAAAACTTTTTAACCGGCGGGATCCCAAAAAGCCTCACAGGGTTACCGGGCTTTCGATCCCTTAGCATCTCGTTAGTGGCTATTCTGAATCTGCCTGTTTTCAAGAGGCGAGGCATGAGTGGCAAAATGGTGCCATACAGTTATGGCATTCCACTCAGGCGAACATTGGACCTCAGTAACAACTCTCTAACGGGCCCCATCTGGGCCGAGTTTGGAAACCTTAAAAACATACAGATTTTGAATCTAAGATACAATAAGTTATCAGGTCATATTCCAAGTAGTTTGGGGAATTTGTTCAGGATACATACTCTGGATTTGTCTCATAACAAATTGTCTGGGGAGATACCTTGTTCTTTGGTGAAACTGCACTTCTTGTCAAAGTTCAGTGTGGCGTACAATACTTTAACGGAGACTATTCCTTCTGGAGGCCAGTTTTCGACCTTTTCAAACTCTAGCTTTGAAGGAAACCGCGGGTTATGTGGTGAATTCTTTATAAAGTGTGATAAAGTTGAAGATTTGTTGCAAACTACGGCATCTGAGAATAAAGAATTTTCTATCACTAATTTGCTTGAATGGGTCGGGTTTGGAATTGGTTTCCTTCTCGCTGTCATCTTATTTCTTGTTATTCCAACAATTCGAGACTTTCAGACTGAAGAGCTTTGAGTAGCCAGTCCTTTGTGACTGGTAAGTTTTCCCCTTCCTTGTCTATATGAAATTTGGAGTGTGTTCAGTATGTAATGTGTGTTTATTTACCTATTGTAAATAGAGTATTTATGTTACATTTTATCCATAACTTTCATAAATTACTCTGTTTTTTTACCTGTTTTTATCTTACAATCTTGATGAGAGCAACCCCATGAAGTAGGTAAGTATAAGTTGGCTTTAATATAACTAATATATAGGTTATTAAACATATTAAAGATATTGATTTGTAACTAGAACTTTTTGTTAGGTATTTTTGAGTTATTTCAAACCAAAGTTTAAAAATCCAATTTAGTCTCTTTAAAGTTTAAACCGTTTTGAATTCAGGCTAACATTGGACACAAACATTGATTTAGCTTGAAAATAATAAAATAGTTCAGTCAACTTAGAGGAGAGAAAAAGAGAAGACAAAAACCTGAGGACTAATATTATACAATAAATCTAATCAAACTATAACAATAACGAATATATATATGTTGAATACTTTATAGTAAAAGCAACTGATTGTACATTAGAGAACACAAACAGATCGACTTACTCGAATTTATCCATTCTGTCTGTACCGGCCCCTAATTCTCGAAACAACTAGCATTGAGGTGACAGTGAGAAGGAAACCAGTTCCAAACCCAGTCAATACAAGCAAACGAAGGATAAATAATTCATCATCTTCATCCTCGGATGCTGGAGTTCGCGACAAGTCTTGATTTTTCTGACATTTCCCAAATAAATTTTTTTTTGAACGGCAACACCTAGATATTCTAGGATAATTGGTTTTCCCTGGGGTAACACCTAGAACATCCAGGGCAGCCTACCACAGGAGGAACCCCCAACTGGTTAAACCCCCTGACTTGGCCGCAGACCCCTTTTTTGCTGTGGCCAGGATTCGAACCCAAGACCCTCCACTATGAGAAATCTTGGGGCTACCATTGCACCAGATGATCAACGGTTTTCCCAAATAAATAACCTGGGTTTCCTTCAAAGCTAGAGTTTGTAAAGGTTAAAAGTTGGCCTCCAGTAGGAATAATTCCCTTTAGATTATTACAAGCGACGCTAAACATGGACAAAAAACTTAGTTTCACCAACGATCGAGTGATTATTCCTGTTAAATTATTATACGACAAATCCAACGTCTCTATGATCCTCATACCTGATAAACGGTTGTGTTTCAAAACCAAAACATGTAGTTTTTTCAAGTTCCCAATCTCCGGCTAGATTGGTCCAGTGAGGATGTTGCTACCAAGGTCTAATAGTGGCGGAAATCTTATGATCTGCTACCACTCATGTTGGTATCCCTGAAGAATGGGTGACGTTCTTCTAATGAAGGGTTAATCCAGGGAAGGTTCCACTAAAAAGTGGTTTTTCGTTAAGAAATGCTAAGAAATAGGTCAAACGAACTCCGCTTGAGCTAGTTCCAACGACGTTGGAACCGTCTCATCGAACCCTAACCCGCCCCTAAAAACCTAAACCCCCCTCCACCCACACCCCTAAAAACCTAACACCCCCCCCAACCCCACCCCAAAAAGCATAAAACCACCACCCACCTCCCAAAAACCTAAACCCCCCACCCCCACCCCTCAAAAAAACCTAAACCCTAAGGCTAAAACCATAAAATTTAACGCTAAAATCTAAACCCTAAAAGATAAGATGTTAGAGTTCGACGAGACGGTTCCAACGCCGCTTGAATGAGCTTGATCAAAGTTCGTTTGATATCATTTCTTAAGTCTTTTTGTCATTTCTTAAGTTTTTTAATGAAAAACACTTCTTATTTGAACCTCCCTTGGGTTAACCCATTAACAAATTATCAACCCTTGATTTAATATATGATTAATCTAAGGGTAGTGTGGTCTTTTTGCTTTCTACTTTATCTATCTATGATTAATCAGACTCTCTCCCTCTACCCCAACCATGTAAAAATTTCGTGCATGGCAAAACCCATCCTTTCTTCAACTTTCTTTCCTCCATCGCCATCTCTTCGTTTCAACCAAACTCAAAAACCATAATCTCTTCGTCTCCCAAAGAAGAGAAACCCGTTTAGCTATGAGGTCGGAGGAGGAGGAAGAACTGGAGATATGAGAGAACGACAGGAGTAGACCACACGAAACAAGGGATGAATCGAGTGATTGGATTGGAGTCCTGCTCAGTATGAAGCTCCCCTTAAAGGCGTTGTGTATGGATAATCGACCAACAATTTGACTTTTGCTAAGGTTGAAACTGGTTGACTCTACAAATCAAATAGAAAGTTTGTTGATTGCTGCTGAAGCTATTGATGGTAGGTTACTGTAAGCTGACAACATTCTTCTTTTTATTTTCAATTTGGATTTCGATTTGAAGGGGTTTGATTTGAGGAATGAGGTGTGCCTGCTGCTATTTACACCTAAATTACCCCATCCTTTATTTATTTATTTACTAGGTTAGAAAACCCGTGTACTACACGGGTTGAACAATAAAAATGACAAAACTCATAAAATTGTATATATTTCTCATGACTGAAAATCTAAAATTTTGTATAAGTATTGATTTAAAATAATAAATTAATAATATTGAAAATAAAAAAAAAGAAAATTATAATTCATAAATTTTCGTAATTTGAATGTTCCATAAAATTTAATTGAATTCAATGAAAGTGAATTGATGTTACCATAATTTCTGTTAACTAAGTTTGAGTGAGAAAAATTTTAGTTAACCTTATAAAAAGATGACATGTGGCAACATTAGATAGTGATTTATTATATAAAGGATTCAAAAATGTCTATTCTTTTAATATAACTATTTAATAAGAGAGAGAGGCCGAAAAAGTATACTAATTATGCTATTTCAGGTTTGGGTGTTGAATCTTGTACAGTGAAATACCCTTAAGTGTGTTTAATTATAAATTGTATTGAAATGTATGAGGAAAGGTTACAAGAAGAGGTTATACAATAATCATATTTACATAAACTAAGCCGGGGGTCTAAACGGGAGCAGCCTCTCTATCCCTTGGGATAGGGGTAAGGTTTGCCCTCATCACACCCTCCCCAGACCCTACTAATAGCGTTAGCTATGTGTGGGATTATACTGGGTACGTTTGGTTTGGTTTGGTATATTTACATAAACTAACTTCTATTATCTAAAATCACAATTGATGTGATAATCCCCAGTAAGCTAAGGGCGGAGAGCGGCCTGTAGTTTGGAACGTAAGAACACAAATCTTTGAGTCGGCAGCGGCTTTGCAAAGATGTCTACAATCTGATCATCTGTTGATATAAACTGAACATTGAGTTTACCTTGAGCCACTTTTACATGAACAAAATGAAAATCGATTTCAACATGTTTTGTTTTGGCATGAAAGATTTGATTGGTTGCAAGGTAGGTTGCACCGAGATTGTCACATCAGAAGTAGGAGCGGGTTTTCTGTTTATTCCAAGTTATCAGAGAAGAGCCTATAGTCAGGTTAATTTTGCAACTGCGTCTGCTAAAGCTTTGTATTCTAACTCCGTAGATGACATGGTAACTGTTTTCTCTTTACGTGCGGTCCAAGATATGAGGTTAGATCCCAAATAGATAGCAAATCCCCTATGGACTAATGGTCATCCGGGCACCCGACCCAATCAGCGTCAGAGAAGGTTGTAATAGATGAGGTTCCCTGCCCGTGAACATTATTGAATGCTTGAAGGATTGAACTAGAATTGTAACGAATCAGTAAGCCATGATGCAGAGTGCCTTTTAAGTATCGGAGTATGCCTTAAAACACTCTTTTACATGCTCGTAGGTATTAGGCATACTACATATAAAGCAGCTCATGACGCAATAAGAAAGGATGTCGAACGAGAGTTTACTTTCTTGAAGAATAAGTGGCATATCGTGTCAAGGACAACATGAATTGGTTACAAAATAAAATGAGGAACATAATGTATGCTTTCGTAATTTTTCATAATATGATTCTAGAGGAATAAGTAGTAGCGATTTATCAATACAATCCAACCAAAGTGGAGCCAACGCTCATAGAACTTGATGAAGATGAAAAGTAAGCAAATCGTCATAAGATACGCAACCGAGAAATCCATAACCATCAACGGAATTTATTGAGTATATTTATGATCGTTCACTAGAGTAGCTTATATATCTTTAGTTTTCTTAGTTATTGTTTTGTAACTTTTAATTAATATTATTTTATTTATTTTGAATTTTAATTATAAATTATTTATTTATGTTTATATTTAAGTAGGTTAGAAACCCTATGTATTACATGAATTGAATAAATACAATGTTATACACTTACTAATAAAAATTTACATAATACATATTTATGACATTTAGTACGCACTTTTTTCACATGGGTCTCGCTAACATCAAATACACCTCATGTCCTAAGAGTGGGTTAATAAATAAACCTTACCTACTATATCATTACACACATGTAGACAAGCAGCCCCTTCCCCACCATTTTGAGTTCACATCCCCACCAACGACGACTTCAACCCCCCAACCCAAACAAAAACGGTTGACTTCTTCTCCGACTAAAAAGAAGCATCAAACGCGTACATCTTTCACTTCCAGGCAACTCATTTCTTAAACTATATTAATAATTAATACTCTCTTTTGCAAAGCAATGCACTTTTTTAACTTGGAAATTGTAGACTACAGCAGGCCCCACCCCTTCCCACCATTTTGAGTTTTCTTCATCCCTACCAACGACGACTTCAACCCAAACAAAAACGATTGACCGGCTTAAAACAACCATCAAACACAACACGCAAAAGAGAAACTACATCTTTCACTTCCAGGCAACTCATTTCTTAAACTATATTAATAATACTTTCTTTTGCAAACCAATGAACTTTTTAAACTGAGATGGTTGTAGTTTTTGAGATATGGCTACTTGTTATGTTCTCTCTACAATTACAAAGTGTGATTTCACAGAATCTGACATGCAATTCCGACGACTTAACAGGATTATCCGGTTTCATGAATGCAATGGAATCACCCATTGATGGATGGGGGCCTGCAAATTCATCCTGCTGCAACTGGGTAGGCATCACTTGTAGTTCCTCTTCAGGTAGGATTGTTAGATTGGAACTGCCCAAGAAAAGATTAACCGGTAATTTCTCTGATTTAATTTTCAATTTGAATCAGCTTAAATCCCTCAATCTTTCACACAATTTCCTTAAAGGCCCTCTTCCAACTTCCCTTTTTCTTCTTGATAATCTGGAAGTACTTGATTTAAGTAGCAATAAATTCAATGGGGTGTTACCAGATAGCATATATCTTCCTGCACTTCAAGTGTTAGACATCTCTGATAATAACTTTAGGGGTTTCCTTCCATTTGGTTTATGTGTTAACTCCACCGGAATTCGAGTTCTTACTTTTTCTGTCAATTACTTCACTGGAAATATTCCACCGCAAATTGGGAATTGCGGTTTTCTTGAACATCTGTCTGTTGCTTCCAATTCTATTTCCGGTATCATACCAGACTTCTTACTCAGATTACCAAGATTACAGGAACTGGATCTCCAGGACAATGAGTTCACCGGCATCAGTGGAATTCGTAATTCTTCTAGTGAACTCGTCCGTTTGGACATTTCATCCAACAGGTTCTCGGGAAACATACCTGATATCTTTTATAACTTTCGGAACTTGAGTCATTTCTTATCTCATTCGAATAATCTTACTGGTGGGGTGCCTGCATCGTTGTCGAATTCCCAAACTATTTCCTCTCTTAACTTGAGAAATAATTACTTGGACGGTCCCATCGACTTTAACTGTTCGAAAATGATTAATCTTACCTCTCTTGATCTAAGCAATAATAACTTTTCTGGTACAATACCAGCTAATCTTGCATCTTGCCTCAACTTAAAATCCATAAATCTTGCTAGAAACAAACTCACAGGCCAAATCCCAGAAAGTTTCAAGAACTTCCGTTCTCTTTCTTACCTTTCGCTATCTAGCGGCAGCTTCAGTAACCTCTCAACGTCTCTTAAAATCCTCCAACACAGCCCCAATCTAACTGTTTTGGTTCTCGCCATGAACTTCTACACCGAACAACTGCCATCTGATGGTTATCTACGGTTCAAAACACTCGAAGCTCTCGTGATTTCCAGTTCCAGCCTCACTGGCACCATTCCATCGTGGCTAAACGGTTTAACACACTTGCAGCTGTTAGATTTTTCATCTAACCACTTCACAGGACAGATTCCAGCTTTTTTGGGTGATCTAAAATCTCTCTTCTATTTAGATTTATCAAACAATTCCTTCTCCGGAGAGATACCCAAGAATCTAACCGCGTTACAAAGCATGATTTCGAGAGACATCTCGTTACAAAAACCATCCCAGGATTTCCCAATTTACATGTCTAGAAATGTGATCAGCAACACATGGATGACGTTGCAGTACGATGAGATCATGATGTTTCCAACACTACTAGACCTCAGTAACAACCTCCTCACCGGACCAATCTGGCCAGAGTTTGGGAACTTGAAAAAACTATCTGTTCTGGATCTAAAACACAACAATTTATCAGGTACCATTCCCAGTTCTTTATCAAGCCTGCGGAACATAGAGACGCTGGATATGTCATATAACAGTTTGACCGGAACAATCCCTTTGTCTTTCGGGAATCTACATTTTTTGTCCAAGTTTAGCGTTGCGCACAATGATCTGACCGGGAGTATTCCGTCTACAGGTCAGCTTCAGACCTTTAGCATTGCTAGCTTTGAAGGAAACTCTGGCTTATGTGGTAAATATTTATTGAAGTGTGAAAAAACTCAAGTCTTGTTGGAAACTCCTGCTGCATCTAAGGACGAAGACGACTCTATCACTCGTGTGCTTGCGTTCATCGGGTTTGGAACTGGTTTCCTTGTCACTGTCTTCTATTTGCTTGTTGTTCCTAGATTAATTAAGGGATACACACACAGCTGATGGATTTGTTCTTGTTCAATAATTTTAGTTATATTTATTTTCTTTTATCTTAGAGTTAAGTCTATCAAAATATATTAAATATGACATAAATTTGAACACAATGTTATTTAAAATCCTCATATATGATCCCTAAATTCTTACTACAATCGAATAGTCTAAAAATATATATTAAAATTGATTGTTCAAAAACCATTTTCATAATGCCATAAGATAATATTGTAAGGTTATTTTGACATTTTTAACCTAAAATGTCAATGATTTTTTTGTTGAATTGACTTGTATTTGATGTTATCTAACATTGGTTGACACTTGACAATTAGAAATTTTGACAGAGTTAGTAGTCATAACTCACAAGTCATCTTCATACTTCAAAAAAGTTGTCCTCAAATTCAAATCAAAATATATCCAGTTTGAAGAGGAAAATATAGAAGTTTTGGAAAAGAAAAAAATGTTTTAACTAAATTCAATTAAAAAACATGTTTTACAATAAAATTGTTTCTAAAAGTTTTGGATAAGAAAAAATGATTTGCATGTTGAACTATAAAAACGATTCTTTATAAAACTAAGGTGTTTGTTATTTTATAATATATTTTTGTATTAAATGATCGTCTGCAAGCTTGAAGCATCATAACATGAGCTCTAAAGGAACAATTTGTGTAACCTTGTTCGGGCCACTAGATTGAGTCGTTTAACTTTGGAAACGTATAATTATACATTTTTAGGAACTTAAAGTAAGGGCCTTGAAATGTGTTTACAACTTCTTTGGTGTACGAATTAGAAACTGAATCTGTTTAAGGGAACTGTATTAAACACGTACCTTAGTCTTTACGATTCTAATGATTAATTACTGTTTTTTCCACTTCTACTCCGTAATTATGTACATGCTTGTACTCGTATTTTATATTTTGATACGAATTATTGAATTAAAGAACAAATTTTTCAACAGTTTATTAATACAGATGAGAGATCACTTTCTTTAAAAACGCTTTCAAAATCATTCGGCTCCATGGATTCAGCTTCTGGATCGAATTCTACATTTCCATCCTCTTCAATAGAAAAACCAGTTCCATTTTCAAGAAATCTTTTCTTCATTTCATGTCTTCATGATTCATAATATCCTCAGCGAATATTGTGATATTGATTTATCCCTCTTTTAGGTGGCAACTTCTTCAAAATGAAGAGAACTAGAGCTGAAGGTAGAATCTCCACCAACTGTTTGAAAAAAAATAACTAATCACAATATGCAGCAAAATTCCTTCAAAAAATCCCATAATCTCCCTCAAAGAATTAAACATAAGACACATTTAATTTAAGCAAGAAAGTTTACCAAGTAGTATATGAAATTCAAAACAGGATGTTCCACCAAATCCACGTTGGCAACACTATGAAATGCATTAAAGCACATCTAACCATAAAAAACAATAATAATATTAAATTCATATTATCTGCACATGTAACAATTGTAACAATGAAATGTGGTCTTACCATAACACATCTTATAAGGAAACATGCAAAGCAGATGCTTGTCACATATCCAACCTGAATGAAAAAAAAAAACAAATTAAAATCGGTTTTAACATGCCTCGTGCAACTTCTTTCGTCAGCCTTTTGATTCCACAGGAAACTTTTGCAACATTAAAAAGAGCCTGCAACACATGCATGAAGTATGAAGTTATTATTTTTACATTTACAATATGGACTCTAATTGAATTTAAAGAATAAATATGTAATTATGAGGTACCTTCCTCCATATAACAGAAAGCCCAAAGCAGCAAACAAACACACCCCTGCAAAGAACATCTTGGTGAGAATCACCAAAATGCGCACGGGCTTCCACCAGATTACCAGCCACAACGATATCTGTTAAGAAATCAAATAATACGTTAATTACCCGCTTCATAATTTATGCGAAATAAATTAGCTTTTACCTGAATTGCATAGATAATTCCATTGACTGTGTAAAAGGTAGGACGAAGACAATAGGTTGAAACAGCTCGTGCCTGTCAAAGGTTACTTGCATTAACAATAAGAACACGTTTTGAAACAGATTATCTGATTACATACCTCTATATTTTTTCAACAAAAACTGCATGAAAAAGAAACACGCTACACTTTTTCTTGATTTTAGCAACCAATGATGTTACATTTTATTACTGACTTTTGCTACCAAGTTACATCTTACTACTAATTGTAGCAATGAATAACATGTTCAATTGGTTGTAAATCATTTTTTGCTGATTTTAAATTTTGTTGATGTGGCGTTTTATTAGTCAATTTTGTGTATATGTATATGCCACAAGGCATCTCATGTGAATTTAATGACTTCTTTTAACCTTTTTCACATATGTATTCTTCGCATATGTGCAGTGTTGTAAAAATCGCGCCTAGGCGCCGATTAATCGCTAGGCGCTCAGCTAAGGAGGAATTTTGACTTAATCGGTCCAAAAATCGCTAGACGGTCCAAATCGCGCCTAGGCGGCCAGATTCCGGCGAACATTCCGGCGAAAGCCTGAAATTTCAGGCCAAATTCCGGCGAAAACCTGAAATTTCCAGCCAAATTCCGGCGAAAACCTTTGGTGTGGTTTAAAAATGAACATTTTTATAAAAATTACATATAAAAATGTGTGTATATATATAAAAAACTGAAAATTACATATAAAAATTCTAATCCGATTAATCCCGCCTAGGCCCCGATTAATCCCGCCTAGGCCCCGATTAATCCCACCTAGGCCTAGGCCCTACCCCACCGCCCGACTAGCGCCTAGCGATTTTTACAACACTGCATATGTGGCACTCTGATGTGAACGGCTGGCATGGCAGCAACCACTACCACATCACTAACTATGGTAAAATCAGTTGAAATGAGGTTGGTTGCTAAAATCACCAAATCGGTAAAAAGAACTGTTAGTTGGTTTATTATTATGCTTAAAGCTGGTTACTAAAATCGGAAAAAAGGTGAACTTCGTTTCTGTTTCATGCAGTTTACCCAAGAAACATTAGCTTTTAAGACAAACTGTCCAAAATAGCAACCACGTTTACATTTTTAATCATTTAAAGCCACAAACATACAACTTTTCACAAAATAGCAAACAACTTCCATTGTGTTAACGATTATAGCAACCAAAAAGGAAATAGATACCTTTTCTAGGAAATTTATTTGCTAGCTTCCTATACAAACCACCGGCAGCTTCAAGTGCTACTCCAATTGTCTTTTCACGCATGCCATCCAGTGAAGCAAGTCTCATATTTACTTCATTAACCAAGGTTTCATACATATTTGCCACATACATTAATGGCAGTGCAAACTGTGGATCGCCATCATATTGAATGTCTCCTGTCTTTCTCTTGCTTGTTTTTTCTTCCGCAGATTGAGACATATCAGTCTCAGAATCTGCAACTTCAACAACATGTGATCCAATGAAAGTATCCACAATGAAATCCAGAAATCTTGCTCTTGCTGTTTCTATTGGTGAAATATCTATAAAAAGTTTAATTTCAGTAGTAAGCACTATTAGAAGTCATTTAGTTACAATTCATAAGGCATACATGTGTGGAAATTTCAATAGTACCATTGGCTGATAAAATATTATACGAATCCCTTGACGACCCACTAGTATCAAGGCTTGAATGACCTCCCTCCACCCCTACATTATGAAGTGGTAAACTATTCTGATAGCTTTCATGCATGCATTCCTGCATATGAAAGAAAATAAACTATAAGAGGGCAATACATCTTCTCCATATGCTGTAAATCCCATAAAATTATGGGGTGTCTGGCATTGCATTTTGAAAGTGATCATCTATTACTGTGTTTTCAACTCACAACTCATTGATCCTAATTATTTAGGGGTCAAACTGATTCCAATTATGTGATTACCCATGAGTCATTTTACATGTAAATCATTAAATAATCAAAATTTGTCAAAAACTAAAACAGCCCATTATCTAATTACCACACCTTTAAACAGCACTAGTATCAGTTTTGTTACAACTGATCATTCCATATCACATAATCACTTTCAAACGAAATGCTAATTGACAATATTTTATGACCCCTATGAAGTACACCAAGTGTTCAAACAGTGAATAAAAGTTTTAAATACAAAAAACAGTACATTTTATACATTAAAAGTAAATAATAATCAAAACCCTAAAGAAGTATTTAAAACTCACAACAGCACCAGAGTCATCTTCATTGTCTAAGCTCCCATCTGTAACAGCATCGCGGTCAACCATGGGTTCAATAATCTCACCACCACGTCCATCCACAGTATTGAGATCATGCAAAGAAGTACCATCTATATACGAACATTGGACCTCAGTAACAACTCTCTAACAGGCCCCATCTGGACCGAGTTTGGAAACCTTAAAAACATACAGATTTTGAATCTAAGATACAATAAGTTATCAGGTCATATTCCAAGTAGTTTGGGGAATTTGTTCAGGATACATACTCTGGATTTGTCTCATAACAAATTGTCTGGGGAGATACCTTGTTCTTTGGTGAAACTGCACTTCTTGTCAAAGTTCAGTGTGGCGTACAATACTTTAACTGGGACTATTCCTTCTGGAGGCCAGTTTTCGACCTTTTCAAACTCTAGCTTTGAAGGAAACCGCGGTTTATGTGGTGAATTCTTTATAAAGTGTGATAAAGTTGAAGATTTGTTGCAAACTACGGCATCTGAGAATAAAGAATTTTCTATCACTAATTTGCTTGAATGGGTCGGGTTTGGAATTGGTTTCCTTCTCGCTGTCATCTTATTTCTTGTTATTCCAACAATTCGAGACTTTCAGACTGAAGAGCTTTGAGTAGCCAGTCCTTTGTGACTGGTAAGTTTTCCCCTTCCTTGTCTATATGAAATTTGGAGTGTGTTCAGTATGTAATGTGTGTTTATTTACCTATTGTAAATAGAGTATTTATGTTACATTTTATCCATAACTTTCATAAATTACTCTGTTTTTTTACCTGTTTTTATCTTACAATCTTGATGAGAGCAACCCCATGAAGTAGGTAAGTATAAGTTGGCTTTAATATAACTAATATATAGGTTATTAAACATATTAAAGATATTGATTTGTAACTAGAACTTTTTGTTAGGTATTTTTGAGTTATTTCAAACCAAAGTTTAAAAATCCAATTTAGTCTCTTTAAAGTTTAAACCGTTTTGAATTCAGGCTAACATTGGACACAAACATTGATTTAGCTTGAAAATAATAAAATAGTTCAGTCAACTTAGAGGAGAGAAAAAGAGAAGACAAAAACCTGAGGACTAATATTATACAATAAATCTAATCAAACTATAACAATAACGAATATATATATGTTGAATACTTTATAGTAAAAGCAACTGATTGTACATTAGAGAACACAAACAGATCGACTTACTCGAATTTATCCATTCTGTCTGTACCGGCCCCTAATTCTCGAAACAACTAGCATTGAGGTGACAGTGAGAAGGAAACCAGTTCCAAACCCAGTCAATACAAGCAAACGAAGGATAAATAATTCATCATCTTCATCCTCGGATGCTGGAGTTCGCGACAAGTCTTGATTTTTCTGACATTTCCCAAATAAATTTTTTTTAGGATAATTGGTTTTCCCTGGGGTAACACCTAGAACATCCAGGGCAGCCTACCACAGGAGGAACCCCCCAACTGGTTAAACCCCTTGACTTGGCCGCAGACCCCTTTTTTGCTGTGGCCAGGATTCGAACCCAAGACCCTCCACTATGAGAAATCTTGGGGCTACCATTGCACCAGATGGTCAACGGTTTTCCCAAATAAATAACCTGGGTTTCCTTCAAAGCTAGAGTTTGTAAAGGTTAAAAGTTGGCCTCCAGTAGGAATAATTCCCTTTAGATTATTACAAGCGACGCTAAACATGGACAAAAAACTTAGTTTCACCAACGATCGAGGGATTATTCCTGTTAAATTATTATACGACAAATCCAACGTCTCTATGATCCTCATACCTGATAAACGGTTGTGTTTCAAAACCAAAACATGTAGTTTTTTCAAGTTCCCAATCTCCGGCTAGATTGGTCCAGTGAGGATGTTGCTACCAAGGTCTAATAGTGGCGGAAATCTTATGATCTGCTACCACTCATGTTGGTATCCCTGAAGAATGGGTGACGTTCTTCTAATGAAGGGTTAATCCAGGGAAGGTTCCACTAAAAAATGGTTTTTCGTTAAGAAATGCTAAGAAGTAGGTCAAACGAACTCCGCTTGAGCTCGTTCCAACGACGTTGGAACCGTTTCATCGAACCCTAACCCGCCCCTAAAAACCTAAACCCCTCTCCACCCACACCCCTAAAAACCTAACATCCCCCAACCCCACCCCACCCCACCCCACCCCAAAAAGCATAAAACCACCACCCACCTCTCAAAAACCTAAACTCCCACTCCCACCTCTCAAAAAAACCTAAACCCTAAGGCTAAATTCTAAGGCTAAAACCATAAAATTTAACTATAAAATCTAAACCCTAAAAGCTAAGATGTTAGAGTTCGACGAGACGGTTCCAACGCCGCTTGAATGAGCTCGATCAGAGTTCGTTTGATATCATTTCTTAAGTCTTTTTGTCATTTCTTAGGTTTTTTTTAATGAAAAACACTTCTTATTTGAATCTCCCCGGGTTAACCCATTAACAAAATATCAACCCTTGATTTAATATATGATTAATCTAAGGGTAGTGTGGTCTTTTTGCTTTCTACTTTATCTATCTATGATTAATCAGACTCTCTCCCTCTACCCCAACTATGTAAAAATTTCGTGCATGGCAAAACCCATCCTTTCTTCAACTTTCTTTCCTCCATCGCCATCTCTTCGTTTCAACCAAACTCAAAAAGCATAATCTCTTCGTCTCCCAAAGAAGAGAAACCCGTTTAGCTATGAGGTCGGAGGAGGAGGAAGAACTGGAGATATGAGAGAACCGCAGGAGTAGACCACATGAAACAAGGGATGAATCGAGTGATTGGATTGGAGTCCTGCTCAGTATGAAGCTCCCCTTAAAGGCGTTGTGTATGGATAATCGACCAACAATTTAACTTTTGCTAAGGTTGAAACTGGTTGACTCTACAAATCAAATAGAAAGTTTGTTGATTGCTGCTGAAGCTATTGATGGTAGGTTACTGTAAGCTGACAACAATCTTCTTTTTATTTTCAATTTGGATTTCGATTTGAAGGGGTTTGATTTGAGGAATGAGGTGTGCCTGCTGCTATTTACACCTAAATTACCCCATCCTTTATTTATTTATTTACTAGGTTAGAAAACCTGTGTACTACACGGGTTGAACAATAAAAACGACAAAACTCATAAAATTGTATATATTTCTCATGACTGAAAATCTAAAATTATGTATAAGTATTGATTTAAAATAATAAACTAATAATATTGAAAATAAAAAAAAAGATAATTATAATTCATAAATTTTCATAATTTGAATGGATTTGAATGTTCCATAAAATTTAATTGAATTCAATGAAAGTGAATTGATGTTACCATAATTTCTGTTAACTAAGTTTGAGCGAGAAAAACTTTAGTTGACCTTATAAAAAGATGATATGTGACAACATTAGATAGTGATTTATTATATAAAGGATTCAAAAATGTATATTCTTTTAATATAAATATTTAATAAGAGAGAGAGGCGAGAAAAGTATAATAATTATGCTATTTCAGGTTTGGGTGTTGAATCTTGTACAGTGAAATACCCTTAAGTGTGTTTAATTATAAATTGTATTGGAATGAATGAGGAAAGGTTACAAGAGGAGGTTATACAATAATCATATTTACACAAACTAACTTCTATTATCTATAATCACAATTGATGTGATAATCCCCAGTAAGTTAAGGGCGGGGAGCGGCCTGTAGCTTGGAACGTAAGAACACAAATCTTTGAGTCGGCAGCGGCTTTGTAAAGATGTCTACAATCTGATCATCTGTTGATATAAACTGAACCTTGAGTTTACCTTGAGCCACTTTTACACGAACGAAATGAAAATCGATTTCAACATGTTTTGTTTTGCCATGAAAGATTTGATTGGTTGCAAGGTAGGTTGCACCGAGATTATCACACCAGAAGTAGGAGCGGATTTTCTATTTATTCCAAGTTATCGGAGAAGAGCCTATAGTTGGGTTAATTTTGCAACTGCGTCTGCTAAAGCTTTGTATTCTAACTCCGTAGATGACATGGTAACTGTTTTCTCTTTACGTGCGGTCCAGGATATGAGGTTAGATCCCAAATAGATAGCAAATCCCCCCATGGACTAATGGTCATTCGGGCACTCGACCCAATCAACGTCAGAGAAGGTTGTAATAGATGAGGTTCCCTGCCGGTGAACATTATTGAATGCTTGAAGGATTGAACTAGAATTGTGACGAATCAGTAAGCCATGATGCAGGGTATCTTTTAAGTATCGGAGTATGCCTTAAAACACTCTTTTACATGCCCGTAGGCATTAGGCGTACTACATATAAAGCAGCTCATGACGCAATAAGAAAGGATGTCGAACGAGAGTTTACTTTCTTGAAGAATACGTGGCATATCGTGTTAAGGACAACATGAATTGGTTACAAAATAAAATGAGGAACATAATGTATGCTTTCGTAATTTTGCATAATATGATTCTAGGGAATAAGTAGTAGTAATTTATCAATACAATCCAACCAAAGTGGAGCCAACGTTCGTAGAACTTGATGAAGATGAAAAGCAAGCAAACCGTCATAAGATACGTAACCGAGAAATCCATAACCATCAACGGACTTTATTGAGTATATTTACGATCGTTCACTAGAGTAGCTTATATATCTTTAGTTTTCTTAGTTATTGTTTTGTAACTTTTAATTAATATTATTTTATTTATTTTTAATTTTAATTATAAAGATTTTATTTATGTTTATATGTAACTAGGTTAGAAACCATGTGTCTTACATGGATTGAATACATACAATGTTATACACTTACTAATAAAAATTTACATATTACATATTTATGACATATTACATAGTTTTTTAATATAAACTTTAGAAACGTTATATAGTTCTTTTAAAAAAAATGTAATATAAAAAGAATGAAAGATATGTTTAATTTCTAAAAATATTTTATGAACAAACCTATTTTTTTAAGTGAAAAAAGTTTTATAAAAAATAATTATAGAAATCATTGTTATTTAATATGAGAGAGAGACGAGAAACAAAAAATTAAAAAAAAATTAAGAAAAACTTGTATAATTAATAGGAGAGAGAGAGACAGGGAAAAAATGATAATGATGTATAAGAAAGTAACAAATGTCACAGTAACCTTTATTTATTATATAGTATAGATATAGATTAATTAGTATAAATTTTATAAATAAAAAATTAATTGATATCTCAGATGACCCAGCATACCTTTTCCATGTGAAAGAGATGTAAAAATTTTAGATGATGAGGTGACGTCCATGTAGTACGCACTTTTTTCACATGGGTCTTGCTAACATCAAGTATACCTCATGTCCTAAGAGTGGGTTAATAAATAAACCTTACCCACTATATCATTACACACATGTAGACAAGCAGCCCCTTCCCCACCATTTTGAGTTCACATCCCCACCAACGACGACTTCAACCCCCCAATCCAAACAAAAACGGTTGACTTCTTCTCCGACTAAAAAGAAGCATCAAACGCGTACATCTTTCACTTCCAGGCAACTCATTTCTAATTAATACTCTCTTTTGCAAAGCAATGCACTTTTTTAACTTGGAAATTGGAATAGCAAATATATCTCCATTTCTCGCTAAAATCTAAAGCCTTTTGTTCTTGTTCTTAATTATTGTTTGGGCTTTGTGTATTTCAGTTGATATGGTTACTTGTTCTTAATTATTGTATAGACTGAGATGGTTGCAGTTTTTGAGATATGGGTACTTGTTCTGTTCTCTCTACAATTACAAAGTGTGATTTCACAGAATCTGACATGCAATTCCGACGACTTAACAGGATTATCCGGTTTCATGAATGCAATGGAATCACCAATTGATGGATGGGGGCCTGCAAATTCATCCTGCTGCAACTGGGTAGGCATCACTTGTAGTTCCTCTTCAGGTAGGATTGTTAGACTGGAACTGCCCAAGAAAAGATTAACCGGTAATTTTTCTGATTTAATTTTCAATTTGAATCAGCTTAAATCCCTCAATCTTTCACACAATTTCCTTAAAGGCCCTCTTCCAACTTCCCTTTTTCATCTTTATAATCTGGAAGTACTTGATTTAAGTAGAAATGAGCTCAATGGGGTGTTACCAGATAGCATATATCTTCCTGCACTTCAAGTGTTAGACATCTCTGATAATAACTTTAGGGGTTTCCTTCCATTTGGTTTATGTGTTAACTCCACCGGAATTCAAGTTCTTACTTTTTCTGTCAATTACTTCACTGGAAATATTCCACCGCAAATTGGGAATTGCGGTTTTCTTGAACATCAGTCTGTTGCTTCCAATTCTATTTCCGGTATCATACCAGACTTCTTACTCAGATTACCAAGATTACAGGAACTGGATCTCCAGGACAATGAGTTCACCGGCATCAGTGGGATTCGTAATTCCTCTAGTCAACTGGTCCGGTTGGACGTTTCTACCAACAGGTTCTCAGGAAACATGCCTGATATCTTTCATAACTTTCCCAAGTTAAGTTATTTTTCAGCTCATTCGAATAATTTATCTGGTATGATGCCTCCATCGTTGTCAAATTCAAGAACCATTTCGACTCTCAACTTGAGAAACAACTCTTTAGATGGTTCAGTTGATTTGAACTGGTCAATGATGGTTAATCTCACCTCACTTGATCTTGGCAGTAATAACTTTTCTGGTACAGTTCCTGCAAATCTTGCATTTTGCCCCAAATTAAAAGCTTTAAATCTTGCAAGAAACAGATTCATTGGCCAAATTCCAGAAAGTTTCAAGAATTTTGAGTCTCTTTCTTACCTTTCACTTTCCAATTGCAGCTTAAACAACCTCTCATCATCTCTTAAAATCCTCCAGCACATCCCTAGTTTAACTGTTTTGGTTCTCACCATGAACTTTCACTCCGAACAGCTTCCATCTGATGACAATTTACAGTTCAAATCACTCAATGCTCTCGTGATCGCCAACTGCAGGCTTACAGGTAGCATTCCATTGTGGCTAAACGGTTTAACACGGTTGCAGTTGTTGGATTTGTGATGGAACGAATTATCAGGAACGATTCCTTCATATCTGGGAGATTTTAAGTCTCTGTTTTATTTGGATTTATCCAACAATTCACTGTCAGGAGAGATACCCAAGAATCTAACACAGTTACATAGCCTGATTACGGGAGATGTGTCATTAGAAGAACCGTCACCGGATTTCCCATTCCTCAAGAAAATAAATACAAGTGGCAGAGCTTTACAGTACCTTCAGATCATGAGGTTTCCGCCATCAATCGACCTCGGTTGCAACCTGTTGGATTTTATGGACCGACCCGATGGACAACGCGGCTGACCGAGCTATGACCCGTAAGAGTTACACCTAGGGCAACGAACATTAAATCCACTTAACTTGCTTAACTGATAATTACGAACTGTTAGCGAGACGATATATTTTATATATATTCGTTAGACCCGAATTATTATTTATACTAATTTATAAATAATAATTGTATATATATTGTTTTAATCTTTTATTAAAACAATTAAATGGGTTCGGGCTTTTACATCTCGTATTGGACTATGGTCCCGGAAACAATTAGTAGGGTTTATTATTATTATATAATAATAAACCTAAAATATGTTTTAGAGCTACTCTATATGAGATCAGCCAAAAAAAAAGGCAAAAATAGTTTTTTTTTCTTTTTTCGTGTGGGAGCCGCCAAACAAAAGTTTCAGCCGCAAGAAGCTTGCGACAAGAAAAGAGAAAAGGCTTATGCCTCTTTGATCTTTCCGGCCACCACCCTTGCCACCGTCCGCCGTCTTGTCCGGCGCTTCCCGTTCTCGCGTTTCGGTTCGTGATCTAACATCGGTTCGTTGTACCTAGGTGTCTCAACCGGTTAATCATTAACCACTAACGTATAATTAATCTAATCAGTAGATTAATTGTTTTTTTTTATGTTTGCGTGTTCATAACCAGATCCTGTTCGGTTTGTCAGTGCTGTTAAATAGGTTATGATTTTATTTTCCGCTGCGTATTTATTAATTAACTGAATCAATTAATTTCTCTGTCAAAACCCGTTTTTGATAAAAAGTCAAACTGATCACCACTGAATCCCAACAGTGGTATCAGAGCCTGAGTTATAACACGCAAATCGGAACCGATCTGGTTTCACCGGTTAGATTAATCACAAACTTTAACTATCTTGAAGTTTCTAATCTGATCTGTTTTTGGGGCAATTTTTATTTATTAATTTGGTCGATTTTTTATTTGACCAAATATATTGCCCGTATGTGATTGTGTTGAATATGTAAATCTGGCCCGACCCATGTGATTGAGTTGTTTGTGTTTATTATTCATTTTTTGGTTTTATGGTTTTGGCCCACTTTTGAAGGCTCAAAGTTGAAATAGAATAGGTTTTTTAATTTTATGTAATTTTGTATTTTATGTAATGTAATAAAAACCCGAAAACAAATCTGAAGACGCAACAAGAATCATGGAATCAGTGGGAGTCATCCGAGATGACTAGATGCACGGAAGTCCATCCTTGTGGTTGTTTTAATTTTGTGGACTCCGTGACCCGTTTGGTCTTGCTAACTGGCTCTAGCAAGATCAAACAAACTTGGCCCTATAAGATTTACATATTTATTTGCTTTATGGTTGCTTTTTAATTTTTTATAACTTAAAATTATTATAAACCAACCAAACACCAAACGTTTTAAAAGGAGTTTTAAAATGTCATAATCTGTCACCACAAGTTCTAATTTTACAACTTGTAAAATTTTATAAAAAATAACAACTGGCTTGTTTTTATAAAATAAATAACCGCTAAAGTTTTGCAATTTAAACTAAATTTAATTTCAAAACTTATAACTTAATAGTTTTCAACTATTAACTTTAACTGGTTATTCAAGTCATGACAAACTTAGTTTTAATAGGTTATTTAAAATTAAGTGTCCTGAGAGATGAAATGGTTCATCAAATTTGTCATGACTTTAAATAGTAAAACTGGCTTTTACATCACACGTATGATTTAATCATTCGTTGTGTTTGACCCTATTCGGTAAACACTAAAATTGGAACCCATATTTAAAACCAATGGTCTATGCCATCCTATTATAAGGAACACTTTGAGCATAAAACGAAACATCGGTGTTTGGAGCCACAACACCGCACCGGATGCGTAGTTTATCCTTCCAAGGCGTAAGGGTTTCGTTGACACATCCTGCCCTTCCGCAAGTACCTGTTTTAGGACGACTATTACTTTTCTCTCTTGTTACATGCCCCTATTGTCAAGAGATTAAAAGTGGGCATAGATGAGGCTAAATGTATCAATGCATAGACATGTCTTGTCTTAGCGGCCTCATACACGAGAGTTGTGCATCTTTCCACAATTGACACTAATTGTCAGTCTAGTTACCCACTTACTAATGTTGTATGCCACAGCTACCATTAGTGACTGATTTATCTAGATTCTCACTCCTTATTCTAATTTCTGTAATTGTGTTATAAATTAATAAGGACTTTTCACTTTCTTTATACTAATTTATTTTCTTTGCTTATCTTAACAGATGTCTACTGAAAATAATAATACTAATAACTCCTTCGCTCTCAAGTCTACCCTTGAGAATGAAAAGCTAGATAACACCAATTTTCTCTCATGGAAGTGCAATCTGAGAATAGTTCTCAAGATGGCCAAGTAGCTCTATGTTCTCGATGCACCAGTCCCTGAGGCACCCGATGGTAACACGGCTGTCGCTCGTAAGGCCTGGGAAAAACAAGAAGATGATGCCACTGAGGTGGCCTGCCTTATGCTAGCCTGCATGTCCCGTGAGCTCCAAAAGAGCATGGAGGACCTGGATGCCTTTGACATGATTGAGCAACTTAAAGGCATGTTCCTGAAACAAGCCCGACAAGATCGCTATGAAACCATGTCTCAGCTTATTCGTTGCACGATGCAAGAGGGCACGCCTGTTAGTGCTCATGTACTGGATAAAAGGGTACATCGACCAGATGAACAAACTTGGATATCCCATGAAGGATGACATGGCTACTGATTTCATCTTAAACTCTCTCCCAAGCTCCTATGCTCAATTCGTAATGAATTTCAACATGAATGGCTTGGAGAAGACAGTGGCCGAGCTACATGGTATGCTCAAAACGACCGAGATGAATATCCAAGGAAAGAAAAATCAAGTTCTGATGGTTAGATCTGCTAGTGTTAAAAAACCTAACCCTAAGAAAAGAGGTTTTAATAGCAAAGGCAAGAAGAAGGTTAATGTTGCTGCCAAGCCTGCCACCAACAATAACAAGAAAGCTTCAAAAGCACCCCCACCTGAGGAGCGCCAATGCTTTGAATGCAACAAAATGGGGCACTGGAAACGTAACTGTCCTGAATATCTAGCCAAGCTGAAGCTGAAGAGGGCCATTGGTGAGGGAACCTCTTCAGGTATTCTCATTTATGTTATTGAAATTTTTACTGTTTCTAGCAACACATGGGTATTTGATACTGGATGTGGATACCACATCATTAATGTCTTGCAGGAGCCTAAAAGTTGGAGGAAGCTGAAACAAGGCGACATGGAGCTCATCGTTGGTGATGGGAAAAGAGTACCAGTTCTTGCAACTGGAACATATCATCTCTCATGTCCTTCTGGCCTTGTGGTTGTTTTAAACAATTGTTTGTTTGCACCTGGTTTAACCAGAAACATTATTTCAGTTTCTTTATTGTTTGAACAAGGATTTAAGTACGTTTTTAATGGTATTGCTATTTCTGCCTACTTAAATGATATCTTTTATTTTGAGGCTAAACCTCAAAACGGTATTTGTGAGATTGACGTTCAAACTGACAATAACATATATAATCTTTCTAAACGTATCAAATCTGGCATTAATGATACTTTCCTATGGCATTTTTGACTTGGCCACATAAGCAAGGCACGCATTAAAAGACTCCAATCCGAGGGAATTCTTGAACCTACCGGACATGACTCATTTGATAATTGCGAGTCTTGTTTAGCTAGCAAACTCACAAAGGAACCCTTCACCCATGTTAGTGAACGAGCCAAGGATTTGCTAGGCCTTATACACACTGATGTGTGTGGCCCTTTCAGAACCATGTCTAGAAATCATGAAAGATACTTCGTTTCATTTATTGACGATTATAGTCGATATGCTTATGTCTATCTTATGAAACACAAGCATGAAACATTTGAAAAGTTCAAAGAGTTTCAAAACGAAGTAGAGAAACAACTCGATAAATCTATTAAGACACTTCGATCAGATCGAGGTGGCGAGTATCTCAGCTTAGAATTTCTTAATCATCTGAAGGAGCACGGAATTATTTCTCTGCCCACTCCTCCTCGCACACCCCAACTTAATGGAGTAAGCGAGAGGAGAAATCGAACCTTACTTAATATGGTTCGATCGATGATGTGTAGAACTAACTTGCCTCACTCCTTCTGGAGTTATGCTCTTATGACCGCCGCCCGCCTTGTAAATCTGGCACCGACTAAGAAGGTGGACAAAACCCCATATGAGATATGGCACAGGTCTAAACCCAATTTGTCTTACCTTAGAGTATGGGGATGTGATGCATATGTCACCAGCGATTCTGATGACAAGCTCGATCCCAAAGGCGAAAAAGTTGTTTTCGTCGGTTACTACAACAAAAGCGGATATTATTTATATCATCCTGATGCAAACATTGTTTCCATCAAAAGGAAATGACACTTTCTCGAGGAAGATCTTCTAAATCGAGGAACCGGAAATAATATTATGGATCTTGAAGAAATTCGAGAAACATAAACAACCGCTGAGGAAGTCGGAGCGTCTGATCAACAAGAAGTTGTTGCTGATGAATCAGACATAAACACAAGCGTTCACAGAAGTAGCAGGTCTTGTAAAGAACCCAATAGATACCTATGGCATCTTGAAACTTCTGAAGTCCTGTTAGTAGCTGAGTCAAATGACGAACCTACAAACTACAAATCTGCTATCTCGGATCCTAAATCCGAGAAATGGCTTGAAGCCATGAACGCCGAGATGCAATCTATGCGTGATAATCAAGTCTGGGACTTGATTGAGCTACCCCCCGGTTCTCGGGCAATAGGGAGCAAATGGATTTTCAAAAGAAAAACCGACATGCATGGTAATGTACAAACCTATAAAGCACGGCTAGTTGCAAAGGGTTTCACTCAAACTTAAGGTATTGACTATGATGAAACTTTCTCACCCGTTGCTATGATCAAATCGATCAGGATACTGCTTGCCATAGCCGCGTACCTTGATTACGAGATATGGCAAATGGTTGTCAAAACCGCTTTTCTTAATGGACATCTCTCTGAAGATGTCTATATGGTTCAGCCTGACGGTTTTGTTGATCCAAAGTATCCTAGTAGGGTCTGCAAACTGAATAAGTCCATTTATGGACTTAAACAGGCATCTCAAAGCTGGAATCTTCATTTTGATCAGAAAATCAAAGAATTTGGTTTTGTCAAGAATGAAGATGAGCCTTGTGTTTAAAGAAAGGCTAGTGGGAGCACTATATCATTTCTCATCTTGTATGTGGATGATATACTGATCATTGGAAACAACATCCCTGTGCTTGACAAATTCAAACAATGGTTAGGATCTTGTTTTGCAATGAAAGATCTTGGAGAAGCTGCTTACATTCTAGGAATCAAGATCTACAGGGATAGATCTAAGCGGCTTCTAGGGCTAAGTCAGAGTACTTACATAGACAAAATGATGACACGTTTTAGGATGGAAAACTCCAAGAAAGGAGGTGTTCCGATGACTAAAGGCACTGTGTTGAACAAATCACAATCTCCTTCCACGGACATTGAAATTAAGGAAATGGAATCAATTCCATATGCCTCACCGATTGGTTCTATCATGTATGCTATGTTGTGCACTAGACCTGACGTCTCGTATGCTTTAAGCATGACCAGCCGTTTCCAGCAAAGTCATGGCATTACCCAATGTACTGCAGTCAAGAACATCCTGAGGTACTTGAGAAGGACCAAAGACATGTTCTTAATATTTGGAGGAGTGAAAGAGGAGCTCACTGTACGGTGTTACACTGATGCTAGCTTTCAAACTGACCGAGATGACTCTCGCTCACAGTCAGGTTTCGTATTCACTCTTAATGGAGGAGCTTTCTCATGGAAAAGCTCCAAGCAGAGTGTAGTGGCGGATTCAACCACCGAATCTGAGTATATAGCCGCATCAGATGCTGCTAAGGAAGCTGTTTGGATGAAGAAATTCATTACTGACCTCGATGTGGTTTCGAGTATTCGCCAACCAATCGAGATACTTTGTGATAACACAGGTGCTATAGCTCAAGCCAAAGAGCCCAGATCTCATCACAAAGCCAAGCACATTCAAAGGAAGTTCCACTATATACGGGAAATTGTGGAACGTGGAGACGTCGTGATAAGCAAAGTAGACACAGATCAAAACCTAGCGGACCCGTTTACTAAGCCCATGACTCAGGACAAGCATGATCTTCACAGAGATGCTATTGGTCTTAGATTTGCTAGTGATATGTTTTGATTTAGTATTTTGAATGTGCGAACATTTAAACAGTTGTACTTTTGAATTCTTTTGGTTTACTGATTTAAATGTAATTCTGAATTTTTATAACTGCGTTCGATTTTAATACGTTTAATCCATGAATCTTGTATTCTTAATTATCCGTAGTCAGTCAGACTCGTGGGAACGTCTCTGAATTAAGACTATTCTGAACTTCGGCTCAAGGAGTTGACTCCGAACTTCACAAGCCTCATTTTAAATGACGTTGGATGTAACTCGCATCAAATCATCTTCATGGATCTTTATCATACGATGTTTTGCTATTGGTATACTCATTAGTATCCTCTGACCTGAGATACGTACTGGAACTGCCATTTACCAAGAACCATTCTTTAATCACTGTCAAACGTTGTCGCGTAACTACCAGTCATAAAGACTTTGATTAGGAATAGTTCTGAAGTTCAGTGGGAGTTGTATGTAGTCAATAAGGGATTCTGTACTCTTGCATTATATGTAACAGATAAGCATCGTGGCGCCCTCGTTGATTCAAAATGGTGAAGTGTAAGGCCTTACCCAAACTTACTGTGTGTTTGATTGGACCACTTTGATTCTTGATCGAGAACAATAATAATTGAACGCCATATGAGAATGAACTAAATCCATGTCTCATTGATTCGATTGATGTTTTATACGGAAATGATGAATGACAACTATTGCCATAAGTCTATTGTCTTGCTTTAGTTAGCCGTTACTAACACCGAGATATTTGGTTAATGACTTTAAAGCGTCATACATTGTTAGGGACAGCCATGTGCAGCTAGAGCGCCGCTGACTGTTTGCGTTGATTTATCGTGGATCGTCCAAGTGGGAGATTGTTGGATTTTATGGACCGACCCGATGGACAACGCGGCTGACCGAGCTATGACCCGTAAGAGTTACACATAGGGCAACGAACATTAAATCCACTTAACCTGCTTAACTGATAACTACGAACTGTTAGCGAGACGATATATTTTATATATATTCGTTAGACCCGAATTATTATTTATACTAGTTTATAAATAATAATTGTATATATATTATTTTAATCTTTCATTAAAACAATTAAATGGGTTCGGGCTTTTGCATCTCGTATTGAACTATGGGCCCGGAAACAATTAGTAGGGTTTATTATTATTATATAATAATAAACCTAAAATATGTTTTAGAGCTACTCTATATGAGATCAGCCAAAAAAAAAGGCAAAAATAGTTTTTTTTTTCTTTTTTCGTGTGGGAGCCGCCAAACAAAAGTTTCAGCCGCAAGAAGCTTGCGACAAGAAAAGAGAAAAGGCTTTTGCCTCTTTGATCTTTCCGGCCACCACCCTTGCCACCGTCCGCCGTCTTGTCCGGCGCTTCCCGGTGCCACCCGTTCTCGCGTTTCGGTTCGTGATCTAGCATCGGTTCGTTGTACCTAGGTGTCTCAACCGGTTAATCAATAACCACTAAGGTATAATTAATCTAATCAGTAGATTAATTGTTTTTTTTTGTGTTTGCGTGTTCATAACCAGATCCTGTTCGGTTTGTCAGTGCTGTTAAATAGGTTATGATTTTATTTTCCGCTGCGTATTTATTAATTAACTGAATCAATTAATTTATCTGTCAAAACTCGTTTTTGATAAAAAGTCAAAATGATCACCACTGAATCCCAACACAACCTTCTCACCGGCCCAATCTGGCAGGAATTTGGGTCCTTAAAAAAGCTACATGTTTTGGTTCTGAGACACAACAAATTATCAGGTTCAATTCCGGGTTCTTTATCAAGTATGAGGAGCATCGAGACGTTAGATTTGTCATATAATAATCTAACAGGAACAATCCCTCCATCTTTGGTGGATCTAAGTTTCTATCAAAGTTTAGTGTTGCATACAATAATCTGAGCGGTTTGGTGCCTTATGGAGGTCAATTTATTACTTTTACAAACTCGAGTTTTGAGGGAAACTCCGGCCTCTGTAGTATATCTTCATCCAAGTGTCAAGAAACTCAAGTCTTGTTGGAAACTCCAGCGGCATCTAAGGAGGAATACTCTCACTCATTTGTTTGCATTCTGTGGTTTCGGAACTGGTTTCTTTGTCACCGTATTTTATTTGCTTTTTGTTCCTATATTATTTAACTAGGTTAGAATCTTGTATATTAACGGGTTGAATGAATATAATGTTTTATATTTAGTAATAAACAATTTACGTCTTTAAAAACTCGTGTATTATACGGATTGAATAAAATATAACATAATTTGTTAACACATACATACACTTATCAAAATATGTTTTTAAAAAATATAATTTGACTTGACAGTGATGTATCCTATTGTTTAACAGTGACATGTCTCGCTCGGTGTATTCATTTACAAAGCAATGATTTTCTTAAACTTTAGAACCATAAATCTCAATTCCTAAAATTACTAAGATGGTTCTACTTTTAAGGCTATTTGTCATCATTCTTCTGTTCTCTCTACAAACTCAGGTTCTTGTGATTTCACAGAATCCGACATGCAACTCCGACGACTTAACAGGATTAGCGGGTTTCATGAATGCATTAGAATCACCTAATGATGGATGGTGGCCAGCAAATTCATCTTCTTTATCTTCTTCGTATTGCTGCAACTGGACAGGCATCACTTGTAATTCCTCTTCTGGTAGGATTGTTAAATTACAACTCCCAAATAAAAAACTAGGTGGTCTGTTCTCTCATTCAGTTTCCTATTTAGATCAGCTTACAACACTCAATCTTTCACACAATTACCTTTCAGGCCCTCTTCCACTTTTCCTTTTTCATCTCACCCATTTGGAAACAGTTGACTTAAGCGGTAACGAATTCAATCGGGTTTTACCCGATAGCATCAATCTGCCTGCACTTCAAGTGTTAGACATCTCTGATAATAACTTTAGGGGCTTCCTTCCATTTGGTTTATGTGTTAACTCCACCAGAATTCGAGTTCTTCGTTTTTCTGTCAATTACTTCACTGGAAATATTCCACCGCAAATTGGGAATTGTGGTTTTCTTGAACATCTGTCTGTTGCTTCCAATTCTATTTCCGGTATCATACCAGACTTCTTACTCAGATTACCAAGGTTACAGGAACTAGCTCTAGAGGACAACGAGTTCACTGGCATCAGCGGAATTGGTAATTCCTTCTGGAGGCCAGTTTTCGACCTTAAACTCTAGCTTTGAAGGAAACCGCTGGTTATGTGGTGAATTCTTTATAAAATGTGATGAAGTTGAAGATTTGTTGCAAACTACGGCATCTGAGAATAAAGAAGTTTCTATCGCTAATTTGCTTGAATGGGTCGGGTTTGGAATTGGTTTCCTTCTCTCTGTCATCTTATTTCTTGTTATTCCAACAATTGGAGATTTTCAGACTGAAGAGCTTTGAGTAGCCAGTCCAAGTTTAAGTTGGCTTTAATATAACTAATATATAGGTTATTAAACATATTAATAACTTATACACATATATGTAATGTGATATATAAGATATTGATTTGTAACTAGAACTTTTTGTTAGGTATTTTTGAGTTATTTCAAACCAAAGTTCAAAAATCGAATTTAATCTTTTTGAAGTTTAATATTATTTATAGTATTTCTCCTTCTCATTAATCACCAATATTTATACATACAATGTACTATGAGAATTGATAGCTAAGACCCTGGACTATATATGATTTACATTGTGATACAAAATACACTAGTCTAATACAGAGTGAAAAAAATCAGTTAAAAAAAAGCTTAGTCAAAGCTTAAATAAACAATATCAAAGGAACCTGGTAATAAATTTCAACCCAAAACAAAACCAATAGCGCGTAGTTATAGACTGAGATGTTGCAGAATCTGATCAAATGAATAATACAATATTAAGATTGATATGGCTTCTTAAGCAAAGAAAAACTACCTCTTTTGACTTTTTATCCCCACCAACGACTTCGACACCCAAAGAAAAACTACCTCTTCTATTCAAAGCACCAAACTTTTTTAAATTTGAAATAACAAATCCCCATTTCTCAAATGGGTTTCTCGCTAAAACCTGAAGCCTTTTGTTCTTTTTCGTAATTCTTATTGGGAAGTTTGTGTATTTCAGTTGGTATAGACTGAGATGGTAGTAGTTTTGGGGATATGGGTATTTCTTCTGTTCTCTCTACAAAGTCAGGTTCTTGTGGTTTCACAGAATCTGACATGCAATTCCAATGATTTAAGAGGATTAACGGGTTTCACGAAAGGATTGGAATCACCAATTGATGGATGGTGGTCTGCAAACTCATTCTCTTCTTATTGCTGCAACTGGGTAGGCATCACTTGTAATTCCTCTTCTGGTAGGATTGTTAAATTACAACTCCCAAATAAAATATTATCTGGTCCGTTATCCGATTCAATTTCGTATTTGGATCAGCTTACAACACTCAATCTTTCACAGAATTTCCTTTCAGGCCCTCTTCCATTTTCCCTTTTTCATCTCATCCATTTGGAACAAGTTGATTTGAGTGGTAATGAATTTTATCAGGTTTTACCGGTTAGCATAAATCTGCCTGCACTTCAAGTGTTAGACATCTCTGATAATAAATTTAGTGGTTTCCTTCCATTTGGTTTATGTGTTAACTCCAGTGGAATTCGAGTTCTTCGTTTTGCTGACAATTACTTCACTGGAATTATTCCACCTCAGATTGGGAATTGCAGTCTTCTTGAACATCTGTATGTTGCTTCCAATTTTATTTCTGGTATCATACCGGACTTCTTACTCGTATTACCAAGATTGCGGGAATTGTCTCTCGAGGACAATGAGATCACCGCCATCAGTGGAATTGGTGATTCCTCTAGCGGACTGGTTCGTTTGGATGTTTCATCCAACAGGCTCTCAGGAAACATACCGGATTTCTTTCATAGTTTTCCAAATCTAAGTTATTTCACAGCCAAGTCAAATAATCTATACGGTGTGATACCTCCATCGTTATCAAATTCAAGAACCATTTCGACTCTCAACTTGAGAAACAACTCTTTATATGGTTCAATTGTTTTTAACTGTTCAACGATGGTTAATCTTACCGTCCTTAATCTTGGCGGTAATAACTTTTCTGGAACTATTCCTTCAAATGTTGCATCTTGCAGCAAATTAGTAGTTTTAAATCTTGCAAGAAATAAACTCACAGGCCAAATTCCAGAAAGTTTCAAGAATTTTGAGTCTCTTTCTTTCCTTTCACTTTCCAGTTGCAACTTCAGTAACCTTCCAACAACTCTTAAAATCCTTCAATACTGCCCTAAATTAACTATTTTGAGTCTCACCATGAACTTTTACAACGAACAGTTGCTTACGGATGATGATCTACAGTTCAGATCACTAAAAGCTCTAGTGATCGCCAACTGCAGGCTTAAGGGTAGCATTCCATCATGGTTAAACAGTTTAACACAGTTGCAATTGTTGGATCTGTCATTTAACCATTTGACGGGAATGATTCCGGCCTATTTAGGTAACTTTAAGTCTCTTTTACTTGGATTTATCAAAAAATTCCTTGTCAGGAGAGATACCCAAGAATATTACACAGTTAGAAAGCATGATTTCAAGAGAGATCTCATTAGAAGAACCGTCACCGGAGTTCCCGTTCTTCAAGATATATGTTAACATGAGCGGTAGAGGGTCATCATTACGCAATGAGAGCATGAGATTCCCGTCGCTATTAGACCTCAGTAACAACCTCCTTACTGGACCAATCTTGCCGGAGTTTGGGAAATTGATAAAACTACATGTTCTGGATTTGAATCACAACCGTTTATCAGGTACAATTCCGAGTTCTTTATCAGGTATGAGGAACATAGAATCGCTGGATTTGTCATATAACAATTTAACAGGAACAATCCCTCCATCATGGGTGGAGCTAACTTTTTTGTCCGAGTTAAGTGTAGCTTACAATAATCTAACGGGTGTTATTCCTACTGGAGGCCAACTTTCAACCTTCTCAAACTCTAGCTTTGCAGGAAACCCCGGTTTATGTGGTGATTTTTTCATGAAATGTAAGAAAAATCAATACTCGTTGCAGACTCCAGCATCTGAGGATGAAGAAGATGATGATGATTTCTTTATCCTTCGTTTTCTTGTATTGATTGGGTTTGGAAGTGGTTTCCTTCTCACTGTCATCTCATTGCTAGTTGTTCCAAGAATTAGGTGAACAGACAGTGAGTTGTTTTTACATGAAAGTATTATGACATATATATTGATTATGGTTATTATTTGATTTAGATCTATTGTATAAATTGTTCCTTTATTAATGTATAGATTGGCTCATTAATTAACGATTTATAATTTATCATGTATATCGTATAAATGGCTCCAACCGCAACACTCCCACCATCACTAACCGCCACCACAAATTATCCAAAAATATAACAATTCATATACAGAAATACAGTACTTGCTTAATTTCGTGACGGATGATTTCATGGCGCTCCTTAGGGTTTGCCTAACCGTTCAACATCCAACACAAACGAACGATCTCACCCGATCGAAATAGGTATTATTCAGAACTCATAACAACAATCTAGATATCGAGGGAGAAAGAGGAACCGTGTATTCGTTGTGACAGTGGCGGCAGGAAAATATCTGATTACAGCAATGTGCACGGACTTTGCATCGTCTCCGATAGTGAATGCACGTAGAAAACATAAACGAATGAGATTTGGGGATCATCGAACAGATACGAATAAGAGGAGGTAATATAGGAGGAATTAGCTCTCGTGATTTCCAGTTGCAGCCTCACTATCGTGCCTAACAATTCTTTTTCCGGAGAGATACCCAAGAATCTTACCGCGTTACAAAGCCTGATTTCAAGAGACATCTCGTTACAAAACCATCCCAGGATTTCCCAATTTACATGTCTAGAAATGTGATCAGCAACACATGGATGACGTTGCAGTACGATGAGATCATAGCATTTCCACTACTACTAGACCTCAGTAACAACCTCCTCACCAGACCAATCTGGCCAGAGTTTGGGAACTTGAAAAAACTATCTGTTCTGGATCTAAAACACAACAATTTATCAGGTACCATTCCCAGTTCTTTATCAAGCCTGCGGAACATAGAGACGCTGGATATGTCATATAACAGTTTGACCGGAACAGTCCCTTTGTCTTTCGGGAATCTACATTTTTTGTCCAAGTTTAGCGTTGCGCACAATGATCTGACAGGGAGTATTCCGTCTATAGGTCAGTTTCAGACCTTTAGCATTGCTAGCTTTGAAGGAAACTCTGGCTTATGTGGTAAATATTTATTGAAGTGTGAAAAAACTCAAGTCTTGTTGGAAACTCCTGCGGCATCAAAGGACGAAGAGGACTCTATCGCTCGTGTCCTTGCGTTCATCGGGTTTGGAACTGGTTTCCTTGTCACTGTCTTCTATTTGCTTGTTGTTCCTAGATTAATTAAGGGATACACACACAGCTGATGGATTTGTTCTTGTTCAATAATAATAATTATATATATTTTTTATCTTAGAGTTAAGTCTATCAAAATATATTAAATATGAAATAAATTTGAACAAAATGTTATTTAAAATCCTCATATATGATCCCAAAATTCTCACTTCAATCAATTTTAATATGAGTAGTCTAAAAATATATATTAAAATTGACTGGAGTGATTGTTCAAAAATCATTTTCATAATGCCACAAGATAATATTGTAAGGTTATTTTGACATTTTTAACCTAAAATGTCAATGATTTTTTTTGTTGAATTGACTTGTGTTAGTTGTGAAGAAGACATTTGATGTTATCTAACATTGGTTGACTCTTGACAATTAGAAATTTTGACAGAGTTAGTAGTCATAATTCACAAGTCATATTCATACTTCAAAAAACTTGTCCTCAAATTCAAATCAAAATATATCCAGTTTGAAGAGGAAAATATAGAAGTTTTGGAAAAGAAAAAATGTTTTAACTAAATTCAATTAAAAAACATGTTTTACAATAAAATTGTTTCTAAAAGTTTTAGAAAAGAAAAAATGGTTTTTTAACTATAAAAACGATTCTTTATAAAACTAAGGTGCTTGTTATTTTATAATATATTAACATTTCTCTATTTAAAATTAGTTTTGTATTAAACGTTCGTCTGCAAGCTTGAAGCATCATAACATGAGCTCTAAAGGAACGATTTGTGTAGTCACCTTGTTCAGGCCACTAGCTAGATTGAGTCGTTTAACCTTGGAAACTTATAATTATAATATTTTAGGAATTTAAAAGTAAGGGCCTTGAAATGTGTTTACAACTTCTTTGGCGTACGAATTAGAAACTGAAACTGTTTAAGGGAACTGTATTAAACATGTGCCTCAGTCTTTACGATTCTAATCTTTAATTACTGTTTTTCCACTTGTACTCCGTAATTATGTACATGCGTGTACTCGTATTTTATATTTTAACACGAATTATTGAATTAAAGAACAAATTTTTCAACAGTTTATTAATACAGATGAGAGATCACTTTCTTTAAAAACGCTTTTAAAATCATTCGGCTCCATGGATTCAGCTTCTGGGTCGAATTCTACATTTCCATCCTCTTCAATAGAAAAACCAGTTCCATTTTCAAGAAATCTTTTCTTCATTTCATATCATCATGATTCATAATATCCTCAGCGAATATTGTGATATTGATTTATCCCTCTTTTTGGCGGCAACTTCTTCAAAATGAAGAGAACTAGAGCTGAAGGTAGTATCTCCACCAACTGTTTGAACAAAAATAACTAATCACAATATGCAACAAAATTCCTTCAAAAAATGCCATAATTTTCCTAAAAGAATTAAGCATAAGACACATTTAATTTAAGCAAGAAAGTTTACCAGGTAGTATATGAAATTCAAAACAGGATGTTCCACCAAATCCAGGTTGGCAACACTATGAAATGCATTAAAGCACATCTAACCATAAAAAACAATTATAATATTAAATTCATATTATCTGCACATGTAACAGTTGTAACACAATGAAATGTGGTCTTACCATAACACATCTTATGAGGAAACATGCAAAGCAGATGCTTGTCACATATCCAACCTGAATGAAAAAAAAAACAAATTAAAATATCATAATATATAACGGGTCAATTTGAAAAAAAAAATCGGTTTTAACATGCCTCGTGCAACTTCTTTCGTCGGCCTTTTGATTCCACAGGAAACCTTTGCAACATTAAAAAGAGCCTGCAACACATGCATGAAGTATGAAGTTATTATTTTTACATTTACAATATGGACTCTAATTGAATTTAAAGAATAAATATGTAATTATGAGGTACCTTCCTCCATATAACAGAAAGCCCAAAGCAGCAAACAAACACACCCCTGCAAAGAACATCTTAGAGAGGATCACCAAAATGCGCACGGGCTTCCACCAGATTACCAGCCACAACGATATCTGTTAAGAAATCAAATAATACGTTAATTACCCGCTTCATATTTAATGTGAAATAAATTAACTTTTACCTGAATTGCATAGATAATTCCATTGACTGTGTAAAAGGTAGGACGAAGACAGTCGGTTGAAACAGCTCGTGCCTGTCAAAGGTTAGTTGCATTAACAATAAGAACGCGTTTGGAAACAGAATATCTGATTACAGTGTTTTTGAGTCATAGATAATCAGTTTTGAGTATTTGGATGGAGGATAACTGATTCTGATCTTAGAGTGAATTAATCAGTTTTTCAAATCACATAATTTGGTTTTGTGACAAATAAATGAATAATATTAATAGAACCTGGTAGTAAATTTCAGCCCAAAATAAAACCAAGAGTGCGTAGGTAGTGAAAAATGCAAGACTTGGCACATCAAGCAAGATATGTTTCAGAATCTGATCAAAGAAAAATTAATACAAGATTAATGGTTGATATTACGGCTTAATCGAATTTAAAGAACATTAACCTAACCTCATATTTCAAGTGTTGAATATCGCGACGAAAAATAAAAATTAAACATCTAACTGCAAAAGTAACATATTTATGATCAGTAAAGATCATAAAACAGATGGTTTTCATAAAATATATATCTTTTTAGGAACAAAATAGAAGTGGACCAGAACATACAGACCTGCATTAACCACGAAATTAAGAAAATGGAAGACCTTCTGGGTTGTCCAACCATACTCCGGCACTCTTTGTTGTATCCGAACCAATTGCATCTGCAACAGCCACAAAATCACACGTCATTTACCAAAACAATTGCATATTTAACCTAAGGACAATCTTTTTGGTACACCACCCTCAAATTATCAGTACACCAACCCCAATACAGAACGTATTCCCTTTTTTGCATCCAATACGGGTCATATGGGTGTATTTTTCACTCATACGAGCTATATAATAGACACAGTATGCGTTGTATTACATTTTCTTGCATACAATAAGGGTCGTATGGATGTCTAGACTTGACTGATGTGACATGTCTAGAATCCTGTCAGCTTTGACTAAGGATGATACAGGTTGTCCGACTATATGATGTGACAGGTGCACTGGTGTGAACAATTAATGTAATTATCAATTTTGATAGAAAATTCCAACTAAAATCAGTTTTAGTTATTCAAATCTTCAATTTATCAACTTAACTTGTCAACCACCCAAGAGCAGAATCAAATTAGTTTCTAATATAAAATCATACACCATTAACAATCACAGTTATCTTGTTTTCAAAACGAAACCCTAAGAACGGATATTAGATTTTTCCGGACAACATAAATCTCAACAAATAACAAAAGCAAAAACGTAAATATATCACCATTGCGACAATGGCGACGAGGCCATAGAGAACAGCAAGTCCGTGAAAGATTCGATCTTGCCAAAGGGGGGTGTCGTTTAAAATATGCCACCATTTAGAAGCGTCTTTAATGGTGAACATCATGATCACCGCTGGATCAAACGGGCCAACGAAGGCCCTATACATTGCCGGAGGTTTGATTATTGGCGACGGTTAAATGGGTGGTCGGAGGGAAGACTGATCTTGTTTGATCGTATGATGATTAGGATGGGAAGTTCTCGAAATTAGGCCGGCGAACGTGTGAAGGATGAGAGGTGGTTAAGGATGAACATGCATTAAAATGTGTTTTATAACTACCTGAGAGGAGATCATCTGTCGGTTTTCACTTTTCACATTTATATGTTGTATTATTTAAAATTATAAATAATGGATAATATAATAATTTTTTTCATAATTTGTGTAACTGATTATCCGTAGATTGGTATGGTTATAACTTATAAACTCATGATAATATACTTTAGTTAAAATCACTTCTCAGGGACAATAAGTTTGTTACGGGTCAGACTGCGTTGAAGACGAAAGCAGGTAAAGTTGTTAAACATGAAAAAGCTTGTTTAGTGAATCAACAAATGTTTATCCCTTTTGTTTTTGATACATTTGGTTTCCTAGCTCCGAAGGTTGTAGCATTACTGAACAGAGTTCAGCGGATCATGCTTAGTAATTTGTCAGCCCCTAAGACCCAAAGATTTGTTTTTAGTAGGATTAGTTTCGCTATCCAAAATGGAGGTTGCGACGCAGTTTGTTACCCGTTTACCTGTCACTTTATTGTAATCACCTTATGTTTTATATGAAGGATACATGGTGTTTGAGTTAAAATCATGAATATTTTAATTCATCTAATAGTTTCATACGGTTATAACTTATAAACTTGAATATTTAGATGTCTTGCTGAACTTGTTTAAATTAAGAATATTGAATGATTATTTAAATGTTTTAGACCTTTGGTAATGTTGAATACTTTTTTCTTTTGTTATTTATGTTCTTTGTTTGTTTATTATTTAAAATTTAAAGAACGAACAAGGATGAACTTGTTATAAACATAAATATGAAAAATAACTTCAACAAATATAAACACACTCTTTTCTTGTTTAGTTTGTTGTAAAATAATAATGATCAAAGAAATAAAACAATTATGATTTTATAACAAACTTTGGTGATGAAGTTGGTTTTAAAGTGTGACCGCTCTTCTCATATTACAAAGAACCTTCAAACACAACTTCTTAAGAACATTATGGTTTTAGGTCTTCATATATTGGCCACTAGACTTTTGTAATTTACAAAATAGCCTCATCCTTATACATGTTTTCACATATGTTTTTCTTCAAAGCTTCATCTTTTGCGCTTAACTAATATCTCTCTCTATTCAAACCATCCCTCCCCAAATTATACTTAGTATTAATCTCAAGTAAACACCTAACACTTCACATCCCCAACTTTAAGACAATGACAAAATACACCTTTTATTTTGTAAATTGCTACTTTAACTCATTCAAGTTTTTAAAGTTTCGCATTTACCCCCTGTAGTATATATATATATATAATACGATTTTTTGTCAATAACTTTCGTTCGTTAATTAGTTTTTTTCTTGACGTCCCAGTATAAATTCGCTAAAAGTGGAGTCGTATTCAATTTAGGGTATTTTTTTAGGTGTCGTGGGTTATATCGACTAACGGTAACGTAAAGAATGAGACCGAAACTGACAGAAAAACACCATTTCTGTTATATAACTATATTTTATCTATTTTTTTATATTCACAACCGAGCCGTCGTACCTTCATACGTTTCTTCGATGAAGATAACCACGTTTCTTTTTGTGTTTAACCATGTTATTGCTACCGCCTCAACCGTTTAAGTTCTGGATCTCGCCACGGGACAAGGGGCCTCTCGCCGTGGAGCGCGAGGGTAATTTTCTAGTCAATTTTTAAATGGTAATTGATTTTCATAACAATCAATGATTAGAAATATGAGCGATTTCACACTAATATCTCTCAAGTAAAATCAATTATAAAAAGCATTAGAGTGTAAGGAATTATATAAAAAAAATTTAGGTTGCAAAAACAATAATTTTACACTCCTACAGTTCTACTTGGTCTAATTTTGGTAGGAGTGCTCTGTATTTGGTGTGAACCCGAAAAATTAATTACCAAACCAAATCAAAACCGAAGTTTAAAATTCAAGTTCAGCTTTCGGTCTACTTTTTGGTTTGAGTGATCCAAGATCAAACCAGAAGAATATACATCTTCAACCCATAAAAATACATCCAATTATGAATTCCAAAACATAATTACAACAAACTAATGTTACCGGTCAAGCTCTGATCTTACTCGAGATATCCATCTCGAAAGCAACACGAGAAACTTGAACTCCAGTGCACATACAAGTTGCAACCATTTAACTATACATACAAACTCTACTACAATATACATATACCCTCCCTGCCTGCATAACAGAAAAACACAGTGCAAGTTAATCACATAAATGTCATAACTGTAAGAATAATACTAATAAAACATATTTATAATAATGTATACCTGGAAAAACATTATGTTCCCAGCCTCTTGACACCACATTCTGAGCAGAACTTGGAAGTTTCACGCAAATATGGAGCACCGCATTCATCACAAAACTTAGCAGGGCTTGTTGGCTAATACAAAATTACAAACAATTAACAAACTGACGCGAGTGAAAAATATATTTCAATTTAAATGGTAATGGAAAATAATTTAATAAATTGAAAAGAGGGTTGTAACAATCACCAGTACATGCAAGCGGCCTCCAAGGTGACTAAGTGGTTGTAAACAAGCCATCTGTTGAGACATGGTAGATGAACCCTGTGTGTGCCCAATATCAGAACCGCATTGATTGTGTTGAGAATATTGACCATGACTCATAGATTGATGGTTTGGGTTCACAACATGAAATTGACCCTGGTGTGGAAGACTTTGCATATGCTGTTTTGATGGTGTCTGCTGCTGAATAAAATTATGTGATATCAAAAAATCAAAATCAAACAAGAACATTACCAAATAATAAAAATCCTAAGGAACAGATCTTACTTGATAGCCTTGAGCAACAGACATTGGAGAAGAATTATCAGCACCAGGAAAAGTCTAAACAAATTATTAAGGTCATATATCATCATTTCCTGGAATATTAAAATAAATAAACAGAAATATTATAAAAATCAGGATGAAACTTACAGGAAAACCAGGAATGCTTGAAACAGAGTTTGATCCAGTGCGCCTGTATTTATGCCTTGGAGCATAGAACTTGTAGTCAACAGGAGAGACAGCTACATCACTTCTACCAGTCAACCTCTTAAACCTACAATAAACAACAGTTAATTTAATTGTCTATAACCTAATTATAACCTTGAAGTTTAATTCTTTTTCCTGAAGTAATAGTTAACACTTGAACTTTACCACTCTGCGTTATCTGTATTTGTAATTGTTGGCTTTTCGATAATATCCAAACCATTGACCACGACAAACCGAACTCGTTTCTCTTCGTGTATCACTAATTCAGGAAATCTTGACCTTGTTTCAAAAGATGTTGCTAGTTCCCGTCTTTTAAATGTGTAAGCTCCTGTTTGCCATACATTAATAATTTTTTGCAATTAATTATATGCAAGGACTATCAGTTTAATACATAAATTTTGTTTGCATCAAAACATACCTCTATATTTTTTTAACAAAAACTGCATGAAAAAGAAACACGCTACACTTTTTCTTGATTTTAGCAACCAATGATGTTACATTTTATTACTGACTTTTGCAACCAAGTTACATCTTACTACTAATTGTAGCAATGAATAACATGTTCAATTGGTTGTAAATCATTTTTTGCTGATTTTAAATTTTGTTGATGTGGCGTTTTATTAGTCAATTTTGTGTATATGTATATGCCACAAGGCATCTCATGTGAATATAATGACTTTTTTTAACCTTTTTCACATATGTATTCTTCGCATAATGTGGCACTCTGATGTGAACGGCTGGCATGGCAGCAACCACTACCACATCACTAACTATGGTAAAATCAGTTGAAATGAGGTTGGTTGCTAAAATCTCCAAATCGGTAAAAAGAACTGTTAGTTGGTTTATTATTATGCTTAAAGCTGGTTACTAAAATCGGAAAAAAATGTGAACTTCGTTTCTGTTTCATGCAGTTTACCCAAGAAACATTAGCTTTTAAGACAAACTGCCCATAATAGCAACCAAGTTTACATTTTTAATCATTTAAAGCCACAAACATACAACTTTTCACAAAATAGCAAACAACTTTCATTGTGTTAACGATTATAGCAACCAAAAAGGAAATAGATACCTTTTCTAGGAAATTTATTTGCTAGCTTCCTATACAAACCACCGGCAGCTTCAAGTGCTACTCCAATTGTCTTTTCACGCATGCCATCCAGTGAAGCAAGTCTCATATTTACTTCATTAACTAAGGTTTCATACATATTTGCCACATACATTAATGGCAGTACAAACTGTGGATCGCCTTCATATTGAATGTCTCCTGTCTTTCTCTTGCTTGTTTTTTCTTCCGCAGATTGAGACATATCAGTCTCAGAATCTGCAACTTCAACAACATGTGATCCAATGAAAGTATCCACAATGAATTCCAGAAATCTTGCTCTTGCTGTTTCTATTGGTGAAATATCTATAAAAAGTTTAATTTCAGTAGTAAGCACTATTAGAAGTCATTTAGTTACAATTCATAAGGCATACATGTGTGGAAATTTCAATAGTACCATTGGCTGATAAAATATTATACGAATCCCTTGACGACCCACTAGTATCAAGGCTTGAATGACCTCCCTCCACCCCTACATTATGAAGTGGTAAACTATTCTGATAGCTTTCATGCATGCATTCCTGCATATGAAAGAAAATAAACTATAAGAGGGCAATACATCTTCTCCATATGCTGTAAATCCCATAAAATTATGGGGTGTCTGGCATTGCATTTTGAAAGTGATCATCTATTACTGTGTTTTCAACTCACAACTCATTGATCCTAATTATTTAGGGGTCAAACTGATTCCAATTATGTGATTACCTATGAGTCATTTTACATGTAAATCATTAAATAATCAAAATTTGTCAAAAACTAAAACAGCCCATTATCTAATTACCACACCTTTAAACAGCACTAGTATCAGTTTTGTTACAACTGATCATTCCATATCACATAATCACTTTCAAACGAAATGCTAATCGACAATATTTTATGACCCCTATGAAGTACACCAAGTGTTCAAACAGTGAATAGAAGTTTTAAATACAAAAAACAGTATATTTTATACATTAAAAGTAAATAATAATCAAAACCCTAAAGAAGTATTTAAAACTCACAACAGCACCAGAGTCATCTTCATTGTCTAAGCTCCCATCTGTAACAGCATCGCGGTCAACCATGGGTTCAATAATCTCACCACCACGTCCATCCACAGTATTGAGATCATGCAAAGAAGTACCATCTATATACGAATCAGCTGACCTCAAATTGTACTGTTGAACCGGAACCCTAGTCCCCATCTATACAATTTCACCAAAACCAAAAACCCTAGATCCACAAAATAAACAAACGTCTCTACCTATAATTCTTCTATTTGGCATCAGCTTGCTTCAAATCGGAACCCTAGAAATGAAAAACCCTAAACCCTAGAAATAATCTAATTCTTCCCCGACGTCTAATTTGAATACGGATGAAGCATTTGACTGAAAAGTTGAGATGAGAAGGCATGTGTTATAGAGTGTTGAAATTAGGAAAGTTTTAGACGGTTGAATTTGAAAGAGAAAGATGATAACGGCTATATATACATTGAGGAAGAACAATATACAAACCTGAGGTTGAGGATGAGCTTCCGGGAAGTGTAAAGCAGTTCCCGAGCCTGTGACCGATCTCCGTGCCACTCTCCGAACCGGCGAGATCTAATGCTGTGTAGTGTAGTGGTAGAAGTTACACATTCACCCTTGGAAATTTGTACATCCATCCATTTTCACCCATATTTGCCTTTTAACCAAATCTTTGCTAATCTTTTGAAATAAATGAACTTATAAAAGTGCCTGTTAGAGTGTTAGGGACTTGGGGCTATATGTTAGCCATACACCTTTTTTAATAATAATGAAAGTTTATGTAACTAATAAATATTTAAAAATATGATTAAATTATAACTTCTAATTATGATAATGATAATTAATTACAATAAATATTCCAAAGTAATGCTAGTGGGGATAGAACATTTTAGAGAATTCAGGCTTCCTACCACTAGCATCACTTTGGGAAGGGGCATGGTGGCTCAATGAAGGGAGATCTGGATCTTTGAGATCTCCGGTTCGATCCTAAGGGCGTCCGGGTTTTACCACCTGTGGGCTTTTGAGCGGGTGGGTTTACCCCGGAACTGGAGATAACTTGGGGCGCTTAAGGGCTCCGTACGGCTGGGTTGGGCTAGCTGGCGATGGCCTTTTGCCAATGGATCACCCCGTATGGAGTACCTAGGCAATTCTATGTTTGTTGGTCGTTCAAAAAAAAAGAGAATTACAATAAATATTCACTACATAAAAAATACTAACTAACATTTTATCATTTTATGTATTCTTAACTATTATATTCTATCTAATATCCTTGTAGCCTGAGCCGGAGGATGAAGATATTTATTATTCATGTCTAAGCTATCAATTATCCTTCTACTTATAAAACTATAGGGTTAAATACAAATGGTTTTCATCGTGTAAAGCGTATGAATGATTCTGGACCATTGATCAAGAGAATCAAGGATTAAGATGAAGAGTGTTCCTAGTCAGATTTGTTTTAAACGTGAAAAAAAGTCTGGAAAGATAAATTAGAATAGTTTACCATTATTGACTTTTTTAAACACAATTTTTTTACACGATATTATTTAAAAAAAAAGTTACATCATAAAATCGAACATTGTATTTTTTTATTTTATTTGAGTATAGTCTTGCTATACATTTAGTATTAAAAACATATTTTTTTTAGAGAAAATGTCGATGTACTATGGTATACGTGCGTGATTATTCATATAACATGTGTAATTATCACTACATGTTATTATTCATATAACATATTTATTATTCATATAACATACGTTATTATTATTTTAAAACATGCGTTATTATCATTTTAAATCATGTATTATTATAAAACATGCTATATTTATTATTACGACGGGGTGGATTTACCGCTTCCCGCAAGGATACATGTCGCTTCCTAGTCTACAAAGTCTATTTTTCCAAAAAAAAACTAGCAGTAATTTACACATTTATTTAAACTAAATTAGTAGTTAAGATTGATTTCAAAGTTGATTAATAAACGAAAGAACAAAATATTTTACCCTGGGGTTGAGAACTAATTGTACATCAATTCCTTATATTTTGATGATTAACCAACAAGAATCAATGGGGCATGTCGGCATGAAATAGCCAAAATGAAATTAACATCTTACAGAAGATTTGGAGAATCAAGCTCCAAATCAAACAAAATCCCTAGAGAGTTTAAATTGGATTCAATAATAATACAAAAAATACAATATATTCTAGTTTAGCATTCTGTAACCAGTCTCCCCGGGTGGGCTGATACTTCCCCCCAGGCCCAACCCGGTCCCGTCCTAAGCCAACCAACCCATTAACAGTTTTTTTTCCTTCTTTCTATTAGTTACAAAATATATGTTCAGCTCTAGAACAGTGAATAAAAAAATAGATAAGCTTCATTTATGGCCATTACTGTCGATTTGGAGAGAACAGAACTGAAACCAGAAAACGTTCGCCCAAAGACATGAGAGCTTGAACTTGTTTCGGAAATGTTCAGCCCGTTTGATGTCGGGGGAGTGTTTCTAGCTTCTTCAGGCACATCTTGCAAAAACCTGTACAATATTCCAACAAAACAAAATTAAGATTTTAATTATGCAAAATATTCCCACAAGAAAAGATTGGATCAGCAATGACCTTTCCAAAGGCCGGTTAGCCTGAAAGAGATTGAATTTATTAGAACCATAAGTGGCAAAGTGGACGGGTTGGATTGCAACCGGCCTGGTTGACCCGCAACCAGTTTTAGTCCATTTCATACTAAAATAAAGGTATTATATTAGAAATAGACATAGACATTGAGTAGCTTTCAACCCGTTCCTCTTTTCTAAAGTTATAATAAATTAAAGTGGCATAATGTGTAACAAATAAACTATATGAATATACCTTGGGAGAGGTAGGGAGTGATGATTATAGCTCCTTTATTTGAAGTGGTGGCAAAGATAGAGCCTGCAAAGAGAAACAGATGAACATTAATGATCAGAATCTAATCATATTATTATAACATGTGACACAAGTACAAGTTTTGAAATATATGGACTTCTCTCATTCTCTAAACCAAGAAAAGAATTTGCCAAATCACCAATAAATAAAGAGCATCAGCAAAACTTGCCAAAAATTCATTCTTTGGTGTAGTGAGAAGGGGAAGATGGCCAAAAATATAAAAAGAATTAGCCAGAACAGGAACATGAACAGACAGATAATGCATACAAGATACAACCTCCTAAAATCGTTTTATCCTAAGATAAGATTGTTAGTTTGTTATTGTACTCACTGTCATTAAATATATAAAGAAAAAAAGCAAAAACAAGAGTTTGTGGGTCAACCTAAATTGACCAGTCCATTTCAATCCATACTAAAAGTAGAAATGAACTGTTTCAACACCAAACCCATTTTGAATTCTCACCAATATGCAGCTTTATGTGAACTAGAGCCGAGTAGACAAATAAAGCAAGGAATTAAGAGTTTACCGTCTGTGGCAATTCAATAGCTGGCCTTGATGAATTAGTAATTTCTGCAACCTTTATCATGTCATACCTCCTCTTATGTAGAAGTAGTAATATCTGCAACCTCATCTAAACTACAATCAATACTATCGACTCTTGAAGATAGATGCCGTTTGGTAACCTAAATAACATAAAAAAGAACCTTAACCAAAATAAATAAAAAATAAAAAAAATTGTATGAAAGTTGGCTAAAGGATATTAACCAACAATCCCATTGACAAATTATTTAAAAAAATATATATACCACAAGTGACGAGTAGACAATATCCAGTTGTTTAGCTAAAGCATTTGTTGCAGCTGATAAACTACATCTTGTAGCAAACATCATATCTGGATTCTGGATGTTTCCAACCCCGAGACCAAAACGACAAAATAGTAAAAAAAAGTAGCAAAAGTAAGATTTGTTAATTTAGACCATTGTTGAGAACAATAGGAACACTTATCATCTTTGTGTATATAAAATACATGATATTAAACATAGAACAGGTTACTAGCTAGAAAAAGAACAGCTTACCTTAGAAGTACCACAGAAGTAGTCATAAAACACCGGGCATGCGACCTTCTTTAGCAAGAACTGACCCAACAAGACCTACAAATCAGTTAGTTTGACCAATTATCAAAGTCAGTCAATAGCAGGATTCCCATAAACATGCATTTAGATATTGATCCGAATCCATGATACCCGCGTGCAAAAAACTGCAAGCAACAAAGGTTCTCACTTCAAGTCCATGATTTTTTATACTAATCACTAACACCGTTCATAACTTGTCTTCCAATCATCTCATTTTGCAATTCCTCTGCTTCTCTTGTATTACCAAGCTCATGATATTTCTTTACAAGACAGCCATAAATAATATCATCCGGATGAACCCCATTTGTAATCATCTCATTAAAATAAATTCTGGCTTCTAAAATTTGATCACATTTACAGAGCCCACAAATCAGAGAAGTATATGCATAAAGATCAAGCTTTATACCACTTTTTACCATTCTATCCTTCAAAATCAGGGCTTCTTTAATATTCCCATTTTTTAAATTCCCATCAATCAAACACGTGTAAGCAGTTACATCTGGAATCAAACTCTTTTCAAGCATTTCATCAAACAGTTTCATGGCAATTTCTAAGCGATCATTTTTACAGAGCCCGTCAATAAGAGCTGTATAAACAATGATATTAGGTACTAGTCCATCACCCAACATTTTAAAAAAATAATCTAGACCGTCTTGGACATATCCAAGTTTGCACAAGCCATCAATTAATACACCGTATGTCACAACTGATGGGGCCATACCTATGTCATTCATCTCTTGAAACAAATTAAGAGCTTCTTTTGGTTGTCCTGACTTAAAATATGCATCCATAATTGTGGTGTAAATCACAAAATTTGCATCTGTACCACTTTGCTTCATTTCCTTAAGAACAACCTTAACATCTTCAAACTTTTTGTCATTACAGAGTCTTAGAACAAGAGTACCATATAGCAACAAGTCAGGTTTGACATTTTTGGATTCCATCTGTTCCCAAACATCCATAGCTTTACTAATGTTTTTGGATTTTATGTACCCATGAAGAAGGGTAGTGTAGCTTTTTAAATTTGGTGATATACCAGTTTTAACCATTTCTTTAAGAAATTCATCAGCTTCCTTCATTTTACCTTCTTTACTGAGACCATCAAGTAATGCTGTACAAGTAACGATATTAACTGTAATACCTGCCTCAGACATTTCTTTAATCAACTGCGCAGCCTCCCTAATACAACCCGCTTTACAGTTCGCATCAATTAATGAAGTATATGTGAATTCATTGGGAATAAGACCAACCCGTCTCATATCCATGAAAAACTTGACTGCTTCTTGCATCATTCCTTCTTTACAGAAAGCATCAATAAAAGTGCTGTAAGTTACAACATTCGGTTTTAACCCATTTTTCTTCATGTAATGAAGAAACTCAAACGCTTGTGGCATTTTCCCAAACTTACAAAAACAGTTTATCAACGCATTGTATGTGATCACATCCGGATCACAGCCGCTAACTTTCATATCATTATATATACAAACTGATTCATTTAACTGCCCGAGCTTACCATGCCCATCTATAAGTGTATTATAAGTAACAATATCCGGTGTAACATTTAACAATTTCATATCAGAATAAAGCCTTTGTGCACCTTCCATGTCACCTTCTTTACACAAATAGTCGATCATAATATTGTAAGTAAACACAGAAGGCTTAACACCAGCCCCAATCATTTCCTTAAAGAACTTCTTCGAGAACTCCCCTCTACCCATTTTAGTCAATCTACCCAAAAGCAAATTACAAGAGCGCGCTTTTGGAAGAACTTTAAACATTCTCATCCTAGAAAAACACGCGTTTGCTTCCTCAAACCTCCCCGATTCCACCAACACATTAAACAACGTGTCGAACACTCCCCAACCGAAACGACAAGTGTTCCTAGTCGACCACATTATATCAAACACATCCCAACCTGGTAAAACACGGCTTGAACTAACCAAATCATTCAAAATACCATGAGCTTCACTATAATGTCTATGAAAAAACAAAATGTGAACCAGAATACAATATCCTTCACTAGTATGACGAAAATTAGGTCTAGTTTCAGCCAATTTGAAGAACTTAAAAGCCAATACAGGCTCTTCCTTCAATTGTAACAATATATTCGAAACACAAATTGGGGCTAAAGCTGAAGCAAATAATCTGCTAATCCTACAATCATCCCAACGCTCATTCTTAACAATTTCATAAACAGATTCACGATCAAGACCGTGCCCTAATTCGTCACAGCTGGACTTACTCGAAAAGGATCGGAATAAGCACAGAAATCCAGTTACACAAAATAAGAAGGCGTATGATGATGATGATGATGATGATGGTGATGAACAGTTGCAGAAATAGATGTTATTAGGATTCAACAACGAAGGCGAACTTGTTGTTGATGATAATAAGAGGCTTACACGATGGTTAGGGTTTCTGGTTTTTCTTCCCATGATGACAAGGCTGCGAAGAAAGATGAACATCGTCCGGACGAATTAGGCGAGTGAGCTTCGATTCATTTCTGAAATAATGGTATGAATTTTGTACAGTGGTAAATGGTTGAAGTGATTAGGGTTTTAGTTGAGATGGTGTGGTGACGAGGAGGATAGTTAGGGTTTAGCCACCAGGGTTCAAGGAGACAAGCGGCAAGCTCCATTGTATTACTGTGACTACGGGTCGGGTTTGTATATGTGGGGTTTGGGCTGATAGCTGGTAGTGGCCCAATATTCCATTGGTAAAATTAGATAAAGTAGATGAATACCTTTCTCTTTCTCATGTCGTCTAATTCGCTCATAATAGGTACGGTTCGTTATATCATCACAACGGTAACGACACTTGATATAGGTTACGATAGCAAAAAAAAACTTGATTCTAAATACAACTTCGTTTTCAAATAAATTTATATTGGAACGTTGGAAAATAAAAATTAAAACAGTCTCGCGCTCCGTTTTTGAAAAATGTTAACAAACACAAGTTTATAAAGAAAAACAAAATTAATAGAAAATTAAACATATTAAAAACTTATATTATATATAGTACCGGGGTGAAAATGAAAAAAAAACATGAGGTGGCCGAAATTCAACGGATGAGCGCGATGGGGTGTTGGGATATTCGTTAATAAATGTAAATGAAAGCTTAGACGCAATGGTAAAAATAATGTTCATAAAAAGAAGCCTAACACTAATTAATAAAAAAGGAAAAAAAACATAAATAAAATTTTAAAAAACTGGCGTGGGAGAGGGGAGGGGTGGGGGGAAGGGGCTCGACCCCGTGTCTCTCGGGTGGAAGCATAGCGCGGCTACCGCCGGGATAGGTGTCTTCCTTTGTTTGTATTTCTGTTCAGTTCATTTATATACTTAACACAAACCTTAACCTTGGTTATTACCGGTCCGGGTTGTCGAAAATAATAAAAGCGGCCTTGGTTATTATCGGCCCAGATGGATTAGGAAATGATAGAGAGAGTGTTAGGAATGTGAGTGAATGGGAGAGATGCACCACAAATTTATGAAATCGACCCCTCCTAAACATCGAACTTGGTTGGTAGTTAACTAGTTATCCACGAAGCCCAAAATTTAATCAAACACCCATAAGACTGTGTAGTGGGGGTAGGATTCGGGGGCATGGTCCACCTGGCCCGTGAATGGGCATGGAACACCGCCCCTCCGGGCCATGGGGCGGATCACGGGCGTTGGGCGCTCTCTCATTTGCAGACCACTAATCATTTTAATTTAAATAAAGAAAAAAATATTTAAATTAATTTTTTAGATAGTAAAACCAATACATACAATTTATTGATTTTGTTTAGTGATTGCCCCTGCTAATATGACAGTGACGTGATAGAACATAAATCACATTTTAGTTATTCCATGACTGATTTACGGTGGCTACAAGAAAAGGGAGATGCACATGCATTTTTCTGAAGCCTTAATTTGCTTTGAGTAATGCCAAAATAAGCAACGGGGGAAGGAAATTCATGTAGAGTAATGTTACCTAATCAACCTAATTAATTCAATATTTAACACATGAAGTGAATTAGAAGAAAAAGAAACGCATATGCATTTTCTCATGTCCTAATTTTATATTTTTCTTGGGTCAGTGCAAAAATAAGGACAGAAGAAACCATTGCATATTTGCATGTAGTGTAATACTACATAAATCAACCTAATTAATTTAATATTTAACACATGAAGTGCACTAGAAGAAAAAGAATATGCATATGCATTTTCTCAAGCCCTATTCTTTTTAAATTTTTTTTAAAGTTGTGCAAAAATAAAGGATAGAAGAAACCAATATTTTATGTAATGAAATGATGCATATGCTAATAGATAAATCAACCTAATTCATTCAATTTCAGATATAAATATATAATCCCCTATAAACACGTATTATTATGGTTCATTTTGCTTTAAATTATGATAGTTGTTTGAAAAGTTAATGTCACACCCCCAAAATCCACTAACTGAGTTTTACCGTTAGGAGCGTGACATACCAGGATCTCAGTCATTAGTTACTTTGAACGACTCTATATGAGTTTAAGAAAACCACTAGTATTGCTCATAGTCACAATGCAACACTAGTAATGAAAACACTGATTTAATGTAAGACTGCGGAAGCGAAAAGTTAATGAAAAGCATGCGCCAAAACAGACGCGCCAAAAATAAATAATCCAACAATAAATAAAATAAATAGTTCTTGAGTTTGAAAATGATGGACTTCGAATGCATGCATGCCTTAGTTTGTGCTTGTACCTTAATGACTTGAGAAAACATGTTAAAACGTGTCAACACTAGGTTGGTGAGTTCACGGGTTTCAATGTAAGTAAAGTTTACTAGATAAAACGATTTACAATTATATCAATAGGTAGCTAACCTAATAACATGTTACTAAAGCGTTTCGACACCGAAGCTGACTGTTATGTTTGAACTGCCTCCTACCATGTCTATCATGAACAATGGTAAACTGTTTAGGTCAATGTTACACCCGTTCGACTACCTGTCGTGTTAGCGCGACTAACACGGGTAGGGCTTGTCAATGCCCAGTAGTACTACTCAAGATTACCTCGCTATCCCATATATTAAACGGTTCGATAAGTAAGGACTTACATGATATGTTTGCGCTTAGTACAACAAGTGATATAAATGAAATGTAAGATCTAAATGTTTGTACCCATGTTTTCTCCCCCAAGTTTAAACCATAAGAAAAGGGGCCGTGAAACTCACCTTAGAGTGCGTGCGAAAGAAAGCGAACTTAGAATGTTTGACGACTAACTGCCACCTTTAAGCACCGGTTTATAAGTGTGTGTTTGTGCAAGGCGATAGGAACCCTAAGTATCCAAACAATCTCATTGTTTTAAGGGTTTAGAAAATATTTATTAGTTTGACTAAGTTTGACTAGTTTGACCAAGTTTGACTCGACGACCTGTTGGTGACCCGTTTATTGATTAAATGTTTGACTTGCATAACAACACGCTTAGCACACAAATAATTCACGTTTCATGCTACCTAAGTCATAGCTAATTTAGCATGGCAAACTACGTCAACAATACACGTTACATTAATTTATTATTTTTTTTGAAAATATATAAACTTATGTTTGCTTTCAAATGAATCACATTATCTATAACACGTTCGTATCATCATCCCATGTCTATCTACACATGCTAATACATAATAGATTACCGTAACACATATCATTAAGTTTAGACATCAAGTTCCAAATCACAAAGTTTCCACTTTTAGTAACCTATGATCTATTTAAGCTATTTGCATTCGACAACACGTTAAAATCATTAGTACAACTATACTAACATACTAAAGTCAATTTATAACATCATACACACCTAGAAACCTTCACATTCAAAAATGCAATGTACGTGTGACTAACTGAGATAACTGAGTTTGTAATGAATAATGTTTGAACTAATGAGGTTTATGTTAACGGAGTTAACCTGGAATTGCCGGATGTCATATCATCCCCTTGTTGAAAGAATTTTCGTCCCGAAAATTAAACGAAGTCGGTAACGTCTGAAACAAAAAGTTTAGGTTTGTCACATCACCCCCTTGTTGAAATAAATTTCGTCTCGAAATTTAGTTAGTACCTTTTGTGTTTGCCGTTGACTGTTTGAAAAGGTGAGGTTACTTTTTCATCATTTGATCCTCGCGTTCCCACGTGAACTCCGGTCCACACTTCGAGTTCCAGCTAACTCTGACAATAGGTATCTTACTGCGCTTGAGAGTTTTGACATCTCGGTCCATGATTTCGACTGGTTCCTCAATAAAACATAGCTGTTCATCAATTTTCAACTCCTTGAGTGGAACTACAAGTGTCTCATCTGATAGGCATTTATTTAGGTTTGAGACGTGAAAGACATTGTGTACTCCATTGAGTGTATCTGGTAGGTTTAATTGGTATGCTACTTGATCGATCCTTTTCACTATCTCGAATGGTCCAACGTAACGCGGGTTTAACTTGCCTCGTTTTCCAAAACGAATCACACATTTCCACGGTGAGACCTTTAATAATACTTTGTCGTCCACTTGGAATTCTAGCGGTTTTCTGTGCTTGTCTGCATAACTCTTTTGACGGTCACGATCTGCCGCCATACGGTTCGGATTTGCATGATTTTCTCTGAGGTTTCATGCACAAGTTCAGGACCCGTAAGTTGACTATCTCTAACTTCAGCCCAACAAAGTGGTGATCGACACTTTCTCCGGTACAAGGCTTTGAACGGTGCTTCTTTGATGCTAGTATGATAGCTGTTATTGTAAGAGAATTCCACTAAAGGCAAGTGAGTCTCCCAACTGTTACTAAAATCAATCACACAAGCCCTTAACATGTCTTCTAGGGTGATCGGTGTTGAAGGGACCGGTCAAAGATAAAGAATTAGAGTGTCCTAATCACCTTAAACTCGTTAGGGTAAGAAGGGTGTCGAACCACGAAGAGTTTGTGATCGGTGCTTAACTTCAATTAACAATGTGATTTATGAAGTTGCAATGGGTCTTTATGACTAAACACAAGCAATGATTGAGGTGAAATTAACAAATCCAACAAGCAATGGTTATCAACTAGCAAAACGATCACGAGTAATCAAGTAGAAAATAAACGGTTTAAGTTGTAAACAATAATTAAAAAGGAATCACACCCGGGTTTCAAGTTCACAAGTAATTAGGGATTATCACACCAACATATGAGTTCAAACAATCGAATGGTTATCCAAATCAAATTAATCAAATCTAACCAATAACATCAACATTCATACATCATCGACAAATAGTGCAAAACAATATTCACGAATGAAATCGAGACAAATGTATGCAATATAGAATTAGATTAATCAATAGATTCAACACAAATAAAAGTTCATAGCAATTATCATCTAACGGGGTCAATGGTGCAAGAATTTATCGACTCCCGTGAGTTCATAACCATACTAAACACAAAGATTCAAGTGTTTCAAACCAAACGATTACAAGAATTGTTTCTCAAAGCTAGCACATGATAAAACCCTAAAAACATACAAACAATCCACCCGGGAATGATTACCGGTGGATTAGCCGCTCATGGTTGTGGAATTCATCTTCGATTGTTCAATAATTCGGTATCAATCTTCCAAATCGATCTTGGAGTGGTGTTTCCTAGCCTCCAATCGCTCCCCAATCGCCCAAAAACTGTCCTCCAAATGATGATCTTCAATTTGGGGATGAAACCCCCAATTAAACACCAAAATCGGCTGTTTCCTGAAAATTCGTGTCCAGAAAACGTAACCAGCGTAAGCCTACGCTGGGTTGGCGTAAGCTTACGCCGCCACACTAGAAGCTGCTGTGAAAGAAATGTTCAGGCGTAGGCCTACGCTGGTCGGCGTAGGCTTACACTGGGTGGCGTAGGCTTACGCCAGGTCCTGAGTTTCTGCCCCGTTTTCTCCGTGTCTCTTCCGACTCTTGCATCTCTCACCTAATATCTTCAAAAATCATACTTTAAGCTTTCAACACCTGCACATGCATAGCTACACAAAACTTTTGTATTCCACATGTTAATTTACATAAATATAACATGTTACACCATATAACCATATCATTGCATCTTTTCCATAGCTCTAACTCGTTGTAATGCTCTAACTCGTTGGGGTTTGGTTTCTTTTCTGCTTAGGGCATCGACCACTACATTAGCTTTGCCCGGATGGTACTTGATTGCACAATCATAGTTGTTTAAGAGCTCGATCCAACGACGTTGACCCATGTTCAACTCTTTCTGCTCAAAAATATGCTGAAGACTCTTGTGATCGGTGTAGATAGTGCACTTGGTACCGTACAAGTAATGTCTCCATATCTTAAGTGCAAACACCACGGCTCCTAACTCCAAATCATGAGTCGTGTAGTTCTTTTCGTGGATTTTTAACTGTCGAGAAGCGTATGCGATAACCTTATCGCGTTGCATCAATACACAACCGAGACCTTGGATGGAGGCATCGCAATACACCACGAAGTCATCCGTTCCCTCTGGTAGAGATAGGATGGGTGTGCTACATAGTTTCTGCTTCAGTAGCTGGAATGCTGATTCTTGAGTCTCGCTCCAATTATAGGGTTTATCTTTTTGGGTTAAGGTGGTGAGAGGTTGGGCAATCTTTGAGAATCCCTCGATAAAACGACGGTAGTATCCGGCCAATCCTAGAAATTGCCGAACTTCCGTCGGAGTTGTTGGTGCTGCCCAATTCTTGATAGCTTCCACTTTGGCTGGATCGACATGTATTCATTTCTCATTGATCACATGTCCTAGAAATTGAACCTCGCGAATCCAAAAATCGCATTTGGAAAACTTAGCGTACAACTGCTCCTGTTTCAGTAGTTCAAGGATCAAACGCAGATGCTCCTCATGCTCTTCCTGATTCTTAGAGTATATGAGGATATCGTCAATAAAAACAATGACGAACTAGTCCAGGAATGGTTTACACACACGGTTCATGAGGTCCATGAACACCGCGAGTGCGTTGGTTAATCCAAATGGCATGACCAAAAACTCAAAATGGTCATACCGGGTTCTGAATGCAGTCTTGGATACATCTTCATCTCGCACTCTTAGCTGATGATAACCAGATCTTAAATCGATTTTTGAGTAGAAACTTGACCCTTGAAGTTGGTCGAATAGGTCGTCAATGCGGGGTAGTGGGTAGCGGTTCTTGACTGTCACCTGGTTTAACTCTCGGTAATCAATGCACATGCGGAAAGTCTCATATTTCTTTTTGACAAATAGGACTGGGGCTCCCCATGGCGATGAGCTAGGTCGGATGAAACCTTTATCCAACAGCTCTTGAAGTTGAGTGGATAGCTCCTGCAATTCACTTGGTGCAAGTCTATATGGTGCTCGAGCAATAGGCGCTGCTCCGGGTGTTAGGTCAATCTGAAATTCGACTTGACGATGAGGTGGAAGACCAGGTAGGTCTTCAGGAAATACTTCTGGAAATTCGCGAACGATAGGGATATCTTCTAACTTTTTCTCCTCGGTAGACTTGTCAGCGATAAGAGCTAATATTGCGGTATGACCCTTACGCAGACACTTCTGAGCCTTCATGAAAGATATGATGCCCATGAATGCACCACTTCTTTCGCCCTGAACGGATAGGATCTCTCCACTAGGAAGGGGTTTACGAACGATCTTCTCACTACAGATGATCTCAGCTTGGTTTTTAGACAACCAATCCATGCCCACAATTATGTCAAAACTGTCGAGTGTAACTGGCATGAGATCGATGTCGAGTTTGTGACCAGATAGTTCTAATTTACATCCCTTGAGAATGTGGGTTGCCTCGATTACTTTACCTTCTGCTATCTCTACGGTATAATGGTGTTCTAATAAAGTTGGGTTTATTTCTAACTGACTACTAAGTTCTCTAGATATAAAACTTCTATCGGCGCCAGTATCAAAAAGTACAGAAGCAAAATGATCGTTTTAGAGAAACATACCGTTAACCACGTTCTGATCATTCCGAGCTTCTCCCGATCCAATCACAAATGCTCGGCCCTTTGCACCATTTCCGTTGTTATTACCATACCGCCCTGATGATTGTTGCCATTTCCATTCCTGTTTCCGTTTCTCCTCAACTGCGGGCAATTTTTCTTGAAATGCCCTTCTTTACCACACTCAAAACAGCCTTTGGGTGCGTCTCCAGGTGGTGTCTGTTTGTTCTGCAGATCTACTCTACAGTCTTTGGCCAAATGACCCATCTTTCCACACCGGTGGCAACGGTACCAGTCACAGGCTCCATGATGGTGGAAGTTACATTTGTTGCACTTCAGGTACTTGCCAACATATGAACCCTGATTATGTTGAGAAGAGGTAGACTGATTGTTGTTCTTTGACGGTTCAAGTTTACGGTGTTGCTGCTGTTGCTGTTTAGAAGGTGGGTTTGACTGGAAGGTTTTGGGGAATGAACTGTCAAACTTTCACTTGTTGTCAGTTGTCTTTGATAACGCACCTCTAGGGGGTAGGGTGCCTTGAGCGACTGCCTGATCGGTTAGCTTGTGAGACAACCTGATTGCTTGCAGGATTGTAGTAGGATTAGAAGATGTCACTATGCTCTGAATTTGCGGAACCAAACCATCAATGAATTTCTCGATCCTCTTATAGGGAGGTGTTACCATTTGCGAACACAAGTTCGCCAGGTCATGCGAACGAGTAGTGTAGTCTTCAATCTCAGATCCTTCCATCTTGAGGTTCCAGAACTCGCCCTCAAGTTTCTGCACTTCATCGCGGGGACAATACTCCTTCCGCAGCATAGTCTTAAATTCATCCCATGGTAATGCATTTGCCATCTCAAGAGTTAGCATTTGCACCTGGGAGTTCCACCAAGTAAGGGTCGGACCCTCAAGTGTGCCAGATGCATACTTCACCTGATTATTCGGCGGGCAATTGCTCATCGCGAATGCGGATTCAGATTTATCCATCGAGCGGAGTAAGCCAACAGCCCCTTCGGCTCCACTGAACGAGTGAGGCTTGCAATCCACGTAAGCTTTAAAAGTACAGGCCTGCTGGTGATTGTGCCGACCTGAATTGTAAACAAGAATGCGCTTTAAGAATACCATATTCGAATTTGAGTTTAGGATGAATGATGACTCACTAGAGTCGATAATATTTTGCTTTACCTCCAGCATTAATAGTGGCTTGACTAGCTGCTACATCTTCAGCCACACGCTCATTTATGAGTGCCGTGAGCTCAGCTGCAGTCATGTTGACATTTCCGCGACCGCCACGTCCTCCGGCGCGTCCACCACGTCTATTTTCTCGTCCAGACATTATCTTTACATTCACAACATACAATAATGAGAAAAATACATCGCATTTTGTCATCATACAAGTACAAGTAAACAAAGAGAATTTAAATCACAACATCTAACATTTCAATAATAATAATCCTTGATAAAATAAATTGTAAGGGCTACAAAGTAAATTCAATCAAACATCAAAATTCAGAAACATCTGTTGGATGGGAACAACCCTGCCCATCTAGGTTTAAAGAAAAGACGTAAATAAGTAATGAAGATAATGTCACACCCCAACCGACGGCGGAATACGTCGGGGCGGGACATGTAGACTGTTCAAAAGCTCAAGGTTTACTAAAGTTTAAATAATTAAACAACCAATTTCATGTCACAAATAAACATAAATCCAACAATACAAGGAAAATAGAAATACATAAATAGTCTCATTAATTTAAATTCTAGGCCATCAGTCCTAAGTGAAGCATCTTGTACTTATTGTCAAGCATTAGTACCTGAAACATGATGAAAACGAGGTCAACTAAAAGTTGATGAGCATACATAGGTTTTGACACATAACCAAGTTTAGAGTGTTTTATACAATTCATACGATACACGTGTATAAGGCATTTATGGAGAATCTATAGTTAAACTAGGTGTGTACAATCAAACATTGTGACTGAGGCATAACACGCAGGTTACCCTAATGTAAAGTCGGTAACAAACACCCTAACCGGGTGGGTTTGTCAGACTCAATAGATCTATCAATGTTAACCGTTGGCTTGTACGGAGTTAATGATTGTATTAAAGTCATGTATATGTAGTCTTAACTCATAGCATTCAAGCATAAAGCACATAACACATAATATCATATTATTGAATTGTATTTTAAGTCTATGCAAAAAGCTTCAAAGGTAAATCACGTTTCACCCCAAAAAGTGTAAAATATAAAAAAAGGGCTATGTAAACTCACCTGAAGTAATGGTGTAGATAGCACAAGCAAAAGGTAGCACAAGTGATTTGCAACTCACCACGTTAACCTAGTGTGTAATGTACATTGGATTAATAGTGTGTACCATAGTCTAGGTCTAAGTCTAGGATTTAATTGGATGTGTGTACAAAGGGTTTGAGTTGCAATTCGAAAGGAAATATATAGGTTATCGTGTTTGTACTTGAATGTAAGGATGGTGTATATAATGTAATATTAAATCGAATAGTTTCTAAAATAATTGAATTATGGCCTGGGTTGAATAACTAAATAAATCAAATAATTGTTATTCATTTATTTAGTTATAAAAAAAAATAGTGTGTGAGTTTATATTAAATATAAATTAAATAAATAATTTTACTTTATTTATTTACTTATAAAGACGTGTAAATATTTGATCATAAAATTAATCTTAAATATAATTTAAACTCTAAGTGTATTTGTAAATGTAATTTATATAAATAGTAAATACATTTATTTATTTATTCATCGTTTGAAATGGTTATGCTAAAATAAATAAATTTACTTAAAAATTGACATGTATTCTTTAAATATATAAAGTCTATATATGTTTTTAGGTGTTCATTTATATAACTTAAATTTTATAAAACTTGTCACAAAATTTATGCATTAGGTAAAAGGATTACTCAAAATAAATAATATATATTAAATTAAGCATTTAACAAATAAATTTATAAAATAGCGATTTTTATGCAAAAACTGTGAAACTTGTTTTATTCTGTTCTAATAAATATAGGGTTTATAAAAATATTTTTTTTATAAAATTTTGGGCTTTAAAACGGTTTGAAAAATTAAAACAGGTCACCCGGTTCGAACCCGGGTGGTTCTCGTGTGTGTTGCAAGCTTTACCACCGGACCAAGGGACTAATCCTTGTAATTGATCCGGTTCGAAATGATTTAATCCAGTTTTATTCTGTGTGGGTTTCGAACCCACGCCATCTAGCCCGGCAATGCAATGGCTTACCGGCTGGGCTAGATGGTTTCGCTGTTATATAATGGATTCTAGTTTAATAAGAACACGAGATTTATAACAAATCCAAATTTGAATACCCATTACCCGCCATGAACCCTAGTTCCAATCGGCCCCGATACCCTCTGTCATCGCGAGTTGACAGACTGGTTTTGATAACCTTGCGTTTACGAATCGAATGGTACAATTTTTACCTGAAATGGTTATGGCACGAGTGCGGTCGGCTACGGGTTTTCTCCGAGAATGCTTGGTGATCGACAGGAACTCAGAGGCAGAATGAGGTTTGATTCAGGGTTGGGAGAGTTTGTGTGGAGGTATACGCGAGTGAGAGAGGGATTTAATTTTGATTAATTCCATTCGTATAAACCAATTCGAATTTCAAATTGACCCGGATAGTCGCGGAGACTGTTTACGCGTTAATCCATCGAATAAGGGATGAATCGGGTCATGTTAGGGACTGGATACAGGGGAAATTGGTTTGTGCGTGACTTGCGGGATTGGGGACGCGTTGAATTCACGAATTGAATGCTGATTCAATACGAATTTGACTATCAAAAGTCAATTCGTTAAAAATTGAATTGGCCGCTTAATCAATTGAATTTAATCTGATGTTTGGGTCGAGATTGGGTCGTTTGATGTTTGTACACGAGATGGAAACCCACTGGATTCGATTGGATCCGTATCATGGCTTGGATTGAAAGGATTCGGCCCTGTTTGACTTTTGAAAGTCAAACAGGTCGATTTCTTGGAGACTTGGGTTTAATTCTGACTTTTAAAAGTCAATCCTTTTACATTTAGGGTTTCAATATCAAAAGGCGGGGTTCAAGGCTCGAGGGTTCAAGTGCTTAGGTGGTTTGGGTTCAATTCATCGTGTATGGTTACATGTATGTATTTGTATGATGTATATACGTGTATGATCACCTATGCATGCCTAAATATACATATATAAGTTCGAATAACATAAAGTATTGCATTAGAACGAGTTTGAACGTGTTACATTGAGTTGTAAATACATAAAAATCGGAAATGTTACAGATAAGATATCAAATTCCACTGCTAGCTGATGTAACATTAGATGTTGCATCCTCGTCCTCGGCCTGATCTCCTACGGGTGCATCATCTGGTGCAACTCCTACTGCTTCGGCAACTGCAAGTCGTGCCTCCACTTGCTCAATCCTGGTGTGGAGTATATCTAGGTTCCACTCTGCAGTGTTCAGCCGGTCTTCCATATCCACACATCCATTTGCCAAATTCTCATGGACTTTATCAGTGACTGCTAAATCTGAAGTCAGTTTGTCAATTTTCTGATTCATCAGAGTCTGTCGCTCTAATATACCAGATATCTCCCCTGCTGCATCTCTCATGTTCCGGATCTCCCGGTCCATCCTAGCTACAAAGGCAGCTAACACCTGCTCAAAGGGGTACTGCAATGGTGGCAAAGCTCGCACAGAAGATGATGAAGAAGAAGCAATGTCAGTAGTGAGTGGAGGTGGGACTTCCTCCTCACGGATCCAGTTCCTGATCCTATCGGGATACCAATCCCAGTCCTGTGTGTTGCCTCTGACACGCACATGAATAGGCTCATCATACCCTACAGTGGTGTTGATCAGGTTGAGTCGACGTCTCCTCGGCTCTGGCAAAGGTACGGTAGGAACATCGTGCTCCTGAACGACTGGGGATGCGGGTGAATTAGGCGGGGTCGACATTTCCTGTAACGGGATGAGTGAGTGCCATGTTTGAGTGTAAGTGCTGTGTAACTAATGCATGTACGTGGTTATAGTCTAGTATGCATTTCCTAGTTCTCTATAACCAATGGCTCTGATACCAGTCTGTCACACCCCCAGAATCCACTAACTGAGTTTTACCGTTAGGAGCGCGACATACCAGGATCTCAGTCATTAGTTACTTTGAATGACTCTATACGAGTTTAAGAAAACCACTAGTATTGCTCATAGTCACGATGCAACACTAGTAATGAAAACACTGATTTAATGTAAGACTGCGGAAGCGAAAAGTTAAATGAAAAGCATGCGCCAAAACAGACGCGCCAAAAATAAATAATCCAACAATAAATAAAATAAATAGTTCTTAAGTTTGAAAATGATGGACTTCGAATGCATGCATGCCTTAGCTTGTGCTTGTACCTTAATGACCTGAGAAAACATGCTAAAACGTGTCAACACTAGGTTGGTGAGTTCACAGGTTTCAATGTAAGTAAAGTTTACTAGATAAAACGATTTACAATTATATCAATAGGTAGCTAACCTAATAACATGTTACTAAAGCGTTTCGACACCGAAGCTGACTGTTATGTTTGAACTGCCTCCTACCATGTCTATCATGAACAATGGTAAACTGTTTAGGTCAATGTTACACCCGTTTGACTACCTGTCGTGTTAGCGCGACTAACGCGGGTGGGGCTTGTTAATGCCCAGTAGTACTACTCAAGATTACCTCGCTATCCCATATATTAAACGGTTCGATAAGTAAGGACTTACATGATATGTTTGCGCTTAGTACAACAAGTGATATAAATGAAATGTAAGATCTAAATGTTTGTACCCATGTTTTCTCCCCCAAGTTTAAACCATAAGAAAAGGGGCCGTGAAACTCACCTTAGAGTGCGTGCGAAAGAAAGCGAACCTAGAATGCTTGACGACTAACTGCCACCTATAAGCACCGGTTTATAAGTGTGTGTTTGTGCAAGGCGATAGGAACCCTAAGTATCCAAACAATCTCATTGTTTTAAGGGTTTAGAAAATATTTATTAGTTTGACTAAGTTTGACCAAGTTTGACTAAGTTTGACCAAGTTTGACTCGACGACCCGTCGGTGACCCGTTTAGTGATTAAATGTTTGACTTGCATAACAACACGCTTAGCACACAAATAATTCACGTTTCATGCTACCTAAGTCATAACTAATTTAGCATGGCAAACTACGTCAACAATACACGTTACATTAATTTATTATTTTTTTGAAAATATATAAACTCATGCTTGCTTTCAAATGAATCACATTATCTATAACACGTTCGTATCATCATCCCATGTCTATCTACACATGCTAATACATAATAGGTTACCGTAACACACATCATTAAGTTTAGACATCAAGTTCCAAATCACAAAGTTTCCACTTTTAGTAACCAATGATCTATTTAAGCTATTTGCATTCGACAACACGATAACAATCATTAGTACAACTATACTAACATACCAGAGTCAATTTATAACATCATACACACTTAGAAACATTCACATTCAAAAATCAATTTTTAACAAAGTTTCCTCTTTTAGTAAGTCGTCCATTACACGCTTTGTTTACACAATTAACACGTTTAATCAATCATAAATCTTTCAACTAATATAATTACAACTATATTAATCATAATTCACGTCTAGCATGCGATTCCTATACGTCACATTATCAACAAAATTCAATTTACATATCGTATAACAACTAGGGTTTCATATACGTTCATAAAATCATCAATACAATACAACAATATCAAACAATTAACTAATTCATTATCATATTTCGAAATCATTAAGTTTGGATAATCTAGGGTTTCGATCTCAAAAATAATAATGAAACAACGACGGAATTTAATAAAACGACTTACGTAGGAACGTTAGGGATGCCTAGACTAGCACGTATTCACTTCCGGTTTCACGATTGGATCGATCGAAGGTGTTTGGGTTGCTTCTTGGTATCGGCCGAATGGGAGGGGTGGGGGTTTGGGTTCGACGGCTAAAAGAAAAAAAAGAAAAAGAGTTTTAGGGTTTTTAATTTTTATAATTTCCTTATATACATGTATGCACTAATGGGTTTTTAAGTTGGGCTACAGGCTTTCTAAAGGTTCATAAACTCTAATTAATTAAATAACACTTAATTAATAATTAAAACTTTTGATTTTTATTTTTTTATAAAACTCTAATATTTATAAAAATACTAAATACGATCAACACACGATAAACACGTACGAGAACAATAATATTCACATAATTCACGTAAAGTCACGTATCACATAAAACTCATATAATTTATATTAAATATTCGAAATATTAATCTTGATTAATCACAAACGTTCCGGGTTAGACTCAAGTGTGATCCGGTAATTCTACGGATTACCGTTGTGTGCGTATTAATTGACACATTTAATTAATCCTAATTAAATGCAATGTACGTGTGACTAACTGAGATAACTGAGTTTGCAATTAATAATGTTTGAACTAACGAGGTTTGTGTTAACGGAGTTAACCTGGAATTGCCGGATGTCACAGTTAAGTCCATAATTATTATAATATTTTAAAAGTTAAGTTGACATGAATTTATGTAAGGAAGGAGGTCCGCATGAAATTTCTGATAGATACGTTTGAAGGGAGATCTACTCTACAGTCAGCTGACATTCTTGTGTTAGGGTGGGCAGGGGGAAACACGCTTGTGTGGATCTTACATGAGTGTCCTTTTTTGTGGGGCTCGGGGACAATGGGTTTATTGCAAGCCAGACTACGTTGAAGGCGGAATCATGCAAATTTGCTAAACTTTAGAAAGTTTGTCTAGAAAATTAACACGTGTTTATCCTTTTTGCTTTTGATACATTTGGTTCTCCTACCCCGAAGGCAGTGGAATTTCTGAACAAGGTTCAGTGGTTCATGCGCAATAATTTTTCGGGCGCTAAGACCCAAAGATTTGTTTTTAGTATGATCGGTTTTGCTAACCAAAATGGGGTTGCGACACAACTAGCTTGTTGCCCGTTTACCTGCCACTTTATTATAAATATTATTTTAATTTAAATCAAATCAATGAAAGTTAAGTATTAGAAATAACCCACAAGTATAACAAACACTAGTTTAGGTATGGTAGAACATGCATTTAATATTTTAATATGTTTCTTAAATTTTTGGTTAAAATTACTTTTAACTAAATAATTTCCATGAGTTTACCTGTTTAACAATTAATATTAAATAATATTTAGATCGCAAATCATTTCTCTTCTTTAACAAGTCTTGTTTGTTGGCTCAACTACCATCTCTACAAGTCACAAAACTCACACCCAACAACCTCACCAAAACCCTAAAACTCTAAAGAATTCATAAACAAAAACCTTAAATCTGCATCAATGGAGTCAGCCCTCTCACTTACATTCAAACCATCATTCCACCACCAAAAATCAAACCTCCCTTATCCCCTCTTAAAACCCTCAAAACAATCCACAATCAAAACAAACGCCTCCACCAAACCCCAAACTAACCCCATCATACAAACCCTCAAACTCACCACCCGCGCCATCGTGTTCGCCGCGGTCATCTCCAAATTCCAACAATACCCCGCCAAGGCGGAACCAATCACCCAAACCGTCACAACAGAATCCGAATCCGAGTCTCTAGAATCCAAGAAACTAGAAGCAAGGGAGGCATTAGAACAAATTCTAACCCAAAACCCCCTTTCTTTCGAAGCATTATTCGAAAACGCGTTGTTAATGGAGAGTTTTGGAGAAGGTGAAGCAGTGGTTAAAAGATTACAACAGGCGTTGGAAATTGAAGAAAATAAAGAGAAAGAAGCAAGAGATGTAAGATTGATAATAGCACAAGTTCAGTTTTTAAAGAAAAATGTTGATGAAGCATTAAAGAGATATGATGAGCTTGTTACCGATGATCCTAACGATTTTCGACCCTACTTTTGTAAAGGAATGGTTTATAGCATGATCGATAAGGACGATGAAGCGAAAGTTCAGTTTGCTAAGTATCGCGAGCTTTCGTCCAAGAAGTTGTTTGAGGTGGAAGGATATCAGAATTGATTGATTGATTCATAAAGAGGTTTCATGCTTTCCTGTTATGATTGAATCCTTGTTAGCTAGAGATTCAACAAATTTGTGTTGTTAATTGTTATACAACTTCTTGTTACAATTTGATTGTTTCAATAATAGTGATTCACTTGGAAATTGCTAACTTTGATCAGAAAATTATAAATTTTAGTTTATGCATGAACGTATATTACACACTAGTTTAGAACCCACACGGGGTGAAAAATATTAGTATAAATTTTTTTATATATATATATATATATATATATATATATATATATATATATATATAGGATTAGGTTCATGTAAAAAGGATTTTAATTGTAAGAAGGGTGAGAAGAATTTAGGGCCATTAGATTAAATTGTAGAAAATATTTAATGGTTAAGATTAAATTATCGGAGAAAAAGTTGTTGGAGGGGTATTTTAGTCTTGGCCACTTTTATTGACTTTTTATCAAGTTCCCCCCCTCATTTTTAAACGTTCATAACTTTTACATACGACATTATTTTTTCAAAAAAATTACACCATAAAAACGAGCGTTTTTTTATCTTTAAAACGAGTATAGTATCGTTATAAACAAAAACGAATTTTTTTTTACGTTTTTCAGCTCATTGTGTAATTAGTCATGTCAATGTGTAATACAAGTTTATTGTGTAATACAAGTTCAATGTGTAATACAAGTTCATTGTGTAATACAAGTTCATTGTGTAATACCACGCCTGGTCATTGTATAATACAAGTTCATTGTGTAATACCACGTCTGGTCATTGTGTAATACAAGTTCATTGTGTTATATGTATTTATCATTGTGTTTTACGTTTTCCAGCTCATTGTGTAGTTAGTCAGGTCATTGTGTATTACAAGTTCATCGTGTAACACAAGTTCATTGTGTAATACAAGTTCATTGTGTAATACAAATTCATTGTGTAATACCACATCTGGTCAATGTGTAATATCTGGTCAATATGTAATACAAGTTCATTGTGTAATTATTCAAGTCATTTTGTAATACAAGTTCATTGTGTTATACAAGTTCAATGTGTAATACAAGTTCATTGTGTTATATGTATTTATCATTGTGTTTTACGTTTTCCAGCTCATTGTGTAGTTAGTCAGGTCATTGTGTAATACAAGTTCATTGTGTAATACAAATTCATTGTGTAATACCACGTCTGGTCATTGTGTAATACAAGTTCATTGTGTAATTAGCTATGCAGTTAATGTGAAAAAATATCGGTTATCGGTCAAGGACCGATATCTGAGATATCGGTTCTCGCGGTGAGATATCAGTAATTTTTATATCATGCATAAACCAACTAATGTAACTTGATGTTATCATATCAACATAAACCAACTAATGTAACTGAATTTTATCAACATAAACCAACTAACATACCATATTAACATAAAGATTAATGTAACCGGATGTTATCATATCATGAACAAGCTACTCTAACTGAATATTATTAAAGAAAAGCCCGATCGAGTAATGTGTAATCACTACAAAAAACAAGACTACTTGGGACTAAATTTTTAGTCTCTAATACCCCCGTATCAGTACTTAATGATTATCAGAGACTGATTTCGTCAGTCCCCAGTCAGTGACGAATACTTAGTCCTAAATAGTTAGGTTAGTAACTGAAAATCAGTCCCTATTGTATGTCACCAACAGGGACTAATAGTTAGTCTCTAATTCAAAAAAATCAGTCCTTATTTTGTCTCTCGAATACCACGTTATTTCAGTCCCCAATACATTTATTTAGCGACTGAAAATCAATTTCGGATAATAAGATATTTCAATCCCTAATGTGTAATTTTAGGGACAAAAACTCAGTCCTCAAAAAATGTCTATATTGTCCCTGATATGTTTCGTTAAATTCGTGATTCCACATCAAATCAGTCTCCAATAAGATGTTTTAACGACTGAGGATTAGTCCCGCTAACACGTGATTTTAGTCGTTAATATCCTTGTTGTCAGGACTGGAAATCATTGTCAGATAGCATATTATTTTAGTCCCTAATATGATTTTTCAGAGTCTGATAACCAGTCTCTAATGTGTTTTTTAGGGACTAAAAATAAGTGTCAGAAACTAATCCCTATTATGTATTATCAGTTATTATTTTTTAGTCTCTAAATGTTTAGCCTATTACAAACTGAAAATTGGCTTCCAATACAATTTAATTCAGTCCCGAACATGTATTCAAAACCCGTAATAAATTTTTTAAGGACTGAAAAGCAGTCTCAATGCAGATGTTATATAACTGATTTATAGTTTTATATATTAAATTTCAGTCACTAAACAACAGTAATATCATTCATAAATTTGTTTCTTGCTTTCCAAAAATCTTTCAAACATTAATATCATAATAATAATGAAGTTCAAAATAATACCAATTCATAAATTCTAAAGTTATTAAGAGAGTTAAATGTACAAAAAATGTAATAAACGTCTTCACATGGTACTAGGTCTAGCTGTCACCTTCGCTAAATGGATCATCTTAAACATCTTTCGCCGGTGTGTTGGATGTTATGCTCTCGAATTCTAGAAATTTTGTGTTTATAAACTCCGACATCCTTTCCATTTTCTCTTCATTGTGTTGAGTTTCTCGTCATTCTGTTTGAGTTTCTCCTAGAATGCATATTATCACTATATTTATACAAAAATAAAATTTGGCTTATCATAACTTGTTTTGCTCTGATAGCTTCCATATTATCACTATATTTCTACAAAAATAAAATTTGGCATACATGTTAGAACCCAGAAAATTAGAAAATAATTACCGAATATTCATTTTGATTTGTAAAATATAATTAGCATATTAACCCGGGTTTTTTCCAACTCTCAATAGAAATTAATGGCCCACTGTGGATCTGTTTTTCCTTCGTTCTCCTTCCAGTGCCTACTCAAAACACCTTGAGTGCGTATCCATTGGGCACGTAACAGTTCATCCACATACTTCATAAAAACTTTATCTGTTCGTAACAATTGGAATTTTCCCTGCATTGAATAAATTGTTAATAATAGAAATGGAAATGTATCATAATAGTTTCTCAATGATTAAAATTATTGAGAAACTATACAGAAAGACATCTACCACCACAACTGCATCATTAAGTCATCTTTGTTCGGCATTTCATCATACACCTAGACAACATTAATTAACAAAACAATATCCAAATTCATACTTAGCATGCGAATTAGTCTAACATCATCGATATAGAGAACTGACCCGACAGAAGAAACCCTAACATCGTCGATATAGTCTATTTCATCAAATCCTTCGTGGAATTTGAAACGCTGTTCAAAATCACAGAAGTATCCAATGGCTCGATCTTCTTCGTCTAACTGGTCCAGTTTTCTCCTTGAATCCCAAAACAACAATGTCAGATTAAATAATTCATTATTTTTTTTTATCTTTAAGGGATGAATGCTCTTAGCAGTTTGGCATCTTTGTGTAACAGTAATACCTAACCTAAACATGAAAAGTAAGTTGCACCTCATATATTATATCATTTCTAAATATATCTTCACAATAGATAATTCCAAAAAATACCATGGCTAACAAATCTGATATTTATATTGTAAATCAAATAAATCATATAATTTTGTATTTTCATATCAAATTATAAAACTTTATATATCATAGAATAAAAACATATCTGATAGCACTTGTTCTAAGTATACTTGTCTCTCAGGAAAGGATCAGAACAACTTGCCAAAGCAGCAACACATTCTTCAACTCTAGGTGCATTTTCCACATATCTCGGCTTTCATCAATCACAGACACCTATTTGTCTCAAAAGTTAACATTTAATCAAAAAAGAGGAAATGTGTTTTTATGTGTGTGGGGTGAATAAATAATAATAATAAGAATAACTAATGGAACTCATAGTGCAAACCTAAAAGATAGTTTTCATCATATGCATAAAACAATCCAGCAGATGCATCAATGGGTATGCATAGAAAACTGCATGGTAACCAAACTATGAGCATTTTCAACAAAATCAAATAATAATTTATTAATATAACAGTTTTATAGCATAACTATAAACCAAACCAAACCAAACATTTTGACATGAAATCACTATATCATAACTATACAATATATATAAATCACTTGCCTATATGGTATATCTATAGGAAGCTCCATAAAATGCATTGCACAGTCTGCATAACTGCCAGAGACAGCCTAGATTGAAAAGTAAATAGATTACTTGTGAAGAACACTGTTTTGACATGAAACATTTTGACTCGAACCAACACAACCCAACCCAACCCACCCATTTTGCCACCTGTAATGAGATGAAGAGTAAATATATTACTTGTGAAGAACACTGTTTTCTATCTACATAAACCATATCACCATATTGAGCAAGGGATTCTGATATGACAGAAGGGCCATTAGTCATTAATTGTCTGAGGCGTTCTTCAATCGAAGCAATTTTCTGTAGGGATCAATCTATCATGATGACAACATATCTGCAAGCATAAATTATATCAAATAGTTTTCCATCATTTTAAGAGTGATAACTGTAAAAGATCTATCTTTCAAGAAAATAATATCCATTTATCATCACCCATTACCGTAGTACACAAAACAAATGGCATAAATTTGTCGAACTTTCAGCGAATATCTCGAGTGAAAGATACACATTTTTAATTAAGTCGCCTAAATAACCAGCCCTACAACCCAAGAAAAAGAAAGAAATCAGATTCATCACTAATACATGAATAATTTTTCTCTTTTACTTTCTAAATCAATCTCATATTCTTTTTATAAATTCATTTAGCAAAGAACGAAGTTTTTAAACTAACTCGTTGTCACAAATATCAAAAGCTCGTCACATACTACAAAACCCAAGTACAATAACACAAACTACATATAACTTCACCGATTATACCCAAATCAATGAAAAACGGGATTTGCAGGCTTCAAAATTGAATCAAAATAGGCATAACATATTATCAGTGATGCAGAACCTTTCTTATTTTCAAATACTTCAAAATATTTTACCATAATTCTTGAATAATTTAGTTTATTCTGATTTACACATTAAAAAAATAGCTTTTCTCATTTTTCATGATTTTATTAAATATCATTTTTACTACATTTCCCTTTTCTATTTACATAAATTATTTTTTGAAATAATTAACTATCGTTACAAACTAAGCTTCTGAATGTAATATTTGAGTAAGTGACACTTATATACAACAGTTATATCTTTTCGTTAAGCAGATTTTTAAAGTTTGTTTTCGTTTTTCTTAACATTCAACAACGTAAATTTTTCATGATTTCCAAATATACCGTCACGGTGTGCTTTTTCATTTACGTTTTAATGTTTAGAACCAAGCCACTGTAACGCGAGCCGCGCCGCAACGCGCGGGTAAACACCCACTAGTTTCTTTAAAATTGGTGAACATATATCGATTATTGGAGACTGAATATCAGTCTCTAGTTTTTTCGTCTGTGTAACAAGTCGGGGACTAAATATCAGTTCCGAATAAGGTTACGTAAAAAAGATCTTTGACACTGATTTTTAACCCCCGATACCTCCCATCAAATGGTAGAATTTGTGTAACATAACTAGAGACTAAAAATTAGTCACTGAGCATTTCCTAAACCAAAAGACATTCGAGACAGAAAATCAGTCCCTAATTCGGTGAGTATTGAAAATACTAAGAAATGATATTCAGTCCCTAATACATTCACTCTATATTAGAGGCTGAAGATTAGTCTCTAACATATGCGCCATTATTTATTATATAGGGAATATATTTGGGACTGAAAGTCAGTAGCCAATAAGTTTCCATCCAAAAAACTATGCAACACAAACATATTTGCGACTGAAATTTAATCTCAAATAAGGGGCCTAGATATTAGGGACTGATTATTAGTTACTAAAATATGTTGCGTAAAATCAGTCTCAAATACCATCAACAATTGATAAATCAGTCCTTAATACTGCTTATTTGAGACTGATAAATCAGTCCCTCAGACTTTAGTCCCTAATGCTCACTTTTTTTGTAGTGAATAAGTTGGACCGATATTTGGACCGATATCTCGGTATTTTGACCGATATGTCAAACCCTATATCGGCGATATATCGGTAAATATCGCCGATATTATCGCCACCGATATTTGGTGAAACCACCGATATCCGAGATATCACCGAGATATCGGTGGTATCGACTGCATAGGTAATTAGTCAAGTCATTGTGTAATACAAGTTCATTGTGTAATTAGTCAGGTCATTGTGTAATACAAGTTCATTGTGTCAAATATTTTTCATCATTGTGTTATATGTTTTCATCATTGTGTTTTACGTTTTCCAACTCATTGTGTAATTCGCTCATTATTGTGTAATTCGCTCAAATATGACATGTCATTGTGTAATATGCTCATTGTGTAATATCACTTCATTGTGTAATATCAGGTCTGATCATTGTGTAATATCAGACCTTGTATTACACATTGACCTGGTGTATTACACATTGACCTGATATATTACACATTGACCATTATGCCCTCCCTTTAAAAACAATAAAATGACACATGTCAAGCTTAGAATCCTTCTTATTTTTAAAACCCTTTTTACTATAACCTAACCCTATATATATATATATATATATATATATATATATATATATATATATATATATATATATATATACACACACACACACACATATATAGGGGAGGGATCAAGAGAAAACCAAAAAGTTAGGCGAAAACCGAGAAAACCACATAATTTCAGACAATTTTTTTATTTACGTATGCGTATCCAAAAACAATTTTTTTGATTTACGTATACGTAACCACAATTTTTTTATTTTATGTTTACGTAGACGTAACACTATGTGTAAAACTGTTTTTTGGTAAAAATGTTTAATATTACATTGATACTCTTATAAATAAATAAAAATAAAATAAAATAAAAATAAATATTATTATATGATTGGGTAAAATTGGTTTTTTTTTTTTTGTGGTTTTCTCGGTTTTCGCCTAACTTGTGGTTTTCTCTGGAACCCTCCCCTATATATATGTAATATTAAACATTTTTACCAAAAAATAGTTTTACACATAGTGTTACGTATACGTAAACATAAAACAAAAAAAATTACGGTTACGTATACGTAAATCAAAAAAATTGTTTTTGGATACGTATACGTAAATAAAAAAATTGCCTGAAATGATGTGGTTTTCTTGGTTTTCGCTTAACTTTGTGGTTTTTTCTTGATCCCTCCCCTATATATATATATATATTACAGGTGTAAAAATGTATTACATATGCTAATGATATAAAAGAAAATTCAAAAGATGTAAAAATTAGTATATAATTGGGTTACGAAAATACGTTATTACTATTTAATGTAATTTGACTTTCATTTACTATTTGATTGAAATAAAAGTTACATAATTAGGTTTCAAAATTTCTTATAATAATGGATAATTTAAAACAAATGTTTTTATAAGTATAATTAAGATTTTCTTTAAAAAAATATTATTATTATTATAATAAGATAGAGAGGCGAGAAAAAATTTATAAGATTAAATATGAAGGCGACACGTGTCATAAAAAAACCTTTAGTTATTTTGTAGTATAGATTTAGGGGTCCCATCATTGCTCCTAGCCAACTACCATAACCACCACTACCATCCTTCCTTGACCCGTCATAGAGTCGCCTCTTTTTGACACGGTTGATAGAGAAGAAATGAATAGAACTACTTTTTGTTTTATTCAATTTTTATATTTTATTTTTCGACCGTGAAAAGTTTATGGAGGTTTAATCAAGTTTTTAAAGTTTACGGTTTTGTTTACCGATCAAATATAAATATGAGGTGTTTTGTCAATTTTGAACCACATAATTTGGTGGGTGTTTCTGATAGTTTGTAGTGAAGGCTACCTACTTGAAAATTAATGAATAAGTGGATGGTCCACACACCTATTTCATATCGATATGTGATTACAATGTTTGACGGAAGAAATATAAACATGTTACCATTGAGTACTAAAGGGTGTACCGTTGCTTGACTTAACTCTCGTATTTATGCACGGGCCGGGATAGAGCTGGATCGCTTCACGATCCAATGTACGCAGCCTTACCATAGACTTTGTGCATGAGGTTATTTCCACGGCTCAAACCCGTGACATTAATGTTACAAAGCAGCAGCTTATCGGTTACTCCAAGGCTCGCCCTCATTGAGCACTATTAATATAAAATATATGAGTTCAGGGTTTAACTTGTAACATTTTATGAGATGACCTCTCTGTGATATTAACTTCCATAATGAAAAACCACAAAAAAAACTCACCTTTATTCCTTTAAAAGCTTCATTAGTTTATCTTCATCCTCTTCAAGAATCTAGATCATCAATTCATCCGGCACCATTTATCCGCCACGGCGCCACCCATTTTAGAAGTTGAATCCACGAATTTTCAAGATTCTTCTGTCCCCGAATCAAAAAATTTAAGGGTCTATTTGGTTGGTAGAAATTCAATAGAATTGAAATTTAAATTTCATTTCTTTATTTGCATGTATGGTTAGGTAACAGAAGAAATTGAAAATGGAATTAGTTCCAACCATGTCATTTAATTGATGAAATTCAGAATCACTCGATATTTCAAAGGAAATATTAGGAATGTTTGTAATTTACATAATAACTCGGCCTAACCGCTTTTCATTGTATCTCCATCTTTGTTCAACATTTTTTAAACACATTTGAGTTTGGATCTTTCTTTTATATTTTGTTAATTTTAAGTGTTAATTTTTATATTCTAATTTCGGGGGTGTTTGGATTGACTTACTTAATCTCCTTATAACTTATTAACTTTTTAAAAAATGAGATAAGTCAATAAGTATGTTTGGTTTCCCTTACTTTTTCTCCTCTTTTTAGTGATTTTTGAGAAGTAAGGAGAACTTACTTATTACTTATAACTTATTACTTTTTGAATAAGTCAATAGGGGAGGGTTCCAGAGAAAATCACATAGTTAAGCGAAAGCCGAGAAAACCACTAAAAATACCAATTTTAACCAACCATATGATAATATTTATTTTTTGTTTTATTTTATTTTTATTTATTTATAAGAGTATCAATGTAATATTTTACATTTTTACTAAAAAATCATTTAAATATTGGCTTACGTATACGTAACCCATAGTGTTACGTATACGTAAACAGAAAACAAAAAAATTGTGGTTACGTATACGTAGTCCATAGTATTACACATTGTTTTAATGGTTTTCTTAGTTTTCGCCTAACTTTGTGGTTTTCTCTTGATCCTTCCCCTATAAGTAGTTTCAAATAAGTAATCCCAAACAATGTCGTTAACATCAACCAAACACATGATGGATTTTCAAATGAACTCTTTAAATTCCAATTCTAATTCCAAAACATTCCGCAAACCAAATGCCTCCATGTATTGATATACAATCTTTTCAAAGATTCAAAAACCGAAGAAATGAGGTTTGAATGTTGCTAGAAAGCTATCAGAAATCCAAATTTTGTACCTGAAAGATCAATGTTGCATCATCTTATCTGGTACTCTTTGCGTTTGAAGAATTGGAGTACTCTTTGTTGAAGAGTCGAATGGTTTGGCAATTCCTCATGAGGGGACGAATTGAGAGAATTTTGAACTAGAGCATTAGATTTTGTTCATCCCTTGCTACAATAGTATCTTGGGGTTTGCAGCAATAACCGGAATCTAATTAGTTTGGTCGTTTTCTGTAGATTTTAGAAATTTTAAAGTCTATCTAGATGCTTCATCATGTTGTAGATAAATCGGTAGTTGCTAGAACTGTAATTCAAATTATTTGCATTCATGAATGAAATTACAAATCGACAAACATTCTTTTGACCCAGACATTGTTCTTATATAACCGGTGGAATCAAACGAACTGACACAGCGGTTTGGAGAGAACGGTTGTCGTCTGTAACTTCCAAACACCGTTTCAAACTCCACATGCGTTAACTTATGACTGATGCAACCGACCGATGATTCGGACTTAAGACATAAACAGACTGGACTGGACTTTACAAACTGACCATGGGCTTTTATTTGAGCCCAATAACAAAATACTTGACCCACAAAATAATAAAGAGAAACTTCACCAAATAGTAATCAACTTTTTCAAATGTTTTATTTAAGTCGCTAAAAGTTTTTTTTTATCTTTCTAAAGTCACTCAAGTTTCACTGAGTGTTCTAATCATATGTAATATTTTTATAAATGTTTAAATTTTTTAAAATTGAATGAGGCAAATGAAATATATATGAGTATTAGTTACCAATAAGTGAAATTTTTATTCCCATTAGCTTAAAATAGGAGGTAATAGTGAACAAAAAAATTCTCCAAATAATAAACAAGTTTCAAAATTGTTATATTTAAGTCGAATTGGAAAAAAATAATTGCTAAATAGTAAACAAGATTCATATATGATACATGTTTCATTTAAACACGTGTATGCTTTTATGTAACCTGAGCTCATCAAACAAACTTGCTAATCGTTTTAATATTTAAACTTGTGAATAGGCATGCATTTGGTTATTTGTCATCCTATTATCAATGAACATTGACACATGGTTTCTTGGAAGCCAAGATTTGGACCTAGAACGTAGGAAGTTGGTACATGTTTACTACATGAAGCCATCATTCTATATGCATGCTAAAGTTAGCCATTCTTCATGAATGAATTCTTTTGTCTCGAGTCGCCATCTACAAACCAACCCTATTCTATTTTCATGGACCGTTTTCTTTATTGTTTTCTAAGATGCTTCTCTTTGCTGGCGATGCTTATAATTTCAGGTCTTTCTCTCCTCGTAAAGTTCTTGACTATCTTATATGTTTTTTCTGTTCTATACCACCAACCATTTTTTTGAAATAACTTAAAAAAGTCAGTAACTTTACAGAATGGTAATCAAGTTTCTCATTTGTTTCATTTTAGTCACTCAAACTTTTTTGTCTTATTAAGGTCACTCAAGTTTCACATGTTGTTCCAATTTTACACAATTACCATGTTACAAGCTAACTTTTTTTTGGATTTTATTATATGGATGTGCAGGTGAAAATTAAATCCAAAAGGAGTAAACCATCATTTTCGGCATATCCATAAAATAAAATAAAAAAAAAGTAACATGTTAACTTTGTAATTGCGCAAGATTGAAACAACATGTGAAACTTGAGTGACTTTAATGAAAAAAATATTGAGTGACTAAAATGGAACAGATATAAAAAACTTGGTTACTATTTTGTGAAGTTTTCCACTTGAAGAACGGCAAACTTAGCAAAGATGTCAGTTTGCTATTCTTAGCATGTATTAAAGATGTCGTTAATTATTGGTTAAGCATTTTTTAGAAGTATATGATTTGAATTCGAACTATATATGTTAAATAAGTTCCAATAACTAAACAAGCAGCCATATATGTTGTTCGTTATTTAAATTGTATTTACATTGGCAGAGATAAGTTCAAGCACAGGAGAGGAGACAAAATCATGCAAATATTTGAGCAAAACATATAAAGGCTTATGCTTCTTTAGTAGAAACTGTGATATCATTTGCAATGCCGAAGGTGCTATGAGTGGTGGTCGTTGCCAAACCTTCACCTTGCGTTGTATCTGTGATGTCTGTGATCCCGATTAGTTCTTAAGTCGAACGGGCTAACGTATAACTTGAGCTTGCATGATTTCGATTGTAAACATTATTGTTATTGCAAAGACATGATCCTAACTCTTAATAGGACACTAACAATCTTAAATCGTTTAGTTATATTCAATTAAATTACGAAAAATATTTATTATTATTATATTCTGTTTGGTTAAATATGTTTTCAGGTATGTTTCATTGCTACATGTAAATTCATACTTGATGTTACTCCATAGGGTTATGACAACATAATATTTATAGAACTAGTCATTTGACTACATAGTCTATTTAAATTATAATTTACAACATGTTTCATAAACAAATGAGAAAACACAATAGGTATATTTATGCGCCAGTACCACAATCTTTTATCTCTATAGTCATGAAAATTACGAACGAATTCGAGTATGCAATATAATTCTACCATATACCAATCTGGCACACTTTATTATTTTTTTATACGAACGTGTATTTAAAATTCAAAAAAGGGCTTCACCAACGGACAGTTCCATAAGTGATAGTTATCACCAACGAGAATCCGTCGGTGATGCTCCGTTGGCTAAATGCCCGTGAGTCAATCAAGCCGTCGGAAATTACCAACGGATCGCCGATGGCTACAGCAAAATAAAAAAATATATATTAACAAATAAAATGGAATTAGACAAATTCCGTCGGTGATCCGTAGATAAATTTCCAACGGAGCAGTTCGTCCGTAGATATCCGTCGATGATGAAGCTCATGTTTTCTAGTAATGATATACTAGTAGCTCATCAATATTGGAGCACAATTTCGACCCATTGGGTAGTAAATATCTCTGGATCTAATCAATAATGGGGAAGATTTCAAATATTGTTATTATAAATCACATTTATTTTGAGTTTAGACTCAAACTATAAGTCAGATCCTGAATCTATACTATATAATAAATAAAGGTTTTTTTATGCCACGTGTCGTCTCCACATCTATTCTCATCAATTTTTTCCCGCCTCTCTCTCTTATTAAACGCACCTCCTATTTTTAACAACAATATATATATATATATATATATATATATATATATATATATTAAAGAAAATATTAATTATATAATAAAACATAATTATTTTAAATTATCACTTTTGAAACTTTAAAAATCAAATTATTTAACTTTTATTTTCAATCAAATAATAAATAAAAAACAAATTACATTAAATAGTATTTAATTTATTTTTGAAACCTAATTATATATTAGTTTTTGCATATTTTGAGTTTTGTTTTTTCTATCCTTAGTATATGATACATTTTTACACGTGAAAAATATACACATAAAGATTTAAAAATTTTATTTATTAATATTTTTCACCCGTGTGTATACACGGGATCTAAACTAGATACTTGATAAAAGATTGATGCGTTTACGACTTTAATCTTAATGTCTAATAATTTTAGCTAGGGTAATTCAGCCAAAGTGAACGCACTTGCCCATTTTCAACATATGGCCCTCATATGTCATAACTTGGGATCTAGCCATTGTCTCCGGCAATGTCCTTTTTTCAGTTTGTCAACTTATAGCGACTAACACCACAAAGCCAAAGAATCTATAAAAGGAAGTTAAAATCTGAAATTTAGTTATAACTCCTTTTTTTTAAATAACTAGATTTTTTAGTTATAAACACTTTATAGTCAAGGTTGAATGGTTTTAACTATTTATAAGAGTAAATTAAGAATAACCAAAAGCATTCAAATAAAATCATTACACTTACTTAAGAGATAATTAAAATAACTCTTATCTAATTTTTAAGTCCCAACTAATGTATTTTTATCTAATAACCGCTAGAAGTTGTGCTATTGTGGTTTGACAAGTCTAACTCAGACACGGAAAAACATTTCATGAACTCGGAAATCATGTTAGACACATGAACCTGAACATGACTAGAATATTCACGAGTGGGCACGAATACAACCCGTTTAACATGATTTTTATTATTCTATTTTTCTTTTGCATTTAATACTCTAAATTATAAATTTACAACTAAACTTATAAAGGTGTATAAAACAATTATGCTTATATTATAAAACTTGATGTCAATTTCTCCTTTTTAACTTTTAAATTTTGACATAAATATCTAACCATGACATAAAACACAACTTTTAGAAAAAATATAATGAATAATAATAATAATCTATAGTATATAATAAATAAAGGTTTTGATGTGTCACTTGTCACTCTCTCATGCATCATCAAGTTTTTTTCCTACATCTCTCTTCTATTAATTATTCAAACTTCTTCAGTTATTTTTTCTCTCTCCTATTAAATAATAATGACTTCTATAAATTTTTTATAAAATATTTTTCATGAATATGTAATATGTAAATCTTTATTACTAAGTATATATATAACATTGTATTTATTTAACATGTGTAATACACCGGGTTTCTAAAGTTTAATATGAATTAACATTTATCAGTTACATAAAAAGTTAATACTCAGAAAAAAAAAGTTTTAAAAATTAACTTAACATAATTTATAACTATCACGTAAAATTTTATTCAACTCGTGTAATACACGGGTTTTTTAAAACATAAATTTTTTTATTACCAAGTATATAACATTATATTTTTCACCACATGTAATACACGGGATTCTAACCTAGTCTATACTAATAAATAAAGGTTTAACTTGGACACTTGTGACTTTCTCGTGCCTCCTCATATTGGTTTTCCCGCCTCTCTCTCCTAATAAATACGCATGTATCTTATTAAATAATATTATAAATATATTGCTAAAGAAAAATGCTAATTATATTAAATAAGAATATATATATATATATATATATATATATATATATATATATATATATATATATATATAATAGAAAATCAAAATATAACTAATTAAAGAAAAATACTAATTTGTTATGTACACCCATTTCCACTTGATATATTTCGAGACGATCATAATAGTTTGACAAGTTAAAATGTATTTACAAATTTATATTTATAAGTTATATTGTTTTCAATATACAACCACGTGTACTACACGGGATTCTAACCTAGTAATAATAATAAATAGGCTAAAAAGCGTCAACCCGTGAACTCACCAAGTAATAATAATTAATTTGGTTACGATTCGGTTATATGCTCACCCCTAGAACATACCGATGTAGAAAAAGAGAAATTTTGTAAATATCAAGATTAGCCCATAATTCTAAAGTCCACATAATTTTGAAGCCCAGTAAGTAAGTATTAAATTAATGAAGTATGGATGGAAAGTGAAAAATGGATGTCTCATATTATATAGTTTTTTTTTAATTACAAATATAATGCTTAATAAGTTATTCAAATCGAATCGGTTTGTGATAACTAAATTCGAATTCAAATTTGTTATTTGAATTCTGTTCGATTCGAATTTAAGGTTATTCGAGTCCGATTCGAATAATGAACATTCCTAGATTGACCTGACCCCAACCCATTTAGCCAAACGTGTTCTTTGGTTGATCCGGAATAGACCCGAGCCATTAAGACCACACCAAACCTCATAAATTTCGTGATATGTTCGTGTCGTGTCAAAAATTCTCCCTCCAAGCACCTAGAACCGCTTTGTGTGTTTAGGTTCCTAAAGTAGTCTGTTCACGGTCCTATGTTTAGGCTGCCACTTAATCATAGGTTGGTTTGTACACAAATTTATTCAATGGCTGTTGATATGTTTATTGTTTTCTGTTGTTTAAATGAGGCAAGCAACAATGCAACATCATAAAGCATGGGCCTAGGAAGACAAAAGTTGTTTCGAGTCTTTACAAGAAAGATGCATTTGATGCAATGACAATAATGCACACATGGGTGAGGGGCCAACTCTGTAAAAGCTAACAAGTTCATGGGAAATTGAAGGGTCAATCATGGATGGAAAAGGGGAAACCACATCAATGCATCAACTACTTGTACCTTGCAATTTACAACCCACAAATCAATTCCATTAAAGTCTCAAGATTCCCCAAACCCATGTCAGAAATGCCAAGAAATCACAAAGTTGTACAATAAAATTTGCAGTAGGATGGTTGTACGGTACAATTAGCAATGCAGTTGTGATGTCAAGATGAGGACTTTCTTGCTAACATCATGAGGAATTGTACCTCATGATCACAAATCAATTCCATCACAATCTCAAGATTTTCCAAACCCATGTCAAAATGCCAAGAAATCAGAGTTGTACAGAACAATTGTGAGACAAGCAATTGCATCTCAAGATATTTCAAACCCATATGCCAAGAAATTACAAAGTTGTGGAAGAAATGATGCATTAGGATGCTTGTACTGTACAACTATCAATCGAATTATCATGTTGCGTTTCAAGTTCAAAACTTGCTTGTAACATTGTGCAAAAAGGTCATTTATATTCATCAGATTCAAACAATTACATATAGGGTTTTCCAAACCTATATTAGAATGCCAATAAATCAGAAAGTTGTATTAGAAGAAATGCATTTAGTATGCTTGTACTGTACAACTATCAATAGAATTGTGTTGTGGAGGTTCAAGATGCAGACTTGCTTCATAACATGGTAATAATAGCATTTATATTCCATCAGAATCTTGATTCAAGCAATTACATCTCAAGATTTTCCCAACCCATATCAAAATGCCAATAAATCTGAAAGTTGTACAAGAAATAATACATTTAAGATGCTTGTACAGTTTAACTATCAATGCAATTGTAATCTAAGCAGTTAATGCGGAAAAATATCGGTTATCGGTCAATGACCGATATTTGAGATATCGGTTCTCATGGTGGGATATCGGTAGCTTTTATATCATGCATAAACTTATATACACACACACGTATAATATTAACAGTCAAAACTAAAAAGTGTCGGTATTTTATATTAGAAACATGATCTAGCAGGTGTGCGAAGTGCGAACGTGGGTGTATTAGGGAGTTAGGGCATTTACTTTGATGGTTTTGGCTATGGGTACAAGACATTGGGCCAACATTTTAAAGGAGAATATGCTTTGGGCAGAAAAATGTTAAAAAAAGGGCCAAGATTTAATAAACCGAGAAACTCGGTGAGACAACCGATATTATGGAATCAAAATCTCGGCGATATCTCAGTAAATATCACCGATAATATCGGGACCGATATTTTGGCATAGGACCGATAACCGATATATCACCTGCATAGATTGTAATGTTAAGGTTCAAGATGAAGACTTGCTTGCATTGTGCAAAAAGATCAATTTCTATTCCATCAGAATCATACAAGCAACTACATCAAGATAATATTACATCAGAATGCCAAGAAATCATGTAAAATAGTTAGGTTCAAGATTAAAAATGGTGCTAACATTATGTAAAAAGATGATTTATACTCATCCCAAGATTTGATTTTAAAGGTTTTATACATCAACTCCTACAAGGATAAAGGTGGAGGGTTGATTGGCTAGAACCATTTCATTCTCATATTAAGACTCAAGTAAAAGAAGCCTTAAGAGTAGATATATCATCGATGTCAAAACTCAAAATAGTGCAGAAAATTAAGATACAAAACTAGCTAGTTTAGCAGTCACCAACCAACCATTATGACCATGAAATATGAAACACATTCAACAACACATAAAGAGTAACCACACACTTCAAAACAAGATTATCCATGGCTGCCATTAAAATACAAGAAACACAGCTCTTATCGAACGGGTAATCAATCATGGCGTGGTTTCCCCTCATATGTCAGGGAATTGAGTTTCATTATTCATGGGCATAATAATTGGACAGTTAACAAAAACACAAAATACCAGCTTTTTTTCTATCTGTTTTATGCAGCAATGAACATGGAGGTCTCGAAAAGTTCCTCACAGCTGTCCAGTTTGTGCATAATCTCAGTTTGTGAAGATGAACCCGCCTCACTGATGTTCTTCTCCATCTCTTCCTCAATCAAAATCTCCTCTGATCTGCAATTCCAACTGCAAAATGCTTTCTCGCCTCTACAAGCAGAGCAAAATGATCAGTTTGTAACAAAGGCAAATACGGGTAAAAAACCAAACATGATTAGAGGTTTAGTGACCGAACCTGTACATGTAGATATCTTCGCCCTCCAACTTCTTCTGGCAAGAGTAACAAAAGCTCAAGAAATCATCAGAGGGGTACGAATTAACGACTTCAGAAGGTTTAATCTCGTGTTCTTCAAACGTAACAGATTTAGCAATAAACTCATTATCGTGACGCTCTAAAATACAGTCACCAAAGATATGAGTTGTTTTCGGGTTAGGCCCGTGTTTTCTAACACATGTGTAATCCTCAGAAAGCTCAATCTCACTTGCAGAGAGTGAAGCGACTAAATCTCTTCCCTGGTTCAGATTGGTCGGGCGGGCTGTTGAATGGGTTGAGTTTGACCCGAGATTGGCAGAATCCAAAGAATGAGACCAAAACTTAGCAAATGGCTCTTGTGCTAATGGATTAATCAGTTTAGGGTTGGATTTTTTAACACGGATATGAGGAGAAATTGCATAATTCTTAGGGAGTGAGTTGGATAACGAGTCGAACCTGTCAAGTTTCAAACTCGGGTTGTTCAAGATTCTCATTTGGGGTCCAAAAAGAACGCTCTTACTGTCCGATGACCGGAGTATTTTCCCTGATGAGGGTTTTGTTTCTTCCTCAAGAGATTCAATCATGCTTAAGCCTACTTTGTTACAATCCCAACTCTTTTGAGTTACTTCATTGGGTTTGGAAGAAGCCCTAATTGGTAAATTCCCAAAGTTTGGTTTTGAAAAAACCTTGAAATCCAAAGGGGAAGTGGGGCTTCTAACTGAATCAGATTCTGAATTTTTAGGGTTTAGTCCTACAAATAGACCAGGAACAGTGAAAAAGGAATTGGTTTTGTGCTTCTGTTTCAAGAAAGCATCAGGATTTGAGTGCCAAGACTCATTAGAACAAGAATCAGGAACCAGATGATGAGCCTGACCCATGTTCTGTTGATCTTTTTGGTGTGACCTGGTTCTCTTCCTCAGCATTTTCACACGCCCTGTTAGACCAAAGAAAACCCTAGATTTAATGTTCAAGAAAATAGGATAAAATGCAAAAAAAGATAAATCACCATCCTCAAAAGTCAAAACCCTAACCCAGAAATCATCATCCAATGCTAGCGATCAGGTTAAAAGAACACAATCAAAAGCAGATTTCAACAACACTAACAGGATTAAAACCCTTGATTAAAATAAAAAATAATGAATCATAACTCGAGATTCTCAATAGTATAAAATTGTAGCAATGTATATTTATGGACAAATAGTAGCACCAGATTATCAACATAAAATTACAGGTTAAATTGAGTAAAGACCAACCAAATGATGAAATTATAAAGTACCCACAAAGTTGTGCAGATGAAATAGTCAAGAAACTATAAGGAACAGAAGAAATTGATGAAAATGAATGAAATTTGAGGAAAACCCACCTCAGAAAACTTGAAGTTAGAGAGGATAAAGAGCCTCAAATTGCAGAAGAAACTGTTTTCTTAACTTCCCCACTCTCCCTTTCTATGGTTATGTGAAAAACTTGTACAGTACTACTCTCTCTCTCTCTCTCTCTCTCTCTCTCATGCATCAAAATCAGAGAAGAAATGAGCTTCTCGGATACTCTTTTTCTGTGTGTAGTGGGGACGAGGGATTTACTGTATGTGTGAGCAGGATACGTATGCATATAACATATATATACATACACTAATTTACAATGATTTAACTTTATTATTTAATTTCTTTTTTCATTTAATAGTAAAAGTTTTGTATTTGTAAAGTTATCTTTTAACTATTATTATAAGGAATTTAAAGAACCCGTGTTTTCAGAACCAGCCGGTTGGATCGAGAACTTGGCACATAAACGGTCCGGTTTCATTGGCAAAACTTGGCACCTTAGTGATTTGATTTTGTGATTGCCCCATGTTGATTTGACCTGACGGACGTGAATACGAAACCACTACAGATGACCTAAAGAACTTGGAGACTATGCAATTATGTACAATACAATACAAATATAATTATTGTTTTTTTTAATTTGCCTCCATTTGTAAAGAAAACATTGTAATTTGTTCTTAGTAATAATGGTGAAGGGGGTGGGTTACTCGGGCGGTTACTAAGTATGAGAGAGGTGGTGCGGTAAAATGGGTACACCGTCCCGATTAAATCGAATTCTATGTCCAAGTGTTTTTACTCGGATGAATCCCCACTCACCAAAAGTAAGTAGCTTGAATAGGGTGTTTCAATGAAATCTGAGTATATGAGTAACTTTAAAATAGCAAAATTCTATTTGAGAGTTTGATGATTAAAATTGTTACCCTAAAGAGCTAAAAATATGTGTTTATATAAGATAAAAGATATTTATATCGTGTTTTATTTTGGTTATGCTACTTACTTTTGGTCTAATTTACTCGGTACATATATGTTTTTTTGCTTCGTTTTAATAATAAAAACTATGTTTGGATATCTGCTGGTTAACTAATGGAACAAAATATATTTTTTGTGATTAATGGTCACTATTAATGTATGTAAGTTATTGAAAGTCACGTGATCATTAAAGGCTCGTTTCAACAATTTTGTTTCAAACTTCAAAGTATTTTTCGTGTTTATACTTATTTTTCGTGTTCGACAGTAAAAGAAAATAAATAATAGTTGTTTGAAAAACAAATAATAAAAAAAATATTTATTTTACTTTTTATCGGTGTAGTAGGGGTCTCATGAGGTGGATGTATTTATTTTTTTAGCCCCTCGTGTTTCTAGGGATACTCTCATCGTTTAATCTTATTTCTTCTTATCATGGTTCTATTTTTTATTCGAGAATCAATTCAAAGTCGGCAGTTTACCGAACTAATCGACTGCTTTCGAAAATTTAAAATTTAAAAACCCAAAACACCAGTCAATCAGCCATATGTTCGATTTTAAATGGGTTTTATTAAAATTATGCAACGAGTCAAATCAACTCTAATAAAACTATACCTGTTAAAAAAAATTTACGGTTACAAAACTACTAACTTTAAATGGGTCTAAATAAACCAACACTACGTGCCATCAACGTCTACCGCCACCTCTATTGCTCGCCGACGCCATCGCTGACGCCGCAACTGTCACCATTGTTGCCACGACTACCACCATCGACATCAACATCATGGCCTCCACTATCGCCACGACGAACCGTAACCATCACTGACACCACCAACGTCGCGCACCTACACTACGATGCCATCTACACAGCAAGCAACACTGTCTTCACCATCGTCAACACCATCATCGCTGCCATCTTCGTCGATACCAACATCATCGTCGACGCCAATGCCTACACGTCATCGTTGATGCCAATGAATTACATATACTAAGGATATAAAACAAAATTCAAAATATGTAAAAACTAATATATAATTGGGTTTCAAAAATACGTTCATTATTGTTTAATTTGATTTGATTTTCATTAACTATTTGATTGAAAATAAAAGTTACATATTTAGATTTTAAAGTTTCTTATAATAATAGATAATTTAAAATAAATGTGTTTTATTAGTAAAATAATAATTATTTTTTTTAAAAATATATTATTATTAAAAGATAGAGTTGATTTTCATTAACCATAGTTTTATAACTTTGTGATATTTTTCATAATAATAATAATAATAATAATAAAATCCCATTGTTTAAAATAAAAACCTACCCATCCGATCATAACATAAATTTGAAACAATTTTTAAGTTGTCTAAAATTAAATGGTTTTTTTGTTAGTATTTTCAACACGCTTTCTTTTGCAACAATAATTCGTATATGTGTTTAGGGCAATCAGTCATCCTTACCACCAAATTTTGGAATCAGCGTGCCAGAGAATGTCGGGATATGTTGGTGGGGTTTTTTTTAGGGTTGAGTTGGGTTTTAGGGTTTTGGTGGTGTATATGTCACGTATATGGCTAAACGTCACATCTTACTTATTTTTTATATATATGCATGTTTTTATCACGTTAAGAGTTTGGAAAATTCGGTAGTTATATTTTATAAAATCTAGTCACCTCGATTATCGGTTTGTGATGTAAAAAATGAATAACGACTTATTTTTTTTCTTTTGGTTTTTTGTTTTTATCACGTTAAGAGTTTGTAAAAATCGGTAGTTATAGTTTTTAAAATCCGGTCACCCTGATTATCGGTTTGAGATGTAAAAGTGAATAACGATTTATTTTTTTTTCTTTTGGTTTTTTTTTATTTTTATCACGTTAAGAATTTGTAAAAATCGGTAGTTATAGTTTTTAAAATCAGGATCGTGGTTGTGTGTCGCGTCTGTCACGTCCAACCTTCAACTATTACTCTTTCCGATGTACCTCCCTACGAGCTTAAAGGGACATGATTTTTTTATGCTCCCAGTACGCCTGACTGTGCCCCTGCATTTAGGTTCCCCACCACGATTGCATCCGAGTTCCACGTCTTTTTTCCTTGACCGACTGACCACAATGACGCACCCATGCTCGCGTCCTCTCTTCTTAGCCCTCTCTTCTTAGCACAACCTCGTATCAATCTCGTATCATCGGGGTCCTTTTTATTCCCGGACTCACTAGAGACATACCGTCACGTTTAGGCCAATACGTGACAGTTTGAGTCACAACCGTCACTTGTCGACCTATACGTAATGGCTAGGTCAGGTGTGAAAAAAAACCCAGCGATGTCCCCATCACAACCCTTATTAAATTATTTGTTAATATGGGGTAATTTTCTAAAAGTTGAGAAGGGTAAAAAAAAGTATGGCTTTATTGGATAGTACGATGAATATAATCAGTAAACGACAAAATAAACGAGGCCTATTGTAAATGAGGGGCCCACTACACTGACTGACTTTCAGCATTAAATATCACGTTAACCTCCGTTAATTATGGTTACTTTATAATCATACATATAGTTAAGGGTGTGTTAATGCGGATCGTTGGTCATTTGGTGCAATGATAATTCAAGACTTTTTATAGTGGAGGTTTTTTGTTCGAATCTTACACACAGCAAAAAAAGGGTCCGAGGCAAGGTCAGAAGGTTCCTCCTGAGGTGCCCTGCCCTGGATATTCTAGGTGTTGCTCAGGGGAAACCCAATTATCCGAAAATATCTAGGTGTTGTCGTTCAAATTTTTTTTTGTTAAGACGGGAGTTTATCTTTAAAGTCACGTTACCGCCATGTCAGATTTTCCATATCTTCTCAATCATTTTGTAAAGAGGCGGAATTCATTATTTTTTTTAATCTTTAACCCATTTTTTAATTAAATTAAATAAAACATAATAAAAATATATATAAATCTTAAGTTCCAATAGTAATAAACATCCTCAAATATTCAAAACATGCGACATCATTCAAACCTAGATATCTCAGGCCATTGTGGCACGGTGTTCACGTCATGACTAGACTATGTGGCACAAACACGTCCCCTTTCATTATGATATAACACATGGCACGAGAGAAGGAAGTTGTTTTCAAAAGCAATAGTATATTGAGAACCGTAAAAATCATATTAATCTTTTTACTACTTGTTAAATAAATTGATGAGAATGTATGTAAACTTTAATATATTTAAGTTTTATTTGAAAAGTATAATACTAAAAGTATTTTATATAAATGCAGATATTCATATACTGATATACCGTATATACACATGTATATGCATGTGTACATTTTTATATCTTTTTGAAAAAAATTCACAAGAGATGAGATAAAATCAAATGAAGAGTGAGAAGAGATAAATAAACAATTGATTTTTAATTTTACCTATTTCATTGAAGCCATATACGCATGTCTTATGCGGTTCTCGTAGTTCTCAAGATACTATTTGTTTTTAAAAGAACGCACCCCTACGCACATATTACGTCAATTCATATAGAAAGTATTTTCTCTGTGAAAAGTATATCAAAATAGTAGGATGATAGTAATTATGCATCTTATGTATATCATTACGTAATATATGTAAAAGCAAGAGAAGAAGTTTCAAACTTCGACTCACTTTCATTCGAACTTTGTTGTTAGACGATCACTACCTTATTTAACGAGACGTTATAGGTGATCACTATCTAGTTATAGACTTATAGTGAGACGTTTGTAAGGTTATCATTACCTATATTCAACATATTTATATGTATGATTTAATCCAAACTCACTATATTTTATTTGGTATACTTTCTATTAATTAACCGATTGCATTTCATAAGCTCTTTCTAATTATAAACTATATATCAAATCATAGTATATTATTTAAAATGATATAAAGAAACATAACTTTAACAGTGTACGCGTAATCTCAGGATGTTTTTTTATTCTTTACACACTAACTTATGTATTAATTTATTCAAACAAAATCCTGATTATTCCTGCTTGGAAATAATTGTGTTCTTGGCAGCCAAAACTCATGCAATCAAGTGTTGTACCACGTGGTGTGCATCATTGTATTCTTGGCCTAAGAATTGTTTATTAACACCTAATTGAACTTATATATTTTATTGGATTTTGACCCTATAAAAGTGCTTGTCACACGGTTTCTCACTGAAAACATGTTCAAAGTTACATCTTCGTCAATGACATATTACCATAACATTGTTATGTTTGATCGTGGAAGCTACATGGTAATTCATCAAGTGATGAAGGATGATAATCTTCACATCATAAGTTTAATAAAACTTAATAATATATATCTTGTTAGAAATAGTTATAAAATAGATGTTTATTTTCTCTAAGATAATAATTTATGAAGTTTAAGTTATATTAGGGATTATATTTCTTGTAATAGCCCGCATTTATTCATATTTATAAGATTATAAGATTGATAATATGGTTATGTATTGCTTGTTTTCTTTTTATTGTTCTCTTTATAATTTTCATGACACATGAATGAGTTAAATTAAAATTAATGACACTTATTTAAAATTACTTGTTTGTTAACAAGTTTTTATTTATTTATTTTTCCAAAACCTCATATGCTGAAATATAAAAGGTATAGTAGTTCATGTGCATGTTAACTAATTCATATTGTGTCCATTCCTCGAATTTTAATCAAGAGTTTTCTTAACCAATTCTAAACCGATAGATATAATTGTTTACAACCCTTATCATTGTTTATAATTTTATTTGAACAAACATGTATTTTTATTTGAGCAAACATGTATTTATATCTAACATGTATGTTTCATGTTCATAATTTTTAGGGTTACCAAAATAGCAAGTGCATTTTATAATATGAAACCATGTTATTTACAATCGTATACCTTATGCTCATACACAAATTACTTTTCTAAAGTTAATAGTGAAACCAATAATTAGGTGACCAAAACTCGTACTATTTGTTTGGTGTCATGCAATTTTACTTCACACCAGGACAACAAGTTATAATGAAGCCTCATTATGATTTGTTAGGTACCAAATTTTCTTTTTCCATACAATATTATTAGTTTTGTGATTTTAGTTTCTCCCACAAAACACAAAAATAGAATCAAAGAATGTTGTGAATATGTGTTGGACATGATTCTCCAATTCCATATCAATATCACATTATTCAAATCCATGAATGATAATTTTTTTATAGGCTTGATATGATGATTGCAATGAGCTTTAGACCCGTTTATTGACTTAATAGAGTGATTAAACCATGTATATCAACCGTTAATGCTCTAGTTAAGATTTTTGACTCAAAATGACAATTATTGATGAGATTCTAAGAGATACTTAAAGTGTAACCCTAAAACGAAAAAAGAGAAAAAGAATTTAACAAAAATAGTTAAATTAAGAAAATAAAAATTAGACGAGTTAGTCCAATAATAAGAAATGAATGTACAAGTAAACCATTCTCTTTCTTATCGTCGAATTCTAGTCAAAATTGGGTTGCTAAATAGGTATAAAATCCAAAAATTACACATTAAAGGCATTTAGACCTTAGGGGGCCTCCCATCTCTCTCGACATACTTTGTCTCAACAACATGATTTATATTAGTTTGATGAGACAATATTAAAAGTATTACTAAAAGGTGGTTCGATATTTTTAGTTTAAATTTCAGATTTTAAAAGGCAATCAATAAAATAGAGTTCAATTAATAACTAGAAAATATGACCCCGTGTGTTGCGATGGGGCTGTACGATTACATTAACGTGTTTAAGTACATGATTAAAGCCCATGCGATGCAACGGGTTTGCGAACCTCGTTACGCCTGTCGCGGCGAAGACAATTACATGCTAAATACATAAAAGAAACATATGAAGTTGTCACGACTCGGTTCTGGAGATCGAAAAATAGATAAATTGCGGCGCGAATAGAAGCTAACATTGAAACGACAAATTCATTAAAGAAGAATATTAAAAAAAAGTAATAGAAAAAATAAACGAAATTTGAAGCTAAACTTGATAGTTTAGAAATTTGAGAAAGTTGAAGGGTAGTATATGAAAACGGAGAAAGCTGGAGGGTTATTATTAAACCAGGCGTTATATTAACGTGATTAAGAACAAAAAGAAACGTATAAATTGCGACATAAACATGACTTAACATTGAAACGACATACTAGTTAAAATATTTAGTAACAAAGACAATTATACAACGATACAATGTTCTTTATTCGGTGTCGATCTCATTCTTTTAAATACCAACATGTTACCGCCATTTGATATAACCAACGATAGCTAAAAAAATATATTTAACGCTTTAAAAAAGTTAACGAACGAAAGTTATTAGAGAAAATAAAATTTAGTAAAAAAATTACAGGGTTAAAAGTATATTTTATATGTAGTACATGGGTAAAAATAAAACTTTAGAAAAATTGAGGGTTTAGATGATAATTATAACAAAATTGTAGGTTTAATGAGTCGATGATAAAAAAAATTAGTAAAAAAATTAATGGGGTTAAAAATATTTATTATATATAGTATAAAGGTTAAATGAAAAAAAAATTAAAATTTAAGGGTTTAGGTGGTAATTATAATAAAATTGAAGGTTAAATGAGTTAGTGGCAAATCTGTACTCTATAATAAATAAAGATTTTAGTAAGACAAATTTTTCCACTTATTTCTCCTATTAATTGCATAAGTTTTTTAAAAAGTTTTTATTTTTCGTATCTCTCTCCTATTAAATAATAATGATTTGTATAATTCTTTTTATTTAAAAAAAATATAGGTTTGTTAATGAAACATTTTTAGAAATTGAACATTTATTTTATTCGTTTTATAAAACATTTTTAAAAAGTAACTATATGACGTTTCTAAAATTTGTATTAAAAATCTATGTAATATGTTATAAATATTTATTATTAAGTATATATATAAATTATATTTATTCAACTTGTATAATACACGAGGTTTTAACCCGGTGAGAGAATAGGTAATTATAATAGTAATAATAAAAATCGATTCACCTATCTTTATCCACTTATTTAATGTTTGAATTCTTACAATTGTTTTTAGGCAAATTGGTTTTTAATAATCCAAACTATTACTTATTGACAAATAATAATCCAAACTAACATTTTGGCTGGTGATAATCTCAATTTTCACTTTTGTTGTTAATGACAGTCCTAGTAGCATAATCATCATATATTTCCACCTACATAACACTCGATTCCCACTCGATTTCGATTGTACTTTTCTCCATTTCCTTTAAGATCGTCATTTTAAGCGAAAATAAGTGTAATCGAGTATAATATATGTTGATTATGCTACTGGAACTGTCATTAGCAACAAAAGTGAAAGTTGAGATTATAATCGGCCAAACTGTTAGTTTGGATTATTATTTGTCAATAAATCATAGTTTAAATTATTAAAAATCAATTTGAAAAGAGACACGTAATCACATTTAATTGTTTTAATGCGGCCGATAAAGTAATTTTGTTTTATTAATAGTGGTCAGAAAGGTATTATTACTGCCTTTAAAAAAAAGAAAGATATTATTATTATATAATATTGTTGCAGGTGCAAATGTACGGTAAAAAGTATGTACAAGTATAATATAACACCACCGACTAAATACTCTTTTTCCAAATCGCCGATTACTCGTGAACCCGTTCCTTTCGCTACCGACAAATAACGGCTCGATGTTTGTGTCCGTTAACGAAGCAACTCAGCAGCTACTTCCGTCGTGCCACGTGTTAACTAACCTTTATCAGTGAATGAGTTTCTCTAGAGGAAACATCTTTTTTTTACTTTTATTTTTTCTACTAAATCGATTCAATGTCTTCACCCAACTTAATAAATTTATCCACTAAATTTTAAATATTTAATTAATTATAATGTTGGTATTTATAAAAAAAAACTTATGAAGTTCTACATGCTTTACAGTGACTTATTTAAGATAATTTATGATAAAAGTTGTTACTTTTAATTAGTGTTGTAAAAATCATTAAATGATAGTCGGGTGATGGGAGACTGATTAACGATTAATCGGATTGAATTTTATACGTAATTTTTAAGTTATTTATATATATATATACACACTTTTTTATATGTAATTTTCAAAGTTATACATATATACACACATATTTTTATAGATCACATAAATTTATAAGTAAATTAACATAATCTAGTTGGAATCGCTGGCTGCCACCAATTTGGACCGTCTAGGAGCGCCTTTGACTGAGTTTGACCGATTAACGATTAAATTGATCGATTAGCTCAAAATTCTTAGATGAGTGACCGGTTAGCGATTGATCACAATTTTTGCAACAGTGCTTTTGATTTAAACTAGAGAATTATTTTAAAAATTCGTATGAACTAAGTTTTTACGTCATATTAAACAAAAAGTGCAAAAAAACAATTTATTATACAGATATTTTTATTGAATTATATATTAGAAGTAAAATATTATATAAGAAGTAATTTTTTAGGACAAATTTGAAGTATTCGCAAAATAATAAACTAATGAAATTCAATCATGAATGATGTTGCTTTCCTTCTTTAATCGACTTATTAATGCCTGCAACTCTCTATCTTTTTTTTTTCTGTCGTCTTTTCTGTACTTATTTTTACTGCTTTTTTTTAATCTTTTTCTTTTACTAAAAAAAAATTGAATACCCACCTTTATTTGTCGTATCTACAATTTAAACTTCTTTTAGTTATGAACATTACTTTCAATATTACGAATAAAAATGAATCTAGAAAAACATCTATATGATGAATTTAACAAGTTACCAATTAATTAGAAGTTTATGTTAATGCACTTGAAGACCACCGAATATTTGATTCTTTATATGCAAATGATGCGATTAAATATATTTTAATCTTTTATCCACCTTTGTTTATTATAGTTTAGTTAAAGTTATATTGAGATATTATAAAATACTTTAGTTTTCACTTTCAACTAGTTCTTTTATAAATTAATATAAGATTTTTTATTTTATTTCATTTGACACTTTAAAGACACATTCATTATTACACATGTTTTCATTATGAACAAAATCATATATGAAAAAAAATATTTAGTATACCGGCCTATGACTAAAAATTTCTAATAATATTTCTAAAAGTTAACTTAAGAGTAAAATAGCAAATAGTTCATGTATTTTTTGAAAAATTATTGTTTTGTGCTTAAAATATAAACTAGTGACAATCATGACTTTTTTGATGCACGTACCTTTTTCGATCTTCATGTGCTTGCATTTCCATCATAATGTTAAGGTGTCCTTCAAATATAATGTCACCGTCTTAAATTTCTTTGCGTCGTCAACAATGTTAACTACCACAAAATATTGCTCCATCTCCCAAATGAACCCGTCCACTGTCCTCGCCTCTCCTTTTTCGACAAAAATGTGTTGGTTTAGGAACGTCTACCTTTGATGGAGTATAACTTGTTGCATTGTTGCCTCTATTTGCCAACGCTTGCCTACAAACGCTTAGCTCAGTTGACAAGTCTTTGACTACTCTCTCCGTGTTGTCTTTCATTTGCCCCAACTCATTCATGAATAATTCTTTTAATTCACATCGGATGATTGTAATAGCGAGTTTGCAATAACTTCTAAGTTCGACGAACACATAGCTTAGTGGCTCCACTTGTTGCATTGGATCGTCGACGTGCATCTAGAATATGTCGAATTCAACAATGAATTAATTGATGGTTGTCTCTATATCTTCGACTCTTTTATCCATTCCAGCGACAATCTTTGGACATACTCTGAGTCTTTTTGGCACCATGACGAGTATCTTCCCGTTCACGAGTCTCGTCTCCGGGGCTGCTGGTGCTCACAATCTTTGTTACATTGAATGCCATCCCGATGAATCGTAGTGCTCTGATACCACTTGTCACAGAGTGATTTTCCAACTCTCGTGCGACACTTAGATTTGATCTAAGTTAAGCCTTTGACCCTTGATATAAGTGATCAAAGTGTTATGCAACGGAAGCCTTAAAAAGGGAACGAGAAAGATTACGGGTTATAATACAAGTGCTTGTATTACTTGAAAGTGTTTACAAGTACACAAGTAAAGATGCGAAGTTGCTAGGTGAACATCGGCGTCACCTAAAGTAATCGATGCAACTATTTGATTTAATCCGGATGATGAGGATCTGAGTTGTTGAACTACCTGGTGTCCTTCTTACCAAAGTGAATCATTCTCAATCATATGGGGTGAAGATGCATTGTCTTTCGACTATGAGCAAGTATAGGATTGTGAGCATGCACGAGGACGCGCATGAAATGGTGGTGGGAGAATGTCACGTGTCAAATGTTTGAAGATCGTTTTGCTATGTTTGTACTTGAACACATGGGTTTGCTGGCTAGTCCGGACTTCATCAGTCACGATCTCAGTGGGACAGACGACGTGAACATGCCAAGGTGTGCTTGCTTACCGAACACACCACTGAGACCCTGAACACAAGCATGATGGATTTGTTAGCCCTAGGCAACTCAGGGTGTCAGGCCTTGAAAGATGACCCCGTGACAATATGCAATACTTGGTGCTTGAATGCTTGCAAGTTTTGTGAAAAATAAAATTTGTGAGTATCACTGACTTTGCTATTTGTTATTATATCAATTCATTAAATGTTTAGTGGCTGGTTTTGAATTACTAAAAAGTTGAGGGCACAAATTAAAAAAAAAACGAAAGTTTATAACCGCGGCGTTCACTATGAAACTTTCCGGCAACCGCCTTAACCACCGATCCCGATAACCGACTCCATGTATCTCTTAATTTAAAGTTTCTGTTGATAATTTGAGTGTGATTGCTCATTCATACATAAATCTCCGGAGGCAGGGATTCTTAGCATTTAAATTGAGTCTGATCTGTTAATTGCTATTGTCTTTTATGTGCTGCTCATGGTTATTGATTCTGTTCATCAAAGGCAATTAAGATATGTTACGGTTAATATAATAAGGTTCTGAACTTTTTTGATTAAAATTTGCCTGTTTGGATTTCTGTGCTTTGTAACTTAAAAACAGGATTATTTTTGGCACATTCTTTGCTTTTATTACACTGCATCACTTTGTTTTTAAGTTAAAATGTTGAACTTTCTACCTTAGTAGATTTGAAACTTCTTGTCTTTTGTTTTAAGTTGAAAATTCGTTATTTTTTTGTACTGGGACTTGTTGTGAAATTTAAAGATGTTTGATCTTGTTGTGACTACTGTCTGTATTCGTGACTCAAATGCTCCGATGATCTGAACCTTAGTCTTCTAAGAAGAGTGCAGATCAATCTCTCAAAATTCATTCGCTTCCTTATTATTTTAAATTTAAGATTAGACTATCCGTAATGGGTGGGTGATAGTGATGATAAAGTGCTGCCACGTAGGCAGTCAAGTGATCACTATAAAGATGTGTAATGGTGTTATAGGGGTGCCATGTAGGCTGGTCACGCCCCACTACGCACAGTCTTATTGTTGTGTGTACTACGACATGCATGCCTTTAGGCCAAAAACTTACAGTGAAACTGAAATTTGACAAGGAGTATTCAGAAGCTTTAACTATTCTTTCTAATTTGGTCAAGAAGTCAGAAGATTAGATGACAACTTGCAGAGCTGGTCCCGAGTATTCGAATGCCCTACACGAGCCTAAAAAAAGGCCCATAACGAAATATATAATTTTATAAACTAATTTGTTTTTAACGACAATTAACAACATAGACAGCGCGCTGGTTGGTCTGGCACAGCAGCCACAGCAAAGCAATGTTGTCGAGAGCTCAGGGTCGGCTCAACGTATTTGGTGGCCCTAAGCGAACTAAAAGTTTTGGGTCATTTTCCAAAAGTCATATAATAAAAAACTGCTTTGCGTTTTTTGATGCATTCGATTCATGCTTATGTTTTCGGTTTAATATTTAGCAAATAACATATTATAACCAAATAACCAAATCAATTAATCACATAATATAACCAAATAACCAAATCAATTAATCACATACTATAACCAATTATCAATAGGCAATTGCAAATAACAGTATACTAATTAAACAACAACTGATGTCTTTATTATAACTAATAAACCAATTAACCAAATAGCAGATTACGAATTATACAACAAAGTAGCAACTAGCAAGTAGCAAAAAACAACTGAATAACTGGCCCAGCAGCGCTGAAGTTCATAAACAACAAGAAAGCTAACGATTAAAGGAGCAATTGATGGCCCAGCAGCGCTGGTTGGTCTGGCCCAGCAGCAGCTTCCTTAAAGCCCAATTGTGGAGAGCTGGTTGATCTGGCCCAGCAGCAGCTTGTTTTTAAAAAAAAAATTACTTTTTTAAAAAGTAATTTTTTTAAAGCCTAGAAAATTTTATATATATAAAAAAAAATTAATTTTTTTTGGGCTCCTCGAGATGTTAGGCCCACCACGGGTGTGTTGCCCGCAGGCCCAATGGGCCGGCCCTGACAACTTGTCACTTGTTGATATTGGTTATCAGAAAGCAAATTGCACTTTCCTCAAGAAACCTCCCAAATGCAAAAGTTGTAGTAACTGCTGTTAGAACTGCAAATGCAATCTATGTTCTTCCATCAAAGCTGTAGATTTGCAGACTGGGATTCTTCATGCTGAGGAGAAAGATTATACACTGCATACAGTTGCTTTTTTGAAGCTTTAATGCTCTTGATGATCCTAGAGCAGTTTACAGTCTTAAATATGAGCAGCTATGCAAAATCATGGTGACCAGGCTGATGACTTAGCGGGAATATTTTTTCAAAAGATTTGATATTTTTAGGGCCAGAACTTGATGCATTGAAAGCTGTTGCTTATGCTTTCTTGATGATCCTTGAAGTTGTTTGAAACCGCCCTTCATGATTTCAAGGCTTGGTTGGATGAAGATCTATTGTTCATAGATACCCTTTTTCCCTCTATGACACACATTTGGAGCAAAACTTATGCAGGCTATGATTATGATCCTTGTTACTAGAACTGTTGACTTTTCATACATGCAAACATGAAGGCAATTGAACTCATGTTTGTAGATGCTCTTGTAAAGGCGGATAATTATCAGCTCGTTTCCTTATTCATTCATGACCCATTTCAGTACTCCAAGGTAGTACTTCTGAGTTCTGTGTAAATCTTTTAAATAAATTGAAGTTGGTTTTTAACTTACGTTATACAATATGTGCTAGACTTGTTAGGGGAGCGGATAGGTACTTTCAAGAGGATTTATGCTACCTTATTCATGTCTCTCTGCTCTTTTACCTGCACCACTATAGTTTTCTTATCATTTTGTGCTATGAGTAGTTTACTGCTATTATGTTTAGTACTTCTTGTTTTGTTGATGTTTGATTTCCTACGCCACATTTTATGCTATCTGGGCACTAAACTTTAGCCGGGGTCTCAACAGGATCAATCTCTCTATCTTCAGGGATAGACATGAAAGGTTTGCCCCCATCCTACCCTCCCCAGAACCTACCAATAGCTTTTTGCTATGGGTAGATTTACTAGGTATACTTGTTTGTTTGTTTTACGCTCTTATCCGACTATTACAATTGTTAGAGTGAAAATGCTAAAAGGGAAAAAAAATCACTTTGAGAGGGTTGGTGTAGGACAAAAACAACAAAGTTTCCAGCTAAAGAATTTTACAATAACACCCAAACTCCCTTATCTTTGTGCCATTTTGTGGTTTTCTTATGTGCTAAATATCTGTCCAATGACCCAAATTGGGAGCTAAATTTTTAGAGGTTAAAGAAGAAGCTAGATGATCTGATGGACTGTGTTGTTCATTCATTAATCTGTGTGAATTTTAGTATTTGTTCCTATGGACTATTTATTAATGCAAAGTGAAAGGTGAAATATATGCATAAAATTGGATTTTGATCTTGAGTTGACTGGTAATATAATATAGCTATTGATTTTGCCGCGCTTATATGAATTTAAAACATTTTCTTTTTACCCTAAAGTATTTGGTTAAACAAGCTGCTAGTGGGCTTCTAGAAGTTGGTTATTGGGCTTTTAAGAGCATCTGCAAGCAAATTGCAATGTCGTTCATGATCCCTTGTGGCAGTGCATTCCTACGGACTTTGTAGGTTTCCAACGACACATGCCCATGGCTACGGACGGCGCCATGGCTGGAGAGAGGGTATCTAAGATTGGCCAGAGGGAGACATCTATGGGAATCCTTAGTGTGGCTAGAGGTGTAAATGAGACGAGTTGAGTTGATCGAGTTGAGCGGAGCCACTCGTGTGCTATTCGAGATGGCTCGAAGTGAGCCGGGTTCGAGCTTATATTGATGGTTAGGCCTGACAAACTGGGCGGATCGGGTCACGGGTTCGGGTCAGAATGAGTTCGGGTCAATATGGGTTAGGAGCAAAATGACTTCTGATCAAAACGGGTTTGGAGCAAAATTAGTCCGGGTCAAAACGGGTCGTTTTTTTTTATTAAAAAAATATCAATTGTGTTCGAGCCCAAATGACTTCGCCACCACTACCGCCACCCACTCCACACACCCCTACACCACCCCACCCCACCCCACCCCCACCCGACACACCCCACCACGCCACCACCACCCGATCGCCACTACCACCGCCGGCACCCACCCCACCCCACCCACCCGAAACACCCCACCACAACCCCAGCGCCCGATCACTGCCACCCACCCCAACCCAACCCACAGCCTACCCCCACCCGTCCCACCCGTCACACCCCACCACCCAGCCACCGCCCGATCGCTGCCACCACCGCCGCCACCCACCCCCACGCCACCCCACCCACCCCCACCCGTCACACCCCACCACGCCGCCACCGCCCAATCACTACCACCATCCACCCCAACCCTACCCTACCCCTACCCCCACCACACTCCACCACGCCGCCATCGCCCGATCGCCGCCACCCCCCACCACACCTCACCCCCATCCCCACTGGCGTGGCGGGGGTGGGTGGGTGGGGGTGGGTTGTGGTGGGGGTTGGGGTAGGGTGTGTGGCGACGGTGGTAGCGGCGATCGGGCGATGGCGACGTGGCGGGGTGTGGTGGGTGGTGTGGGGGTAGGATGGGGGAGGTTAGGGTGGGGGTGGTTGGGGTGGGGGTGGGGTAGGTCGCCGCGACAGGCGTTGGCAGGTGGTTTGCGGCGAATGCAGGTGGCGGTGGTGGCGGTGACGGGTGGGTGGCAGCATGGCATCTGGTGGTGGCGGCTGCAAGGCGTCGAACGCAGCAGGACGTTGGGTGGTGGCGGTGACGGGTGGGTGGCAGCATGGCATCGGGTGGCGGCGGCGGCAACGCGTCGAACGCAGCATGACGTCGGGTGGTGTGGTGGTGGGAAGGGGTGGTGTTAGTGGCGGGGCTGCGGTGGGGGGAGGAGTGCAGCGGGAGATGGCAGCAGCGGGGGAGGAGTGGTGAGGGGCGCCGATGTGGCGGTGGTGGGTGGAAAGGCGGCGGTATAGTGGGTGGCGGTGGGCGTTGGCGTGACGATGGGGTGGTTATCGTAGTTGCATTATTTTAAAGTGAACAAGTTTTATAATACATTTTGGCCCATTGACTAATTTATGGTGACTCAAATTGAACCGTCAACTAATCTCTGGTGACCCAAATTGACCCGTTGACTAATCTAATATGACCCAAATTGACTCATATACAATTGATGTTTTACCCTAATCAACCCATTATTTGAATAATGGGTCAAGATTGCCACCCCTATTGATGCTCAATTAAAAATGAGTTCGAATCAACATAGGTTTGTGAGTCTAAACAAACATGTTATTTATAGAATTTTTATTTAATATATATTTACATAATAGTAATTATGGGTTAGGATCAAATGAGAACTTATAAATACTTGAGAACTCGTCAAAAAATCAATTAAAACCGTTTTTTTGTTTTCATCACCTTTATTATTAAAATACAACATAAAAAATATCAATCTATTCAATTAATACATCTTTTTTTTGTAAATTATTCTTAAAAAAATTTAAACACATGTGTAAATGGTAATCACTTACACATGTATAAGTGGTAAACATACACATGTGTAGATTTTTTTTTAATATATGAATACATGTAAATTTACATACATAAATTCATTTTTTATGTTGTATTTTAATAATAAAGGTAGTAAAAAAATAGGGTTTGATTGGTGTTTTGACGAGTTCTCAAAGTATTTAAGAGTTCTCAAATGATCTATTACCTAATAATTATTATAATAAAAATATACATAAATAATATATATATATATATATTATATAAAGATTATAATTATAAATATAAATAAATAGTTGTAAATATAAAAAAAAATTAATAAACAATAAACGAGCCTGAGTAGAGCTCGATGTTGGAAAACTGCTCACATGTTGAGCACGAGCTTTTAGAAATAGAGCTATAAATAAGCTGAACTTGAGTTTGAACCCTCTTAAATTAAACGAGTTAAGCTTGAGCTTGGATTAACTCGTTACACCAATAACTATGTGTCTGTGTGGCCTCAGTCCGTTGGAGAGCCTTGTAGTGGATGAGCATACGTTTGTTTAAAGTGTTAATTTTTTTTAACAAAAGGACCATTTAACTCTTTGATAAAAAAAAACAAACAAACGATCCACTCCCATCACTCTCCCTAGTCATCTTTTCCGGTCACTCAGCATGGCACTCAAGTCTCATTTATTATGTTTTGACCCTAAAGTTGCTAATTGCAGAAATTCAACTATCACTACGTAAACAAACATGAAATAGAATATTTTAAATTTATTACACCGAAAATCAGGATGTTACAACTTTTTTTCATTGATTATAGTTTTTGTTCACGAAACCTAATTACATAAAAAAAAACAAATAAGGGTAGGATATAATCAAGCTTTCGATGTGATGTTGGATCTCTTTCGATGTTTTCATTAGCCTTTGACTTGATTGATCGTTCTGTTATGTAGTTGTTTGACTCTTCAATCAAGCTTGACTTCTATTATGTACATTAGTAACCTCGCTTCTAGGTATTTTGATAACTTATTCCAATTTCATTGATGTTATCTTTTGTGCTCTTCGTTGTTTTTTTTGGATTTAGTTAATTAAAGTACACGTTTACACCTTTTTCTGGCCATTGGTTAAGAACATATTAGATATATAGTTTAACATCAGTGGCGGAGCTTGAAAATCTAAGAAGCGGGGGCCGAAAAAAATAAGCAGGGGCCGGCTCTATACGTAAAAAAAATTTCGGACGAAAACGGAAAAATTAACACTACTAACGGAAAAAACGGCAGGGGCCGGGGCCCTCCCTGGCCCCTTCATAGCTTCGCCCCTGAACATATGGTCTTTATATGAAATATTTCAATATGGAAACACTAAATTGAGTTGCTTTGATTTAGGGAAATTCTAATGGGACATAGAATTTTGCCGTCAAGGCTATACGCCTCGTCTGGCGGCTGACCTTATACGACCCATATAGGCTTGTACGTCACACATAGACCTATACGACCCATATAGGTCTATACGCCACCTATTTTTTTCAAGCTTGAGCAAATTTTGATTTGTAATGGAGAGTATAGCCCTATACGCCTCATATAGGCCTATACGACCTATATAGGTCCATATGCTGTCTATTTGTTTCAAACTTCGGTCGTATATGGGACGTATATGCTTCTGCGTATGGGGCTATACTCGCCATATACAAATCAAATTTGCTCAAGTTTGAAAAAAAGAGGTGGTGTATAGACCTATATGAGTCGTATAGGGTCTAGCCGTCAGACCAGAACTAACACCTGCATGTCTGTTTTTTTAAAGTCGTATAGCCGTGTTCAAATAGCAAAATCCGTATGACATAAGTAGGCCCTTAATTTATTTAACATATTTGATTATCGTAATTATGGTACGAATCAACTTTTTCTGGTGGATTCTGATTTTCAAATTCAAATGTCAAATCAATTATGAAAGACATAATTTGTTAACATTTATACTATGATATCCTTGTATTGTTTCGGTATTATATGCATTATGATTGTCAAAAACTAAAAACAAAAAAAAAATAGTTAAGGTAGAATCCAAAAAGTTCATGATTGTTCTAAAAAATCATTTTTGTATGGTCCGACGTTCATTTGGCTTTTTAGTTCATTAATGTGATATCTGGCCTTTTCGTTATATTTGGTAGGCACATTCTTTAATGAAAAGCCATATTCCACATCATTACCATTTGTGAAGGTTTTTTATTTTCTAATATAAAGATCTCAGTTTAATAATTTGGCCTCAAAGTATATCGGTAGTCTTGTCATTACCCCATAATATAGTTTAAGGACAATAAGCATAATTTTATAAGTATTTAAACCAATTAAATCCCTGTTTAATTTAAAAGAGTTTGTGCTTGAGTTCCGTCAATTTTACAAACTCCGTCAATTTTAAGTTTTATATATAAATCTTAAGTCTGCTCTAAAGTATCTAATATTATGATTAAAGATCTAGGTAATTTAAAATATTTCTTAGACATTGAAGTTATTAAATCTGAGTCTGTTATTTGTCTGTCTTGAAGGAAATATTATATTGAATTATTAGCTGAATATGGGCTCAAAGGATGTAAAGTTGTCTCCACTCCTATTTAACTTAATTACAATCTTGTTTCATCTTGTAAAGATAGTGAGACTCTACCTGATATAACTAGATATCAAAGACTAATAGGAAAGTTAAGCTATTTATCCAATATATCTTACTCTGTTTAATACTTAAGCCAGTTTATGTATAATCCGTCTAAGTGTCATTTGCAAATTGCTTTTCAATTATTGAGATACCTCAAGAGCTCTCCAGGAAAATGCATTCTCATCTCAAAAGGTACCGGTTTTTAGCTTACTGCCTACTCCGACTCAAATTGGGCTAAGTGTATCGGATCTAGTAGATCTGCCACAGGCTATTGCATCATTTAGATAATAACCTTATCTATTGGAAAAATAAAAACAGGGAACAATGTCACAATCACATGTTGAAGCAAAATATCGTGCCATGTGTTCACCTTTCCCGTACCTTTAATGTGCGATAATAATGCTGCTATCTAAATTTCTGTAAATCCTGTCTTTCATAAAAGTTTACCATTGTTAGTATAAAAAAAGGATTTATAGACGAGTAAATCCTGTCTTTGCAACTGGCTTTACAAGTTAAAAAAAAGGATTTATAGACGAGTATTGTAAGCGATTAAATGATAATGATGTTCTTGCTAGACAATGGGATAGATGCAACTCCGTTGTGCTTACTTGGATTCTTAATTCTGTTGCTGACCATTTATACATGGGTCATGTTTACTCCAAACTTGCCTCTGAAGTCTGGCAGGACTTAAAGGAAACTTATGATAAAATCAACGGTTCTATTATCTTCAATTTATACCAAAAAATAAACTTTTTAAATCAAAACTGAGCAACCGTGGTTGATTATTATCATAAACTTAATATTATGTGGAAACAGTTTGAACAAATGGTTCAATTACCTTCCTGTACCTGCCAAGCCTCAAAAGATTTCAACGATTTTAATAATTTAATAAAGCTTATACAATTGTTAATGGGTCTTGACGATGAGTACCAACCGGTTAGGACAAATCTTTTAATAAATAATCCTTTTCCTACTGTTAAATAAGCTTTTTCTACAATTTTAAGAGAATAATCACATTGAAATGCAAAACCCTCATAAAAAAATCAAACACAAAACTTTGGGTTTGTTGTAAGAACACCTCAAAGTTTTGACAATAAGAAAAAATTCGATAAAGGTCCTAATCCGCAAGGCCCCGAATCCCAGGAGACCTTACGTGTTGGATTTATCCATTCACATATAGTTCATAAACATAGATATTCCTGTCAAGGAGCGGAAAACTTCATAACATGACATAAACTTGTCCGAACAATTAAAACATGGGGCAATTACATATATCTCCCTATAAGTTTCATAAATTACATATATATCCAGTTTAAAATATAATGTACATATATCTCCTTCTTTAAAGTTAAAAATATAAATTACACAAGTAACATTTTTCAAAGGAGGAGAGGATGAGGAACAATCATATTGGGAATTTAGGGCTAAACGAACTAGTCGTCGGGATTTAAAAGAGTTAGCTGTTTGCTCTCTTGGAATTGGATTTGAGGAAAATGGTTCGGTATCCACGAACCTCAAGTCGGGTTAGAAGGAGACCCATAACCCAGGTTATAAGTAGCGCCAAAAAAATCACAGGCACCCACATTTCCACCACTTGGAGTTTCTTTTTATTATTGCTTTTAATTCCATGGTTTGTTTATTCGTACTTTAGCTTTCTTAGGCAGTAAACAATTTTTTAATTAGCTAGAACTTAAGGAGGTGAGGGGAGACTAGTTTTTCTATATGTATAGAACCATGTTTAATGAAAAGGGGTTGATTTGTTTAATAAAATTATAATGTTTTTCTCTCGTTAGGAAGCAGTTCCTATTTCCAATACTAGCGCGCAGAGTTAGCCTCTTTGTGTGGTGTTCTTTGGAGCATATTCAAATTAGGGTGGTGAATCTGTATCCTTAAGAGTTGTTTAGGTTAGCCATATCGCGCTCTTGTGTGGTGTTTCTGTATCAATTTCGATCAATTTCGATTTTTCTATCCGTTACCTAACCAGGTTTATACATATTACCAACATATTTTGGACGCATTGGTTTATCCAAAGGTCGGGAAAATTTTATAACTTCTCTAACATGTATAGAATGTGTTGATCATAGTAAGACCCCCTGTGCTTGAGATATCTCACATAAATCACCTTTTCACTCTTTAAGTTACCACAATAGACACCAACATAAACTTTATTTTGGTGATGTTTATTTGTTGGAGTTTTTATTTTAATTTTAAATCAGTTTATCTAAACAATATCTAGGTGCATTGTATGGAATATTAACACCATAAACAATTATACATTCATGACCCATGTAAGTTCATTAATTTCTTTTTATTGTTTCTTTCGTTTTCATCTTATCATTACAAAAGTCTTATCACCAAGATACTGTCTCGGTGACCAAATAGTTTTTTGGGCATCATTTATCTATTTATATTTAATATATTACACTTGTTGATTTTGAAATGACCTCTAAATTTTGGTTACAAGTTGGCCCAAATTGATGACAAACCTTATCTTATAAGACTGTCATTAACGCTAACAATCATCCATCCTATAAACAGTCCTAGTCAACATACCACATAAGCTTTTCTCCCATTCTTTCAAAAACTTATTTTACCCCCAACACTACCATACCCATCCATCCCACAAACAACCTCATTATTTCCACATCATCTTTTTTTATTTTCATTTATCTATTTAAATTACTATTAAATAACTTAAATTAATTAATAAATAATTAAATAAGTAAATTATTAAACAAAAATTAAAATTACATTAAATTAAATAAAAACAACAACAACCTAAAACAATAAAATCAAGCAAGAGTACAAAGTTAATAAACTAAAAATACAATAATACAATAATACATAAATTAAAAAAATAAATAAACTAAACCTAAAAATTGAAACTACTAATTGCGTCGAGCCTTGTTATATTTCTCTTTGATCTCGTTACACAAAGTTTCATGTTCTGCTCGTTGGTATTGATCCATATGGTTTGTGTCGATGAAAAGTATTTTCTTTTCTTCTACCATGAAAAGTAATCATATGAAGACATGGCCTTACCCTTTGCTTTGGCATTGTCCCTCCCCATTGATTTGGCCTTGTCCCTCCCCATTGATTTGGCCTTGTCCCTCCCCATTGGACGACTTGGGGGTTCATGTTCTGCTTGAATATCATCGTCGTCATCATCAAGTGATATTCCAAATTCAGGAGTATTCGTGCTGCCTGTATACTCCCCTGTGCTATTTGATTTTTGTCTTTTAGGGGCTTGATGGCCATGCACTTTGCTAGAACTATCGTGCTTTGGACAATCTTTCATAACCCTCCACACATGTTCATATGCGAAGGCATTAAAACTCTTATTAGAGGATCATTGGTGTAATAAATTAAGTTTTATTTAGGTTTAAATTAAGTTTTAAATAAGGTTTAATTAGTTTTTAAATCATAATTTAAATTAAACAATATAACCATTTGGTAAAAAAGAAACAAAGAAAAAAAGATAAATAATATAGTGGGGCCCATATATTTTCAAACAAAAGCTGTCCATGGGGATGGATGGCTGATCATGGGCGATGAGCCCTTAATGGTTATCCATGGGTGATGGATGCCACCTGGCTTGATGGGCGGCTCAAGAAGGCAGCGTTGGAGCCAGCCTAACTGGCCATAATAAAACTTTTAAAACTTTTTTATACCTCTCTCCTATGAACAAAAGATGTTGGTAATCAATAAGGTTATCCTTAAGGGTGTTTAGATATAAACACAATATCTATTGAATATATAGTGAGGTGTGTTTGGATGTAGTCATAAAAGAATAAAATTGTCATATTAATAAATTTAACAAAACGTGAATAACATGTAAAGTAGAGTTTTCTTTATAATATTAAAAGGTTAAGAAGAATTAAAATATAATTTACTCTAATAAAAACAGCTAAAATAAACCTTGTTTTATCCCTCAACTAGTTTAGAATTCGTATACTACACAAGTGGTGAAAAATATTAATACATAAAATTCTTAAGTTTTTATATATATATATATATATATATATATTACAGGTGTATAAATGTATTACATATACTAAAGAAAGAAAACAAAATTCAAAATATGTAAAAATTAATATATAATTGGGTTTCGAAAATAAATTAATTATTATTTAATGTAATTTGACTTTTATTTACTAGTTGATTAAAAATAAAATTTACATAATTAGATTTCAAAGTTTTTATAATAAGGATTATTGGATTTTAATAATTCCACATTTTTATCAACTGACCAATAATAATCTCAACTGAGAATATTCTTACCACTAGTTCCTACTTTCAAACTATTTTCTTACATTGGAACCCCTGTTAAAAAATGTTAACGCCGTTAGATTTTATATGACGTGGACATCTGCAAACTGCCAGAAAGTCGAGCCAAGCTAACAGTGGTCTTGTAGTGACTTTTGAAATTGGCTATGGTGGTGTTTAACTGGTCTCGTTAAACACCACCGTTGTCTCTGTTTAGACTTGCCGGGAAAACGAGACCAGTTAAACACTACCAGAGTCAATTTCAAAAGCCACCATGAGACCACTGCTAGCTTGGCTCGAATTTTCGGTGGTTTGCAGATGCCCAAGTCATAAAAATCTAACGACATTAAGTTTTCTTAACGGGAGGGGGGGTCCAATGTAAGAAAATAGTTTGAAAGTAGGGACTGATTGTATGAATATTCACAGTTGGGATTATTATTGGCTAATTAGTAAAATGTGGGATTATTAAATCCAATAATTCTTATAATAAAGGATAATTTAAAATAAATATATTTTTATTAGTATAGTTAGTATTTTTTTTAAAATTTATTATTATTAAAAGATAGATGTGTATTTAATAAAAGAGAGAGTTGAGAAAAAATATTATATAAATGAATATAAAGACGATAGGTGACATTAAAAAACATTTATTTATTACATAGTATAGATTCGAATTCTTGGAATCACCACCACACTTTTGTTCATATTACATATACTACACCCAGTCTTTCGGGCTTGTGTTTTAAGGGGCCTCAACTTTTAGCTTTGCACATTTTGACCACTCTACTTAGGTATAGAACATTTGGCCACCTTGTGAGCTTTATTCTCATTTTCTTTAAATATTTCCTGACACATGTCAAACAAGTGTATCATATTCAAGTTCAAGTTCATTTGTATGACATGTTTTTGTGTACACGTCGGGTTTGACCTGTTAACCCATAAACATAAATCATTTAACGCTCCTATTTTATAAACTATCCAAGTATGCGTAATATATATGATTTTGTTTAATCAGATTCGATAATAACATACCAAATGCCGAACATAATAATGCTCATGCACATCTAGAATGGATCTGAAAACATATCCGTTCTCGCACATGAACTATTGATCGAAACATTTTATCATCCTGACACGTTTTTGACTGAACTTAACACAATTAAAACTAAGATGCCTAAATATAAAATGTTAGAAAATCGTATGGTGGACATACATCACAATTTAAAAAAAAATAAAATTAATGAAAAATAAACTTATTTAATTAAATTTATGAAGAGGTAGGATAGTATATATATGTCCCCACTTCCATTAGCTCTTCTCTACCACTTCTCATATATAGTGACCGAATTTAATTCATCTCACTCTCCATCTTTCCCTGCAAAAAGAATGTATATATTTTCATATATCACCATCTATGATTATTATCATCATTCAATATTAATGGCGATGATCCATTGATCGATCTTCACTCCGATTATCATTCCCTTCAAACCCTAATCCCTTATCCAAACACCATCTCCCGAAGATTCAGGAACCCTAACTAATCACGTTCCTTTTGACTGAACGCCTTTTCTTCGAATCTCACACAATATCAACCACTCATATTAATCCATAATCACTATATATCAAGAATATTCCATCATCTTGTTAATTAAACATGACTTATTTGAGGGAAGAATTACAAGGGAAAATGGCTAATGATCCTCACTTTAACCATGACCAGGGGTCGAGACGCTGCATGTGTGTCCCGGGTCCGGTCATAGTCGGGGCTGGACCGTCGGGGCTTGCGGCTGCTGCGTGTTTGAAGGATAAAGGAGTGCCAAGCATTGTGTTGGAGCGTTCGAATTGTATCGCGTCGTTGTGGCAATTGAAGACGTATGATCGGCTCCGGTTGCATCTCCCCAAGAAGTTCTGTGAACTTCCGATGATGCCCTTCCCGGAGGACTATCCGACGTACCCTTCAAAGCAGCAGTTTGTGGAGTATTTGGAGGGGTACGCGAACCGGTTTGGGATAAAACCGGTTTTCGAGCAGGAGGTGGAGAGTGCGGAGTATGATGAGGGTGTAGGGTTGTGGAGAGTGAGGAGTGTAGGGTTGAAAGGGGAGGAGATGGAGTATGTTTGCCGGTGGTTGGTGGTGGCTACCGGCGAAAATGCAGAGGCGGTGGTGCCAGGGATTAAAGGGATGGAGAACTTTCGCGGTGTGCTGAAACACACCGCGGAATATAAAAGTGGGAGTGGTTTAAGAAACAAGAAAGTGTTGGTGGTTGGTTGTGGGAATTCAGGAATGGAAGTGTGTTTGGATCTTTGCAATCACAATGCTCATCCTTCTCTTGTTGTTAGAGATTCGGTGAGTTTATTTTTTTTTCTACAATTTTATTATTATTAGATCAGATTATCAACAGTTAAACTGTTAGTTTAGCTTATTATAGCTTATTATCAGTCGATTACTTATAGTTTGAATTATTAAAAATTAATTTGTCTTTTATTAAATGTTCATACTAATTTAAACTATTTGGATTAATTTAAAAATTGGATGTAGTTTGTTTTGTTACTAGTTCAAAAGTATGTGATTACGTAGGAATTAGTGATCAAGGGTGGAAATTAATGCGGTTAGGATGGATTTGGTCAAATTTCTATAGATTTTTTAGGCTAACTTTTTGTGCATTAGTGTGAACTTTATAGGTTAACAAATCTAAAAATGAAATCTCAAATAATTTGTAAAACCGAAGCTTTAATTTTGTCGAAAATGACATCTTATACCTACCATGATCTTTATTCTTGAGGCCATGCCAAGAATTCAATAAGGACTCATAAATTTTTGAAAATTTGTGCGTCTTAAAATAAAGAGTAAATTACATTTTTTGCCTTCTAAATATATATACCAAAATTCAGATATGGTACTTAAACAAATGAATTACAGAAATCATCATTTACGTTTATATTTTGTAACAGTTTACGTCATTTTCACTAACGGTCGTTAGATTTTGGGGTTAAGTTCAATTATGTGCAATTTAGTCATTATACCCTTTCAACACATTTGTGTAATTAACTTGAAGATTTGGATCCAACATTTTATAAAATAATTAAAACAAATCCCCCATACTTAATATATATATCATATATTAAGGTTTCAATTAGTTTAAGGACGTACGTGTGCCTAAGTATATGTAATGCTTAAGTCTATACGCACTTAATTAACTTAAAGATTTGGGTCCAAACATTTTCGAATGTATGTGATGAATCAGAGTCATTTTTTGTATATTGCGTTTAAGTATATGTAACGCTTAAGTTCGTATGTGTGGGTTCTGATTCTCTCTCACACACATACACATTAACTAAGATAATATGAAAGATTTTGTAATGAGTAGAAAAGTAAAGTAAGAACGCCACTTTCTTGGAACTCACTAGCATGCCAGCAAAAAACATAAGGCTATATTCATTAAAAACCATTAACAATTTGGGAAAAACAAAATAAAGGTAAAATAAAGAAAATTAATTATAGTTACATGAGTGTTTCTTTACTGTAAAGGTCCCTTTAGCATATGGTGTCCTTGGCCCTCAATGATAGTGAAACTACTACTCCACAAGAACAAAAAGTGCTCTCACACCCATATAAAAATCGCACTTTATTTACCTTTATCATTTTTTTCAATCTAACGAAAATTAAATGACAATGCACGATTTATTATAAAATAGGTCCATGTCCTACCACGAGAGATGTTGGGAAGATCAACTTTCGGGTTGTCCATGTGGTTGCTCAAGTGGCTACCCATAAGACTCGTTGATCGCTTTCTATTGATCATGTCCCGGCTGAGTTTTGGAAACACGGCTAGTGTTGGACTCAACCGCCCCAAAGTAGGACCCCTCGAACTAAAAGGCAAGACGGGAAAAACACCGGTTTTGGATGTGGGAACCCTAGCTAAGATCAAAAGTGGAGACATCAAGGTAAACCAAGCTACTATATTTATGTATCCATATAGGATTTTGTGCTACTTTTGGTTCTTTTCATTTCCATAAACTTGTTCCCGACTTTATGCTTTTCTTCTACTTTGAACTTTCCCTTATTTCTAATGTAGAATCATTACATTAAATGTATTTTTAATAATATAATAAAAAGATCATCATATCTAACTTAAAAGTGTATTTTACTTATCTCCACAAATTTCAAAAAATCAAAGACTCTATCAAAGAAAAAAAGTTTTTATATACATGTGTAGGTAGAAAAATTGTTCTTTTATAGTGGTAACAAAATATGATTGGTAGTATTGATTTGAATATATAAGATAGAACTTATTTGAAAGAATTCAAATATCACCCTTGTAACTAATTTGAATTTGTATAGATACATCCAAACATACAAAGTGTTGGGAACCATAGTGTACAATTTGTGAATGGAAGAGTAGAGCAATTCGATGCAATCATTTTAGCAACAGGATACAAAAGCAATACTCCCTCTTGGCTAAAGGTACTTTATATCATTTCCATTCTCTTTTTATTCCAACAATTCTGATTTTATTTCAAATTACCTTATATCCGAAATTAAATATGAATGACTATAGGAGAACGAGATGTTCTCAGAGAAAGATGGGATGCCTCGGAAACCATTTCCTCATGGTTGGAAAGGTGAATATGGGCTATACGCAGTAGGGTTCACTAGACGTGGCTTGTTTGGTTCATCCATGGATGCTAAGCGAGTATCTGAAGACATAGAGAAATTGTGGAAAGCAGAAGCCAGACATCTTTCCTTGACCATCGGACGAGCATTCACACTCCAACGCTAGTTTTTTCGTTCTTGCTATGACTTAGATCGCGGACACTAGTTTCATTTGACTACAAAAGATTTTGACACTAAAATCAACCACAAAGTTAGCCATCCAATTGTAGAAAGTTAAGGAAAAGTTGTGGTGGAACTACTTCTAGCTAGCAACCAATTAGGATATTTTATATTTCTTGATCTGGAGAGGGGACCTCTATCTTAATCTAGGGTAGTGTATGTATACACATCTTGTACATTGCTACATTAATTTCTTTGACATAGAGAAGGATAGGGGTGAAGATAGTAGGGTTGGATCTTTTTTTTTAACATGCTCGTATAACGTATACGCTGCTTTTCAAGAAGAAATGTGTACGCGTGAGAAAAAATAGACCTTACATTGAGTTATTACGTGATTGGATGATTTCTTTGTTATAACAAGGCTTTAAAGAGACTGATGTGCTACTAGCTACTCATGGTTTCTTGATGAGTTGAAGCCCTCAATCTCTTTCAAATCATACTTACATATGGTCAATCTAGAAATTGCCTTTTGATAATATTGGAAAGTGATTGACTACCTCTAGCTTGTTTGTAAAACTCGGATTTTCAACCCTATTATACTAAAAAAAGTTGATGTTACCCGCATTAGAAAACTTATGAATGTCATATTAGTAATTCACATTAATTAACCATTTTGAAATTAAATATAGTTTTTCTGTCCAAATGCTAGAGTTATGAAAACACATAGTTACATGACTCATCTAAAAGTGTGTGGATACAAAAATTGCGAATATGTTAAAAGACTAAGACACATCGATGGTGATAGCATACATTATAACTATAACGTTTTCATAAAGATGTGTATAAATTAACAAAATAATTTATTTATTTTTTAAATGTAAAAAGTTTATAAAACCATGGCCAATTTCTATGGAGGTTCATTCATGACATTAATGGATGACTATGATGGGTATACGTACATGATATATCATTAATAATCATATGTGGTCCAAAATGCACATCCAAAATGTTGGTTATAGAAGAAAGTAATCTAACCGTTTTATAATTAATTAATTATTGATTCATTGTTAATTAGCATACAAATTATTCTTATAATATAAAGTTATGAAAAATGTCCGGCTATAAACCGGTACCATTTAAAATGAAAACCTAACATGTGGTCCAAAATGTTTGGTTAGAAGGAAGTAATCTAAATATATGTAGACGTTTTACAACTAAGAACGTGTTACATAATTTGATATATAGATACAAATATTTATAACTTTATATATATCTACAACCTAAGAAACCATATGCAAAAACCAAGATCAACACTACAAACTAAACAAGGAGGAGGAAGAAAAGTGGTCAAATTGAAGATGGTGGATGCATAGTTTGGAGATGGATTAATCGTGCTTTTGATAGAATTCCAAGATTGGAAAAACCGCGACAACATAAGCGACTTCAAGGGTTCAATGCTCACGGGTTCATTTCACGGTTTTGCGAAGCCGTGTTTGTTAAGCGGGTATAGGGGAACACCGCCGCAAATCGATAGGGTAGTTTAGGGTTCACATGACGTGGCATTACATGACCGTTTTTTGATTGGGTAATTCTTAGGGTACTTAGGGGTTTAAGGGGTTCCACCCGTCCACCCTTAGGTCATATGTAATACCCAAGTGAGAGGAAAAATGAAGTGTGTCACATAAGTTGGAGGGGTTTTCGTCTTCACACTTAGTAAACATATGTAATCATCACAAAAATAATCACGTACTAGAATATCGTTAGCAGCCTCATGATCCCGGTTAAGTCGAACTCTTCTTGTTAATGGACGTGAAGTTAAGGCACGATGACCTACAAATTGGACCACTGCTACGTCTCCGCCCATCAAAATATCATTGGCCTAGGAAGATGAAAATGATGATGATGACAATGATGATGATGAATTCATTCTTTAAAAAAAATTCGAGAGTGATTAGAGGTAAGATGAAAATAAAAAGTGATAAAGAGTAAAAAATAGTAAATAATTTTGGTATTTACAAGTTTTTAAGTTTATTTTTTCCGACTACTTTTGTAATTTTATAGCCATTGACGACGGCTAGAAAGTATCGAAATTGGCAAAGTCCTCCCCTCACGAATGAGACCCAACACATGGAGACCAGGCTCACAGCACCGCAGCACAATGTTCCATGAACGTGGGTCTAAGTATGAGGTATACTTTCATTTGCCTCTTCTAAGTGAGAGCACATTTTCTGTCACATAGGCGCCACATCAGAATGCTACACTTCTCACTTGACTCTCACTTGACAAGAGGTATACTCTACTCAAGTGAGCATTAAATTCATATATTATAAAATATTTATTTTTTAAATAAAATATTCATTTAGACATAAATAAAAATTACATAAATAAAAATTACATAAAACTAATTTTGCGAACATTCGAAAATATGATCAATCAAGTCCGCTTTCAAAGCGTGATGAACTTCTCGGCTTCGTATTTCTTGACGGTTGCTTCGCTTTTTATCTTCGTCAATTTCTTCATACGTAGGCTCCTCTTCATTTGGGTTATAGTGACAAATTGTCAGGCCGTTGTCCTCTAAAATCATATTATGCAGAATAATACAAGCATACATTATGTTCCTAATTTTGTTTTGAGACCAACACCTAGCCGGACGTTGGATAATATGTCACTTACACTTTAACATACCGAACGCTCGTTCGATATCTTTTTTTGCCGCTTCATGAGCTTTTTTATAAGTATTATGTTTAACACATATGGGTTCCATAAGAGACTTGACAATAACAGCATATTCGAGGTAGATTCCATTGGCAAGATAATACTCACGTTGGTAAATTGTCCCCCAAAGTTCAAAAGATGAGTCAGGTGCGGTCTTGTTTATCCAATCATCAAATATAGGCGATTGTCTAAGAACATTAATGCCATTGTTGGAACCGACAACACCAAAAAAAGCATGCCAAATTCATAGGTCATTTGATGCAACTGCTTCGAGCATAATACTCGGATTAGGATGATCACCACGTGCAAACTGTCCTTGCCATGCGTTGGGGCAATTACTCTAGTCCCAATGTGTACAATCAATACTTCCAAGCATGCCGACAAAGCCATACTTAGCTTCATGCGTTGCAAGTAATTGCTCAATGTAGCTAGCCGACGGTTTACGTAAATATCTACTCTCATATAATCTAATAATAGCTCTAGAAAATTTATACATGCATGACCTGATTGTTCGGGCAGACATCTTTCGGTAATCGTTGTAACACCCAAAATAAAAAGAAAAGAAAAATTCAAAATTTCACTCCCTCGCGGTACGCGAGGGAGATTTTGACAAAACCTCGCGGTACGCGAGGGGACTGCTTATACGCCAGATTTACACCTTCTCGCGGTACGCGAGAAGATTCCCAACCAAGCCTCGCGGTACGCGAGGGAATAGTACACGCGTCAGGGCCAGAAAACACGTGTCATTCACCCTTGCCACCAGCCGCCACGTGTCATGCTGACTCAGCACCGTTCGTGACACCTCATCCTCTCGCGGTACGCGAGGGATTTCCTTGGCCGGCCTCGCGGTACGCGAGGGACTGGAAAATCAGCCTATAAAAAGCCTTCAACGGGATTGAAATTCTGTACAGTTTCCAAACATTCGTTTCACACAAACCCGATCTCTCAAAACTCCACAACGTCCCGAAGCGCTGTTCAAGAATCCTACGACACCCAACTCAAGCCGTAGTTCTGTCCAAATCCCGCAAAGTAGGTATCGTTAAAACTATTCATATATATATAACCGCAATTATATATATATATATTCTCTCATATATATTCTCGTTAATCGTGTCTTCCCTAGGAAGAAACGTATCGAGGTTCTGCTCAAATTCCGAAGCCTACAACCCTACCAGCCATCAAAATCAAGGTGAACACATTTAACGCTTTTCAAACAAGAAAACCATTTTATTTACGAAAACGGCATGAAACAAATTAAATGCTTTAATCATAAGGGTAATCTACGTGATAGCATTCAGGCCATAAGCATACGTATATTTGATCAAATGGTATACATGAGGAGGGTGAAATCCCCTTCCGTGGCTGGGTACAGATCATGTAAGGGGATATCATAAGACTGAGGATATGGTTCCTTAGCAGATCATGTAAGACTAAGAACAAGGTTCTTAGCATCACGACCCTGGGAATAGGCTATCAGTCTGAGACATAGAGCTCAGCCAGTTGACCCCATGGCAGAGACCCGGTGTATGTAGGTGGTATATACTTCAGGTGAAAAAGACTGCTGAATGTGTAGATTTATCGTCAAAGAAAACGTGCTTAAAGGCTTTAATTTGGTTTATGTTAGAAATCATTTTCGTGTCAGTTAAATGTGATTCACCGGCTTTATGCTGATGTTCATTTTCAAAACGTTTTTCACAGGTAATGAAAGAAATCATTAAATTCAGGGTGGTGCAGTAAAGACAAGATCTTTAGGCATATTTAAATCCCTGTGGCAGACTAATACAAGACCAAATGTTGGAACGGACATAGATCCTAGACATTTTAAATGGCTTGTATTATGTAAATTAATTCAGCAGATGTACATTATATAATAGACTTTTGAATGTCTATTATCATGAAATGAAAAGGGACGTGGATCCCAAGTTTTGACAAATGTATAGAATTAACCCTTGAGGTTATTTACATTACATTTCATTACAAAAAGGCATCAAGTAAAAACAAAGACTTCCGCTGTCCAAATACATGGGACCTCATTCAGATACCAGCGTTGTCTCGCGACGCCCGGGCAGGGGTAGCCCGGGGTTGTGACAGGTTGGTATCAGAGCCACATTCAAGGGTTTTAGCAAAACTAGATACTTATATGATTGTATCTAGGCTTTAACCAATAGTTGTGCCTACTGAACAAACGATAGGAAGATGCCTTTAACATAACCAATAAATTACAGGATGACAAATCCATACTATTACCCTCATAACTACCCAAACTTCTTTCCTGGAGAATTATCTAATCCAAGAAACGATCAAATAGTACCAAGCTATGATGATTATGTCCACTATCTACCGACCCCGGAGAATTGGAACAGGATGGTCGCAGAACAAGTGGAGCAGACTCAAGCAAGGCTTGAACCTCTGAGAGAAGAATCAGAGTATTCAGTGGAAATGGAAGATTCAAGAGAATCTTTACGTCCTGTTATGACATCTATGCCACTACCTCAATCGTTAGACATAGTATACCCTACCGGAACAATTCAAGAACATCCACCCAGTCCAAGTGAAGAAACTCCACATTCGATTTCTGAATCCGACAAGGCTGCCGTTTGTGAAGGCAGTGGTGGAAAGTATTTCTTTGACCCTATTCCAGAACATCCCGTTTTCAAGGAACCTTTCTTCTATGTAGATCCCTCCGATGGACGTCAGTATGCAACCGACGGAAAAGTCGTGTGGTCTGTTAACTCAGCATATCACGATCTTAGGATGGGACACAGGAAACCACCTCCTTGCTATGGATTGGAAAGAATTCCGAGCAAAGGTGAAAAGGAAATTTTGCCCCAAGAATGAGAAAGAACAAGCTGAAAGGAAATTTTTGGATCACAGGATGGTGGGTACCAATGATCGAGAGTATACTACCAAATTCTTTGAATATGCTCGATTGGCACCTCACCTGGCTAAACCTGAATCAGTTCTCATAACTCGATATATTTATGGCTTAGTTCCAGAGATCCGTGATTTGGTGAAGGTTGTCTCACCAAAAACCATTGAGTCCACCGTAGAATTGACCGGTACCATGACGGCTGGACTAATCAGAAATATAGAGGAAAAGAAGAAAGTCGAATCCTCTATAAAATCAAAACCCGAGGCCAAAAGATTTAGGGGGTGGTGTTCCATTGCCTATCACGCCGTGAAGGCCCTCACGCCAACCATTGTGTGATGGTATACCCCTTACCCTAATGTGGCAAAAGTCTCTCACGCTCACGATGTATAATACATATGGTCTTAAATGCTCATGATATATTTAATTTTAGTTAAATGGTAAATCATTTGTTTTGAAGAACTTTTAATAATAGATCAACTTATTTTTGGATTATACAAAAAACACATGCATTGTTTTAAAATATTTATCTTTAGAGTAAATTTTGTTTTTGGCCCTTGTTTGATATGTTTAACCCTTTTAGTTCAAAAAGAAATCGTTTAACATATCAACCCCTGAGTTTAACAATTCCAGTTTATAAGACTAATCCTGTTAATTTTTCTGTTAACTATAGATTCATTTTATTTTTAAGTGAACTATCAGTCCAATAAAAATTATTTTTTAAGCTTTTTCATAAGAACATTTTTTCGACCTTTTTTAAAAACGTTTAACTTTTTTACCTTTTTAAAATCATTTAAAAAAAGTTTTTTAACCTTTCTAAAAATATTTATTTATTTATTTTTTCATAAAAAGCGTTTTTTTTTTGTTTTTTATAAAAACGTTTTTAGCTTTTTTTTGTTACTTTTTGAAGTAAACTAGTTTTTAAAATAGTGAACTATTTAAAAAAAGTTTTTAAAATAGTTAAAAAAGTATTTTACGAAAAAGCTAAAAAGTGTTTTTATAAAAAAAACTAAAAAAATGTTTTTAAAAACGTAATTTATGAAAAAAAAATAAAAATTATTTTTAAAAAAGTTAAAAAACGTTTCTAAAAAGATTAAAAAAGACATTTTTACGAAAAAAAAAACCTAAAAAATGATTTTAAAAAGGTAAAAAAAATTAAAAGTGTTTTATGAAAAAACCTAAAAAGTTTTTATTTGACTAAAAATGTTAAAAATAGTTCACTTACAAATAAAATGACTAAAATGCTGATATACTTAACAGAAAGTTAATAGAGTTAGTGTTATGGACTGAAATGGTTACAAAAATACAATCTCATGGGCTGATATGTTAAAAGATTTATTTTTACACTAAAAAAGTTAAACAAACCAAACCACATGAGCTAAAAACGAAATTACGAAATTTACTCTTATCTTTATAAAATAATTCATAGTCTAAGGCAAATCTCTTTCGAAATTCAAATTTAATCTTATCCCACTACACTTGCAATATCCCCCACTAATCATACTATAATTATTTAGATAATCAACATACAAATTATAGTAACACTTTAGCGGAACCGACAAGTTCCACCCCAACTTTTAAAAATGACAACTTTCACCCTTCACTTTTAGGAAATGACAACTTTCACCCCCACGTTTAGTAAATGATAACATTCACCCTTAACTTTGTAAACTGAAACTTTAACCCCCTTAAATTTGTAAAGTTTCGCGTTTACCCCCTATAGTGTATATATAATATGATTTTTTCTAATAACTTTCGTTTATTAATTAACTAGCTTAGAACCCATGTAATACACACGGGGTGAAAAATTTCAATACATAAATGTTTTACATTTTTATGTATATATATTTTACATGTGTCAAAATGTATTACATATACTAAGGATAGAAAACAAAATTCAAAATATGTAAAAATTAATATATAATTGGGTTTCGAAAATACGTTAATTATTATTTAATGTAATCATTATTTAATGTTACTATTTATTTGAAAATAAAAATTGCATAATTAGATTTCAAAATTTCTTATATTAAGGAATAATTTAAAATAAATGGGTTTTTATTAGTATAATTAGTATTTGTTTCTAAAAAAATATTATTATTAAAAGATAGATGTGCATTTAACAGGAGAGAGAGGCAGGAAAAAATTCATGAGATGAATATGGAGGCGACACGTGGTATTGAAAACCTTTATTTCTTATATAGTATAGATTTTTTTTCTTGACGTCCTAGTATAAATTTCATTTTTCGTACCCAATGTAAGGTATTTTTTTAGGTGTCACGGATTATATCGACTAACAGTTCAGGTCTCCATGGTTAAGTTCCGTCTTCCATTCCATGTCCAGATTCGTCTTTCAAGCATTTATCAACAATCTTCTGGTCCACCCACAGTTACAGGTCAACCGGTTCAACCGTTGACCGTCATAACCGGACAGTCAAACGAGAAACAACTCAAAAGTGTATGACCGGACCGGATCGGACCGGTCGTGAAAACATTGAATGAAATACGTTAAATGTAGTAATGTATTTTATGTAACTTTTAAAAAACATTTGATACAAAAAACAAGGGAAAACTTCACCCAATAGTAACCAAGTTTCTTAAGTGCTCCATTTAAATACCTCAAAGTTTTTTTGTCCCTTTAAAGTCACTCAACTTTCTTTTTTTATAATATTTTTATAAATTCTTTTTTTTAAATTGAATGAGGCAAATGAAATATATATGAATATTAGTTACCGATTAGTGAAATTTTAATTCAATTAACTTAAAATGGGAGGTAATAGTGAATAAAAAAAAGTTCATCAAATAATAAAAAAAGTTTCAAAATTGTTATATTTAAGTCGAATTAGAAAAAAAAATAATTGCTAAATAGTGAACAAGATTCATATATGTTTCATATATCTCATTCAATATTAAAAAATTTAAACATTTATAAAAATATTACATAGGATTGGAACACCTACTGAAAGTTGAGTGACTTTAGAGAGATAAAAAAAACTTTGAGATTTTTAAATGAAACACTTGAGAAACTTGGTTACTATTGTGTAAAGTTATCCCAAAAAACAATAACATACAAACTTTTTTTTGGGACTAAAATATTGTCTACTAATTTTGGTAACCGCGCTAGAAAAATTTTAGCAACCAGATTATCATAAAAATCATATATATCAAAATACATAAATCATTATAACGGAAAGTTTGAAAGTATCACCTGTACAATGGGATTAATAAAATGCAAATCTCGATTAATCGGTTTCAATGTCGTTGAAATGAGTTCAATTAGAGTTCGTATGAGCCGACTATCAAGTTTTTTAAAGATCATACTTAGATAAAACTCACTTTTTTTATTTCATCCTCACTCTATATACACACAAATATTAAACTATTCTATTGAAATATGATATCATTTCCCAACTATATATAGAATGATTGAACGCTTGAAATATGATTGAAACACATCACCTTCATAAACATATCTGCTACAGTACGTATTGTTGATCAGCTTTTAACATATAGAGATTGGTAAGGATTCATGATGCATGTCAACACATCATAATCAATATGCATGTGCTTGACCCACATGTATGCTCCACAAACCCTGGGCTTTGAATACATGCATGAAAATGGAAAAGACATGCTTCCATCAACACCATTCATTTAGTACATGCACTTTCACATGAGATTCTGTTTACTGTAGACACTAGTCGCTGTTCTTTGCTCTCTTACTTCCCAAGCAATTATTTACCAAATGTTTGTTAACAACAAGATGGTTGTGTGTATGATGAACTTTGAAGTGGAAAAATATAAAAAAAAACATTTTTTTTTCAAAGGAAAATATATTTTATATGAAATTTGTAATGGGTAATGAAAATAGTTATTATAACTAAATGTTTAAATATTTCTAGAAAAAAAAATTAAAACAAAAAGATAGTAAAGTACACGGATGGTTCCTATGTTTTATGAAAAAAAATTATTTGGTCCCTAACTTTCCAAAAGTATACGGATAGTCCATGGGGTTTGCATTTTGTAATGCATTTAATCCCCAAATTTTGTCAAAAGTACATGTATGGTCCATATGGTTTGCACTTTGTAACGCATTTAGTCTCTAACTTGAACTTTTTAAAACTTTTAGATTTATTGGTTGGGGACTAAATGCGTTACAAAGTGCAAACCACAGGGACCATCCATGTAATTTTAAAGAACTAGGGACCAAATCTAAAATTTTGGTAAACCACAAAAACCATCCGCGATATTCCCCCACCCCCCACCCCCACACAGTATAACATGTTTTTAAACGAAAAAGATTGCTAATATTTGATTTTAACACTTCAAAGAAATAAAATTTGGTTTCCACGTAAAAGACTCGGCTCTATTTGTCCCGCTAAAAAATGGAAGCCGAATAAAGAATTTGAATGCGGTTTCTTGATACATCACACAGGTCTTCGACGCAGCTTTCACAGTTTTTTGAGCGTATCCATTTACATAATATCCTTTACACGACAAAATAGACTGGGCGGATTTATGTGCTAGAGTGTTCAAATGATCATTTGCTGACTGAACTTATTTTGAAAAAATCTCTGTGGCAGAGTTATTGGCTTAGGTTACCGATGAGCCATCTAAATGTCGGAAATTACCGACAGATCACCGATGAGTCCACCAAAATTCAAAAACTAAGTTTTGAGAGATTTCGTCTGTGACAAAGTGCCCCGTTTTAAAAAAAATATATATGTTAGAAAAAAAAAACCTAATACGCCCTTTTAGTAATAAAGCGTTGTAAAAAATAAACCCAAAACTTTCTAAGATTACGAAATCTTAAATATGATCCTCAAAGCAAGCATACTAATTCCTTCGTAACACTACCTAAGCCACTTCACATATTATATCAACATGTCAACTTACTCCATCAAACAAGTCCACACATCAATGAATTGGCTAGTAAAAAAAATCAAATCACACCCCTTTCATTGACTCATATTCTTCATGTAAGGTCCAGTCAAAGGGCAAAATGCATGGCTTGGGGTGGAGCCACCGAAGCTGTAGTTGGCAGCCTTAGCTAAGCACTTAAAGAAAAAAGTGTTGTTACCATTATGGACTAGCTAGCATGACCATCATTGACTCATTCTCTTGATAAATGGGTCCATGTAGCACTTGTAGAAGTAATGTTCCTTCATTTTCATGAACAACTCCACAATCTAAGAACATGCATGCTTTCTAGATTATGCGATTTACATATCTATAAAGTACTTCCTCCCTTACAAGTACCCTTTTTCCTATTTGACCCATGATAGAATGTGGACAACTTAATGTAGAGATATGCCACTAATTAGGATAGAATGTGGACGTATCATTGGGGAATATGAAAATCAAGATATTAGAGTGTGTGAAATTCACATATGAAATAAGTGAGGACCTAGAAAAAATTACATAAAGATATCACAGAGATTTCGAGCGGTTGAGCCACTCTTGAACCGCTATAGATCAGTTTACTAAAGTTTGAATTAAGTCAAACTTATTTGGAGCTTATTTCAAAAATGAACTCGAACTTGAGCTCAAGCTTCATACATCGAGCTTGATTAAGCTCGCAAGATCAAACAATCCTATAAGTATTATTATTATTATTAGCGATTAATGAGGCCAAATATAATATACAACAAAATCTAAGGACCTAAAATGCTCAAAAGATAAAAGAGTAAGCCACATTGTTAACTATTTAAGGGGCTAAAATGTAATTTAGTAAAGTGCAAGGGAACTTGGTATATTCCGAAAGGTATAAAACTTCCAAATCATGGCTAAAATTGGAAACTCATAAAATACATTCTGAAACACTTAAAAGATGGGATGTGCTACCCTAGCTTCCTTAAAACATCACATTAACGGTTTCATTATTGTCTTTTTAGTGTGAAAATAGGAGAGTATTACTAATGTGAAAAAAAAAGGTGCAACAAGTTTGAGAAGGTGAAGTGTGTTAGCACAACCCAAAAATATTAATTATTTATGTTACAACGTTTACCCAAATAGGAAAGGGTTTAAATACTAACCAACTTTTTATGTGATAACTGTGCTAACCACTATCAAACAATCACATAATTTATAAATTATTTTTTCGTTTAATTCTTAAAAGAGTATTTAAGTATCATGAGCATATATCTTGCAAATAAATATGGTAATGATGAGTTTTACATATACGTACCAAATAATGTTACATATACGTGACACATAGTGTTTACGTATGTGTAACATTATTTGGTACGTATACGTAACACTATGTTTGAGAGTGGTTATCATGGTTATCACATAAATATTGGTTAGCATTGATTACATCCCCAAATTAATGATAACAAAGAAGCGTTTCACGTGTGTTTTCAACAAAAATATTGAAAGAGGAATATGTAGTTCATGATTTTATATGTTGAATGGTATTCGACTACTTGTGTGCATTTATGTAATAGGGTGGTTTCATGTTGATAGAGAAAACTTGTGAAATATGTGACACAGTGGGGAGAAATAATTAAAAAAATATTAGATTCTATAGTTGTTTTCTATGAGTCTTTATCTTGTAGAAATGATCATATAAATATTATAACAAATACAAATTTTTTTCATATATTCATCACTCATCCGGTTATGCAATTCCGTCATCAGATGCTTCATTGAAGAAATACATATGTCAACACTTGTCATTGCAACATGTAAAACTAGTGATAACTTCAAAAGACGATAAACCAACGAATAATCAATGTGTATCCTTGTTTCTACCATTTTTTTTTTTGCAAGATTAGATATACCATTAGTGTTGTCAAACCTTGTATCTCCTTTCATATTAGCGATGTAGTTGTAGAACTCATACATAAGTTTGTCTTTAATATCATAATCAAAATCATATGGATATATAAAGCCAGCCTTATTTATGTGGTCTATAGTCACAAAAATTAGTACGCGGGCTTAAAGTAGACATACATGTAAGTAATTCGGTGGTTACCTCCTTTAAACAGTTGTTAAGTTCTTGGATTTGCATATCTAAAACCATATTGAAATTACTTACCTCATAATAGTGACGATTGGAGATGTTAGTCTTTCTTCTTCTGTATTTCGAGTCAATGTACTACTATTATGATGGTTTTTTTTATTTTATTTAAGATTTAAGTTTAAAGTAAAGAAAATTAGGTATCTGGGGTAATGATTATGTACTCATGGACATATTAAAATGAGTTTAAATTAAATTTTGTTTTTAGGTTCATTGAATGGATATAATTTGTTCTGAGCCTACTCAACTAAAATATAATTTGAGTTTAACATTTTTAATTTTAAATAGAATAAACCGTTAATTATTAAAGCAATACTTTTTTTAGTTCAAAGTTTATATAATTGAAAATTAGTGCTGACGTTCTGGATCTGGGACATGCATAGGTCTATAGGAGTCCATAAATGGGCCTGGGCCAGAAAGATCATATTTTAGATCTAATGATGTTCACCAAAGCCCGGTCCAAGGCCGGTAGGCCCTGTTCAAAGCCCATCAAAACCTGAAAAGCCCAAATCTTAGTCCTTTAAGAATGATTTTTGTTCATTTTTTCAAGTGAGGTTTTTACTTTCCAGATGTAATTTCTGTAAAATCTGTGTGATTATTAATTATTTATATCATTTAAGTTTAGTGTAAGTAAAGTTATAATTTATGTAATGGTTTCAAACCAATTTTAACTTTTATCGCATAGGCTAAAAATGATTTTTAAACAATTTTACATTTTTAGTGATATAAAAAAACACAAACCGACTCCATGGCCCCATCGTGGAATGAATATTCGGGCCTAACCATGCTAAGGACCCGAAGTTTTAAAGCTTTGGGTAAGACCGTGGTAAGAGTACTTTTTATTGGGCTTTCAGCCGTCCATGCCTGGGCTTTTTATAACTCTTCAGAATTTCAAATACCTATGAAGATGATATGATACTCATGAGTCCATGCATGGGCCAGGCCATGACTGGTTTCGTCCTATACTCTCGTCGGGTTTGAAACCGGTTTGACGCCAAACCGGTTTTTTGTACACCTCTACCTTTCATGATTGGTATACATATCATAAGTAAGGTTATGGATTCCCAATTGTGAGTTTTATGAATGACATAGCCCGGGTGGATCTAGGAACTATTTTTATATTGGGGTCGGTTTTTTTGGGTGTCGGATGTCTCTTAACTTAACATCTTCAAATATGCATCCCATGTGCTGGTGGCAGTTTCAAATTTCTACTATCTTTTTCTTATATAATCTAATATATAATATTTGATAGGAAAAATGTAAGTTACTCTAAATAAATATAAACATAAACATACCTAGCAAAAATCTTACTCTAACAATAAGATATTAAGAGGTAGATATGGAGATAAACCTTACCTCTATCACATCAGATAGAAACGGCTAAACAATTTTTAATTTTACCGTAAACAATAGCGAACCTTTAATAAAAACGCAGTGAGGGCCGAGATTTTTTTTCTTATCAGTGGGGCCGGAACAATAAAATTTTCAGCCGAATACGTATCAATCAATACTATTGAGTGAAAAATCGGGGGAGGGGGGCCGAGGCCTCCCTGAGCCCTCAAAAAGATTCGCCCCTGACTGTAAATAAATATAAGAACTCTTTACATGGGTATCATTTAATACTACCAAATTAATCAAAGTGCATTTGTCTTAATGATATCCAGATGTGTTATATAGTGTTTCATTTTTAATAAATTATGAGTTCTAGTCTCGTCTATGATTTAGAGCGTTAAAAAAAAGTACTTACAAATTAAATGGAAAAACGTGTAAAATGCAGACAAAAAAAATATGCCTGAAGTTTTCACAAAACTTCAGGTTTCGTCCCTCTATAACACATTTCATCCCTGACGTTTAATGTTTTAACACTTTGCATACAAGTTTTCAGTTAATTTTTTTACAAATTTACTAATATATTCCTTACTCTTTTCTAAAAAAAGGGGTATGCCACGTCATAAAACCATTCTCTGGCACACACATCATGAGCGGTGTTGTAAGGAATTCTAAAACGAAATCACACATTCCCATAGATCTCTTCCTTCATTTCACACTTTACGCATCGTCTCCTCCAACACTTGTGGACTCAGACACACCAACTGCAAACTCCTTTTCCCAATCAATCAGTTGGGTGAAAAATCATTATTGTTCCTTTTTCCCACCAATTCATGGTATGTTTCTACTTCACTGTTTCCCCTTTTTTTTATATCTCATGTGTTCTTTAGATCCTTCAATTTGCTTTGATTACTGGTGAATTTTGATCTTTTGCTCAATCCATTATCCACCATTTTAAATGATATCAATTTGTAACTGGGTTTCAACTTCCCTAGATTCATAATCATAAAATTATTATAAAAAAATTTTAAGTTTTTTTCTTCTCTCCAAACATTTATTGTCAATTTGTAAATGGGTTTATGCTCTTTTCAGTAGATTGATAGGGTTTTAACTTTTAATCTGCAAATTTCTTGGATCAACAACCCACTTGAAATGCAAATTTGGTTATTAAAATTAGACTTTTTTTAATCTTTTAACCATTTTTATGATGTTTCAGGGTACAAGGATGTTCAAGAATCACTTGATGATCCATAAAACACCATACCCACAAGCAAAATATCATATTTTGGTGTTATGAAGATAAATTCTTGATTTTTACTGTTACCAATGGAGGAAGGCAAAGACTCTCCTACTACCACTATCATTAGACCAAGCCACTCTAGGGCTTTACCAAAAAGACTTATACATTTACTTGCCTTGTTTCTTATTTTATGTTTTTCCATTTCTTTGTTTAGTATATATATGATCCGTAAAACCGGAGTTGTTACGATAGTAACTTCAGCAATCCCCATTTTACAACCATGTATCCAAGAACAACCAAGCAACAATCTTGACCATTGGATCGCACCTCCTTCGAATCTGATCCACACAATGAGTGACAAAGAGCTGTTTTGGAGAGCTTCTTTTGTGCCACGAGTAAAAAGATATCCATTTGCAAGAGTCCCAAAGATTGCATTTATGTTCTTGACTAAAGGGCCATTACCATTGGCTCCTTTATGGGAAAGGTTTTTTAAGGGGCATAAGAGTCTTTATTCGATATACATTCATTCGCTTCCATCATATGAACCCCGTTTTCCATCCACGTCTGTTTTTTATAACAGACATATACCAAGTCAGGTATGTTGCACATCTTGTTTCCTGTTAGTTGTTACCTTAAAATCGTTATATATAGTTGTGTTGATGTGATTTGAGTATTACCAAAATGATTCATTAGATATACGATTTATATATGTCGATGACAAGGTCTAGTTATCCCAATGATTGGTCGATTTGTTCATTCATTGTTTGGGAATTCCATAAGTGTTGTACCATAGGGAAAAAAGGTATCATGAAAATTTTGAAATCTTAATCATGTTAAACTGATTTAAGTTAGTGATGCCACTAGAGAGTTTGATTGTTCATTTAACACGTGTTGACGTCTATAGAATCTTGAGTTAAACTCTTAACCAGGTTTACTGACATTGTTGATTGTTATAAACATGTCCTTATAGATCTTTTGTTTACAAGTTTGTTTATTTTCTCTTCTTATTCCTATCTGCAAAATTGTCAATTGTAGAGCCATTTTAGTGTTGTTTGTTTGAAAGTAAGATCCTGCAGTTTGTATAAACCTTTTTCAAACAGTGATTAAACATTACTATACAGCTTGTAATGTTTAGTTCTTTATGTTAGTTTTAATCCTGAGACGGGTCGGGTACGAAAGAAAGTGAAAGTTGAAAGGGTAATTCGAAAGAGTTTAATTAACTAGTGTTTAATTAATAGTGTGAATGTTTAGGATTATCTAGTTTGATTTAATTAGTAGAGATAACATTTAAAGTTAATGATGTGAGTTAGTATTAGATTAGGATTAGTATGGTTTATTTTAGTATAAATAGATGGGTTAAGGGTCATCGTAAGCGTGTCAAGTTTTTATTAAAAAACAGAAAGAGTCGATCTTGGTTGAGATAAAAAAAATATGTGTTCGATTTTGAGCGATTTCCAACACTTTAGAGCATCTTCTTTCACTGGTTGAAAGTTTTGACATTTGTTCTTCAAAAAAATCTGTGTTCGATTTTGAGCGATTAGAGCATCTTCTTTCACTGGTTGAAAGTTTTGACATTTGTTCTTCAAGAAAATTGTTAAAATGCGTGTGTTTGAACGAAAAAAGAACAAATTTTATTGAAATTTTGTGTACTCTTGCAGATAGCCGAATGGGGCAGAATGAGCATATGTGATGCCGAAAGAAGATTATTAGCAAACGGCCTTCTCGATATCTCAAATGAATATTTTATTTTTGTATCAGAATCATGCATTCCCCTATTCAATTTCACTACAATTTATCATTACATGACTAGATCCAAATACAGTTTCATGGGCTCTTTTGATGACCCGGGACCGTATGGTCGGGGTCGGTATGACCCAAACATGTTACCCGAAGTCAACATCTCCCAGTGGAGAAAAGGGTCCCAATGGTTTGAAGCCAACCGAAAACTTGCATCAATCATAATATCTGACGTGGCATATTACCCAAAATTCTTGGAGTTTTGCAGACCCCCTTGTTATGTCGATGAACATTATTTCCCGACTCTGTTAACGACCAGGGCACCCAATCTACTAGCAAACAGGAGTTTGACTTGGGTTGACTGGTCACGAGGTGGGGCACACCCTGCAACATTTGGGGCAAATGATATTACAGAGGTGTTCATGAATAAACTTCATGAAGGACGCGAATGTCTTTATAACGATGAACCGTCTTTGATATGTTATCTGTTTGCTAGGAAATTTGCTCCTAGTACTTTACAACAGCTGCTTGCTTTTGCCCCAGAATTTTTGGGGTATTGATTCGATCTGAAATCGGTAAGTTTGAAGTGGTTTTTGTAGGCATACAGATTATGATATGAATTCTTTTTTCGATATATTTTTGTTTAAAGATTGGTTTTTTGTGGTCTTTTAGCTTAAAATGTGATCAGACAACCTTAAATCTTCAATTTTGTTAGCAAAAGCCGGAAGCTTTTTCAAAAATTGAACAAAGTTTTGATGTGTGAATCATGTCCAGTATGCAGCTTTAGTGTAGTAACCAATATAATAATAGTTTTGTTCAAATAAATGTTTAAAACGCGTTAATAGTATCTAAGATCAGACATTTCTTATAAACCCGTGTTGGCATCGGATTTACTGATGCGTAAACAAACAACCTCCCCCTCCTAACTTTTTTTCATAAAACAATATTTGATTCTATTGCAACACAAAAACAACACCATTTGCATCAAGTATAAGCCAAAAAAAAGGCAAAAGACTTTCATTGTGACAAAGGCAAAAGGTTTAGATTTTAGAACCTCTTTCTTGAACCAGATGAACCCCAAAGAGATTGCCAGAAAACAGGCCAATTCTTTTGAGCCTCGTTCCAACCCAATAGAGAGCCTTCCCTCATAGGGTCCCAACTGGTGGACACTATCCCATAACTAACACCCAACAGAGCTGTTCCAAAGAAGACAAATGACACAATGAAGGGCACCCAAGTGGGTACATCAATCTTCAACCCTACTTTCAGATAGAAAAAGAATGGAAAGAACAACAGCCCTATAAACAATGGGATCCCAACTGAAAGCCCAATTCTACCCATCATTCTGTTGGTCACTACCTCTGGAATCACACCTGCTTCTCTATCCATCTCCTCATCCTCATCTTCATCCTCATTGTTGAGCTTCTTTGGGCTCAGGGTCTTTTTGGTAATTTTCTTGGGAGGAGGAGGGCCAAAGCCTTTGGGGGAATTGAGTGTTGCTGAGATAGGTGAGAATTGGAATTGGTGATTCTGGTGGATTTTGTGGGATGGCTTTGGAATTGGAATTGGGAGTTTAGAGAAGTTATTTGGAGATTGTGAGAGGTTGAATGAGTAGCAGGTGGTTGTTTCCATTTCTGGTTTTAGGATTTTGTTTTGTGAAATGGTTGGTGGTGGTCTGACTTTGTTTCATGAGTTTCAGATGAGAGGGCTTATCTTCTTGGATCTTACTGAAGTTCTTTTTTGGAATTTACAATAGTACCCTCCCAGTCCCCTGTGAGGAAAGCCAGAAAGAATAAATTTTATAATATTAAATTTTTTATTTTGAATTACATAGTATTTAAATACAACTTATTAAATTTAATATAATTTATTAAATTAGATTCAGGATTAAAGATTATAAAATATGTTAATCATCTAAAACAGATTCCCATTCGTATTTTAAAGTGGCCTATAATTGGACATTGATTGAAAAAACTATATATTATACAATTAAAAGATAAGATAGCATAAATGACATCATAATAAACATGATTATGGTCTAAAGTTGCTTGCACATTGAATTCCTGACAGACAGAACAAGATATGTTAAAACTGAATTACTGAAACCACATAATCAGCTCTAATATTTGAAGTTGCAATATTATGATAATCAATCAAATATGCATAATGCATATGATTAATTTAGGAAATGAAAGTAAAAGCTTGTAAAATTATGTTAACCGGAACTCTTCTTCTCATTCTCCTGGTGATTTTAGTGTTATCAAACGGGAATTCGACTTAAGTTACAGTACAAGGAGATACGGAGAATATGCTTATATAAACTTAATGCAATTCAGATGCTTAAAATATGGGCAAGTCTAAAATTGAAGTTTAAATTGACTAAAATACTCAATAAAAGGTCAGCATAAACCTTTTATAGGTCAAACACCAAATGTGCTACGTTGGCTGGTGAGGTTACATGTGTTAGGTAGTTATGAAGTAGTCAATGACTCAATGTACATTCCTCAGGTTTTGAAAATGGCTGTTTTACAATAACCTATACATAGGTAACCCTTACAATGATAGATGTTCAGATATGAAATAACTTCAAAAGAACCGTTGTAATAAAAGTATAATTATCATAAATGATAGTTTTTGTAGTTCTAACTACTTTTTCCGCCAAAAGATGTCATATTTTTATGTTAAAAAGAACTAACTTTTAGTGAATAGTTGCAATATTTCATGTAAAGTCATTTTAGTATTTATATAAATAATACTATTTCTAGAAACCAATAGGAACATACAACCTATTTTCCATAAATGATATAAAGAAACACATCAAGGCTATTTGATTATTAATTACCTTTGTTAAAGAAAATTCCCCAGCAAGAATTAGTTCCAATACACATATCCAAAAACCCATTTAGTAGTATTTACCAAATTAAACGGAGCTCCCGGAGCTCGGGGTGACTATCTGGCCAATTGCTTCAAAAGGGGAAACGCTCCAACTTTCTACATGTTTAACAATCTGTCATGTGAAACAGTGAGACCACATTAATATTATCTATGAAACATTCAATGCAAATAAGAAAATGATCCATTCAATCTGGCTTACTCTAAACTGATTGTCCAAATCATAGACTGTAGTCCCATCAATGGAAATAAGAGGCCTCCACGGTAGGTTAAGATATGTCCTGCAAATTCGAGTTTGTAAATTAATTTTGATGATTAGCTTCAAACTGTTGAGCTCTGATCTGACTTCCAATGATACCAATAATGTTCATCTTAAACGGGAAAGAAAATAGCCAACACCTTAGCCTCCATGATGCCTTAACAGACTCTGTTTCACCATTCAGAACCTGTATCATGTTTTCCACCACATCAATGAGAACAAGATTTTATTGACAAATGACAAACTTTGAGAGAGAGGTTGCCTCTCAAGATGTTTAATTCAACATTCTTTAACTCTCCTATACACTTGCATAATCTAAAAATAGGAAATGCTAAAGGCAGTAGCATTAACGGCTACGGTTCAAAAATAAAATTAAAGAAAATGTAAAATAGAATATTTTACCGTAATCTACCAACCATCTCAAAATTTGGAATCTTAGATTAAGCTATTAGTCATCAACCACGTAAATTTGATCTTTTAGCCACCAGTCACTAAATACCTCAATATGTTTATCAAAAGTCGGTTGTTAACCATAGCACTAAGGGTTATGAAGTTATGGTTGGTATTTCCCTTTACGTTAACTAACCTAGACACAGTCTCAAATAAATATTTCTTTCATGCATATATTTCTTATTTGCATCAAAACATATTCATAAAAGATGATGAGATGTTCCTATGAAACATAAGAAAAGTATAAAATGTGCTAATGAACATAATGCATTCATGGAGCAACCACCACCTACTGAACAGAATGTAATAAATTTGAATTATGAAAATAGTCACTTTACCGAATTTGAAGGTAAATGCTGCCTGCAAAGATTTCTGCCAAACCCTTGCAACAAAATCTTTTTTAAGAGGTTTAACCGATCAAGTTTCAATGTTGTGAAATACTTTTAAAATTTGACCTGCAACCTACATTACCTGTTACATATGTCGACTTGGTGTGCCGCCAATTGTGTAAAATAACTTGAGTGGCGTCCCAAATGTATATAATTGATGACTAGGCATCATGTCAACAATTTTAACAATGGGCATCCACTTCATAATTTTTATACAATTGTGACGTTGGTATACCACATCAGCATATGTAATTGAGTAATACAATTTGCAGATCATTTTTTTCAAAAAATAATCACGACATTGAAACTTGAGCATTTAAACCTTTAAAAAAATTTGAGTGACCTAGGTGGAACAATGGTGAAACTTGATTACTATTTAGTGACATTTACCCCTTTAAAACAAAAGGTGGTAGTGCGGTGGTGGAAATGCAGCCTCCCTTTATTTGCAAGCTATAATACTCTATAAGTTAACAAAATACAATATAAAGAAAAAAAACCTTTGTAATGCTTTGCAATGAGATTGAGGGACGGACAAAGAAAGGTACAAGCAATTTTAAGTTGCGAGAGTACAATTCCCTACCTGCAAAGCCACGCTATCAGGATATACACAAGGATGTACAAATGGGAAAAAAATAATATTTTTTTTTATAAAATCATGTAATTTATATCGCACTTCAAATGAGTTCAATCGTGTAAGTAAGAGAAAGTGAGAAACAGATTTAAGTTCTTACCACTGAAGCTAATGGTTGGATCTTCAAATATACAATCTTCTGCATAAATTCCAGAAGTAAAATTTCCTAAGATCAACAGAAACGTCAGCATAAGTAGAGCACGGGAAACAAGTAAAATTGTCGAAGCAAACTGTAATATGCAGAGTTCAACATATGTAATATACAAAAAGTGATAATATGTCTCGATTAAGTCATAACATTTTGACTATATATAACATGTTCTAGGCGAGAAGTTTCGTTTATTGAACCGTAAATAAATGCAAGTAGGTACCTGTAACAAAATAAGCATTGTCATAATCTGACTTCAATATAATCATAATATCATCTAAGCAAGTAGCAGAGGTTTCACACTTCTGTTCAGGAATCACTTCATATAATCTGCAACAATAAGAGATGGTAAATAACTAAATATAGTTTGATATTACAGTTAGATTTTAAATGGGCCAAGTATTGTGTACAGTTAGTATCATCTAATCAACTTCAACTTTGATTTAGTCGTCTTCGTCTTTTATATATTATAATTTGTGACAAAAGTATTTGTACATTTCAACTAAATTAGCTTCAATTATCATAGTCTATGGCTCAATTTTCCAAAATACAATTACCAGAGTCTCAGGAACCCTAAACTAAATTCCCTAAATTAGCATCTGCTTTACAATCCCATAGCCTATGGCATGAATATAGAACTAACTGAACAAAATTAGTACCAAATTATCAGTGCTTACTCATTTTTGTTGAAGGAAGAGAAAAGCCTTAGGATCTCTGTAGCTCCACTAACAACTAATTTCAAAATTTGTGGCGTCTCTTTTGTCTTGGAACACCGAACACCATTACGAAACCTCTGCAGAAATTTTCAATGAAAATCCTAGGGTTTTGATCGGTAAAATACTTGAAAAATTCATGAAAATCAACAGAAAGTAATACCTGGTGTGGTTTAGTAAGGTGTAATGGCAACCGCGTATGGAAGCAGATGGCTCCCGCCATGTTTATTGTCATCGTCTCTCTTGTGTTATATTTGAAACCACACAAGGTAAGCAATACCTGCTGTGCTTCACTATTGTTTATTAAAAACTAGCTCAGAATTTGTGTACTTCTCATGATAATATCAATACATAAAATTCTTATAGTTGGAAAAATGTATTACATATACTAACAATAGAACACAAAATTAAAAAATATATAAAAATTAATATATAACTGAGTTTAAAAATACATTAAATATTATTCAATGTAATTTAACTTTTATTTACAATTTGATTGAAAATATAAGATACATAATTACATTTTAAAGTTTCTTATAATATTAGATAACTTAAAATAAATGTGTTTTATTAGTATAACTAGGTTAAAATCCCGTGTATTACACGGGTTAAATAAATATAATATTATATATTAAGTAATAAAAAATTTATTTTTTAAAAACTCGTGTTTTACACCGGTTGAATAAACCCGTGAAATACAATATAATCTGTTAATCAGAAGATTTATTAATACAAAGATTAGTATTTTTTTAAAAAAATTATTAATATTATTGGATAGTGGTGTAATTAATAGGAGAGAGAAGCGGGAAAAAAATGATGAGAATGAATGTGGATGCGACACATGGCACAGAAAATGTAATATCCAGTAATTTTACCGACGTATCACCGCCGTATTTAAAATCTATTTCCCGTGTAACCTCTCTATTTCAAGGAATAAATAAACGTATCGTTGGTTTCTTTTAATATTAAATATATATATATATATATATATATATATATTATAAAAACAATAGCTTCTATTTTGTAAATAATGAACCTACAAATTTGAATACTTAAAACAAAGAGTATAAAATATTTCAAACTTAGAAAATATGCTAAACTTGTTTGGTTTTATAAAAACAAAATCCTTTTATTTAGTCTAGGGTATAAATTGTCAATTCTGAAACTTATCTTTAACTACAAATCAAGTTTTAACTTGAAATACCAAAAACTGGAAACCTCAAGGACCTGTTGTGTCATTCACCCAAACCCTCTTGCCCAGAAACCTGTCATGGGTTCGAGTCCCGTAACCCCCGGCTCTCGTCCCTTTTCACGCGAAAATCACGATTTCGTCCAGGTTCATTGAACCTCGGGCTCGTCTCTCGCGTGCGACCCGTCCCCAAGGTGTAATGATGACCAATTTTGATCGAGGCCGCGCATGGAGTCGGCATTTACTACGAGCGGCTCAACCACCCGCCCTCGACTCGTTCGCGCATTTAATGCCAAAATTGGCTATAAACACCGACCCCCATACACCAACAACATCATCCCTAACCTCCCTCCACTACCTATCTCATCAATCCGGAGCTACATTGCCGGATTTGAAATCGCGACCGCCGACTCCAAGCCCAGACCCAATCTCCCTCAAATCGACACCAAATCAGGTAATACTTGAGTCTATTGTGATCGAATTCGTGAAAGGATCAAAAGCCCTCTGTTTAATCTCATAAACAGAGGGTAATCCGAGTCGAATTTAGGGATTGAAATGTTAGGGTTCATACGGATTAGGGGGAACGTTTGGGTGTGTGTTTAAGGATTTCGTTTTTCAGAATTAAACACAATGAAGCCCCTGGTCTGGTGGTTTGTGCGCTACCGTGTGAACTCAGGCGGCCCGGGTTCGAACCCGGCTGGCCTGAGTTTTTGATTTCGAATTTTTTTTACACATTTTTAATTAGTTTTAAAAATTCCTTTTATTTTTATAAAATCTGTTATGTTTTTATAAACTTAAAACTGATTTTTATTTACACTTTTGTTTCCAGAAAACATTTTTATAAAAAAAAAACTTAGCTAAAACTTATTGAGTCTTTAAGGATTTTTATAAAACTTATGAAATAACTCCAAATTATGTTATGGAATTAGAAAACTTATTATTTTCTTTCATATGATAAATAAAATATGTTGTGATAAGCCTTAATATTATTTATAAACTTATAAATTAATCTAAAAATTTATATAAATGTTATAAAATCCGAAAAATATATAAAAAAAATACTATTACTTTAAAAATCAGAAATTTATACATTTTTACACTTTTATGAAATTAAAGTTAATTAAAGCAAATATAATTTTAATCGTTTAAAACAAAAAAAAACTAGAATACTCATTGAACTTAAAAACCTTACATGTATTTTAAATAGAGCATAAACTTATTTGAGAAACCATTGTTATGAACTTATAAAATGTGGTGCAAATAGTTAGAAACTTTTAAACAAACCATCTAAATATTAGAAGAATACTTAAAATTATTTTTATGCTTAAACACTTTAAATAAATTCAATTGATTTCGTAAATCATTTATTTTCAAGACAACCTTTTTAAATAGTTATTATTCATACTCAATAACTATTTATTTAGAATAATCACCCGTTAATCTTTAATGATAAATCTTTTAGATAACCATTATTTTAAATAATTATTAAAACCTTGTGAATAATTATTTACTAACCTTAATACTTATTTATCCATTACTCAAATTATATTTTATAAAACTAGTTAAAGCATGGTTAACTAAAACTTACTATCACTAAAACTTTATAGCACAATCATCCCCGTCTTTCCATTTGGAACCCTAGTCAATCCTAAATTTTGAATCCTTGTCCTAGATCTTAGGATCAAATCCTTAACGTTATACTTGTCATTTAGGCTTGTAGTGAGGATAACTTTCCTCAAGGCTTCATTACATTTAACCCTTGTTGGATACTCTTACATCCTTCACAAGGTGAGTATACTTAGCCCCTTTTTGTTTTGTTTTTATTTTATAAACTTGGGGTGGAACATGTTCAAACTTTTTAGACTTATACAATTCAAACTTAACTATGTTTACATGTCTTCTATGTGTTTAAATGTTTTGAGACTTGCATGCTTAAATTAAACTTAATTCTAGCATGTTCATTAACTTTGGCCGAGCCTATAGTAACAGTGATAGATCTATTGTATTTGACCAATCCACCTTGATTGATTGACCCTTCGGTGGGAGCCCTTGGTGATTGTTACTGAAACTTATACTTGAAACTTTAAGGGTAACTTTCGGGTTATGCCTAAACTTGGTTGGAGGTTTGACGTGCACAATGTTTAACTTGCTTGATTCTCACATTTGTACTTAGATGCATTAATCATAGTGAATTGTAAAACTTTTAAAGACTATTGTAAAACGGTGTCAAAACCTTTGTATCTCACCAACTATTTTTAGTTGACAGTTACTTAATATGTTTCAGGTGCTCAAGAGTGAGGCTTATCTATGAAAACGTAGGATGCATGGACTTAGAAAGACCGTCAAGAATTGAACTTTTGTTACTTTTCATGCTTGAACCTTATGTTATTTTTTTGTCATGTTGAACCCTTTAATTTATTAATGAAATATCTCAACTTTATTAGTCAACCTTGTGCTTTTGAACAACCGCGTCCGCCCCGACGTATAATCCGCCGTCGGTTGGGGTGTGACAGATTGGTATCAGAGCCTTGGTTATAGGGAACTAGGTTATTAGACACATGACCTAGACTATAACTTAGGATTCCCCATAACATGAGTCATCTCATGTACTTATTAGGAATCACTCCTCTATTATACTCTCTAAACCCTATACATACTTATATTTGGAAAACTTACTACTACATCAAGTCTATATACTTAGGTTTCCAAACTAACTCCCGTCAAAAGTATTTGAGTTCTAAATAATGTATGAGAACTTGTGCGGACCGGAAGGGTGGATGCCTGTATTCTAGGAAATTCTGTCAAGGAAAGCATTTCGTACAAATCCAGATCAACCGTTGGACCCGTATGTTTTCCTGGGAATTCTTGGGATGAGTGTCCACTTATAGGAATGCGCGACTTCTCTAACGTTTGAGAATTTAAACTACCTTTGATATGTCAAGGTACCTGTTTAGTAACATGAACTAAGTAGGCACCATCTAAAATCCTTATACTTCCTAATCTCATCCTATGATCCTTACCCTATTATTCTTACGTCCAAACTTTTTCATTTTATAGTATTCCTCCCCGTCGTAGCCGAAGCAGAGTCATGGCAACACTCATTACTCAGCAGATGGCTAAGGTCTTACCTACCCTAGTCACTGAACTAAACCAAGCAGCGGCCAACAACAGTGCTAACTCTGGATCTCTCCAGTCAGGTTCAAACCCTCCGTGCACTTTCAAGCATTTCAACTCCTGCAATCCCGCCAAATTCTTTGGGACTGAGGGAGCCACTAGCCTCCTCCAATGGTTTGAAAGCATGGAGAGCACATTTCTGAACAGTGACTGCCCGGATAACCTCAGAGTTCGTCATGCATCAAGTGTCCTACAGAAGAGGGCATTAACCTGGTGGAATGGAGAGAAACGAAATAGAGGTGCTGACGCTGCTATGTCACTGACCTGGGAAGAATTCAAGGAGCTAATGATCGAAGAATTTTGCCCGAGAAATGAAATGAAGAAACTCGAGGCTGAATTCTGGGATCTTGCCCAGGACAGTGGAGAGAATCTGGTGTATACAACCCGTTTCCATGAACTGAGTCTGCTAGTGCCCCATATGGTTACCCCTCTGTCTCGGGGTATCGAAAAGTATATCAGTGGGCTACCGATGAAGATTCAGGACACGGTGTGGGGTCGGAACCCTGCCACCCTGGAAGACGCTATCCGTCTCTCTGCTACCTTGACGGATAATCACGTGAAGGCTGGAACCCTATTCAAAAAGGGCTCCAAGAAGCCCGTTGATACCTCTACTCCCGAGCCTCTCAAAACGGTTAAGACTGAACCCTCGTTCAACAAAAAACGAAAGGTCAGGAACTATGCAGTGGTCACACCGGCAGCTCCTTTGGCACAAGTTGCCCCGATTAAGAAGCCCTATGGGGGAGCACATCCCCAATGTAACATCTGCAAGTTTCATCATCCGACCACCTTGCCATTTTGATTGTGCACCCTTTGTGGTCGCTATGTGCATTTGTCCACTACCTGCTTCGCCAACAAACCTCCAATGGCTCAGGGAAATCGTCCCAACGTCCCGGCACTACTAGCTTTGGCAAATGGTCGAGCATGTTTTGGATGTGGTGACCCAACCTATTTCCGTGACCAGTGCCCAAGGCTCGCAAATCCAAATCCAAACCTGCGAGCACGGGGACGTGCCTTTAACATCAACGCTAATGAAGCCCAAGCCAACGCAGAAGTAGTCAACGGTACGTTTCTAGTAAATCAACATTATGCTTCCGTTTTATTTGATACTGGTGTCGATAAGAGTTTCGTCTCTTTGGAGTTTGAGTTATTACTTGCTAAAAGTCGCTCTAGATTAGAGAAACCAATCACAGTAGAAGTAGCTGATGGAAACCCCGTAGCCATTGACTCCGTTATCCGTGACTGTGTCCTTAACCTTAACGACCACAACTTTTCAATAAGCCTCATTCCAATGCGCCTTGGAAGTTTCGACATAATAGTGGGCATTGATTGGCTAGTCGAGCATCATGCAGAAATCATATGCTTTGAAAAATGCATCCGTATTCCCTTATCATCAGGAAGCACGTTGCAAATCTATGGTGAAAAACCATCAAGCGGTCTAAAACTCATGTCTTGTACCACAGCCCGTAAGTATCTACGAAAGAATTACGTGACATTTCTAGCAAATGTCGTGGAAAAGAAAGGGAAGGGAAAGAACATCCAGGACATCCCTGTCATCCGTGATTTTCCCGAAGTGTTTCCCGAAAACTTGCAAGGCCTCCCTCCCATACGTCAAGTCGAATTCAGAATCGACCTTATTTCGGGAGCAAATCCTGTAGCAAAATCACCATATCGCCTTGCACCTTCGGAAATGCAAGAGTTAGCAAGCCAACTTCAAGAGCTTTTCGAAAAAGGGTTCATTCGTCCTAGCGTCTCCCCTTGCGGAGCACCTGTTCTATTCGTCAAGAAGAAGGACGGATCCTTCTGGATGTGCATTGATTATCGTGAGCTAAATAAACTTACCATCAAGAATTGCTACCCATTACCTAGGATTGACGACCTCTTTGACCAACTCCAAGGATCTTCATGTTTCTCCAAAATCGATCTTCGTTCTGGCTACCATCAACTTCGTGTCCTCGACGAGGATATTCCTAAGACAGCCTTTCGTACAAGATATGGCCACTATGAGTTCATGGTTATGCCTTTCGGCTTAACTAATGCACCCGCGGTATTCATGGACTTAATGAACCGTGTGTGTAGGCCGTACCTGGACAAATTCGTAATTGTTTTCATCGACGACATCTTGATCTACTCAAAAACTAAAAAGGATCACGAGGAACACCTGCGGTTGGTGTTAGACCTCATAAAGAAGGAGACCTTGTTCGCCAAATTTTCCAAGTGTGAGTTTTGGCTAAATGAAGTCCAATTCTTGGGTCATATAGTCAATGAGAAAGGAATTCATGTAGATCCTGCAAAGATAGAAGCAGTGAAAAACTGGAAAGCTCCAAAGACCCCTACTGAAGTCCGTTCATTCCTTGGCCTAGCTGGCTACTACTGTCGTTTCATTTCTAACTTCTCGAAAGTTGCGGTGCCCCTCACAGCCTTAACCCATAAAGGAAAGCCTTACGAGTGGGGACCAAAACAAGAAGAAGCCTTTCAGACTCTCAAACAAAAACTTTGTGATGCTCCAATCTTGACCCTTCCTGGGGGTAATGATGATTTCGTAGTTTACTGTGATGCATCCAACCAGGGTCTCGGTTGTGTCCTTATGCAACGAGGCAAGGTTATTGCTTACGCGTCAAGGCAACTCAAAATTCATGAAAAGAATTGCACGACGCACGACCTCGAGTTAGGTGCAGTTGTCTTCGCTCTCAAGATCTGGCGACACTACCTCTATGGTACAAAGTGTGTGGTTTTCACGGACCACAAAATCCTTCAACATATTTTTAATCAGAAGGAACTCAACATGAGGCAACGTCGTTGGGTAGAACTACTTAACGACTACGACTGCGACATTCATTATCATCCTGGAAAGGCAAACGTTGTAGTCGATGCCTTGAGTCGGAAGGAACACACCATGTTGCATTGTGTGAGAGTTCAAAACGATATCCAAATCCGCATCCTCGAAGCACAACACCTTTCGGTCACCGAAGGGAAGATGTACGAAGAAATGGCGTGCGGAGTTGAACTCCAATTAGAGACTAAGCCCAACGGCTTACTCTATTTTTTGAACCGTATCTAGATTCCTGATCATGATGACCTTCGTACTATCATTATGAACGAAGCTCATAAAACCCGCTATTCGGTCCATCCTGGTGCAGACAAAATGCACAAGGATCTTCGTCACCAATATTGGTGGCCCGGTATGAAGAAAGACATTGCGTTATACGTAGCAAAGTGTCTCACTTGCTCCAAGGTTAAAGCCGAGCACCAACGTCCGTCTGGCCTTCTAGAACAACCAGAGATTCCCGTGTGGAAATGGGAGTGTATAGCGCTGGATTTCATTACCAAGCTACCCCGTACCACTCATGGTCACGATAGCATTTGGGTGATCGTGGACCGACTAACTAAATCCGCACATTTCTTGCCTATTCGTGAGGATTACAGAGTCGAAAAATTGGCTCGGATATACGTTAATGAAATAGTTAGTCGCCACGGTGTGCCTCTTAACATTATCTCTGATCGTGACGGTCGTTTCACTTCCCGTTTCTGGCAATCCTTACAACCCGCTCTTGGTACACAATTAAATCTCAGCACAGCATACCATCCTCAAACCGATGGTCAATCCGAAAGAACCATACAGACCTTGGAGGACATGCTTCGGGCATGCGTCATTAACTTCGGTGGTAACTGGATTCGCATCTACCGTTGATTGAATTCTCTTACAATAATAGTTACCATACAAGCATCAACATGGCACCTTTTGAAGCCCTTTATGGTCGTAAGTATCGTTCCCCTGTTTGTTGGAACGAGATTGGTGAATCACAAATCACCGGACCTGAACTAATCCAAGAGACATCAGACAAGGTCCTTCGTATTCGTGATAACCTCCTAGCAGCCAGAAGTCGGCAAAAGAGTTATGCCGACAAGCGTCGAAAGCCTCTAGAGTTTCAAGTCGGTGACCTCGTACTCCTCAAGGTATCACCTTGGAAAGGAGTAGTTCGTTTCGGAAAGAAAGGAAAGCTAGCTCCTCGTTTTATGGGTCCTTTTAAAATCCTCGAAAGGATAGGAAAGGTGGCCTATAAACTTGAACTACCTGAAAGCCTTAGCAATGTTCATCCAACTTTCCACGTCTCTAACCTCAAGAAATGTCTTGCGGACGAGAACCTCCACATACCTCTCGACGAAGTACGCATCAACGAAACTATGCACTTCGTAGAGAAGCCTGTGGAGATCATGGATCGTGAAGTCAAGCAGCTCAAGCGTCGTATTCCTCTAGTCAAAGTACGTTGGGAGTCCAAACGTGGCCCAGAGTTTACTTGGGAACGCGAAGACCAGATGAAAGTCAAGTACCCGCACCTTTTCTCTGGACCCTCCTCTTAAATTTCGGGACGAAATTTCCTAAAGTAGGGGAGACTGTAATATCCAGTAATTTTACCGACGTATCACCTCCGTATTTAAAATCTATTTCCCGTGTAACCTCTCTATTTCAAGGAATAAATAAACGTATCGTTGGTTTCTTTTAATATTATATATATATATATATTATAAAAACAATAGCTTCTATTTTGTAAATAATGAACCTACAAATTTGAATACTTAAAACAAAGAGTATAAAATATTTCAAACTTAGAAAATATGCTAAACTTGTTTGGTTTTATAAAAACAAAATCCTTTTATTTAGTCTAGGGTATAAATTGTCAATTCTGAAACTTATCTTTAACTACAAATCAAGTTTTAACTTGAAATACCAAAAACTGGAAACCTCAAGGACCTGTTGTGTCATTCACCCAAACCCTCTTGCCCAGAAACCGGTCATGGGTTCGAGTCCCGTAACCCCCGGCTCTCGTCCCTTTTCACGCGAAAATCACGATTTCCTCCAGGTTCATTGAACCTCGGGCTCGTCTCTCGCGTGCGACCCGTCCCCAAGGTGTAATGATGACCAATTTTGATCGAGGCCGCGCATGGAGTCGGCATTTACTACGAACGGCTCAACCACCCGCCCTCGACTCGTTCGCGCATTTAATGCCAAAATTGGCTATAAACACCGACCCCCATACACCAACAACATCATCCCTAACCTCCCTCCACTACCTATCTCATCAATCCGGAGCTACATTGCCGGATTTGAAATCGCGACCGCCGACTCCAAGCCCAGACCCAATCTCCCTCAAATCGACACCAAATCAGGTAATACTTGAGTCTATTGTGATCGAATTCGTGAAAGGATCAAAAGCCCTCTGTTTAATCTCATAAACAGAGGGTAATCCGAGTCGAATTTAGGGATTGAAATGTTAGGGTTCATACGGATTAGGGGGAACGTTTGGGTGTGTGTTTAAGGATTTCGTTTTTCAGAATTAAACACAATGAAGCCCCTGGTCTGGTGGTTTGTGCGCTACCGTGTGAACTCAGGCGGCCCGGGTTCGAACCCGGCTGGCCTGAGTTTTTGATTTCGAATTTTTTTTACACATTTTTAATTAGTTTTAAAAATTCCTTTTATTTTTATAAAATCTGTTATGTTTTTATAAACTTAAAACTGATTTTTATTTACACTTTTGTTTCCAGAAAACATTTTTATAAAAAAAAAACTTAGCTAAAACTTATTGAGTCTTTAAGGATTTTTATAAAACTTATGAAATAACTCCAAATTATGTTATGGAATTAGAAAACTTATTATTTTCTTTCATATGATAAATAAAATATGTTGTGATAAGCCTTAATATTATTTATAAACTTATAAATTAATCTAAAAATTTATATAAATGTTATAAAATCCGAAAAATATATAAAAAAAATACTATTACTTTAAAAATCAGAAATTTATACATTTTTACACTTTTATGAAATTAAAGTTAATTAAAGCAAATATAATTTTAATCGTTTAAAACAAAAAAAAACTAGAATACTCATTGAACTTAAAAACCTTACATGTATTTTAAATAGAGCATAAACTTATTTGAGAAACCATTGTTATGAACTTATAAAATGTGGTGCAAATAGTTAGAAACTTTTAAACAAACCATCTAAATATTAGAAGAATACTTAAAATTATTTTTATGCTTAAACACTTTAAATAAATTCAATTGATTTCGTAAATCATTTATTTTCAAGACAACCTTTTTAAATAGTTATTATTCATACTCAATAACTATTTATTTAGAATAATCACCCGTTAATCTTTAATGATAAATCTTTTAGATAACCATTATTTTAAATAATTATTAAAACCTTGTGAATAATTATTTACTAACCTTAATACTTATTTATCCATTACTCAAATTATATTTTATAAAACTAGTTAAAGCATGGTTAACTAAAACTTACTATCACTAAAACTTTATAGCACAATCATCCCCGTCTTTCCATTTGGAACCCTAGTCAATCCTAAATTTTGAATCCTTGTCCTAGATCTTAGGATCAAATCCTTAACGTTATACTTGTCATTTAGGCTTGTAGTGAGGATAACTTTCCTCAAGGCTTCATTACATTTAACCCTTGTTGGATACTCTTACATCCTTCACAAGGTGAGTATACTTAGCCCCTTTTTGTTTTGTTTTTATTTTATAAACTTGGGGTGGAACATGTTCAAACTTTTTAGACTTATACAATTCAAACTTAACTATGTTTACATGTCTTCTATGTGTTTAAATGTTTTGAGACTTGCATGCTTAAATTAAACTTAATTCTAGCATGTTCATTAACTTTGGCCGAGCCTATAGTAACAGTGATAGATCTATTGTATTTGACCAATCCACCTTGATTGATTGACCCTTCGGTGGGAGCCCTTGGTGATTGTTACTGAAACTTATACTTGAAACTTTAAGGGTAACTTTCGGGTTATGCCTAAACTTGGTTGGAGGTTTGACGTGCACAATGTTTAACTTGCTTGATTCTCACATTTGTACTTAGATGCATTAATCATAGTGAATTGTAAAACTTTTAAAGACTATTGTAAAACGGTGTCAAAACCTTTGTATCTCACCAACTATTTTTAGTTGACAGTTACTTAATATGTTTCAGGTGCTCAAGAGTGAGGCTTATCTATGAAAACGTAGGATGCATGGACTTAGAAAGACCGTCAAGAATTGAACTTTTGTTACTTTTCATGCTTGAACCTTATGTTATTTTTTTGTCATGTTGAACCCTTTAATTTATTAATGAAATATCTCAACTTTATTAGTCAACCTTGTGCTTTTGAACAACCGCGTCCGCCCCGACGTATAATCCGCCGTCGGTTGGGGTGTGACAGATTGGTATCAGAGCCTTGGTTATAGGGAACTAGGTTATTAGACACATGACCTAGACTATAACTTAGGATTCCCCATAACATGAGTCATCTCATGTACTTATTAGGAATCACTCCTCTATTATACTCTCTAAACCCTATACATACTTATATTTGGAAAACTTACTACTACATCAAGTCTATATACTTAGGTTTCCAAACTAACTCCCGTCAAAAGTATTTGAGTTCTAAATAATGTATGAGAACTTGTGCGGACCGGAAGGGTGGATGCCTGTATTCTAGGAAATTCTGTCAAGGAAAGCATTTCGTACAAATCCAGATCAACCGTTGGACCCGTATGTTTTCCTGGGAATTCTTGGGATGAGTGTCCACTTATAGGAATGCGCGACTTCTCTAACGTTTGAGAATTTAAACTACCTTTGATATGTCAAGGTACCTGTTTAGTAACATGAACTAAGTAGGCACCATCTAAAATCCTTATACTTCCTAATCTCATCCTATGATCCTTACCCTATTATTCTTACGTCCAAACTTTTTCATTTTATAGTATTCCTCCCCGTCGTAGCCGAAGCAGAGTCATGGCAACACTCATTACTCAGCAGATGGCTAAGGTCTTACCTACCCTAGTCACTGAACTAAACCAAGCAGCGGCCAACAACAGTGCTAACTCTGGATCTCTCCAGTCAGGTTCAAACCCTCCGTGCACTTTCAAGCATTTCAACTCCTGCAATCCCGCCAAATTCTTTGGGACTGAGGGAGCCACTAGCCTCCTCCAATGGTTTGAAAGCATGGAGAGCACATTTCTGAACAGTGACTGCCCGGATAACCTCAGAGTTCGTCATGCATCAAGTGTCCTACAGAAGAGGGCATTAACCTGGTGGAATGGAGAGAAACGAAATAGAGGTGCTGACGCTGCTATGTCACTGACCTGGGAAGAATTCAAGGAGCTAATGATCGAAGAATTTTGCCCGAGAAATGAAATGAAGAAACTCGAGGCTGAATTCCGGGATCTTGCCCAGGACAGTGGAGAGAATCTGGTGTATACAACCCGTTTCCATGAACTGAGTCTGCTAGTGCCCCATATGGTTACCCCTCTGTCTCGGGGTATCGAAAAGTATATCAGTGGGCTACCGATGAAGATTCAGGACACGGTGTGGGGTCGGAACCCTGCCACCCTGGAAGACGCTATCCGTCTCTCTGCTACCTTGACGGATAATCACGTGAAGGCTGGAACCCTATTCAAAAAGGGCTCCAAGAAGCCCGTTGATACCTCTACTCCCGAGCCTCTCAAAACGGTTAAGACTGAACCCTCGTTCAACAAAAAACGAAAGGTCAGGAACTATGCAGTGGTCACACCGGCAGCTCCTTTGGCACAAGTTGCCCCGATTAAGAAGCCCTATGGGGGAGCACATCCCCAATGTAACATCTGCAAGTTTCATCATCCGACCACCTTGCCATTTTGATTGTGCACCCTTTGTGGTCGCTATGTGCATTTGTCCACTACCTGCTTCGCCAACAAACCTCCAATGGCTCAGGGAAATCGTCCCAACGTCCCGGCACTACTAGCTTTGGCAAATGGTCGAGCATGTTTTGGATGTGGTGACCCAACCTATTTCCGTGACCAGTGCCCAAGGCTCGCAAATCCAAATCCAAACCTGCGAGCACGGGGACGTGCCTTTAACATCAACGCTAATGAAGCCCAAGCCAACGCAGAAGTAGTCAACGGTACGTTTCTAGTAAATCAACATTATGCTTCCGTTTTATTTGATACTGGTGTCGATAAGAGTTTCGTCTCTTTGGAGTTTGAGTTATTACTTGCTAAAAGTCGCTCTAGATTAGAGAAACCAATCACAGTAGAAGTAGCTGATGGAAACCCCGTAGCCATTGACTCCGTTATCCGTGACTGTGTCCTTAACCTTAACGACCACAACTTTTCAATAAGCCTCATTCCAATGCGCCTTGGAAGTTTCGACATAATAGTGGGCATTGATTGGCTAGTCGAGCATCATGCAGAAATCATATGCTTTGAAAAATGCATCCGTATTCCCTTATCATCAGGAAGCACGTTGCAAATCTATGGTGAAAAACCATCAAGCGGTCTAAAACTCATGTCTTGTACCACAGCCCGTAAGTATCTACGAAAGAATTACGTGACATTTCTAGCAAATGTCGTGGAAAAGAAAGGGAAGGGAAAGAACATCCAGGACATCCCTGTCATCCGTGATTTTCCCGAAGTGTTTCCCGAAAACTTGCAAGGCCTCCCTCCCATACGTCAAGTCGAATTCAGAATCGACCTTATTTCGGGAGCAAATCCTGTAGCAAAATCACCATATCGCCTTGCACCTTCGGAAATGCAAGAGTTAGCAAGCCAACTTCAAGAGCTTTTCGAAAAAGGGTTCATTCGTCCTAGCGTCTCCCCTTGCGGAGCACCTGTTCTATTCGTCAAGAAGAAGGACGGATCCTTCTGGATGTGCATTGATTATCGTGAGCTAAATAAACTTACCATCAAGAATTGCTACCCATTACCTAGGATTGACGACCTCTTTGACCAACTCCAAGGATCTTCATGTTTCTCCAAAATCGATCTTCGTTCTGGCTACCATCAACTTCGTGTCCTCGACGAGGATATTCCTAAGACAGCCTTTCGTACAAGATATGGCCACTATGAGTTCATGGTTATGCCTTTCGGCTTAACTAATGCACCCGCGGTATTCATGGACTTAATGAACCGTGTGTGTAGGCCGTACCTGGACAAATTCGTAATTGTTTTCATCGACGACATCTTGATCTACTCAAAAACTAAAAAGGATCACGAGGAACACCTGCGGTTGGTGTTAGACCTCATAAAGAAGGAGACCTTGTTCGCCAAATTTTCCAAGTGTGAGTTTTGGCTAAATGAAGTCCAATTCTTGGGTCATATAGTCAATGAGAAAGGAATTCATGTAGATCCTGCAAAGATAGAAGCAGTGAAAAACTGGAAAGCTCCAAAGACCCCTACTGAAGTCCGTTCATTCCTTGGCCTAGCTGGCTACTACTGTCGTTTCATTTCTAACTTCTCGAAAGTTGCGGTGCCCCTCACAGCCTTAACCCATAAAGGAAAGCCTTACGAGTGGGGACCAAAACAAGAAGAAGCCTTTCAGACTCTCAAACAAAAACTTTGTGATGCTCCAATCTTGACCCTTCCTGGGGGTAATGATGATTTCGTAGTTTACTGTGATGCATCCAACCAGGGTCTCGGTTGTGTCCTTATGCAACGAGGCAAGGTTATTGCTTACGCGTCAAGGCAACTCAAAATTCATGAAAAGAATTGCACGACGCACGACCTCGAGTTAGGTGCAGTTGTCTTCGCTCTCAAGATCTGGCGACACTACCTCTATGGTACAAAGTGTGTGGTTTTCACGGACCACAAAATCCTTCAACATATTTTTAATCAGAAGGAACTCAACATGAGGCAACGTCGTTGGGTAGAACTACTTAACGACTACGACTGCGACATTCATTATCATCCTGGAAAGGCAAACGTTGTAGTCGATGCCTTGAGTCGGAAGGAACACACCATGTTGCATTGTGTGAGAGTTCAAAACGATATCCAAATCCGCATCCTCGAAGCACAACACCTTTCGGTCACCGAAGGGAAGATGTACGAAGAAATGGCGTGCGGAGTTGAACTCCAATTAGAGACTAAGCCCAACGGCTTACTCTATTTTTTGAACCGTATCTAGATTCCTGATCATGATGACCTTCGTACTATCATTATGAACGAAGCTCATAAAACCCGCTATTCGGTCCATCCTGGTGCAGACAAAATGCACAAGGATCTTCGTCACCAATATTGGTGGCCCGGTATGAAGAAAGACATTGCGTTATACGTAGCAAAGTGTCTCACTTGCTCCAAGGTTAAAGCCGAGCACCAACGTCCGTCTGGCCTTCTAGAACAACCAGAGATTCCCGTGTGGAAATGGGAGTGTATAGCGCTGGATTTCATTACCAAGCTACCCCGTACCACTCATGGTCACGATAGCATTTGGGTGATCGTGGACCGACTAACTAAATCCGCACATTTCTTGCCTATTCGTGAGGATTACAGAGTCGAAAAATTGGCTCGGATATACGTTAATGAAATAGTTAGTCGCCACGGTGTGCCTCTTAACATTATCTCTGATCGTGACGGTCGTTTCACTTCCCGTTTCTGGCAATCCTTACAACCCGCTCTTGGTACACAATTAAATCTCAGCACAGCATACCATCCTCAAACCGATGGTCAATCCGAAAGAACCATACAGACCTTGGAGGACATGCTTCGGGCATGCGTCATTAACTTCGGTGGTAACTGGATTCGCATCTACCGTTGATTGAATTCTCTTACAATAATAGTTACCATACAAGCATCAACATGGCACCTTTTGAAGCCCTTTATGGTCGTAAGTATCGTTCCCCTGTTTGTTGGAACGAGATTGGTGAATCACAAATCACCGGACCTGAACTAATCCAAGAGACATCAGACAAGGTCCTTCGTATTCGTGATAACCTCCTAGCAGCCAGAAGTCGGCAAAAGAGTTATGCCGACAAGCGTCGAAAGCCTCTAGAGTTTCAAGTCGGTGACCTCGTACTCCTCAAGGTATCACCTTGGAAAGGAGTAGTTCGTTTCGGAAAGAAAGGAAAGCTAGCTCCTCGTTTTATGGGTCCTTTTAAAATCCTCGAAAGGATAGGAAAGGTGGCCTATAAACTTGAACTACCTGAAAGCCTTAGCAATGTTCATCCAACTTTCCACGTCTCTAACCTCAAGAAATGTCTTGCGGACGAGAACCTCCACATACCTCTCGACGAAGTACGCATCAACGAAACTATGCACTTCGTAGAGAAGCCTGTGGAGATCATGGATCGTGAAGTCAAGCAGCTCAAGCGTCGTATTCCTCTAGTCAAAGTACGTTGGGAGTCCAAACGTGGCCCAGAGTTTACTTGGGAACGCGAAGACCAGATGAAAGTCAAGTACCCGCACCTTTTCTCTGGACCCTCCTCTTAAATTTCGGGACGAAATTTCCTAAAGTAGGGGAGACTGTAATATCCAGTAATTTTACCGACGTATCACCTCCGTATTTAAAATCTATTTCCCGTGTAACCTCTCTATTTCAAGGAATAAATAAACGTATCGTTGGTTTCTTTTAATATTATATATATATATATATTATAAAAACAATAGCTTCTATTTTGTAAATAATGAACCTACAAATTTGAATACTTAAAACAAAGAGTATAAAATATTTCAAACTTAGAAAATATGCTAAACTTGTTTGGTTTTATAAAAACAAAATCCTTTTATTTAGTCTAGGGTATAAATTGTCAATTCTGAAACTTATCTTTAACTACAAATCAAGTTTTAACTTGAAATACCAAAAACTGGAAACCTCAAGGACCTGTTGTGTCATTCACCCAAACCCTCTTGCCCAGAAACCGGTCATGGGTTCGAGTCCCGTAACCCCCGGCTCTCGTCCCTTTTCACGCGAAAATCACGATTTCCTCCAGGTTCATTGAACCTCGGGCTCGTCTCTCGCGTGCGACCCGTCCCCAAGGTGTAATGATGACCAATTTTGATCGAGGCCGCGCATGGAGTCGGCATTTACTACGAACGGCTCAACCACCCGCCCTCGACTCGTTCGCGCATTTAATGCCAAAATTGGCTATAAACACCGACCCCCATACACCAACAACATCATCCCTAACCTCCCTCCACTACCTATCTCATCAATCCGGAGCTACATTGCCGGATTTGAAATCGCGACCGCCGACTCCAAGCCCAGACCCAATCTCCCTCAAATCGACACCAAATCAGGTAATACTTGAGTCTATTGTGATCGAATTCGTGAAAGGATCAAAAGCCCTCTGTTTAATCTCATAAACAGAGGGTAATCCGAGTCGAATTTAGGGATTGAAATGTTAGGGTTCATACGGATTAGGGGGAACGTTTGGGTGTGTGTTTAAGGATTTCGTTTTCCAGAATTAAACACAATGAAGCCCCTGGTCTGGTGGTTTGTGCGCTACCGTGTGAACTCAGGCGGCCCGGGTTCGAACCCAGACGGCCTGAGTTTTTGATTTCGAATTTTTTTTACACATTTTTAATTAGTTTTAAAAATTCCCTTTATTTTTATAAAATCTGTTATGTTTTTATAAACTTAAAACTGATTTTTATTTACACTTTTGTTTCCAGAAAACATTTTTATAAAAAAAAACTTAGCTAAAACTTATTGAGTCTTTAAGGATTTTTATAAAACTTATGAAATAACTCCAAATTATGTTATGGAATTAGAAAACTTATTATTTTCTTTCATATGATAAATAAAATATGTTGTGATAAGCCTTAATATTATTTATAAACTTATAAATTAATCTAAAAATTTATATAAATGTTATAAAATCCGAAAAATCTATAAAAAAAATACTATTACTTTAAAAATCAGAAATTTATACATTTTTACCCTTTTATGAAATTAAAGTTAATTAAAGCAAATATAATTTTAATCGTTTAAAACAAAAAAAAAACTAGAATACTCATTGAACTTAAAAACCTTACATGTATTTTAAATAGAGCATAAACTTATTTGAGAAACCATTGTTATGAACTTATAAAATGTGGTGCAAATAGTTAGAAACTTTTAAACAAACCATCTAAATATTAGAAGAATACTTAAAATTATTTTTATGCTTAAACACTTTAAATAAATTCAATTGATTTCGTAAATCATTTATTTTCAAGACAACTTTTTTAAATAGTTATTATTCATACTCAATAACTATTTATTTAGAATAATCACCCGTTAATCTTTAATGATAAATCTTTTAGATAACCATTATTTTAAATAATTATTAAAACCTTGTGAATAATTATTTACTAACCTTAATACTTATTTATCCATTACTCAAATTATATTTTATAAAACTAGTTAAAGCATGGTTAACTAAAACTTACTATCACTAAAACTTTATAGCACAATCATCCCCGTCTTTCCATTTGGAACCCTAGTCAATCCTAAATTTTGAATCCTTGTCCTAGATCTTAGGATCAAATCCTTAACGTTATACTTGTCATTTAGGTTTGTAGTGAGGATAACTTTCCTCAAGGCTTCATTACATTTAACCC